>JAXCHB010000226.1:0-645000 GCA_036926305.1 Uropetala carovei
CATCTACGACGGTTCTTTCAGTATTAAGAAGCCATTTACGATACAATCACGCTTTTATCTGTTTACAATTCGAATTGTTAAACAATTATCCATTATATTGCACATTTACGACGGTTCTTTCAATATTAAGATACCATTTACAATACAATTACACTTTTCCCCGTTTATAATCCGAATTGATATACAATAATCTACCTTACTGCATATCTACGACGGTTCTTTCAATATTATAAATCCATTTACAATACAATTACACTTTTCCCCGATTATAATTCGAATTGATATGCAATTATCGAGAATATTGCATATTTACTCCGATTCTTTCGGTATTAAGAATCCATCTACACTGTTCTCTGTTTACAATTCGAATTGTTGAACAATTAGTCAGTATATTGCACATTCGCGACGTTTTCCAAACTTCGCCAACACCTCCGAGAGGACGCCGATTCGAACTCGTCCCAAAAGGAGAAATGCAAACAATGTTACCGTCTCGCGCGCGCCGGCGGATCTTAGCGACGACGGCTGCTAAGTGAGTGATACCCATTGTTGTCCCCGCCTCCCAACTGGTTTTCGAAACTCTTAACTGAGGCCGAAGAGCGAGACATTGTTATTAGCTCCAATAAATCTGTCCTTTTTTTTCAAAGTTCTGAGAAACGCGTCTCACCCGCGAGAGAGATATCTTTGTGAGCTTAAAAACGTAGGCTTATTTTTTTTTTTTTGAGGAAACGTACCGTCGCCGTCAAAAGATGATAGCTCCCAGTTCCTCGCAGGTAGATTTATAATTGCTATTGTCCCGTATTTAAGCGCAATGGAGTTCCACCCTACCTCCCCTGCTCCCTAATAATCTCACCCAAACCCAGTTTCGTTCGACGTGAAGAGATTATAATTTTGCAATGAATTACGCGTGCTTTTTTCGATAATTTTTTTGAAAGTACTTTAGACGGAATTTAATAATTTTCTCTCCCCCCCTCTCTCCCCCTCTCCCTCCCCCTCTCTCTCCCCCTCTCACTTCCCTTATCACTCCATTCTCAACACTTTTAAACCCCATTATATCCTTCAACGTCAGTCCTTCATCAAAAAACAAACACGCTTGAGACGTACACATCAAGAAAAAAAAATGGAAACACTTTTCTTGCGTCACAGTGCGTTCACTTGTTCTCTCCCTCTCTCTTTTTACTGCGCCATCTACTTAAAAAGGAAGGTAGAAAATCTAATCAATCCCATAATGCCTCTCCCTGTCTTCGTGACTCTCTCATTTCCTTCCAAAGGAAAGGCAAATATTATTCGCGCGTCGTTTCAGATTGAGCTGTGGTCGTAAACAGGAACAAACTGGTATTCAACTGCACCGGGTTCATTAAAAACGACCCTTTAAAAATGCGATATACTTCGATATACCTCGATATACTTCGATATACTTCGATATACTTTGATATACCTCGATATACTTCGATATACTTCGATATACATCGATATACTTCGATATACTTCGATATACCTCGATATACTTCGATATACTTCGATATACTTCGATATACCTCGATATACTTCGATATATCTCGATATACTTCGATATACCTCGACATACTTCGACATACTTTGACATACTTAAATATACTTCGATATATTTCGATATTTCTCCATTTACAGACGGTCCCCGTGTTAAGTACGGGTCACGTTCCCGTGCACGCCACGTAAATCGAGTTACACATCTCCCTATATATTATAAAATAGTAGTGGTCATCGAAAAAATGATAGGAAAATATAAAATTTATAAATACTCAACATTTAGCGGCTTTTTGGTCCGTTATTGCCCCAACACGAGTATTTAAATAACGGCGCACTTCCCGATTACTTAAAAGAGTCGAAATTCGACACGATTGTAGGGTTATAGTCGCAACCAAATGGAAGGCATCGCAAATATTTAAAATTCTAACTTTGGAGAGGTTTTGTTTTTATCCAATTAACATCGAAAGTCGGCTGGAAATGCTTGGCAGAATGCTTAGCACCGTCTACATATTTCCTGAATTGCTTTTCAAAGATTCACACAAGAAAACCCATCATATTTAAAGAAACAGTCCGAATTTCACCGCAAAATATTATTTTTTAAACACGTCACATTCGGACTTTTTCGAAGATTCTCCAAAAAACAATGGCCCGCAGAATTTTTTCGGAAAGAGATTTTTATAAAGAACACCTTTTTCTGAAGTATTTTCGAAAGCTTATACGATCTTATAACGCCTATTTTTGCATCTTTTTTTCAAAGGTGTAATAAGCAAGCAAAGTTTTCGAATCAAGAAAAATATATATATGGCGAATGAAGATTGCCTTTTACGAAATTTAATCAAAAAAGCACGTCAAAAAATTACGTCTTCCCCTCGATAAAAAAATCCAGAAAGTTTTCAACCGATAACCTTTGTGAAGTTTTAATCCATTTCGGACAACAATCGCGCGCAACAATGGTGGTTTTTCTCGTTACGGAAACGACATAAGCTCAGCACCTCGAGACGTCGTTGCCATAAGGACCGAAATTGCCGCCCCGAAAAAGATTGGAAACAATGGTCGCTTCAGTACCTCCGAAAAGAATAAGTGAGGCCACTGTTTTAATCAATCTGTATTTCATTAAAAATATACCACAACAAACTACACTATATAGTTTATAATTTCAACGATTATATAATAGGGAATAATAAGTCTAAATACGAAATATAATTAGATTTAATCGAACCGTTCAGGATCTACACTGCATACAGCCAGACAGAACTGGGGAGGACCGAATATTTTGGACTAATGGACGATTTAAAATGATTATTTCCGCCAAATTTAGGAGTTAATTTTTCCAAGAAGAAATATAACTACATTATATCGTAGAAATTAAAAAAATTAATCTATCCTTTATGTAATTTTACTGTCAGGGTGGATTTTTAAGAAAAAAACCATTTTCATTTTCATAGGAAGTCCCGGGATCGAATCTTTTAAGGAATCGTTTAGATTTTTTATAAGACTTTTCGGCGGCAGACTTTCATTCAACTGTTCACATAAATTCGAAATATTGGCGTACAAACTTCGAACCAGGATCGTTTTAAAGAGAAACGATCAAGGTTTCTAATTATTATAGCCTTTTTTCGTTTACCAATCTAAATCGCCCGCATTTTAGGAGTTTATGGCACGTAATTTGCGCTGAATTTTCCATTTTAACGCTTAAAACATAGCGATTCTGTTTAGAGAATTCCCGGGAAAAACCTGTTTTTTTTCTGTCTTTAGTCACAGGAAATATTCACTCGAAACATTCGAGACAGGAGACATTTTTTCAAATTGGTTAATTTATATCTAATATCATTAATTTTAACGCCTCGAGATCACGACTAATTACATTAAGATTATTATACGTGATATTTTCGTACTTGCCCTTTGAAAGTGGCAAATCGTAGAGATGCGACCATCTTGACTGCAGAAATCATCATTAAATATCTTTTGAAAGAAGAAATATTTCGTCGACTCGTAATAACAATTGAAAAACGCAGAGACAAGAGTCTTGTTAGCTTCACGCACAATGGAACGCGATTATTGCATTGGCCTAATCGATTAGATAAAACTGTCAACATTCCAGCTCTATAGGACTTGAAATTCTGATAATAAATTAATAATGAATAAGAAATCAATCCTAATCCATCCCAAACTAATGAAATAGAAATCAAATTTGGTCTAATAATTAATAATATTATTGATAAAAAAAATATTAAAACTAATAAAATAATTATAGAAGAAATAAATAAAACGAATCCTATAAATGATAAAGACATTCAATCAAATAAAAAAGTTATAACAATATTAACAGAATTTAAATTAACCACTTCCCGTTCAACAAAATAATAAATATTATTTAAACAAAAATAAATCCCTCAAAATAAATTTAAATTTAAATTTAAATAAATAAAAATATAAATCTAATAAAACACATATTTAAACGTCAATTGATGATCTAAGGTAAATTATTACATCTATAGTATCACAAACTAAAATTTCATTGTTAAACTACTTAAACTATAATCAATTAAAAAATAAATCTGTTCCTAAAATAATAATATTTAAAGGAACTCAATGCAAAAACAACAATAAATATTCTCGCATATACACTATATTACAAATTTCTCGTATACTAGCGCGTAGTTTATTTATCCTTTGAAAGGTATGAACTATGTAGAATGGTTATCATCATCAATTTAAATAACTATACACGAAATTTGATCAATATCGCACGAGCCGTTTTTTGGAAAATCCGATTGTTATTAAGGTTGCCCAAGAACAAGCTAGCCTTATGTTTACATTTTCAGAAATATGAAGTATGATAAGGTCTAATGGTTGGCATGACGACATAAGAAAAGTTGTCCAAGAATAAACTAGCCTTATATTCATTCATTGAGAAAAATGAAATACTTAGCATAATTGTAGATGTATACTCAAGTAACTGTACGAAATTTGATCAAAATCGTTATAGCCGTTTTTGAGAAAATCGAATTGTTGTTAAATTTGCCTGGAATAAACTAGCCTTATATTCATTTTTTGAGAAATATGAACTATACAGTATTATTGAAGACGTAAACTCAAGTAACTGTACGAAATTTGATCAAAATCGTTAGAGCCGTTTTCGAGAAAATCGGATTGTTGTTAAAAATGCGTAGAATAAACTAATCTTAATTATTGATCAATGTCAACCATTTCTATGTATACTCTGCTCAGTATGATAAAATGCCTAAGTACGAGATTTCATTCATTTTCGTTCGACCGTCTAGGCTCCAGCGCCAGTAATATATATATATACCTTTGTATGAGAATATCCTGGATTTTGTTTCTGATTTTGTTTTTTAAATAAAGTAACGCATTTTCTATCAGAAACAGTAAGATGACGTAACAGCACTTTACGATAAGAAATATGATATGTATATGTAATATCCTTAGTATGAGAAAATGTAATTAATAACATACATTACTGGATTGTGAATAAATTGAGTTCTATTCGATTAGTCTTCTTAGTATTTAATTTTTTTCCGTAAAACGCAACTCAATTTCGCTTGCAAAGAGGAAGATGATATATCAGTATTTTCTGATAAGAATTAAATATGATAGGTGAATAACCTTAGTATGACAGAATATGATTATTGACATATGTTGCTGATTTGAATATATAAATTTGCTTGCTTTTGTAAACTACGACTTAAAAATATGTAATTATGTTCTGTAATTCGAACTTTTCACTAATTTAGAATACCCCTTGACCATATTAGACCGAATTACTGGGGTTTCACCGTACGTAGTATTATTGAAGACGTAAACTCAAGTAACTGTACGAAATTTGATAAAAATCGTTAGCTCCGTTTTCGAGAAAATCGAATTGTTGTTAAAAACGCGTAGAATAAACTACTCTTAATTATTGATCAATGTCAACCATTTCTATGTATACTCTGCTCAGTATGATAAAATGCCTAAGTACGAGATTTAATTTATTTTTGTTCGACCGTCTAGGCTCCAGCGCCACTAACAGACAGACAGACGGCATTGCGAAAACCACCTTCGGAGGTATTCACCATTTTCTATAATTGCTTGAAATTCGTCAGGAAACTTCATAGCTGCGACCCCGGTTTTATTTTTCCAACAGTTTTCTTAACTAACTTACTATTTGTACAGCTGGCGGGCTAATTACCTAAAGGTAATTTCTTCCAGCTAACCAGTTGTTGTTGGTTAAGAAAATAATACGCAAAAATAAAAAATAATTGTATGTACCTATGAAGCAGTTCTATTTTAATGCAATTATTAGAAACTAGCGTAATTTCCGCTGAAATATCAACGGAAGAATTATAGATAGATTGATTATTAATACTTGCATTTAAAATAATTATTAGCACACTTTTACATATGAAATATTTCGTCGTATATTACATTTCTAGTGAATATTCTGTTGTCGTTTAGTAAATGCCTTTGGGTTTTATTTTCGGCTATAAAATTCTGATATTCCTGTCCCCATATTGTTCACGTCAATGCTGCATATGTGTAAAGACAGAGAAATAATTATATGTAGTTATGTAAATAAACCTTTTTTAAAAATTGAAATTGAAAACTAAATAATCAATCGGCGGAATAATTTCTTTGAATACTATCCGAACAAAAACAAATCACCAATTTTTTTCGACATTGTAAACCGTTCTCTTGACGACTGAATTGGTTATTGTATTGGAGATCCTTATCGACAGAAAAAATAAACTAATTGTTTATCGTAGAAACCGTTACAGAAACAAACGAGTGTTTATTATATATTCCCGTCGTTTTCGCTGAAAGAAAGGTGAGTTGTCGACGTACATGTGGCGCCGACCTATCGGGCAGAATGAGAACTACATTTCGCTGTCGGCCATCTTGCGTACCTTACAGAACAACGTTTTTATTATAGAGGATGATTGATCGCTATCCTTAATTTTACTTTCTCACATACCAAGTATATTCAGAAAGTATCGCAATCGCGAGATAATTCGACCTCCAGATTCATTTTCTAAAGATAACTACGCATTAGTATATGAGAAAGTTTGTACACTGTATGTTGTACCGATTTTTTTTACCAAAATCGAAAAAATGTAGATATTCTGTTACCGATAGAAACGTCAGATTTCTTCAACAACATTAATTTTTTAGAGATACAGAAATGTAATATTAGTAATATGATCAAGGCTTGTTATAGGGAATTCTTTTAAGATATACCACGTATTATATATTGTAGAAATATATATATATATATATATAATATTTGACGCAATAGAGCACAGGTGGTGTTCTATAAAGAGGGAAGAAAATCTCTCCTTCCTGATTGGCGGAAATTTTGTGACAACCCGAGTTGACTATTTAGGACGAGCATAAATGCTGCATCGCCAACACCCTCTGGCGTAATTTCCAGCGAAACAGGAAAGGGAGAGGGAGAGGGGAGAGGGGAGGGGGAGGGGAGGGAGAAGGGGGGAAAGAAGTAAAGGTGTACGTGTTGAATACGGAAAAGTGTTGATAGGTAAGGAAGGGGAGGGAGAGGGGGAGGGATGGTCATAAGATTCCTAATAAAAAATACTATGGTAGGGGGAGGGAGAGATAGAGAGAGTTATACAGAGATGAAGAGAGAGAAGAAGAGAGGAAGAGAGAGAGGAAGAGAGAGAGGAAGGAAGAGAGAAGAAAAGGAACAGAGAGGGAGAGAAAGAGAAAGAGAGAGAGGAAAATAGGGAGGAAGAAGAGGAAGAGAAAGCGGAAGAGAGAAAAAGTAAGAGATGGAAAAAGACGGGAAGAGACAGGGAAAGAGAGAGAGAGGTAGACAAAAGAAGAGGGAGTAAGACAAAGGGAGAGGAGGAAATGAAAGAGGAAAAATAACATGGAGAAAGATGAGAGGAAGAGAGAGAAAAACGAAGAGGTAGATGAAGAGAGAGAGGAACGGAGATATTAAGAACGTAAGAGGAACGGTGAGAGGAAGACAGGGAAACGAAGAGAGACAGGAAGAGAAAGGAAAACAGAGACAGGCAGAGGGTAAGGAAGTAGAGGAAGAGGGAGAGAGAGAAAGAGAGGGGTTGAGATGAAGAGAGAGAGAGGAAGAGGGGTATGAAGAAAGGAAGAGAGAGAGAGGAAGAGAGAGGAAGAGAGAGAGGAAGATAGAGAGAGGAAGGGAGAGAGGAAGAGAGAGTGGAGAGAGAGAGGAAGAGAGAGAGAGGAAGAGGGAGAGAGACAAAGAGAGGAAGAGAGACGATGAGAGAGAGAGGAAGAGGGAGAGAGACAAAGAGAGGAAGAGAGAGGATGAGAGAGAGAGAGAGGATGAGAGACAGGAAGAGAGAGAGAGGAAGAGAGATAGAGGAAGAGAGAGTGAGGAAGAGAGAGAAAGGAAGAGAGAGAAAGGAAGAGAGAGAGGAAGAGAGAGGATGAGAGAGAGGAAGAGAGAGGATGAGAGGGAGGAAGAGAGAGAATGAGACAGATTGAAATAGGATGAGAGAGAGGAAGAAAGAGTAGGAGAGAGAGGAAGAGAGGATGAGAGAGAGGATGAGAGAGGAAGATGGAGAGAGGAAGAGAGAGGGGAATAAAGATAAGCACATGGTAGGAGACGCAGTAAAGCCTGAGAGAGAGAGAGAGATAAGGAAGCAGATGTCTCTGAGAGAAAGAAATGCATTTGGAGATTTTGATTGGCCTGGCCTCAGATTCGTGTGTGGAATAGCCAATCGAAATTCAATATTTTTTCTCACTCATCTGCTATCCCTCCCCCCTTTCCTCCTCTCCCTCCCCCCTCCCTCCCTCCTCCTTACTCATCACTTCCTCAGATGAAGGAAATCAAATCCAATTATCTATCTCTCGTCTCTCTCTCTCTGTCTTCCTCTCTCTCTGTCTTTCCTCTCTCTCTGTCTCTCTGACTGCCCCTCCACCTCGCTGACTTTCTTCCTCTCTCTCTCACTGTATGCTTCCCTCTCTCTATTCCTCTCTCTATGCCTCTCTTTTTCTCTCTCTCTCTCTCTGTTCCTCTGTTTATCTTCCTCTCTCTATCCCTCCCTCTCTTCATCACTCTATCTCTCTCTTTTCCTTTGTCTGTTCCCCTCTTCCTCCAACTTCCTCTTTATGCCCTCACACTGTGTTATGTTCATCCATCTCACTAATAATTTACTTTAATTCCTTTATGATTTTTACAAAGTATGTAATTTTACGACTTTGTTAAGGTTAGAGGATTATGATATCATTTCGAAAACTTGTCTTTTTTTGCTTTCTCATACGAAGTATCGAGAAAGTATTGTTTTCGCGAAAAAATTCGACTTCGAGATTTTTACGGAAACACACGTTTTAGGTGTCGCTGAATCCGAAAAGGTGGTTTTTGCAATGCCGTCTGTCTGTCTGTCTGTTACTGGCGCTGGAGCCTAGACGGTAGAACGAAAATGAGTGAAATCTCCTACTTAGGCATTTTATCATACTGAGCAGAGTATACTTAGAAATGGTTGACATTGATCAATAATTAAGATTAGTTTATTCTACGCATTTTTAATAACAATCTCGAAAACGACTATAACGATTTTGATCAAATTTCATAGTTACTTGAGTTTACGTCTTCAATAATACTGTATAGTTCACATTTCTCAAAAAATTAACATAAGGCTAGTTTATTCTGGGCAACTTTAACAATAATTCCATTTTCTCAGAAACGGCTCCAGCGATTTTGATCAAATTTCCTACAGTTACTTGAGTATACATCTACAATAATACTACGTATTTTATTTTTCTCAATGAATGTATATAAGGCTAGTTTATTCTTGCTTGAACAAAAATAGGATTTTCTAAAAACAGGCTCATACGATTTTCATTTTCTAAAGATAACTAAACGACGCATTAGTATATGAGAAAGTTTGTACAATGTGTGTTGTACCGATTTTTTCCGTCTCCTCACCTTGTCATTTTTTTGCTCTTCGCCCGCACTTGTAAATGCCTATTTCTGTCTGATATTATGTGTTTTCTACGAGCTTGTAAATGCCCGCTATTGTTAACTGACAAGTGGTTAGGTGGAAGAGGGGACTACACAGTTTCAATCTCGCCCCAATAAAGATATTAATCAATCAATCAGTCAATCTTCGTCTCTCATTTCCTCTCTCCTTCTCAATCTCTTCCTCCCTCTTCCTCTCCCTCTCTCTTCCTCTCTCTCTTTATCACACCGTCCTCTCTCTCTCTCTGTCCTTTATCAGCTTCCTTGAACAAGTCTACTTGAGACGCGACTTATTTCACTCAGCGAATCAGATCGATAAAAAGTTTCAGGTGTGGCAATCAAGTCCCACTTCTTTTTTAAAATAAATTCAAATTCTCGCAGAGGATGTTTTTTCAACCTATGAACTGCAAAACGTTTTAATATTTTCGGCCCGTTTTTCCTTAAAATTTCACTTTGGCGTCTGTCTGTCCGTCCGTTTTGTCTGTACACATCCTTAATTAAAATTCTGTGGTAAACAGAGGAACTTGTATACACGAATTCAAGTTTTATTGATAGTAACCATAAGTTCCGTTCGTTTTGACTTCGATAAATTGAACTCTAGAGCTCATATTCTCTAAATATTTTAAAACAATTATTATGAAAAATTTAATTAACTCTTTTTAATGTTGATGAAATACAGAAATTAAATTAGTGACATCTAGTGCGGCCCTAGTGTTGCCCTTGAGTGGACATAATGTGGCTCTAATGCGGCTACGGTATGGCTCTAATGCGGCTCTACTGTGTCTATCTAGTGGCTGTAACGTAGTTGTAAAACTACTCAAAATATTACACTAATGGATTTATAATAGTATAGCTATTATTGCAAGCATAATGTGACCCTAATATGGCGCTATTGAGACTATGGCACGACTCTAATTTGATCATAATTTGACTCTCTAACGTGGCTCCAAATTTACCCACTTGCGGCTTTAATGTGACTCTACTAAGTGTATGATGTGGCCCCGCTGTAGCCCTATTACGGCTTTGACTGTTATATGTACTTTGACTAGAGGTAATTTCCCTCCGGCTCAAATTGATTCCCGGTAAATTCACTCCCACGGACTGCATTATTTTACAAATGGGGCAAAAAGCCCCTACAATTTGGAATTATTACGATTTCGGATTTTTTTCTTCGGTTATGACTAATATTCTATAATCTTGCAAAATTTCAAGTCTGTAGCTCATCAAGAAGTGCCTTTAACATTTCATTCTCTTGCGGGGCAAAAATGGGGCAAATAGCCCTTTAAAAATTATAATTATTATAATTTCGTATTTTTTCCTTTGTTTGTTATTAACACCATATAACTCTGCCAAATTTCAAGTCTGTAGCACATCTAGAAGTGGCTTATATTATTTATCTTCGTGTGGGGCGAACAGCCCCATAAAATTTGGATTTTTTCAATTTAGGAGTGTTTTCGTTAATAACTTAATCAAGATGTGAAATTTTAAGACTCTCTCAGTCTATCTGAAGGCTAAATTTATGATAATTTAATCGGAAAATGTATGTAGAGCAGAAACATGATCGCAAACTATATTAATCATATACTACGCATTAGGCAAAGGTACACAATGGATACCTTGCTACTTGGCGCGTTTAAGACGCAGCCCCAGATGAACCAATAATTCCAAAGCCAACGCTTATCATAAACTATTTTAAATAAACGTAACATTTAGTGCTTATTTGCAAAAATGATGAAGGTAATAGGAGTGAATTTACCGGGAGTCAAATGACCGGGAGTTTTATTGACCGGGAGGCGAATTACCTGCCGCGGGTTATGATGTGTCCCTAATGTGACTTTATTGATCATATATAAACTGCATCTAGTGCGTTCCTAGTGCGACCCTATTTGGGCTTTAATGGGGCTCAGATTCGGCCCTAATATGGCACTGATCATTCAAAAATTAGTACCCTAAATTAGCTTTGTTACGACCCTCATTTTCTCTTTGGGTTTATCGAGTGCAATGTGTCTCTAAGGTGACTCTAACGCGGCTGTAATTCGGCCCTGATGTGGCCCTTAATGTTGCCGTCCTCACTACCTTCCTCTCTCTCTTCCTCTCTCTATCCATCTCTCTCTCTTCCTCTCCCTTCCTCTCCCTTCCTCTCTCTCCCTCCCTCTTCCTCTCTCTTCCTGTCTCATTCCCACTCTCTCTTCCTCTCTCTCTTCCTCTCTCTCTTCCTCTCTCTTTCCTCTCTCTCCCTCTCTCTCCCTCTCTCTTCCTTTCTCTTCCTCTCTCTAAAACTCTCTTCCTCTCTGTTCCTCTTTCTTCCGCTCTCTCCCTCTCTTCCTCTCTCTACCACTCCCTTCCTCTCTCTTCCTGTCTCTATTCCACTCTCTTCCTCTCCTCCCTCTCTTTCCCTCTCCCTCCCTCTCTTTCCCTCTCTCTTCCTCTCTTCCTCTCTCGTCCTCCCTCTTCCACTCTCTTCCTCTCTCTTGCTCTCTCTCCCCCTCTCTTCCTCTCTCCCCATATCTCTTCCTCTTTCTTCCGCTCTCTTCCTTTCTCTACCTCTCTCTGTACCTCTCTCTCTCCCTCTCTCTTCCTGTCTCTATCAAACTCTCTCTTCTTCACTCTACCTCTCTCTGTACCTCTCTCTCTCCCTCTCTTTTCCTGTCTCTATTCCACTCTCTATTCCTCTATCTCCCTCTCCTTACCACTCTCTTCCTCTCTTCCGCTCTCTTCTTTTCTCTTCTTCTCCCTCCCTCTCTCTTCCTCATTCTCCCTCTCTCTCTACCTCTCTCTTCCTCTTTCTTCCACCCTCTTCCTCTCCCTTACTCTCCAACTTCCTCTCTCTCCCTCTCTCTCTGTCCATCTCCCTCTTCCTCCAACTTTCACCATCTCTTCCTCTATATCATCCCTCCATATTTTCCTCTCTCAGTACCTTTTTCTTCATCAACCTCTTCCACTTTCTCCCTCATCCATTACCTCTCTCTCTCCTACTTTCTCTCACCTCTCCTCTTCCACTCCCTTTCCATCTCCTAACCATCCTCTTCCACACACACTTTCACCTTCCCCATTCCTCTCTCTCTCTCTCCCTTTATATATAAATATATATATATATATATATGTATATATAAATTCTCCCACATAACGCCCTACCCACACAATCCATTATCATACTCTCTTTACATCTTCGCACTCAAAAAAACCTCTCTCTCTCTCTTTTTCCTACACTTAATTTTTATCTCCAGTGTTATCGGTCATATCCTCCTTTTCCCTCCCTCCCTCCCTCCCTCTCCCTCTCTCCCTCCCTCCATCTCTCCCTCCATCACCCTCCCTCGAGTACACTCCTTATCTCCAGCAACAAAACCCCTATATCTTCTCGAGCTGCCTCAGTTAGCTCCATTCCGCCATACCTTCTGCTAATTCTACCTCCCCTCCTTCCCTCCCCCTCCCTCCCCCTCTCTCCACTCACACACACCCCCTTCCCTCTCCTTTTCCTTAAAAAAATATCCTTCCCCCACTATATTCAACCCTTCAACTTAGCTCCCCGTCTCTCTCTCCCTCTCTCTACCTCTGACTCATTCTCAGGCGAGATAACGCTTACTTTATCTCACACTTTTCTCTGATGTTTTCCCTATCTTCTTCTCTATCTTCCTCTCTATCTTCTTCTTTATCTACCTCTACCTTAGCCTCTTTTCTTCTCTCTCTTCCTCCCTCCCTTTTTCTTTTACTCACTTCCTGCCTGTTTCTTCTCTCTTTTCCTCGTTATCGTCCTCTCTTTCTCTTCCTCTCTATCTACCTCTCTATCTTCCCCTTACCTCTCTCTCTCTTCCTATCTTTCTATATCTTCCTGCATCGTCTCTATTTTCCTATCCCTCTTCCTCTACTTTCTTCTCTCTCTCTCCCTCCCTGTCACCTCCCTCCCTCTCTCTCTTTCTCTCTCTCTCATCATCTCTCTCTCCCTCCCTCTCTCCCTCTCTTCCTCTCTATCTTTCTCTCTCTCTTCCTTTCTATCATCCTCTCTCTTTTCGTCTCTCTCTATACACCCTTTCTTTTATCACTCTTCCTCCCTCTAATGTCTCTTTTCTTCTCTCTCTTCATCTGTTCCTCTTTCTCTTCATCTCTCCGCATTCCTTTCAATCTTCCTGTCTTACTTCATCTATAATTTCCTTCATCTTTATCTTCCTCTCTCTCCTCCTCTCTTTTCTTCTCTCTTTCTCTCTATCTCATCTTCTCTCCCTAATCCTCCCTCTCTTCCTCTCTCTCTTCCTCTCTCTCATCCTCTCTCCCTCTCATTTTCTCCGTTTTTCTATCTTCCTCTTTCTCTTCCTCTCTCTTTGTCCTTCCCCTCTCTCTTCCTCGTTTCTAATTTCTCTCTCTGTCTCCCTATCCCTCTTTCTCCGTATTTCTCTCTTTCTCTCCAATAAAACTGTATTACTTTTCTTCTAATTTTTCTATACACTTCTCCTTCCTCTTCCTATACATCTTCCTCTTCATCTATTTACCTCTCTCTTTATAACTATTTCTTCTACATTTCTACTTTTCCTAACTCTCCTAACTCTCCCTTCCTCTCTCTCATCCTCTCTCTCAACCTCTCTCTCTCATCCTCTCTCTCAACCTCTCTCTCAACCTCTCTCTCAACCACTCTCTCTCAACCACTCTCTCTCAACCTTCCTCATGTGTTTTTCTATTATTTTTTATGGTTCTCATTCTATCATTATCATTTGTAATAGTTGATGAAGGGTTAAATGTAAGAAGGGACTTCACAGTCTCAATTTCGCCCTGAATAAAGTCGTTTGTCTGTCTGTCCGTCTGTCCCTCTCTCTCTCTCCTTCCCCTCCAATGAAACTGCATTACTTTTCCTTCTAATTCATCCTTCCTTCATCCATTTCGTCAAACTTCAACATTTGCAAACTTCACCGTATTCATCTCTTTCCACGTCAATACAATACGATTCTTCTTTGTTTCTCTTCGTCTTCCACCTCCTCCTTAAATTTCTTCCCTCTCTCTTATCTCTCTCCCGCTTCCATCTCCGCTTCCCCTTCTCATCCAGCCTTACCCATAATCCTTCTGGTCCCTCTCCACCTCGCCGGCCCTTCCCCCCTCCTTCCCCCCCTCCCATCCCCATTCCACTCTCTGGAAAAGCCTTTAATGGTCCAGCAATACGTCATTTTGAATGTGACAACTAAGTAAGGGACCGTAGAGGGGGGGAGGAGGGAGGGGTAGAGAGGGAGAGGGAGGGGGGGAGTGGTGGAGAGGGGAGGGGAGGGATGGAAGGCAATGTGAAGAGACAATGGGTGGTTGGGGAATGCTAGATTTTTGAGTGGGTGAGCTCTGCAGAGAGAGAGGGAGAGAGAGAGAGGGCAGAAGGAAAGGTAGATGGAGAGACAGAGAGGGAGAGAGAGGGAGAGAGAGAGAGGGAGAGAGAGGGAGGAATATAGAGGGAGAAAATTAGTGGAAAAGGTGGTTGAAAGAGGAGGAGAGGAATAGGTAAGGGGGAGAAGATAGGGTGGGATTGATAGGGAGAGAAAGGGAAGGATAGAGGGAGAGAGTGAAAGAGGAAGGGAGAGAGTAGAGCGAGAGAGGGAGAGAGAGGAAGAGAGAGGGAGAGGAAGAGAGGAAGGGACAGAAAGAGAGAAAGAGAGAAAAAGAGAGAGAAAGAGAGAAAAAGAGAGGAAGAGAGAGACGGGAAGAGAGAGGAAAGAGAGAGTGAGATAGAGAGAGGAAGATAGAGGAAGAAAGGGAGGAAGAGAGAGAGGAAGAGAGAGAGGAAGAGAGAGAGAGAAAGAGAGGGAGAGTGAGAGAGGAAGAGAGAGAGGAAGAGAGAGAGGAATAGAGAAATTAAGATAGAGATGAAGAGAGAGAGGGAGATAGAGAGAGGAAGAGAGAGAGGAAGAGAGAGAGAGTAAGAGAGAGAGGAAGAGAGAGAGGAAGAGAGAGGGGAAGAGAGGAAGAGAGAGAGGAAGAGACAGAGGAATAGAGAGAGTGAGATAGAGGAAGATAGAGAGAGGGAGGTAGAGAGAGGGAGGTAGAGAGAGGGAGGTAGAGAGAGGGAGGTAGAGAGAGGAAGAGAGAGGAAATGGGAGAGGAAGATAGAGGGAGAGAGAGAGGAAGAGAGAGAGGAAGAGAGAGTGGAAGAGAGAGAGGAAGATAGAGGGAGAGAGAGAGGGAGAGAGAGAGGAAGAGAGAGAGGAATAGAGAAATTAAGATAGAGAGAGGAAGACAGAGAGATGAAGACAAAGAGATGGAGATAGAGAGAGGAAGAGGAAATGGGAGAGGAAGATAGAGGGAGAGAGAGAGGAAGAGAGAGAGGGAGAGAGAGAGGGAGAGAGAGAGGGGAAGAGAGAGGAATAGAGAAATTGCGATAGAGAGAGGAAGACAGAGAGATGAAGACAAAGAGATGGAGATAGAGGAAGAGAGAGAGAGGAAAACACAAGCTGGCATACGAACCAGACTGAATAATCTCCAAATTAAATCGATGGAACTCTACTGACCCAGTAATATTAAGCCCTCCAGAACTATAGTAGCAATAAACAGATACATCTCGTAATTGACATTATATATATATTTGGAATCATGACAATGTTTTCGCACATGATGGTACCTAATGAAAGTCCAAAATATGTTTCCATCGGCAGTGTAACACTAAAACATTTGTAGAGCTGTGAGAAGCAGCACTCGTCATCTATAGATTTTTTTGTCACATCAGACGAAAAAATTCCCATTTTCAGGGGCTGTTTTGCCCCGTTACTGCCACATAGGAGGATAACTATAATGTATTGACGCTTCTGGAATAGGATACGGGACAATACGAATTATTAGGCGCTTTTAAATGAACTACAAACTTGAAATTTGGTACACTGTATAGGTTTCATTTCAAAATTTACGAAAAAAAATAGAAATTGCAAAAATTTCATTTTTTCGACCGTTAAAATTTCCCAATATTCAAGCAATTATTTCATCGTTTAGGTGTTTCAAAATGTGCTATCTGACATAGGATATAGGACAATAAAAATTATTAGGCGCTTGTAAATAAACTACAAACTTGAAATTTGGTACTTAGGTTTCATTACAAAATTTAAGAAAAAAAATAGAAATTACAAAAACGTTCATTTTTTCGACCGTTAAAATTTCCCGTAATTTAAACAATTACTATTTCATTGTTTAGGTATTTTTAAATTGGCTACAGTACTGAAATTAGTTCTAATGGTAGAATTCGCTATGTAACGAAAACGGGATTATAGAAATTTGAAAATGTTTGCTTATCCGGCAGTTAAAAATTCATAAAATTTAAACAATCGTTACATTGTTTAGGTATCTCTAAAGTTGCTACAGTGCTGAAATTTTTTGTAACGGTAGAATTCGATAAATACCCAAATCAGGATTATGGAAATTTGAATCTTTATTTGTTTTGCTGTTAAAAATTCATAAATGTTAAACAAATTGACTGCTGTTTATGTTCCAGCGACAACCAACATTGTAAATTACAAAAAAGTTTATTACTCCGGCGGTTAAAAAATTCACAAAAGTTTTAACAATTAAGTCAACAAATATACATTTCTAGAGGGGCTACATCATTGAAATTTGGCAGGAATGCGTGGAATTTGTATCAAAACATTGGAAAAATATCACTTCCTTAAAATCGCAATATTTAACGGCTTTTTCGCCCCATTATTGCCCCAATACGAGCATTTAAAATTATGACGCACTTCCGATTTAGTTAGAGACTTGAAATTTGACACGATCACAGGTTAAGCTGTCATAGCCAATGGAACAAATCATAAATATTTAAAATTCTAATTTTTAGAGGTTGTTATTACCCAATTAATATATAAAATAGGCTGAAATGCTTGCAGTACATAATAGTACATATCTTAAGATAGGTATATATGCAGATAGGTGTATTTTAAGACACCAAATGTCAGGTTGAATACCAAAATTCCTTTTCTTTCACGAATGCAATACTTTCTACTATAGAATTAATGGAGAAAACACTAATTACCTTATGAATTCACCTATTTTAAACTGGGAAAATTGGATATCTATGCTCTCATTATTAGAATAGACTTATCAGCTTACGAATTGCATACCTTTACCGGGCGTAACGGCCGTGGTTTGACCCTGTTTTCGCCAGTTTCAATGACAACTTTAGAGTAACAAGTGTGATTAAGCGGACGCAATATCCTTAGGGCAGTTTCTCGTAAAATAGGCGAAAATAGATTTAAGTTATTAGCGCACAATTTCGGACCGTAAAAATTGTTTTAATTTAGGATTAATAAGAGGAATATTTAGGTCTTTTAGCGAATAAAAATTTAGAACTCGCAAGTTCAAAGTGTGGTAATTAATGTATAAACTGCAAAACAATTGACGTAAGCGACTATTTAATTTTCAGTCCGTAGTTTCGTGCATTTCTAGGATTCTGTTGGACGGATTTTCAAGAAATTTCCAATTTAGGACTTATATTTAAGTTCGATAAGAGAATTGTATAATTGGTTGACGTATCCGAAACAGGGGTGCCACTTTACCGGTGAGGATAACCTAACATTTCCGATATCTCTTCAGCTGTCTTCATTTTACTCTTCTGTATCTACTTCTCTATCTATCGCTCTATCTTCCTCTCTATCTAACTCTCTGTCTTTCTCCCTATCATTCACCCTATCATCCACCCTATCGTCCTTTCTATCTCTTTCGTTCTATCGTTCTCTCCCATCATCTCCTTCTACCTATCTCTTTCCCTCTTTCTTTGTATTTCCGTCTCTCTATCCAACTTCCCTTTTTTTCTCCCTCTTTATCTTCCTTTCTTCGTTTCTCTCGTCCTCGAACTCTCCCTCTTCCTCTTTTTCTTCCCCCTTCCATTCTCATCCTCCGTTCTCCCATCTTTATCATCCTTTCCTTCTCTTTCACTCTCTGTCTGTCTTGTTCTACTTCCACTCTCCGCCTTGTGTCAGACTTTCTTTATCCATTTCTCTCACTATATCTTTCTCTCTCTGTCTCCCTCTCTCTCATCCTCTCCCTCTTTCTCGCTCCCTCTCTCTCACATCCTCTCTCATCCTCTCTCTCTGTATCTCTCTCTCCCTCTCTCATCCTCTCTCTCCCCCTCTATCTCTCATCCTCTCTCTCTGTATCCCTGTCTCTCTCAGTCTCTCTTCCTCTGTCTCTCATCCTCTCTCTGTATCTCTCTCTCCCTCTCTCTCATCCTCTCTCTCATCCTCTCTCTCCCCCTCTCACTCACATCCTCTCTCGCTGTATCTCTCTCTCCCTCTCTCTCTCCCCCTCTCTCTCTCATCCGCTCTCTCTGTATCTCTCTCTCCCTCTCTCTCATCCTCTCTCTCTCATCCTCTCCCTCTCTCATCCTCTCTCTCTCTCTCCTCTCTGTCATCCTTTCTATCTATATCTCTCATCCTCTCTCTCCCTTATCCTCTCTCTGTATCTCTTCCTCTCTACCTCTCTCCCTCTCTCTCATCCCCTCTCTCTCATCCTCTCTCTCATCCTCTCTCTCTCTCTTATCCTCTCCCTCTCCTCCTCTCTCTCTTCTCTCTCTCTCATCCTCTCTCTCTCCCTCTCTCTGCCTCTCTCTCTCTCTCTCTCCCCCTCTCTCCCCCTCTCTCTCTCACACCCTTCCCTTCAGTCCCAAGAGTTCTGTCTCTTCAGATTCCTCCAATCGACCCTTCCAGCTTTCTCATAGTCCATAAACGTTCGGAAGAAAGACACTGAAGAGAATTCGTAGGGAAAAGAACTTAAGTCTAGCATCTTTATGCGCCTCTCCCTCTCTCTCTCCCTTTTTCTTTCTCTCTTTCTCCTCCCCAGCCTATATCTTTCGTTTCTACGCTCACCCGAAGATCGCGTATCCAAGGGTTATTTGGAAAGATGCAAAACAAACATTTGTGGACCTTTATTCCTAATTTTTTTTGTTATCATTAATTTTGACAAGTCATTTACACATTCACAAAATCTTCACACTTGTTTTGTTCGCAATTTTTACGTAGCTTCACGCATTGGCATTACCGTGAAACTACCCCAAGTCGGATCTCCATGGAAACCAAGTAATGTTCGACTTACAGAGTAACTTCGAGTTACAGGAGAAAGAGAACACGAAAAAGATATTGTCATGTAAAACGAATACCTTTCTACTTACACAGAAATAACTCTGGAACTTACTAGACTCAACTGACATATATTTACTTTCACATAGACGGTACACTACATTATATAGTTTATCAATTAAAAACTAATTCATGTTAATTTAACTTTTGCTATTTTCACAGCAGCAATTTCGGAAATGAACTGGACACACTCATTTAAAATTCTTCCATTTTTTTACGCTTTGAGGAATTTCCAGAAACGGGAGTCTATTAGTGTAGGAATAATATCTGGAAAGATTCTCTCTACATATATGAAGTCCATATTTTGGATAAGCAAAAGAATTCGTTCTAAATTCCAGCCCCATTAGGATGACGTCATGTCCAATAAAATGGGTTGGGTTGGGGGCGAAAGAATAGCTTTGTCCAATTCGACCATAAGTTTATCATCTAAGTCTATGCTATTCAAATGGAGTTATAAGCGTTTTTCTATGTAATGCCTAACAACTTGCAAACGGCTGCAGGTGTTTTAAAAATTCTTTCAGTTTCAAAGAGAGCCACACTTATTAAAGAGTATTAGTGCGTAATGACCCTGCGAAATAACGAGCCGAGTTCGATTCCAGGCACGTTTAAATCCACCCAATAAGATAACATGGGCTGGTGGTAGGACATTGTGGAATTTTTGTCTCTTAAACCGAAAGTCGGAATTATAAACGCTTCTTAAAAGTACTTTTTTTGTTGCTAAGGTTGTGTTCTATATTCGAATATATTTATTAAAGAGGAAGTGAGAGAAAATAGAGAGTGAGGGAGGGAGAGAGAGGGAGAGAGGGAAAGGGGGAGAGAGAGGGAAGGAGAGAGAGGGGGGGAGAGGGAATGAGAGAGGGAAGGAGAGAGAGGAAGAGAGAGAGAGGGGAAGAGAGAGGGGAAGAGATGAATAGAGAGAGGGGAAGAGAGAGAGGAAGAGAGAGAGAGGGGAAGAGAGAGAGAGGAAGAGAGACAGAGGAAGAGAGAGAGGAAGAGGGAGAGGAAGAGGGAAGGAGAGAGAGAGAGAGGAAGAGAGAGGGGAAGAGACAGGGGAAGAGAGAGGGAAGAGAGAGGAAGAGATGGAGGTAGAGAGAGATGATGAAGGAGAGGGAGAGGAAGGGAGAGAAAGAGAGAATGGGACGGAGAGCAAGAGGGAGAGAGGAAGATAGAGGAAGAGAGAGATAAAGAGATTACAAGATACAGGAAAAACAAGAGGAAAATAGAGAGGAAGAGAGAGAGAGGGAGAGGAAGAAAGAAAAGAGAGAGATAGACAGACAGACAGACAGACAAACGACTTTATTTGGGCGAAATTGGGACTATATAGTTACAAATGAGAATGAGAACCATAAAAAAAATAGAAAAACACAAGCAAAACACCAGATTACAAATTTGGAAAATTTCTATGTAAAGACAGTAAGAGAGGAAGATAGAGATAAGGACATGGAGGAAGGGAGAGAGAGATAGAGTAAAGATTAAGTGTGAAATATGGATTTCTTGTAATTGTTAGATTAATGGCGTCTCTCTCAGACTGTGACGCCTCTTAAATGGCAGCGGCAGCAAACCGAACTATGTCCTACTCCTCAATCTTTAATAAAAAAGATTCCTACTTTTTAAAGAAATTATGCGAATGTCTTAGGGACTAATGCAGAAGAGTGAAAATCTTAATTGACTCTGTAAACATCCTTTAAGCCGTTTGAATTGAAAACGTTTTTTTATACCGTATATCATAGGTTTAATTGTTTAAAATTAATAATACAAACGAAAAGGAAATGGATTATGTAGCGTCTATGAATTTTAAAAAGTCGTTCATTTAAAATAGATTTTGATATTTGTAAGAAGATGGAATATTTCGAATTAGCATTGCATTCTAAAACGTAGGTTGTTTGATAGTTTGGAGAGAAAATTGATATGGAATTTTTTTTGAGAATATACTGAAGATTATCGATAGAAATATATTGAATGAACTTCGCTGACTTCGCTTATCTAAAGCGCTTCCAGCGACATTTAATAAAGGATATACGCTGCTGGCATCTATCAGTCAGTATTCTCCCTTCATCGCTTTCTTCCTCTTTTTCACTTTCTCTCTCCCTTCCTCTCTCTCTTCCTCTCCCTCCCTCTCTTCATCTCTCCCTCTCTCTCCCTCTCTTCCTCTTTCTCTTCCTCTCTCCCTCTCTTCCTTTCTCTCCCTCTCTTCATCTCTCTCTTCCTCTCTTCATCTCTCTCTCCCTATCTTCCTCTTTCTCTTCCTCTCTCTCCCCCTCTTTTCCTCTTTCTCTTTCTCTTCCTCTCTCCCTCTCTTCCTTTCTCTCCCTCTCTTCATCTCTCTCTCTCCCTATCTTCCTCTCTCCCTCTCTTCCTCTCTCTCCCTCTCTTCCTCTTCCTATCTATTCCTTTCTTTTTCTCCCTCTCCTTACTCTCCCTTTCTTTCTCACTTTCTCTTCCTCTCCCTCTCTTCCTCTCCCTCCCTTCCCCTCCCTCTCTCTTTCTCTCTCTTCCTCTATCGCTTTCTTCCTCATCATTCCTCTTTCCTTCTCTTCCTCCCTCCATCTACCTTCCTCCCGTCTGCCTATCTACCTTTCTCAATCCTTTCCACTATCCTTCTCTAACTTCTCCTTTTTCCTCCCTCTCTCCTCTCCCTCTTTCTCCCTCTCCCTATCTTCCTATCTCCCTTCTTCCCTCTATCCTTCACCATCCTTATCTCACACACTTTTCTCCTCTCTCCCTCTTTATCTTTCTCCCCTCTCTTCAGAGTGTACACAAAATTGATCCGGCACCTTACCCTTCCCCTCTCTCTCCCTCCCCCTCCCCTACCTCCCCCTCCCTCCCCCCCCTCTCCCATTACCCCTCCCCTCTTTCCTTTTGCAAATCCCAATGGTCAGTCCCCCTTCCTTAAAGGCCTTTATGAGACAGGCCGTGAATTTTGTCGCCCTCAGCAGGGCCCAGGCATGCGCCCTCTCTCTCTCTCTCTCCCTTACCTTACCCCTTCCCTCCCACCCTCCCTCCCTCTCCCCTCCCTCTCCTCGTACACCGCAAAACTTCCAGCTTCCTCTACTCACTTATGCCTTAGCATCACACCCTATCTTTACTTCCGTCATGCCCCCCCCTCTCCCTCCCTCTCTCTCTCCCTCTCCCTCCCTCTCAATTCCTGCCTCCCACCCCCCTCTCTCTACCTCATACTATAACCTACAGTTCTGTATCTCTTTAGGGTTGGGTTTGTTCTTTTGGTACATATAACCCCACGCCATTCTTCCTCTCTCTCTCTCCCTCTCTCTCTCTCCCTTCCTCTCTCTTCCTCACTTATTCCTTGACCACACGAATTCTCATCCCTCCTCTATTCTGCTACACACTTAAACTCTCTCTCTCTGACACCTCTCTCTCTGACACTTCTCTCTCTCTCCTTCCTATATTTTTAATTCCTCTTCCTGACTCTACCTCTCTTTCTTCCTCCATCTATTTCTCTCTCTATCTCTCTATTCATCCCTCTTCCTCTATTTTTTCATGATTTTCCTCACAAGCCTCCCTTTCCTGCACTCTCTTCTTGAATCAATTTCTCCCTGAAAAGAAAGGCAGTTATCTATATATGTATCTATCTTCCATTCACACTCATACCCTTTTTTCTCTTCATCTCTATATTCTTCTCTTTCTTCCTCTCTCTCTCTACATCTCTCTCTTTCTTTTCTTCTATCCTCTCTCTCTCTTCCTTCCTCACTTCCACAAACTCACACCCCCTCTCTCTCTCATCCTCTCTCTATCTTCCTATCTTTTAAACACGTCGTCCTCTCTCTCTCTCTCCCCCCTCTTTAACTCTTCGCTCTCCCTCTCTGCCTGCATCTCTTCAACTCTTTTTTCTCCTATTTCATCAATTTTCTCCGTCTCCCTCTCTCTCCCTCCGTCTCCCTCTCTCCCACTCTCCCTCCCTCTCTTTTTCTCCCCCTCCCTCCCTCTCTTCCTCTCTCTCTTCCTCTCCCTCTCTCTCTCCCACCCTCTCTCTCCCTCTCTTCCTCTCCCTCTCTCTCTCCCGCCCTCTCTCTCCCTCTCCCTCTCTCTCCCTCTCTCTCTCCCTCTCCCTCCCTCTCTTCCTCTCCCTCTCTCTCTCTCCTTCCCTCTCTCACTCTCTCTCTCCCTACCCTCTCTCTTCCTCTCCCTGTCCCTCCCCCAAATTAACAAGTTGGTAAAAAGAATGAAAAAATTTGAAGAAATTCAGGAAGGCAACATTCTACCATCTTGTAATCTGTCGAAAGACGTCCGAAAACAATCGACATCGATAATCTAAATTTTCATATCGATTATATTGGAAAATGACCGAAAAATTCCTCATATAAAATCATATTACGACAAATGAGCATGTCGGTCAAACAAATGGCATACTATGACGAAATGCAGAAAGGCTACATTGCAATTTTAAAAAAATCAGAGAAATTATTTTTTTAATTTTAAAACTTACGTGTAGGAATATAAGATGGTGGAATTAAACAGCGTACTCACCTGAAAGGAGAAAAAGAATTATTTTAGACTCAAAATCCAGATGAGCAAGAAACTTGATATTTGTTAGTACATATTACAGATTTTTTGGTCACAACCGATGGAAAACATTAAATTTAACTAATTTCTTCATTTAAAAATTTACTGGCAGGAATGTTTCATTTTTAATAAAATCGGCATATTTGTATATAAATGTTTCATTTAATAGGTATAATATTTTTACTTTCTCCATATACGTAGTAATGGGAAAGTATTGTGATCATGAAAAAAATCGACTTTGAGATTTCAATGGAAATACACGTTTTCAGGTCATTAGAACACGTTTAGACTATTTTCGGAATGATGTCTGTGTGTGTATGTGATTGAGGGCGCTCTATCTCGAAAAGTACTTGCCATATCATTACCAAATTTCATATATAACACTGGTATGAACTGATTACTTTTGGACAATACCGGTTTACCGGAGTCGAGGTTTATTCGAAACCCGTTTCGGTTTCGACGAAATATCTCCGTAAAAACATCATTATTGTATATACAATTCTATACAAATGTTATAGAGAATGTAATTTCCTACAACTTTCATTTGAAACAATTTACCGTAGTAGTTATTGTTTAGAAATTAATTATAAATATGTAATCGGTTTCCATGAAATATCTCCTTAAAAACGTCGTTATTGGTAATATTCGTGAGGACCAAAGTTGTAGAGAATATCATCTCTTCCAAGTTTTCCTTGAAAAAAATTTTCGTAGAACTTTCTATTTAGTAGATAATTAATCTTTTCCTAAATTTTCTGTATACAGCGCCAACACCTTGCAGCGGTTTATTCTGTAAACATATTCAAAATATAATTTACGGTAATGAGGACGACTGTTGTATTCTTTTACGATACGAAATGATAACTTTGTCTCATAATGCTATTCATAATAATTTAAATGTCTATTCCCCAAATATTGAGAAAGTGATGTGTTGGCCACATCAGATTTTTTTGAAGAAATGATTACGTGACATGATGCTTAATAACATTAGATCAGTCAATAAATATTTCGAAACAAAAGCGAAATAAATACATAGGTCTGAAAATATTTATTTGTATGATTGCTTTATTGAATATTATTATATAAAAAGCATATTATGTAGTTTTTCCCCTGTAATTGTGTCATTTAATGTCCGAAAGGTATTTTAAAATAGGGAATTAAACGCCAGGACCTTAAGGTGAGCCGTTGCTAAGCATTATATAACAGAGGCGTAGGTGTTTAGAGGCAGAAATTAGGGAGCGGAAGCTTCATTAGCAAGCGTAAAGCGAGGGATAATCACTTTTGAAGATTTGATGGTTCTGTTGAATATTTCAGATGGGTTTAATCTTAGCAAGGATTATAACTGTGATGGAATCCTTTAAAGGTGAGTATTAAAAAGGGTTTCATTGCTGCCGACATGGCCTTAGAGAGAAGGTATACGTAACTAGCTTGCTTTATATCTCTCTTTTCTAGTCTTTATCTTCATCTTTTTATGTCTTCCTCTCTCTCTCTCTCTCTCTCTCTCTTCCTCTCTCGCCCTCTCTCTTGGAATCAAGCGATCTTCAGACTTGTCGGATTAAATGAATGTAAATTATTATATTTTCCAATGGCTGAGTGATGATAACACACGAACAAGATAATCAACCAGCCTAAACCTTCGATATATCGGTAGTGTGTCAGTATATTTACAAGCAGTAAGAATAAAAGAATTGGATAAGGAAGCAAAAGCTTGATATTTGGGTTTAAAATATATATATATATATATATAATCATTTCCATGGCTATATGTTAATAATATATGGAAAAACTTTCAATATAGCGAATATTCGATACATCGAAATATTGAATATTCGATTGATCGATATATCGAATCTTCGATATTTGTTATATCGAATTTTACATACATCGATCGATTAATATTAGGTTTTCTGGGAATTTTCAAGCAGGTTGAATCAGGAAACACGTTAGGAAAGTGTACAACGTATCACAAATGGGCGCGTTTCGTGCAGTAGAGTATTAGAAAGAAATTATATACCTGTACGTAAGGGAAATTGCGTTTTAAAATTCTTTTCTTCGTCATAAATAATCCATTTTCTTCCTATTTAATAATACTGCATGCACAAGTAAGGAAATTAAACGTTTGTGTGGGAGATTGTTTATGTCAGCAATCGATTTAGAAGTGACCATATTTTTGTTTGATTTTCTCGATAACGACTACTCCTACGATAAAAATGTATAGCAAAAGAAATACTCTAATTTATTATTTCTACAAGTTTTATTTGAAAATTATTTTGATATGAGCAATACTGTACGAGATATGACGAAAATTTCATTTTATGTCACCAGTAAAGTGGTACCCCTGATTGGCGTACGTGACTCATTTTTGCGATTTTATTTATATATTTGATTGTCAGTCCTTAACATCAAATTTCATGAAAATCCGTTCTGTAGAAGCCGAGAACGAACATGCGGACGGACGGAGGGACGGACAGACGGACGGACGGACCGACCAAGATAATAGGCGATCACGCTGCAGGCGAAACGCGCCTAAAAAGGGATGAAAGTAATCTTCGGATTTCGGGTGTTAACACACAGGAAACAATCGATTTATCGATATTTATCGATATATATCGAACGAGTTTCCTTGAGTTTATTGGCTATTTCAAGCTGGAAAAATGGAAAAAATACATCGGTTGAAGAAGACCGCCAGATTTTCGGGAGGAAACACACGTAAACTGATACATTTCGTTGTGTAGGAAGTGATAACACACACGAACGAGTCTTTCGACCTATCGAAACTTGAGATATATCGCTCGAATCCCTGTCGATTTTTTTTTTGGGCGTTTAAATAAGGAGGAAAAATTAATATAATCGGTAAGAAATGAATATTAAGATTTCGTTGTTTAAATAACGTAACTATTATCAAATGCAGAAATGCAGGTTACGAGTTGATAAAATATCGATGAAAATATCGAACCGAAAATTCGTGTATCGTCGGGTATTTTAAAGAGAGACGAGAGATTCGGGACGCTATTAAGGAGGGAAAAGAGAAGAACGGGGGTTTAAATTGGAGACGATACTTGAAGAACAGTGTGAGAGAGAGGGAGAGAGAGGGAGAGGGAGGGAGAGAGAGGGAGGGCAGAAAGAGAATTTGCAATAGGAAGGGCTGACGTCCTGGGAGTGTTACAGGGATTAAAGGCCATTTATATTTGGCACGATGGTAAGACGTGAAACATAGCTACAGTGAGAACCTGTTAACACCTCTCCCTCTCTCTCTTTCTGCCTCTCTCTCTTCTTTATTTACAAAAGCTGTCTCTCTCTTTTCCTCAGCCCGAATAATGCTTAAAATCAACTCTTTCTGCTTCTAATTCTCTTTTCTCTTCTCTCCCTCTCTCTCGCTCTCATAATTTCGTAAACCATTCTCTTCATCTTTATCTTCATCGATTTCCCAGGTCTTCACAGGCGATGCGAAAGGACCGGGCCACGAAACCGTCAACACCTGCTGTCCTAGAGACCTCTGGTTCCTAAGGGCTATAGCTCTAACCCCCCCAACCTGCCGCTGTTGTTGTTCCGGCCGCTGAGGTGTTTCTTCCTCCCTCACCTACGGTGTTCAGAGCTGCAAACCGCTTCAAAATTTAGGAGCGGTTCGGTTCCAAAATTTTTGGAAGTGGTTCGGTTCATGGTTCGGTTCAGATGGGAATTTTGGCAAGTGGTTCGGTTCGGTTCAACTAAATTAATCATTTGAAGTACTATCCAGAAATAATTTCTCCAATATACTGATATTGCTCCCTTCAACGCAGAAGTACCATTTCAATAGTTGACGTCAATCTGAAATTATGTCTTTATCTTCACTGACGAAAGGTATATCTTAAAATAGGTATTGCTTTACATTGCACGTTTCTCGAAAGCCCTTCCTTAATTATACCATTTAAATATGTAGTTCAGGAACAATTTATAATATGATATTACGTGTTCTCAATCTTGAATAAATATGGGAGGAATAATTTTATCTGTAAGTAAATTAATCAGCAGTCATTATTATATTAAACGAAAGAAGTATTTATTTAAAGAAAGGAAAATTTTATATTTTAAATAGTATATTACAATTCCGTCATCATCTTCATTGATTTATATATTTTTTTTAAATGGTATTTTTGATCCTAACATGATTTGTAAGTGTGGATTACAATAGTATCAGAGAGGAAAGAGATAGGCACTCTTTACTTTGAAGCAAACCAGCTGGTTTTTCCAATGGAAATTCCTGGTCTTTTCGTTGGTCCGTACTTTGTGGATTGATATCGAACCGAAACCGAACTACTTTTGGAAAAAATTACGGTTCGGTTTTCGGTTCATTGAAAAATTAATCGGTGGTTTCGGTTCGGTTCGCGGTTCAGCAAAATGGCGGCGGTTCGGTTCAGCGGTTTGGTTCGGTTCGCAGCTCTGACTGTGTTCCTCTTTCTTCATCTCTGTTCCTTTGTCTTCCTCTCTTCAACTCCTCTCTCCCTCCCCCCTCTCTCTCCCTCCCACTCTCTCTTCCTCCCTCTCCCTCCCTCTCCCCCTCTCTCTCCCTTCCTCTCTCCCTCTCTCCCCCTCTCTCTCCTCTCCCTCTCCCCCACTCCTCCTCTCTCCCTCCCTCTCTCTCTCCCTCTCTCTCTACCCTCTCTCTCCCTTCCTCTCCCTCTCTCTCCCTTCCTCTCCCTCTCTCTCTTCCTCCCTCTCCCTCCCTTCCTCTCCCCCTCTCTCTCCCTTCCTCTCCCCCTCTCTCTCCCTTCCTCTCCCCCTCCCTCCCTCTCTCTCTCCCTCCCCCTCTCTCTTCCCCTTTCCCTCCCCCTCCCTCCCTTTCTCTCTCCCTCCCCCTCTCTCTCTCTCCTTCTCCCTCTCTCTCACTGTCAATTTATTACTAGCCATTTATGTTTAGTCCTATCTATGTACACGTTTCCATTAGTTATATATTGCACTGCGGGCAGTAATGACATCTCTATATTACGATTCATGCTCGTGATTTATCTTTGAATTTTTTGTAATTATTGCTTCATTTAAAAAATTTTCCCAATTTATACGCCTATCGGGTTGGCCTGTGACGTCCTGGTTGGTCAGCACAGAGATCGCGGGTTCGAATCCCGTACCGGGAATGGGTGTTTTTTTCGCATTTTTCACGTTTTCTTGAGGGAATCATTGGCTACTCGGAGTCAGAACAACTTTGTTCAGCAAAAAATATTACCCGATATTTCAGTTGAAATTCGTATTTCAATTAAATCTATTGGCATTTATACAAAACTTCTAGTTCTGTAAACGTTAAGTAAATTTAAAAGTTCTATAAACTCAAGTGGTTTTTAATGTTTAGATTTTTAAAACCTCGTGTCTCTGCTGTTTTTCAGTTTGAATGATAATGAAATTTTGGAAAATGAAGAGGACAAAAGAGGGTTTAATATACGCTGAATCCCCTAATGAAGTCATGGACGCTGACAAGGATAGCGACACGTCCGATGGAGAGCAGGAAGCAGACCTCAATCACTTGGGGAGAAAAATGCTGCTCAGCGTTTGTGAAGTACAGACGGAATGGGCCAACTGGCCGCGGGGCCGACTGGCCGCGGGGCCAACTGGCCGCGGCGCCAACTGGCCGCGGTGTCAACTGGCCGCGAATAAGTGCTAGAATTTCAGCAATTGTTGCAGAATACGGAAATAGAGACAAAATCGAATATTTAAGGGGTATTGCTGATAATTTTGAAATGGACGCCTAACTATTTTTATTGTCCGTATTACGATATTACCTATTTTTTAATTTTTCTGTATTATTATTAATTCCTACGTTTTGATATTTTGTAATAAATTTGATTGATATGTAACTTTGTCTTTGCTATTTTTATTTTCTGCCGCAGTATATTATTCATACTCTTTTCACATGTAATGAACAAAAAACATCAAAATTTTATAAATAATTATAATGTTTTATAATCAATTTCTGTTCTCATCTTTTGTAAAATATTGTTTGTATTATTAATAATAATTAAATAAACCCATTTCAATGTTATCGGGTTCACAGCCATTGCGCAGTATTTCAGTAATCCCAGACCATTTTCGAGAAACTTATTCGCGGCCAGTTGGCCCCGCGGCCAATTGGTCCCGCGGCGTCTGCCGCGGCCAGTCGGCCGTGACCAGTCGGCCGTGGCCAGTCGGCCGTGACCAGTCGGCCGTGGCCAGTTATCCTAGACCGAGTACAGACGGCAAAATGTGATCAAGTTGAAGAACTCATTGTTTCGACGGACACCTCCCTTCCTGATAGCTCATACAATGTTTCGTCTCCGAAGAGAAGATTACTTTCTGAGAACTCATTGGATTTTGAAGTAAATGACTGTCCATCTGAGCATTCAAATGAAGCGGAATACAAAAAAATCTGATATGACTTTCTCCGTATTTGGGGTATAGATATTTAAATTATTATGAATAGCATTATGAGGCAAAATTATTATTTCGTATTGTTAAAGTATACAGTCGTCCTTATTGCCGTAAATTATATTTTGAATATGTTTACAGAATTCACCGCTACATGGTTTTGGCGCTGTACACTGAAAATTACGAAAAAAGTTGAATATCTCCGAAGTGGATGGTTGTACGAAAATTTGTTTCAAACAAAACTCGGAAGAAATATTATTATCTACAACTTAGGTCCTCACAAAGATTACCAATAACGATGTTTTTAAGGAGATATTTGACGGAAACCGAAAATACCGATTCTTTATAAATAATTCCTAAACAATAACAGCTATGGAAAATTGTTTCAAATGAAAGTTGTAGGAAATTTCATTCTCTATAACCTTTGTATCAAATTGTATATACAATAATGATGTTTTAACGGAGAAATATCGCAAAAACCGAATCGGGTTCCGAATAAACCTCGACTTTCGCTTAACCGATATTATTAAAAAACTAATCAGTTCTTTGTGCTCATGCCAAAGTGTTATATATGAAGTTTGGTAACGATATGGCAAGTTCTTTTTGAGTTAGAGCGCCCAGAATCACATACACACACAGACATGATTCCGAAAATAGCCTAAACGTGTTTTAGGGACCTCAAAACGTGTATTTCCGTTTAAATCTCGAAGTCGATTTTTTTCGTGATCACAATACTTTCCCATTACTACGTATGGAGAAAGTAAAAACCAGAGTGGAGGAAGTCTAATCTTTCTTTTAAAATGAACTCGAAATGTAATCCAATCCTTCCATCCGCAGAGGCAATGCATTGTGAAAGCTCGTTGGACCTTTTTTGTTTGTTTTTACAAAAGATCTCTTGAATCACATATCCAGGGATACAAATAAATACGCAGGACAGAAAAATGTTACTCAGTGTATGAATAATGATGAGCTGTTGGTCTTTCTTGGTGTCTGTTCATGCGAAATATCCAAGGAAATGTTTGTATTGGTCAAGAGAAAAGATGTACCGACACTAGTTGTCTGATCAGAGGCGTAGCGAGGGGTGGGCAGAGGGGGGCAGTTGCCCCGGGGGCGGGGCTTAAGGGGCGCAAACTCACGGGCCGATTTTTATCGACGGAAGCAGATCCGCTAAGACGTCACGGAGTAACATAATCAGGCCCGCGTAATCCCCTACCCCTGGAACTTGGCGGCAAGAAAAAAGGTCATATGGACCAGACAGGATACTGAATTATGGGAATGATAGGCTATTCAAAATTAGACCAATACTGTTTATGCTTGAAGCTGCCTTCAAGAAACACGGAGGCCTATATTTCAATTGAAGAAAGCATGATTCCATACCACGGCAAGCATTATGCCAAGCAATTTATTCGAGGAAAACCGATTCGTTTCGTGTACAAGAACTGGTCACTTTGTTCGAGTAGTGGATATTTGATCACTTTCCAATTGTACGCAGGGAAATTTGGACTTGGTGGAGACGTAGTTTTAGCACTGTTAGATGCTGCCAATGTACTACCAAAAGATGGAGGCCATAGGATTTTTAAAAAATAATTATTTCACTTCCGTAAAGTTAATTAGACACCTTGCATTCCCTAGGAGTTTGCGCAAGTGGAGCAATACAGGAAAATAGAACGGAAAAATGTCCTCTAAAAGCGAAATCTGCCATGACGAAGGAAAAAAGGGGATTTTATGATTACCGAAGCTGCGGAAATTCACTCCTTGTTCGGTGGAAAGACTATAGTATAGTGACAGCGGCCACTAATTACGAAAATCGACCAAATGGACCAGTTCATTGCCGCATACAGATCAAGAATATGACAAAAGAAATGGCGGTGGCCAATATCTGCCTACTTTTTAGATGCATTTTTACTTAATTCGTGTCTTTTATTCCGTCGAATCACTGGGCAGAAATGTGAATCGCTTCTACAATTTCGAAGGTGGCTTGCTCTAACAATTCTGAAAAATACGGAAAACCATCAAATCAGGGAAAAAGCACACCCACACCTACTTCCGAGGAAAGATTTGATGGCATCAAACATTGGCCAATTTTCAATGAGACGGAAAGGAGGTGTGCTAATTGCAAAGTTAAAACCAACTTTATACGCTGTAAGTGTAATGTAGGGCTTCACACAAAATGTTTTGCAATGTATCTTGACAAAAATTATGAGGTTTAAACTATCTTAACAAGTGTTCACTAGTTAATAATAAATAAATATTTGTAAAACTCATGTTATGTGAAATTTTGTTCCTAAGATAAAGGTAGCGAACCTTAGTAACCACAGTGCATGGCGTCCGATATAACGGACGGGGTATATTTTGCAACTTAGGGCATAAAAAAATTTAAAAAGTGTTAAGACATGTTAAATAGACCATATGTATGTTATAACGTTGGAAAAACACTAACTTTTATCAAAAAAACTTAATGCACTAATGGGTTGTCGTTTGTCTAAAACCATTTTTCTATTTTAAATTAAATTTCTTTCTTCATAACATCTAAGGTACTCTTTTCATTACCGTCTTCAGTGATATCTTTTTCTCTACCAAACTTCATAAATAACACTTTAACATTAGCACAATGAATTGATTAGTTTTTGGAGAATACTGGTTAACCGGAAGTCGAGGTTTATTCGAAACCCGATTCGGTTTTTGCTATATTTCTCCGTTAAAACATCATTATTGTATACACAATTCTCTACAACGGTTATAAATAATGTAATTTCCTACAACTTCCATTTGAAACAATTTTGCATATCAGTCATTGTTTAGGAATTATTTATAAATAATCTTTTTTTTTCGGTTTCCGTCAAATATCTCCTTAAAAACGCCGTTATTGGTAATCTTCGTGAGGACCAATGTTGTAGAGAATAATATTTCTTCCAGGTTCTGTTTGAAACAAATTTTCGTAGAACCATCCATTACGGATATATTCAACTTTTTTCGTAATTTCCAGCATACAGCGCCTCCACCATGTAGCGGCGAATTCTGTAAACATATTCAAAATATACCTAATTTGCGGCAATAAGGACGACTGCATTCTTTTATGATACGAAATAATAATAATTTTGCCTCATAATTCTATTCATAATAATTTAAATATATATACCCTAAATATGGAGAAAGTCATGTTGGCCACAGATTTTTTACCTTTATATTTAACTCTCCTTTATTTTCCCCCTTCATTTAACATTCTTCCTTTCTCTCTTCCGTTCTTATTCCTTTCCTCGTCCACCCGCTATTCCTCTATCTTTCCTCCAATTTCTCTTCCTCTCTCTCTCTCTTCCTCTCTCTTTTTCTCCTTCCATTTCAACTTTAATTTCACAACCTTTTGTCCCTTCCGCTTTCTCTCAATCTTTCACTTTTCTCCCTCTCCGTTTTCTTGCACGCTTACCACCTCCTCCACCTTTCTCCCTCCCTCTCTCCCTCCCTCTCTCTCAGTTCCGAAAACCTTTTGATGTTTTATTCAACGTGAGATAGAGTAGAGTTAACTCTCTTCCTTAAATAATGCCTCTGAACGCTCTCCCTTCCCTCCCCTCCCTCCCCCCTCCCTCCTGCCTCCCTCCCTTCCTCCCCTCCCTTCACTCACATCCCCAAGGGAACGTTGGAAACAACAAGAGCATAGCTAAGGTGAAGGATTAATTCCTTTCTTCAAAGGAAGATGGCTCTGTAGTCGAAGGGGTTTTGTGTGGGAGGGGAGGGGGGAGAGGGGGAGGTAAGGGGAGAGGGTGGAAAAGAGGAGTTAGTGTGTTTGAACTTATAGGCGCCTCTCTTTTCGAGCAATGAAGTGCCCAAGAGAGTGAGAGAGATAGAAAAAGCTTAATTTCAGCAGGAAGAGGAAGGAGGGGGAATTGGGAAGGGGAGAGATATGATGAGAAAAAAGTGAATGGGAAAGAAAGAGGGAGAGGTAAAGGGTGAAAAGGAGAGGAAGATAGAAAGGAAGGAAGAGAGAGGGAGAGAGAGAGGGAGAAAGAGAGGAAGAGAGAGAGAGAGGAGGGGAGATAGAGGAAGAGAGAGGAAGAGGGAGGAAGAGAGAGAGAGGAAGAGAGAGAGGAAGAGAGAGAGAGGAAGAGAGAGGGAGGAAGAGAGAGAGGGAGGAATAGAGAGAAAGAGAGAGAGGGAGGAAGACAGAGGAAGAGAGAAAGAGGAAGAGAGAAAAAGGAAGAGAGAGAGGGAGGAAGAGAGGGAGGAAGAGAGGTAGAAAGAGAGAGAGGAAGAGAGGGAGGAAAAGAGAGAGGAAGAGAGAGGGAGAGGGAGGATGAGACAGAGGGGAAGAGAGAGAGGAAGAGAGGGAGAAAGAGAGAGAGGAATATAGTTATCAATACAAGAATCCATATCAGATATTTTCAATTGATACTACATTATTTTTCTCCCTCTTCCAATATTTTCCTACTTCCGTTATCTCTCCCCCTCTCTCTTTTTCCCTCCCTACATAGTATTATATTATCACGGAATTAGACACATTATCACGAAATTATACACGCCTGACTAGTTTATTTGAGCAAGTGTGACAAGGAAACAGACGATTACAAGAACCTAAGTGATAGTTCAGCAGATGAACCTTGTCTTGCTCATATGTAATGAAGCTTACCTATGCGTATTTATTTTAATTTATCAAAAAAGACAACAAAAACATCTTAGTATCACGAAATTATCCGAGTTTCCCCTAGTATATCCCTCCATATTCTGTTATCCTACAAAATTTTGGAAAACTCACCAGAATGAAACGAACCACTTGCCTCAAAACATCAAAAATATAAAAATAATATTCATGTCTTCTATAACGATCCGAAAATACATTCCTCTCCATTCTCAGGATACCCAGATTACATTCTTTTATTCTCTGGTCAGAAATTCGACCCTGGAATCGAACCACTGTCTTCCTATCGCAGAGACAAGTTTTTTAAATATATAGTAGTAGACGGCAGTTGAATTCTGCTAAGCGTTTCCAGCCTACTTTCAAAGTCAAATGGGGTAAAAAACGACCCCTATAAATTAGGATTTTAAATATTTCTGATCGATTGATTGATCATGACTGATAAACCTATAATCATGCCAAATTTCAAGTCTGTAATTCATCGGGAAGTCATTTAATTTAAATCCTCGTGTTGGGACAATATTATGGCGAAAGAGCCACTAAATATTGCCATTTTAAGAATGCTATATTTTTCCAATGTTTTAATATAATTTCCACACATTTCTGCCAAATTTTGTTGCTGTAGCACCTCCAGAAATGCATTTATTAAAATGATTTGATTGTGAGAATAAGAGAAGGAGAGAGAGAGAGGAAGGGAGCAAGTGAGAGAGAAAAAGTGAGAGAACGGAGAATGTGAGAGAGAAAGAGAAGAGAGAGAGGAAGAGAAAGGAATAGACAGGAATATAGAGGAATAGAAAGGAAGAGCGAAAGGTAGAAGGATAGTTGAAGATACAGAGGAAGATATGTCTATTTCCTTCGATATGTTTCGATATATCTCGATATGTTTCGATATATGTCGATATGTTTCGATATATCTCGATATGTTTCGATATTTTTTCCTTTTTTTCGATACTTATATTTTTTATTTTAACCCATATTTTTCGATATACAGAAGCAGTTCCGATACCTTATCTGTTTTTAAATCTCATAAAACTTTAAAATTAGTTCCATATTGTCTGAAAGCAAATTCGTCGAAAACATATTCTTCGAAAACAAATTCGTCGAAAGTAAATTCGTTGTAATCATTTCATAGAAATGTAAAGAAAATGATTTGCATTCAGACCGATTAATACAATCGAGGTTTTAAGGTATTGAAATAGCTTGTGATTACGTGGTAAGGTCTGTAAAATTTGTGAAAATTAATGTAAAATTTATGAATTTTTAACTGCCACAATAATAAACTTTATTCTAATTTTCAATGCTATTACCAGATGGGACGCTATTTTCTAACTTTCTGAGAAATTTCATCTCCCTAGATCGAAAGTCAATTTTTTTTATATTCATTAATTTTTAAAGACCAAATAAATAACAATATGCAAATTTCTACATCCCCGTTTTAATTGATTAGCGATATCTACCGTTAGAAAAAATTTCAGCATCGGAACGCGCTTAGAAATGCCTAAACAATGAAACGATTTTTTAAATTTTGAGATTTTGTTAACGGCCAAGAAAACGTACACTTTTGTAATTTCCGATTTTTGTCGTGGTAACTGTCACTAAACCTACCTAATTATTAAATTTCAAGTTTCAATCTCGTTTAGAAGTACCTCATTAATTCTCGTCCCTTTATATGCTATTTTATCTATCGATAATAATCGTTTTATCACCTTCTCGAAATTCGATACGTCGATCGGTCGAAAATGTTGGAGCTTGTGGCTAAATTCACATCGACTCCATATACGTCGAAAAAACGTTATTACGTCTAGCTAATGACTTTCCCCGTACAGAGTAATGAATTTTGGCTTCGTAAGCATCGATATCAATAATTAGAAAATTTTAACTTAGTGACTGAAAAAATGACTATTTTACCGAAATTTTAGGAGGAAATTCAGAATATCTCTAAAATTATGGGTTTTACGACAAAATTCTTCAAACAAAACTTGTAGTAAATACAATTATCTACATCTTTCATAATAATAACTATTTAAGAAAATAGTTTTTTATAGGAAATATTCGAAAAAAATGAAAAAATTTCCAGAATAAACATTAATTTCTGATGGACCAGTTTCAGCCAAAACATTTTCAAATCATCACTTTTCAATAAAAGTCATAAGTATAAAGTTTCGTGGTGATTTGATTACTAGTCCTTGAGTTAGAGTGCCAAAAACATTTCTAACACAGACAAAAATTTTACTCACAAAATAGGTAATATTCCAGTATTCAATACACAAAAAAAAACTGATGTGGTCAACACATGACTTTCTCCATATTTGGGGTATATATATTTAAATTATTATGATTAGAATTATAAGGCAAAATTATTAATTCGTATTGTAAAAGAATACAGTCGTCCTTATTGCCGTAAATTAGGTATATTTTGAATATATTTACAGAATTAACCGCTACATGGTGGGGCTGCATACTGTAATTTATGAATAACTTCCTTATCTACTAAATGGAAGGTTCGACGAAAATTTTTTTCAAGGAAAACTTGGAACAAATATTATTCTCTACAACTTTGGTCCTTACGAGTATTACCAATAACGACGTATTTAAAGAGATATTTGACCGCAACCGAAAAAACCGATTATTTATAAATAATTCCTAAACAATAACTGCTATAGAAAATTGTTTCAAATGAAAGTTGTAGGAAATTACATTCTCTATAATCTTTGTATAGAAATGTATATACAATAATTATGTTTTAACGGAGAAATATCGCATAAACCGAATTGGGTTTCGAATAAACCTCGACTTCCGGTTAACCGGCATTGTCAAAAAACTAATCAACATTTTGTGCCCATACCGAAGCGTTATATTTGAAATTTGGTAACGATATGGCAGGTACTTTTCGAATCAGAGCGCCCACAATCACATACACACACCAATTCGAAAATATTCTAAGTGTTCTAGGAAACACATTATCGAATAAATTATCGGTTTTTCGAAAAATTCCTATCACATACACAAGGACAACATCGAGAAAATAGTCAAAACGTTTTCTAGGGATCTCAAAACGTGTATTTCCGTTGAAATCTCGAATTAGATTATTTTCGTGAAAATAATAAATGCAGTTTCTTATTCTTATCGTCTTTTATCGCTTTCGAATTTAACGTTTTAATATCATATTTTGACAAAAGTTAGCATTTTTAACGTGAAGTTGCCTTGCCAACCGATTACATCCGAGACTTCAACGGAAATACACGTTTTGAGATGCGCAAAGGGAGAAATGATTGTATTAGCATATAATACATAATTTTATTCGCCAAAGACGTCGGGCATAACCCGGGCATCTCTGGGTACTTTCAGCTAGTGTTACATAAACATTTATTTTAGCGTTTCAGTACGTAATAATTATTAATGTTACGAGTTATTATTATAGTTAACTAGTATTAAATATTGTTGTATTCTAATACTAAATTAATTTCCTGAAAGTTTACATTTAAATAGTTGATATTTAACCCATTAATGCCCAGAATTTTTTCTTTTTAGGAATTCAGATTCAAAAAAATAAATAAACAAAGAACTTCTTAATGGTACCCGATTGGTTCTAAAAAATATCGCAAAATAAATTTATCGACGCAGAAATTATTACGGGAAGCGACAAAGGAGAACGAGTGTTTATTCCACGCATTAATTCGATAACAAGTGACAGTAGTTTTCACCTTTCACCATTGCGAATACGCCAATTTCCGGTCATTTCGTCTTTCGCGATGACAATTACTAAAGTTCAGGGCCGAACAATATATCGTGTCGGCGTTTATTTGCCCGAGTCCGCATTTGGACACGGTCAACTCTACTTGGCCCTCACAAGAGCAAGGAATTATAAAAACGTGAAAGCGTTTGTACAAGACGCCAATTAATAAACGAAAGATTTTGAAATGAAAGAAGGAACATTCACCAAGAACGTGGCGATTAAAAAGAACTGTTAAAGTGATTTTTTTACGGGTTTCCACTAGTATATTTAATAATTTTCTTGAAGAGAATGAGGAAGAGAGAGAGAGAGAGATAGGAAGAGAGAGAGAGAGAGAGAGAGAAAGAGAGAGGAAGAGAGAGAGAGAGAGAGAGGGGAAGAGAGGGAGAGGAAGAGATAGGAAGAGAGGGAGAAAGAGAGAGGGAGGAAAAGAGGACGAGTAACACCAAAAGAATAATTTATTCGGTAGTTACCTTTAGAATAGCCGATATTTCCGAAGATTACAATCCACCACCCGTATTACATATTCATATTTCGCTTGTATATTTATCTTATTTTATATATTTTAATTATTGATAGTTAGAGATTTAATATTAATCGCACCTTTCAAAGAAAATATACAATTATATAATTGTTAACAGCCGAAACGCGCTCAGCGAAAGGTTTAATAGTACGAATGTGGAGAAGTATAGAGAGATAAAGCAACGGATAAGAGGGAGAAAGAAGGTAATATTTCACAATAGGAAGTATAGAAGACGGTTACAGAGACATGGCATAAAATAATGGAAGATCGACAGATAGATAGACGAAGATAGAGCAAGAGGAAATGGATAGAGAAGATGAAGATGGAGGAAGTGAGAGAGGAAAGGGAAAGAAAGAAGGAGAAAGAGAGAGAGGAAGAGAGAGAGGGAGAGAGAGAGGGAGAGAGAGAGGGAGAGAGAGAGAGGAAGAGAGAGAGGAAGAGAGGTAGAGAGAGAGAGGAATATACAGAGAGGAAGAGAGAGAGGAAAATAGAGAGAGGAATAGATAGGGGAAGAGAGAGAGAGGAAGAGAGAGAGAGAGGAAAATAGAGAGAGGAATAGATAGGGGAAGAGAGAGAGAGGAAGAGAGAGAGGTAGAGAGAGAGAGGAAGAGAGAGAGGTAGAGAGAGAGAGGAAGATAGAGAGAGGAAGATAGAGAGAGGAAGATAGAGAGAGGAAGATAGAGAGCAGAAGAGAGAGGAAGACAGAGAGAGAGGAAGACAGAGAGAGAGGAAGACAGAGAGAGAGGAAGAGAGAGAGTCAGAGAGAGAGGAAGATAGTGAGAGAAAGAGAAAGAGGAAGAGAGAGGGGAAGATATAGAGGAGGAGAGAAAGGAAGATAGAGAGAGGAGAGAGGAATAGAGAGGAGAGAGAGGAAGAGAGAGAAAGAGAGAGAGGAATAGAGAGGAGATAGGAAGATAGAGAGAGGAGAGAGAGAGGAGAGAGAGGAGAGAGAGAGGAAGAGAGAGAAATAGAGGAAGAGAGATAGGGAAATGTAAAGAGAGTGCGAGAAACAGTAAGACAGAGAGAGAGGAAAGATTGTTCAACTTCAGAGGAAGAAAGAACACAAAATGAAGAGAGAGGAAAAGATAAAGCGAGAAGAAAGCGAAGGCAAGGAAGATAGAGATAACGAACGAAGATAAAGAGGAAGAAATTTAGAGAAGAAAGCGAAGAAGAAAATGGAAGGAATCGAAAACGGGAGCTCGCGAAGAATTGCACGGTAGATGTCGGAGCGAGGAAGAGAGAGAGAGAGAGAGGAGGGAGAGAGAGAAGGGAGAGGGAGGAGGGAGGAGAGGGGAGAGGGGTGAAGAGAGAGGTCTTTTGGACATTGATGGACACATGCCGCCTTGCCCTGTCCGATCAATGACTGGACCAGCCCACGGCGAGCAAGAGGGGAAGGAGAGGGAGAGGGAGAGAGGGGAGGTTTATATGAGGCAGCAAGTGGCGAGGGGAGGGGAGAAGGAGAGGGGCGAGAGGGAGAGGGGAGGGGAGAGAGAGGGGAGGGGTTTAGCTAGGTAGATGGAGCTCCATCTGTAAAATGGAGAGAGACATAAGAGTGGAAGGTGTTGATGGAGAATAAGGGAGAGGGAGGGTGTAAGAGAGAGAGAGGGAGAATAAAGAGAGTGGAAGAGAGAGGGGGGAAGAGAGAGAGAGGGGAAGAGAGGGAGAGGAAGAGAGGGAGAGATAAAGAGGGAGAGGAAGAGAGGGTGAAAGAGTGGGAGAGGATAACAAAGAGAGTGGAAGAGAGAGAGAGGGAAAGAGAGGGAGAGGAAGAGAGGGAGAGTTAAAGAGAGAGAGAAGGGAGAGAGAGGGGGGAAGAGAGGGGGGAAGAGAGGGAGGGGAAGAGAGGAAGAGGAAGAGGGGGAGAGGAAGAGAGAGAGAGTTAAAGAGAGAGAGGGGAGAGAGAGGGGAAGAGAGGGAGAGGAAAAGAGGGAGAGTTAAAGAGAGAGAGAAGGGACAGAGAGAGAGATGAAGAGAGGAAGAGAGAGAGAGAATAAGAGAGGAAGAGAGAGGAATATAGAGGAATATAGAGAAGAATAGAGGAAGAAAGAGGAATAGAAAGTGAGGAAGATAGAGAGAGGAAGAGATATTGAAATGGAAAGAGAGAGAGAAAAAGGTAGCGTAATTATAATTTTCTCTTCGACAATTGTTATATAGGTATGTACCTATTTACGCCATATATTTTACGAAATCCTCGCTATAGATATATATATATAATCCGGCAATATTTTTCCCTCAGAAACCCTTAAGGAAATATGTTTAAGTATAATTTTCTAAGGTCTTTGCTCCTGAACTCCATTTTTGCTATTGTACATGCCTCAGCGATAATTTTTTCTAATCTCTACTATACAGTTTACGCTATCCTCGCTATAGATATAATTCCCCGCTATGTTTTCCGTTAAAATCGCTTTAAAATTCATTTTACGTATAATATCCTTATTTTTCTGCTTGTTAACTTGACCACTTTCCGTTTTTCCTATTCTTGAAATCTCGGCGATAATTTTTCTGATATTACGCTATATGTTTTGCGCAACCCTCGCTATAGATATAAATCCTCGCTATGTTTTGCTCAAAAAATCCTTTAGAAATACAATTTATATATATAATTTTTGTAGCTATATACAACTTTTACAGTAAGTTGGCATGTATCTATGTATGTATGAATGTATGCCGTTTCAATTCCGAATAAATAATAAATACCTTTTTCAGGCACTTTCACATCAACTAGGAGTATGAAATTTTCTCTCTTTTTAGGTAATGGTATACCTAAGACGTATACATTCTCAAATCACAGAATAATGTCCCGGGTTCGACTCCAGAATATTACTTCCATTTCACATATAAGATAACAGGTAAAAATCGAGTTTTTCTAAAAGTGCAAGCATCTATTCTATTGCAAATTTAAATAGGAACAAGTTGACCTACGACCTTCGGACTTGGATTGTTTTAAAGAGAAATCATAGAAAAATGTTCCGAGTTCGACTCCAGAATAATACTTCCATTTCCCATTAAAAAGATAACAGGTAAAAATCGATTTTTTTCGAAAAGTGCAAGCATATATTCTATTGCAAATTCAAATAGGAACAAATTGACCTACGACCTTCGGACCTGGACTGTTTTAAAGTGAAATGAATCACGTTTTTTAAAAGATAGAAAAATTAATATTCATTATTCTGAATTATTGAATAAATTCATGTGCAAATACAAACGCAAGAATATATTCCTTTGATGGTTTAAACAACATCCAAAGTTACCACAGGTACTTAACGATCAAGGCAACACCAAATCCAATCTAATAAACAACCGCACCGAATCAAAACGACCCTAAAAATTTAAATTAAAAAAGGCGAATTTCATTGCTCTTCCGAAAAAAAAATTGAAGAGCTACAAGCGTGTTAATGCGTGACATTGGTTCCGAAGAAGGGTTGAGGTGGTTGCAGTCGTTTCAGGGGGCGAAGGGGAATTGTGGGTAATAGGATGAGGAAAGAGAGGGTGAGAGAGGGAGGGAGAGGGGGAGGGAGAGTGAGACTGAGAGACAGACAGATGACAGACGATAAGATTAAGCCACCTCTAGATGGGGTGGAAGTCTCTGGGTAAAAGGAGGAGAATAGATTGTATTTATTGGATAAACAACGCCGACATGTTGCCGAAAATTGCCTCGAAATTACTCCCGACTAGTCTAGCAATTGATTTAATTAATACAGGGATAATATCTATCATTATATGTCACCTGTCAACATATTTGTCCGTGCCTATCTATATACTAGTAAACGGCGCTTGTAATCTGTTAGCAATACGCCTTACATTCAAAATCAATGTGGTAAGCAACTCCCTAAAAATTAGAATTTTAAACATTTATGATTCTTTTCATTGGTTGCTTTTATAAACCGATAATCGTGCCAAATTTGAGGTCTTTTGAGTCTTCCGGAAGCGCGTCATTAATTTAAATCCTCCTTATTGGGGCAATAATGGGGGCGAATCGGCCACTCAACGATGCAATTTTAAGAAGAAAGAGGCGTTTATATCGATTAAATTGTTTAAATTTTATGAACGATAAACATTATTGTAATTTCGAATGTTGATTTCAGCTGGAAAACCATTGTCTAACTTTATGAAAAATTTAACCATCATTGCTCAACCGAATGTACATAAAAAAACATTGTTCTGTTTGTTTAACATTTACGAATTTTTAACTGCGGAATAAATGAACACATTTTAATTTCCATAATTCCGTTTACGTTATTTGGCGAATTTTACAGTCAGAAAAAAAATCAGCATTGTAGCGCAATTAGAAATTCCTAAACAATGAAATATTTGTTTGAAATTTTGGTATTTTTTTAAAACGGCCATAAAACCAAACCTTGTTGTAATTTGCGATTATTCTGGTCATGTTTTGCTACTATACTTGCCTAAATACTAAATTTAAAGTTTCTAATTCATTTAGAAGTGCCCAATAATTTGTATCATACTATATCCTATGTTAGAAGCGTCAATGTATTATAGACAAACCTTTCGGCGTCTTTTAACAAACTAATTCGCTTTTATAACAACGTTTAAATAATTTTTTAACATTTAAATCATTATTTACACTGATATATACGCTAATATTCACAATTATGATCATATCTTCATTCTAATTCATAATTAGATTTTAATGTATTTATACATTCACATCGAGATGTAATTTACTTGCATTTATTAAAACTTATATTTATCACACATACATTTACATTTAAAATTGGTATTTAAGGGTAAAATTTAGCGTGTAATCGTTTTCAAATAACAAGTATTGTTTAAATAAGTTTGCAACAATCTAGCTCATGTGTTTTATATACCGATTTGATTGACCTTTCTAATTGAAAAAAATATTTTCTTTTCTAATTTTCTCCATTTGAATAACATAGGGACGAGTGTAGCCTATTTTTCATTCGATTTTTAAAATTACTTAGAAACATGGTACGAACTTGAGTCTTGGATGGTTCTGCGAAGAAAAGAACAAAGTTTATTTATGATCGAAAACAGAATCCTGAATACTGGTGGAATTGGCGTAAAAAATGCGTTTATAATCACAAAAATGCGTAATTTTTATCAGTTTTATGAAAATATACCAATTATAATCTACCTTGACAACTATCATTTTCGAAGAAGTTGTGAGTCCAATGCATTTATTTGGAAAAAAAAGTTTAGGGCAATATCGTTCTTCAATTTTTTGTAATTTTGCTTTGTTTGCATGGCAACCTAATATTTGTTGATTATAATTGAAATATTACGAATAAAAATTTTACTTTCTCCATATACGTAGTAAAGATAATGTACCTATTTTTTTCATGAAAAAAATCGAGAGAGAGAGGAAGAGAGAGAGGAAGAGAGAGAGATGAAGATAGAGGGAGAGAGAGGGAGAGAGAGAGGGAGAGAGAGAGGAAGAGAGAGAGGAAGAGAGAGGAAGAAAGAGAGGAAGAGAGAGAAAGATAGAGAGGAAGAGAGAGGAATATAGAGAGAGGAAGAGAGAGAAATAGGAAAAGAGAGAGATAGATAGAGAAACAGAGAGAGAGGAAAAAAGAGAGGGAAAGAGAGATGAAGAGATAGAGAAAGAGAGAGAGAGAAACAGAGAGAGAGGAAGGGAGAGGAGAGAGAGTGAGAGAAAGTCAGAGAGAGAGAAAATGAGAGAAAGAAAAAGGGAAGAAAAGGGCCCAGAAACAACGCACGAAACAGACCGATATTCAAAAGAGAAAGCAAAACTGCAATTCGCAAAAGTATAAAACGCAGGAGCCATAAAAAAAGAACAACTACGCGGAACGTAAAGGAGAAAAAAGGGGTCTTTCTCTAGCACCAAGCTAGTAGTACAGTTCTGAAGGAAAGGAGAGCTCTGGAGAGAGAGGGGAGAGAGAGAGAGAGGGGAGGGAGAGAGAGAGAGAGGGAGGGAGAGGGAAGGGAGAGAGAGAGGGGGGATAAAGGCCGTAACGCGAAAGAGGGGAAATAGTTCTGAGGCCATGAGAGAGAGAGAGAGAGAGATCCCGGTCTCCATGACAACAGACTGACAGCTCGTCTGATGGACAGCTCGCTCCGGGGTCGTTTTTGAAACCCGGTGGAGGAGGGAGGGAGGGGGAGGGGAGGGAGGGGAGGGAGGGGAAGTGGAGGGAGGGGAAGTGGAGGGAGGGAGAGGGAGGGTTCTAACTTGCAGCGGGGAGTGGTAAGGGAATATATAGATTGGTATGAGAAGGAGAGGGGGAATGTAATGGTTGAAGGAAAAGGAGGGGGAAATGGCGATGGAGAAGGAGTTATGTAAGTATTGGAGGAAGGAGAATTAGTTGGAGAGAGAGAGAGAGGGAGGGAGGGATTTGAGGTGTGTGATAAAGAGGGGAAGAGAGGAAGGAGGTAAAGAGATGGAAAAGGGAAGATAAAAAGAGAGGGAGATAAAGAGAGAGAGAGGAAGAGAAAGATCGAAAGAGAGAGGAAGATAGAGAGAGGAAGAGGGGAAAGATAAAGAGAGAGAAGAAGATAGAGAGAGAGAGAGAGAGGGGAAGATAAAGATCAAAAGAGAGAGAGGAAGAGAAAGATAAAGAGAGAGAAGAAGATAAAGAGAGAGAGAGAGGAAGATAAAGATCAAAAGAGAGAGAGGAAGAGAAAGATCAAAAGAGAGAGGAAGATAAAGAGAGGAAGAGCGGAAAGATAAAGACAGAGAAGAAGATAAAGAGAGAGAGGAAGATAAAGATCAAAAGAGAGAGGAAGATAAAGAGAGGAAGAGGCGAAAGATAAAGACAGAGAAGATAAAGAGAGAGAGAGGAAGAGAAAGATCAAAAGAGAGAGGAAGATAAAGAGAGGAAGATGGGAAAGATAAAGAGAGAGAAGAAGATAAAGAGAGAGAGGAAGATAAAGATCAAAATAGAGAGAGGAAGAGAAAGATCAAAAGAGAGAGGAAGATAAAGAGAGAGAAGAAGATAAAGAGAGAGGAAGAGAAAGATCTAAAGAGGGATAGAGGAAGAGAGACGGAAAGGTAGGGAGAGTGCGAGAAACAGTAACAGAGAGAGGAAGAAAGAACACAAAATGAAGAGAGAGGAGAAGATAAAGCTGGATGAAGCGAGAAGAGAGCGAAGGCAAGGAATTTGCATGTATAAATACATTAATATATAATTATGAATTAGAATGAAGATATGAATATAATTGTGAATATTAGTGTATACATCTGTATAAATAATGATTTAAATGTAAACAACTTAGGAAAGTGTACAACGTATCACAAATGGGCGCGTTTCGTGCAATGGAGTATTAGAAAGAAATTATATACCTGTACGTAAGGGAAATAGCGTTTTAAAGTTCTTTTCTTCATCATAAATAATCCATTTTCTTCCTATTTAATAATATTACATGCACAGCTAAGGAAATTAAATGTTTGTTTGGGAGATTGTTTATGTTAGCAACAATGAAGTAACCAAGCAAGAAATTTTCTAAATTCAACTCGATATAAGACATTCTTGTTTGATTTTCTCGATAACGGCTACTCCTAAGATAAAAATGGATAGGAAAAGAAATACTCTGTTTTACCAGTTCTACAACATTTATTTGAAAAATATTTTGATATGAGCAATACTTTACGAATATTTAATTTTTTGTCACCTGTAAAGTGGTACCCCTGATTGGCGTACGTGATTCATTTTTGCGATTTTCTCATTATATTTGATTGAAAGTCCTTAATATCGAATTTCATTAAAATCCGTTCTGTATAAGCCGAGAACGAACATGCGGACGGACGGACGGACGGACCGACGATAATAGGCGCTCACGCTGTATGCGAAACGCGCCTAAAAAGAGACGTGATAAAGACGTACAGAGAGAGAGAGAGAGAGAAATAGGGAGATGTAGTGACGAAAAGATAAGAATCACATTGACACGTCACGTCTAGAAATATTTGGGGGAAAGTTTTTGAAGAGAGAGATAGTCGAAGAGAAACTTAGGCACTCATCTGATCCATTGGTTGAAATGATAAGGAGAGAGGGAGAAAGAGAGAGGAAGGGAGAGAGGAAGAGAGAGGGGAGAGAGAGGGAGAGGAAGGGGGAGAGAGGAATAGAGAGAGGGAAGGAGAGAGGGAAGGAGAGAGGGAGAGAGAGAGAGGAAGAGAGAGGGAGGGAGAGGGAGGAAGAGAGAGGGAGGGAGAGGGAGGGAGAGGGAGGAAGAGGGGAAGATACGGAGGAAGAGGGGAAGAGAGGGAGGAAGAGGGGAAGAGAGGGAGAGAGGAAGAGAGGGAGAGAGGAAGAGAGGGGAAGAGAGGAAAAGGGAGAGAGGGGAAGAGAGAAAGAGGAAGAGAGAGAGAGGAAGAGAGGGAGAGAGAGGAAGACAGGGAGAGAGGAAGAGAGGGAGAGAGAGGAAGACAGGGAGAGAGGATGAGAGGGAGAGAGGATGAGAGGGAGAGAGGATGAGAGGGAGAGAGAGGAAGAGGGGAAGAGAGAGTGTGAGAGAGAGGGAGAGAGAGGGAGAGAGGAAGAGGGGAAGAGAGAGTGTGAGAGAGAGGGAGAGAGGGAGAGAGAGTGAGAGAGAGGGAGAGAGAGGGAGAGAGGGAGAGAGAGGGCGAGAGAGAGGGAGAGAGAGGGAGAGAGAGAGGGAGAGAGAGGGAGAGAGAGGCAGAGAGAGGAAGAGAGGGAGAGAGAGGAAGAGAGGGAGAGAGACGGAGAGGGAGAGAGAGTGCGAGAGAGAGAGGGAGAGAGAGGTAGAGAGAGAGGGAGAGAGGGAGAGAGAGTGAGACATGGAAATAGAGAGAGAGAGAGGAAGAGAGAGAAGGAGAGAGGTAGAGAGAGAGGGAGAGAGGTAGAGAGAGAGGGAGAGAGAGAGAGAGGGAGAGAGAGGGAGAGAGAGAGAGTGCGAGAGAGGGAGGTAGAGAGGGAGATAGAGAGAGAGAGGAAGAGTGGCATTAAGATAGAGGAAGAACTTGCTAATACAGATAAGGCTAGATAGAGAGAGGGGAGGGGGGAGGGAGGGGGAGGGACGGAGGGGAGGTCGGAATGGTTCCTGACGTGCCCTGAAGAGGGGTTTGAGGGGGAGCACATTTTGAAAGATTTACTGTAATGTTGTCGAGAGGGGTGAATTTAAGCACGAGGGTGTTGGTTGGGGTGTACTGGTTGTTCCCCGTTTCAGATAACACCCTCGACGTGTTTCCTAGGACTCGCTTTTCGAAGGTTTTCAGCGCGACTGACTGACGGACTCCTATCAGTCAATAACTGAGGTTTTTTCCTATCGGCGATGGACGAAATAATGCCGGATTTCTTATATTAATTAAGGAAAATGTTTCTCCTAAAACCCCATTTTTACTTTCTCCATATTCGAAGAACAGAGAAAGTATTGTATTCATGAAAAAAAATCTGATGTGGCCAACACATAGCTTTCTCCATATTTGTGGTATAGATATTTAAATTATTATGAATAACAGCATTATAAGGCAAAATTATTATTTCGTATCATAAAACAATACAGTGGCCCTTATTGCCGTAAATTATATTTGCGTTATGTTTCCAGAATTCAACGCTACATGGTGCTGGCGCTGTATAGTAAAAATTACGAAAAAGTTGAATATCACCGAAATGAATGGTTCTACGAGTATTTGTTTCAAACAAAACTTGGAAGAAATATTATTCTTTAAAACTTTGGTCCTCACGAAGATTACCAATAACGACGTTTTTAAGAAGATATTTGACGGAAACCGAAAACACCAATTACTTATATATAATTCCTAAACAATAACTGCTATGGAAAATTGTTTCAAGTGAAAGTTGTAGTAAATTACATTCTCTATAACATTAGTATAGAAGTGTATATACAATAATGATTTTTTAACGGAGATATATCGCTAAAACCGGATCGGGTTTCGAATAAACCTCCACTTCCGGTTAACCGTTATTGTCCAAAAACTAATCAGTTCTTTGTGCTCATGCTGAAGTGTTATATTTGAAGTTTGGTATGGATATGGCAAGTACTTTTTGAGTTAGACCGCCAAAATGACATACACACAGACATCTTTCTAAAAATAGTCTAAACGTGTTCTGGGGACCTCAAAACGTGTATTTCTTCCAAGTTTTTTTTTAAAACAAATTTTCGTAGAGCCTTCCATTTCGGAGATATTTAACTTATTCGTAAATACATACATACATACATATACACATACATTCATACATCAATACATATATAAATTTTTCGTAAATAGCGAGTCAGTATAGTACCTTAAACCGGCCACAGATGTCTCAATATACGCGACGTCTACGACACAACAATAAACAGACCTCAAAAGGGCAAATTTATTTATTTAAAGCAATGTTTTACCTTTTTTATCCACTTCTATTACTATGTAAGTAGTTTCTAAGTTTCTGAGGTAACTAGCATTCCACTGAATTAATTTCTAACGTTTATTTGCGTCAAATAACATCGAAAAACAATATACGATTGATTTTTATATGAACGATGCCTGTTAATTACCTACTAATAATAATTATCGTAATAAATTAGCGCCATATCCTCGTGGTGAGTGAAGTTTCAAACACGCGTAAGAGGCGGCGACTAATAAGATGATGTAATTTGATATTGTTTGTAATAATTATGAGACGGGATTGCATATCCATGATATATTGACGCCCTCGATACGAATTATGAGGCACTTATAAATAACCCAGAAACTAAACATTTTGTAATTAAATAGGTTTAACGGAATACTCGACGATAAAAATATAAAATTACGACAATGTTTATTTTGCTGGCCCTCAAAAATCATAAACTTTTATACAAACATTTCGTGGTTTAGGTAAGTACTTCTAAATGCGCTATGTAGCTGAAATTTTTTCAAACGGTAGAATCTGCCAAATATTAACGAAAAGGGATTGTGGAAATTTGAAAATGTTTATTTATTCGGCCCCTGAAAATTCGTAAAGTTTAAACAAATTGACTAATGTTTAAGCGCTTTCGGCATAGCTAGGGAGCTGAATATTTTGATGAAATTAGGGAATGGTGTTCCACCTGAAACTAACATTTTAAATTAGAACAGAGTTCATTATTGTGTCTGTTAAAACTTCATAAATTTTAACGTCATTAAAATTGGCCCAAATGTGTATAATATGTACCAAACATTGGAAAAATATAATATTCTTTTGAAATTGTAAAACATAGTAGCCGTTTTACCACATAATTGCCCCAATGTGAAGGTTTAAATTTATATAACTTAAGAGAGTTGAAATTTGGCACGATTATAGGTTATCAGTCGCCACCAATGCAGGAAATCAGAAATATTTAACATTCTAATTTTTGAGGGGTAGTTTTTATCCCATTAATAACGAAATTAGGTTGGAAATGCTTTCATAATGCAAAGCGCCGTCCACTACTGATGTTAAATACAAACTTTTTGATAGTCATTTAAGCTTTCCAATCCACACAATAAATTCCCAAATTAAAGCCTTAATTTTTCCAGGTTCAGAACAACATCACAAACACACACACAGATATAGGTATATATATATATATATATATTTATTTATTTAACACCTCGACAATTACTCCGATAATACGTCATTATTGTATGCATAGACAATCACTAAAACTGTACAAAATATAATTTCCTACATCTTTTATATAAAACAATTATCCATGGCAGTTATTGTTTAGAAATTATTTATAAATAATCGTTTTTTTCGGTGTTCGTCAAATATCTCCTTAAAAACATCGTTATTGGTAATCTTTGTGAGGACCAAAGTTGTAGAGAATAATATTTCTTCCAAGTTTTGTTTGAAACAAATTTTCGTAGGGCCTTCCATTTCGCAGATATTTAACTTATTCGTAAATACATACATATATAATTTTTTCGTTCAAAAGGAGGAAAGAACTTGTAAGCGAGTCAGTGTAGTACCTGAAAGCGGCCACAGATGTCTCAAAATACGCGACGTCAACGACATGAAGATAAACAGACCTCAAAAGGGCAAATTTATTTATTTAAACCAATGTTTTATCTTTTCTATCCACTTCTAAAAGTATCTAAGCGGTTTTTAAGTTTGTGAAGTAACTAGCATTCATATGAATAAATTTCTAACGATTATTTGCGTCAAATGACATCGAAAAACATTTTACGATTGATTTTTATATTAACGATGCCTGTTATTTGGCTAGTAATAATATTTAACTTGACTACATGTCTGCGGATTGAGGATGAGAGCGACTTTTCAAAACTGTGGAAGAGACGCGAACTAATGTGATATTGTTTGTAATAATTATGAGACGGGATTGCACATCCATGATATATTGACGCTCCCGATTCAAATTATTAGGCACTTATAAATAACCCAGAAACTAAACATTTAGTAATTAAATAGGTTTAACGGAATACTCGACGATAAAATTATAAAATTACGACAATGTTTACTTTGCTGGCCCTCAAAAATCGTAAACTTTTAAACAAACATATCGTGGTTTAGGTACTTCTAAATGCGCTATGAAGCTGAATTTTTTTCAAACGTTAGAATTTGCCAAATATTAACGAGAACGGGATTGTGGAAATTTGAAAATGTTTATTTATTCGGCCTCTGAAAATTCGTAAAGTTTAAACAAATTGACTAATGTTTAAGCGCTTTTGTTATAGCTAGGGAGCTGAAAATTTTGATAAAATTAGGGAATGTCGTTCCACCTGAAACTAACATTTTAAATCAGAAAAGAGTTTATTATTGTGTCTGTTAAAACTTCATAAATTTTAACATCATTAAAATTGGCCCAAATGTGTATAATATGTAACAAACATAGGAAAAATATAATAACCTTTTGAAATTGTAAATCTTAGTGGCTGTTTTGCCCCATAATTGCCCCAATATGAAAGTTTAACTTAATATAACTTCCGGATGACTTAGGAGACTTGATATTTGGCAATGTTATAGGTTATCAGTCTCAACGAATGGAGGAAATCAGAAATGTTTATATTCTAATTTCTGAGGGGTAGTTTTCATCCCATAATGCAAAGCGCCGTCCACTACTGATGTTAAATACAAACTTTTTGATAGTCATTTAAGCTTTCCAATCCACACAATCAATTCCCAGCTAAAGCCTTAATTTTTCCAGGCTCAGAACAACATCACAAACACACACAGATATAGGCGTGTGTGTATATATATATTTATTTAACACCTCGACAATTACTCAGCAAATGAACATTTAACACTTTTCCGATGTTCATTTTTTTCCCTCTGCTTTCTCCCTCTCTCTCTCTCTCGCCTTTCACAAACCAATCCAACAACTATCGTCCCTCTCAAAAACCTGGGCAATTAACCACGGCGGAACGCTATACGAGTTTCAATTGTCTAGATACGTTATTCGACTGTTTTTTCCCGCGATGTTTTTTTGCTTTCTTTTGTTTTTCGCTTCGTTTTTTCCTATTTTTTTTCGTCCTCGTGTGTAGAAACGTAAAACGGCGTGGAATCCAAACGGAAAAAATATTTTTAAAAAGTGAAAACAACCGGGAATTTGAAGAAAAAAAAAGAGGATAATTTTATTTTCCGGATTCTCGTTGCCTTCTCTCTCTCTCTCTCTCTCTCTCGCGCTGACATCCGTTTTGAATTCGGTTTTGGGGTATTGGTGATTTGGACTCTCTCTCTCTCTCTCTAACTCTCTACCTCTCTCTCTCTCTCTCTTCCTCTCCATCTCCTGATATTTACGCGCGTAAGTTGGGATCTCATGTCAATTATTTTCTCTTTCCCTCTCTCTATCTCTCTCTCTCTCTCCTTTCCTCTCTCTTCATCTCTCTCTTCCTCTCTCTCTTCCTCTCTCTCTCTCTTGCTCCTCTCTTCCTCTCTCCCTCTCTCTCTTTTCCACTCTCTTCATCTCTCTCTCCCTCTCTCTCTCTATCTCCCTCTCTTCTTCTCTCTATCTCCCTCTCTTCCTCTCTCTCTCCCTCTCTCTCCCTTCCTCTCTCTCTTCCTCTCTCTTCCTCTATCTCTTCATCTCTCTCTCCCTCTCTCTCTATCTCCCTCTCCCTCTTGCTCCTCTCTCTCTTCCTCTCTCTCCCTCTCTCTTTTCCTCTCTGTCTCTTCCCTTCTCTCTCTTCCTCTCTCTCTATTCCTCTCTCCCTCTGTCTCCCTCTCTCTCTTCCCTTCTCTCCCTTCCTCTCTCTCTCCCTCTCTCTCTCTAGCTCTCCTTCAATCTCTCCCTCTCTCGTTCTTCCTCTCTCTATCTCCCTCTCTTCCTCTCTCTCTCTCCCTCTCTCTCTTCCACTCTCTCCATTCCTCTCTCCCTTCATCTCTATCTCTTCCTCTCTCTCTCTTCCTGTCCCCCTTTCTCTCTCTCCCTCCCTCCCTCTCTCTCCCCTTCCTCTCTCTATCTTCCTCTCTATCTCCTTTTCTCTGTATTCCTCTCTCTCTTCCTATTTCTCTTTTACCCTTTCTCTATATTCCCCTGTTTTCTCTCTTTCTATCATCCTATTATCTCCTCTTTTCTTTTCATTATCATTCTCCCTATCTCTTCGTCTTCTTTGTTTCTCACATTTTCCCTTTTCTACTTCCCCTCACTTTTCTGCTGCCCACTCTACAATTGCACCTCTCTTATTCTCCCCTCTCTCTCTCCCTCCCTCTCTCCCTCCCCCCTCCCTCTCTCCACCCTTTTTTTTCTGCTGCTCACTCTACAATTGCACCTCTGTTATTCTCCCCCTCCCCTCTCTATCTCTCCCTCTGTCCCCACCCCTCCAATACCTCTCCTCCCTCCCTCCTCCCTCTCCCTCCCCCCTTTTTTTCCGTCCCGCTTCGATTGACGCGTCAATACAGCCGGACAACGTATTTTTCCGACCCGACCGCAGATGGACCTACTGCTTTTGGTGTTGGTGAGAGAGATTGAAGAGGTGGGCTCTCGCGCGCGCGAGAGCGTCTGCATGTGTGTGTGTGCACGCCACACACACACACACGCGCATATATCCAACGTTCGGCTGCCCCGCCATTTTATTTTTTTTTCGGGAAACAAAAGGAGATTCCGCGGCGACGTTCTTTTTTTTCCCGGTTTTTTCCGTCGTTCTTTTTTTTTTGTATCAAACAGTTATTATTTTCGAGAGCGCGAAAAGCGACGGGATTGAAAACTAAAAAAAAAAAAGAAAGGCGGGAAAATAACAGGAAAAAATTTCGGTCGAGGATTTTTGCGTGTGAAAATCTTTCGTGGTGTCCGCGCGTGTGTGTCTGTGTGTGTGTGTGTGTAAGTGTGGAAGGAATCACGCTAGAGAGAGAGAGAGAGGGAGGGAGAGGTAATTCAACAGATGAAGAGCGATTTTTTGCCTGTTTTTTCCATCTACCTCTTTTTTACAGGCCATGTTTATATGCATTTCGGTCCATCTCTCTTTCCCTCCCTCTCTAACTCCCTATCTCCCTCTCTAACTCCATATATATACAAACATACATACAAACATACAAACATACATACATACATATATATATATACTACGGAAGAGGAAAGGTAAGTAAGGATATTTAGGGCAACTATGTGTTGAAGGAAACCCAGTGAGCACTTACCGGAAGTAGAGCCGCTGGGGTGTTGGAGAGACACATTTATAGAGGTTAGAGCTTTCGGGATGATCCCTTCGTCAGCACAAGAGAGACACAACACAAGGGAGCGAATGAATCATCCCTAAAGCTCCAATAACCTCTACAAATGTGTCTCTCCAACACCCCAGCGGCTCTACTTCCGGTAAGTGTTCACTGGGTTTCCTTCATCTAGTATATATATATATATATATATATATATATATATCATTCTATAAGCACTCTTCTTACAGAGGAGGATATAGCAGGATACTAATGTCTGGCCCAAACTAGTACAGTTGGAGAGCTGAAATTTAATGCACAGGTGAATCAAAGAAAATTATCGGAGGAATAAATACTAAATTGCAAAAATGTCTATTTTCTTGGGCGTAAAGAATTATAAACTATTTTACTAACATTTCATGATTTAGGTACTTCTAAATGCGCTATGAAGCTGAAATTTTTTCTACCTGTAGAATTCGCCAAATAATGAAAACAGGAATATAGAAATTTGAAAATTTTTATTCGTTTGGCCGTAATAAATTCTGAAATGTTTAAAAATTTTACTAATGTTTATGTACTTTTCTTAAGACCCAGGAAGCTGAAAATTTTAACAGAGTTAGGAAATAATGTTCCGGTGGTAAATAACATTGAAAATTTTAGAAATATGTATTGTTGTGGCTGTTAAAAATTATCAAAGTTTAAACAATGAAATTTATATGAATGAACTTTTAGAGGTGCTACATTGACGAAATCTTGCATAAATGTGAGGTATTCGTAACAAATGCTGAAAACCTATAAAAGTTTTATAATTACAAATTTTTGGGGTTGTTTATACCCCAATATTGACAATAAGGAAAAACACGTAAACGGGCAAGAAGGTGTAAACTGTTGCGTTTAAAAATTATTTGTCGGTTCATACTCTTTACTTTAGGGTGAGAGAAAAAATATATATATATATAAAGATACAGATACACACACACATACATACATATTATATATAAGTGAGACATCATTTATAAAACGGCTCCCGTCATCAGTAATTCGTTCGTATATTTTTTTTAAAATATCCTAAACGTGTTTTCCCTAACTTTACGGCATCAATGCACTAAGCTATTCCATTCTCCAAGGATTACTGGACAGACAAACATTTTCATCGAAACATTTCCCAAAAATACATATTATCCGCGGAAAATTCTCGAACAAAAATTAAAAAATTTCCCGAAAAAATTTCAAAAATACATTCGAAACACTTTTTAAAAAAAAATTTTTATCGAAAAAAAAATTCCAAGAAAAGTTTGTATTCCGCACCGATACTTTTGCTACATAACAGATTGATATTCACCGGTTACCGGGGCGACGGACTGGAACGGCGGACAGAATAGCGTTATCAATACGGCGGATTTTCATTGGTATTTCAAGGTCTGAAGATGTTTATCTTCCTCTTTATCTAAACCACCCTTAAAAAGGATCGATATAACAACAGAATTTCTAAGTATAACAAAGGTAATTTGTAGGCAGGGAAATAACCCGTACAAAATGGCAAGATCTTCTCGCAAAATGCGTTAATTTTTTACTATAAAAAATGAACGATTTAGAATTGTATATCGGAAAAATACGAACATAATAACAAACTTTGTGATTTTATCTTCAAAATGGATCATATCCGAAGATCTTAGGTAGATTCTTTCTAATTTTAATCTAATAAAGGAAGAAAGCCTGCACACTATTTTGTTACCCGTTATATTTATAGGAAACTAACATGCACAAGTTTGTGAAGCTCACAGTCCTGAGATATTTGGAAATACGCTATGCAAACGTCAACTGTTTTCTGCTACGTAGTTTCTACTGTAACTGTTTATATTTTAAGTTATTTTTAAGAGGATTTTAGACTTAAAATCAATTTTGTCTAAACTTTTCCTCAATCGACTTTCATAATTTCTTCTTGTCTTCATTTCTCCCCCCTACTCTCTCTCTTTCTCTCTTTTGGTCACTTTCTCTCTCTCTCTCACACTCTCTCTCCCCCTCCCTCCCTCCTCTTCCCGGCAAAAAAAAACAAAAAAACAGCGCTCGACGCATAAAGCAGTTGGATTGTTTTTTTTTTTTTTCAATTTCCGATCATTACTTCCCCCAACCCCCGTCAGATGGCGGTCGCGCTGAGTTTATTTTCCCCCCTTGACGGCGTGACCAAAAAAATCGGGAAAAAACGAGAGAAACGCTGCATAATTCGGAAAACAGATCGACGTTCTTTTTTTTCAATCGGCGGAATTTGGAAATCCGAATTTTTGATTAAGATGATACACCGTAACCAGTAATACGAATGAATCATCGCGTTCTTTTTCGATTTACGCGAAAACGGCTGCACCTACCGTAAAATACTACCGGACATAAATTGTTCCGTTTGAATAGACCTACAAGTTTTATCCGAAACGTTTTTCGTTTTGAGGAATATTTTCCGAGTTATTAAAAAAAATCATCTTATGTCATCTGTAAAGTGGTACACCTGATTGACTTACGTGATTCATTTATGCAATTTTGTGATAGAATTAAGATAAACTCATAGCATATATAGATTTAAAAGAGAACGTTTTTTAGGGGCGTTCCGCTTCCAGCCTATTGTCGTCGGTCCGTCCGCCATGTCGGTCAGTCCTCACGATCGTTTTCCAGTCTTCTACAGAATGGATTTTCGTGAAATTTGATATTAATGACTTACAAACAAAGGCAATAATAAAATCGCATAAATTAATAACGTGAGCCAATCAGGGGTACCACTTTACCGGTGACAAAAAACGAACTTTCCGTCATATCTCCTAAAGTATTGCTCGTATCGAAATATTTTCCAAATAAAACTTGTAGAACTAGTAAAGACGATTATTTCTTTTCCAATACATTTTTATCGTAGGAGTGGCCGTTATCGAGAAAATCAAACAAGAATGTCTTAATTCGAGTTGAACTGAAAATTTCTTGCGTTTATTTCGTCATTGTTGCTAACATAAACGATCTCAGAAACAAATGCTTAATTTCCTTACGTGTGCATGTAATACTATTAAATAGGAAGAAAATGGATTATTTATGATGAAGAAAAGGACTTTAAAACGCTATTTCCCTTACGTGCAGGTATATAATTTCTTTCTAATACTCCATTGCACGAAACGCGCCCATTTGTGATACGTTGTACACTTTCCTGACTTGTTTAGGCCTCAGTTTGCTTGAAATTCTAGACCGTCGATTTCATTAATTCAATTTTAGTTATATTTGCAGGGATGTCATATTTCTAGAGAGAGGAAGAGAGAGAGACGAAGAGAGAGAGAAAGAGAGAGGAAGAGGGAGGGAAGGAGAGGAAGAGATAGGGAGGAAAAGAGAGAGAGAGGAAGAGAGAGAGAGGAAGAGAGAAAGTGGAAGAGAGAGAGACGAAGAGAGAGAAAGGAAGATAGAGGAAGAGAGAGAGAGGAAGAGAGAGAGAGGAAGAGAGAGAGAGGAAGAGAGAGGGAGGAAGAGAGAGGGAGGAAGAGAGAGAGAGGAAGAGAGAGAGAGGAAGAGAGAGAGAGGAAGAGAGAGAGAGGAAGAGAGAGAGAGGAAGAGAGAGAGAGGAAGAGAGAGAGAGGAAGATATAGAGAGAGGATGATAGAGAGAGGAAGATATAGAGAGAGGATGATAGAGAGAGGAAGATAGAGAGAGGAAGAGAGAGGAAGAGGGAGGGAGGGAGAGGAAGAGAGAGGGAGGAAAAGAGAGAGAGGAAGAGAGTGAGTGGAAGAGAGAGAGACGAAGAGAGAGAGAGAGGAAGATAGAGAGAGGAAGATAGAGAGAGGAAGAGAGAGGAAGAGGGAGGGAGGGAGAGGAAGAGAGAGGGAGGAAAAGAGAGAGAGGAAGAGAGTGAGTGGAAGAGAGAGAGACGAAGAGAGAGAGAGAGGAAGATAGAGAGAGGAAGATAGAGAGAGGAAGAGAGAGGAAGAGGGAGGGAGGGAGAGGAAGAGAGAGGGAGGAAAAGAGAGAGAGAAGAAGAGAGAGAGGAAAAGAGAGAGAGACGAAGAGAGAAGAAGATAAAGGTAAAGATTAAATTCACAATTATCTATGCATATTTGAGGAATAAATTAGATAAGCAAAATAAAAATCAACAGCTAATCTTGAACATTTAAATATATACGTAAACGAAGGTAACTTTGAAGATTAAATTAATATTATATATATATATATATATATATATATATATACATATATATATACATATATATATATATATATATACGTTTCAGGAATAGTTTAAATAATCAGGAAGCCAATCTTTTTCTCTCGGTTTTCGAGAAGAAATTAAAGGACTTTCAGAAAACAAGGGAGAGAGAGAGAAGAAGGCAATGGAGGCATGTCCAGTCCAGGGCTCTGTGTTTGTCGCAGGAGAGAAATTCTGGGGACAGGTTTGGAGGGAGGGAAGGAGGGAGGGAGGGAGAGAGGGGGGGAAAGGGGAGGGAGAGGGGAGAGGGAGGGAGGGACGGCTGGGCGTGGAATGAAGGACTTGAAGACGGATCGATCGAACAGCTAGACGCATGTCAATCTCCCAAGAAGTTCTCTCCCCTCCCCTCTCTCTCTCTTCACCCTCTCTCCCCTCTCCTTCCCTCTCTCTCTCCCCTCTCTCGGTCCCTCCCTTTTTCCACGTCTACCGCTCCCTCAGAAAGGACACGATGCAGTATTTCGCCTTACGTTCTTACGTTTACTAACGTTTTCTTGTCTTTGTGTAGCTTTATATTTGGAAATTGATCCGGTATTTTTTATTCTTCCTTTCTCTCCTTCTTCTTCTCTTTATCCTTCTCTTTCTTACTCTCTTTCTTACTCTCTTTCTCCTTCTTTTTCTACCTCATTTATTACTTCATTTCTTACACTATTTCTAATTCTCTTTACTCCTCTCTTTCTTGCCTTATATCTTACTCTATTTATTCCTCTTTTTCTTCCTCTCTTTCTTCCTCTCTTTCTTTCTTTCTTACTCTATTTCTAATTCTCTTTACTCCTCTCTTTCTCGCCTTATTTCTTACTCTATTTATCTTTGGCTTTCTTCCTCTATATATATATATTCCTCTTTTTCTTCCTTTCTGTCTTCCTCTCTTTATTACTGTTTTTCTTCCTCCCTTTCTTCCTCTCTTTCTCTCTCTATATCTCATTCTCTCCTTTCTCTATTTCTTTCTCTCTCTCTTCTTTCACTTCTTTTTATCACTTTCTTCCTTCATCTCTCTTCCACTCTCTATCTTCCATTCTCTCTCTCTTCCTCTCTTACTTCCTCTCTTAATATCTCTCGTCTTTTCCCCCATCTCTTCCTCTTTCTCTCTCTCCCTCTCTCTCTCTCTCTCCATTACCCTCTTTCTCCCTCTCTCTTTCTCCCTCTCTCTCACCATTTCTCTCTCTCCCTCTGTCTCTCCCTCCCTCTCTCTCTCTCTTCCTCTCCCTCTCTCTAATCTCCTTTGCTTCTTCTCTCTCTTCCTCTGTTTTCCTTTTAACCATAGCAACAACTTCTAACTGCACAGCTTAAACCAATTCAATTTTTTAACCTAATTTACTTCACCAAGTCATCCTTAAATAGCGAATATTTTTCTTTCCTATATAACTAAATGCACGCAATAGGGCCTTTACGTCACCTCAACAATTTTAACATTATTTCATATTTTTTACCTCAAATAACTCATAAATCTCCTCCATTTTCTAATTCGCTTACTTTTCGTGTGAATAATTTCATAATTTTTACTTCAAATAACACATTTTTTTCATTCACTTGCTTTTCGTGTGCATAATGTAATCAACTTTGGGTAATTCGGATGGGTTAAATGATTTCCAAAACGGTTTTCCGCTCTAATAACGATTTTACAGGACGATAGCTAATTTCCGTCGATTTCAGAGTCACCTGGTGGTGACTACGCTAATATTTGAGTATGTACATACATTTATATAATTGTTATATATATATATATATATATATATATATATATATACACTTCTATTTATCTATCAATATATCTAGTCATTTATCAGTTTTTAAATTATTTGTTCATTTATAAATCAGGCCAATTATTCATCCATATTTTATCATACACATCCATTAATTCATCCAATTTACATATATTCCTACACGATAGCTCACCCATCGGACGCGTCATCCAGTCATCCAAGTATTTCGCTGTATACTCATCCACAAAATTTCATCCAGACATCCACGATTTCATCCACACATCCACGACGTCATCCACGGGCTAGATACACTTACACGACTTCATCATAATCGTTCCTAACAGATTCCCACACCAAAAGCTCATCCACCGTCCACTTCATCCATTCATCCGAAATTTTCGCGGTATACTCATCCAAAAATTTCATCCGGTCATCCACGAATTCATCCACAAAACCGCGATTTCATCCACGGACTCAATACACTTCCAAGACTCGATCATCCATTGGTTTACTTGATTTATTGGTCCTCTCTCTCGCCAATTCATTCAACGCTGCATATACACCTCATCCATCAGCCGCGTCATCCATTCATCCGAAATATTACGCGGTCTGCCCATCCAAAAAGTAATCCACGCATCCACGATCGCGTTACAAGGGACAAATAAGCTTCCACGACTCCGTCGTCCATTTATTAAGATCATTTTAACGAATTAAAGGTTCTCTGTTTTCCTATCTTCATCTCATTCTGTTTCTATCTTCCTCCCTCTCTCTCTCTCTCCCTCTCTCTCTCCCTCTCTCTTCCTCTCTCTTCCTCTCTCTTCTTCTCTCTTCCTCTCTCTTCCTCTCTCTCCTTCTCTTCCTCCCTCTCCCTCTCTTCCTCCCTCTCCCTCTCTCTCTTCCTGTCTCTATATTCCTCTGTCTCTTCCTGCCTTTTCCCTCTCTCTTCCGCTCTCTCTTCCTCTCTTTTCCCATCTTCCTCTCTCCCATCCTCTCTCTCTCTCTACCACGAACAAAAGGGAATGTTATTCAGAGTACTGACCCAGTCTACGGATGGACAGCGCCAATTCTAAATACAGTGGATGAGCCCTACTCTATTGACCATTGACCCAATTCCTTGCAAATTGCATCAATATCTTTTTCAACGCGCAAAATATATGTTAAGCGTTCCGTGTGTCGGTCTGTCTGTGTTCGTCTTATATCTAAACTCCTTCAACGTAGGGAAACCAAAATTTCATCGTTTGTTGTATAATGTATACGCTATAAATGATGGAAATTTGACAATTCTATCTTTAAACTATATTGACCACAGACCCAATTCCTTGCAAATTGCATCATCATCTTTTTCAACGCGCAAAATATATGTTACGCATGCCGTGTGTCGGTCTGTCTGTATTCGCTGTATGTCTAAACTCCTTCAACGTAGGCAAACCAAAATTTCATCGTATCTTGGTTGATGTATGCGCTATAAATGGCAGAAGCTTGACGGATCTATCTTCATCAATTGAGGCCCTCCTGTCGATTTTCTCTTTCACTTTCTTTCTCTCTGTTCCACTCTCCCACATTATTTATCTTTCATTCTCTCTCTCTCCAATTTCTTCCTTCTCCTCCACTACTCCTTGTTTCTCTTAAATATAATCTCTTCCACTTTCTCTCTCTCTCTCCCTCACGCATTCTCCCTCTAAATTTAAGTAATAAGCCTTAATTATTTTTCATCATTTTCTCTTTATATCTTTCATTCCTTTCCTGTATTGCTTTCTTTTTCACATACTTTATTTCTTCCTCTCCCTTTCCCTCTCTCTCCCTCTCTCTCCCCCTCTCTCTCTCTCTTCCTCTATCTCTTCCTCTCTCTCTGCCACTCTCTTCCTCTCTCTTCATCTTTCTCCCTCTCTCCCTCCCTCTCCCTCTCTCTCTCTCCCCCTCTCTCTTCATCTCTCTCTTCTTCTTTCTCTTTCTCTTTCTTTTTATCTTCCTCTCCCTCATCCTCTCTTTCATCGTCTTTTTCCTTCGTTCTCTTCATTTATCTGCTCATTTCTCTCTTCCTCTCTCTCTGTTCCTCTCTTTCTTAATCTCTCTCCTTTGCCATCTCTCCTACTTCCTTCCTTTCTCCGTCTCAGCCGCCCCTCCTTTTGCCAAACCTCCTTCCCCCTCTCTCTCCCTTCCTCCTTACCTCCCCTGCAAAACCCCTCCCTTCCTTCCCCTCCTCTCCGCCCCAGTTCCCTTCCCCCTACCTTCCTCTTTCTCTCTCTCCCTGACAACTGAGTGACGGCCATCAATTAGTGTGACGTTGGGCCTCTCTAGGGCTGCGGGTATGGTGTTGCTATAGCAACCGGCCGGGAGGGGTCCGTCTGAAGGTGGGAGAGGGGAGGGAGGAGGGAGGGAGGGGTTTGGGGAAGGAGGGGCGGGCCAAGGAATATATATATATAAGAGGAAGGGTCAGAAGGAGTGGAGTAGTAGCGTAGGAAAGAAAGAAAGTAGAGGAGAAAGGAGAATAGGATGGAAAGAGAAGTAAAGGACAATAGGAGGAAGGGGATAATGAAGGATTTGGAAGGCATGAGGAAAGAGGAATAGATGAAGAAGATGGAGGAACAGTCAGGAAAAGAGAAAGCTAGGAAAAGGGAGAAAGAAAGAAACAGAAAGAGATAGGAAATAGATAAGATAGGGAGATAAATGCACCTCTTTAATAGGGTGAAATAGGGAAGGGAGAAAGATGGGAAGAGGAAGAGGGAAAGAGATGAGAGGGAAATGGAGAAGAGAAGGAAAAAAGAGAGGAAGAAAGTGATATTGAGAGAATGGAATATGGAGAGAATGGGAGAGAGAAATGGGTTGAGAGAGGGAGAGAGGAAATGAACAGGGAGAGAGGAGAAGTGAAAAGGAGAGGGAGACAGAGGAAGAGAGAGGTAGAGAGATATGAGGAGAGAGAGGAATAGAGAGAGAGTGGAATAGACAGAGAAAGGAAGAGAGAGAGTAAGAGAGAAAGGAAGAGAGAGATGAAGAGAGTCAGAGAGAGAGGAAGAGACAAAGAGAGAGAGAAAGAGTAACAGAGTGAGAGAGGAAGAGAGAAAGAGAGTAAGAGAGAGAGAAATAGAGAGAGGTAGAGGGAGAGAGATAGAGAGAGGAAGAGTCAGAGAGAGAGGAAGAGAAAAAGAGAGAGAGAAAGAAAGAGTAAGAGAGAGTGAGAGGAAGAGAGTAAGAGAGAGAGAAATAGAGAGAGAGGTAGAGAAAGAGAGAGAGGAAGAGATAGTGGAAGAGACAGAGGAAGAGCCAGAGAGAGAGGAAGAGAAAGAAAGAGAGAAAGAAAGAGTAAGAGAGAGAGTGAGAGAGGAAGAGAGAAAGAGAGTAAGAGAGAGAGAAATAGAGTGAGAGGTAGAGAAAGAGGTAGAGAAAGAGAGAGATGAAGAGAGAGAGGTAGAGAGATGAAGGCAGAGAGGAAGAGAAAGAGAGGAAGAAAGAGAGAGAGGGAGAGTGAGAGAGGAAGAGAGGAAGAGAGAAAGAGAGAGGAAGAGAGAAAGAGGAAAAGAGAGAGGAAGAGGTATTAGCTTATAAATTTTCGTCCAAAAGAAATATTTTTAAATTTCGAGGGTCAATTTTTCTGGAAAGCTCCCTTCATAATAGCTTTGCAAAGGGCCGCATTTGACCCGGTAAATCCTATTGTTATGCAGTATTCAGTCCTCAAAGAATGTATTACTGACCTCATACTTATAACATATTGGAGAAAGTGAAAGGAGAAAGTGGTCGTAAAAATTCTCGGAAATATAGGGGGAAAAAAATTCCCCAGCAACCGGTGTAAATAAAATACGTAATTATATGTTTGGCAACCTTAGATAAATAAAAATCTCAGTTTGTGAACAAAGAATATCTCGGAATAATAACGACGTAAATATTAAATTACCATTCATTTGAGAATTAATGCTTTCATTTATTTAAAATATATGAAAATTGGGAAAATTCAGAATCGCAAAATTAAGAAATATTTTGGCTGATAATCTATCGAGAAAATTAAAGGTTAGAAGTGATTTAGATGTTTGTAAACTAATTTTTTATGACATAGTTGATTAATATATCCGTTAAAATCTTAACAATTCTCAATATTCGAATAGCTTCCTCTCTCTTATTATAGCTTTCTATTTTCCTATCTTCCTCTCTCTCTCTCTCATCATCTCTTTCTCTTCTCTCTCTTTTCCTTTCCACTCTTCCTCTATCTTGCTCTCCCTCTTCTATCTCTTCTCTCTCTCTTTTCCTCTTTCTCATCCAATCTCTTTCTCTCTCTCACTTACCCTCTCTGTCTCTCCTCTGTTCCTCTCCTGTCTTCCTCTCTCTCTTCCTCTATCTCTTCCTCTCTCCCTTTGTCTATATCTCTTCCTCTGTCTCTTTCTCTCTTTTCCTCTCTCTTTTTCTCTATCTTCCTCTCCCTCTTCCCCTCTCTATCTGCCCTTCTCTCTTTCTCTCTGTCTCTTCCTCTCTGTCTCTTCCCTCTCTTCCTCTCTCTCTCTCTTCCCTCTCTTTATCTCTCTTCCCCTCTCTCTCTTCCCCTCTCTCTCTTTCTCTCTCTTCCTCTATCTCTCTCTTCCTCTCTCTCATCCTCTTCCTCTCCCTTTCTCTCTCTCTCTCTTACTCTCTTCCTCTCTCTCCTCTCTGTCTCTTCATCCTTCTCTTCTCTATCTTCCTCTCTCTCTCTTCCTTTCTCTCTTACTCTCTCCCTCTCTTTCTCTCTCTCTTCCTCTTTCTCCTCTCTGTCTCTTCTCTCTCTAGCTTCCTCTCTCTTTTCCTGTCTCTCTTCCCCCCTCTCTTCCTCTCTCTCTTCATCTTTCTCTTCCTCTCTCTCCTTCTCTCTCTCCCTTCCTCTCTCTCTTCCCCCCTCTCTCTCTTCCCCCTCTCTCTTCCTCTGTCTCTTCCCCTCTCTCTTCTCTATTTCTTTGTAATTTCATTCTTCTTATCTATCTCAATTCTCATCTTCATTCACTCCCATAATTCTCTCCTCACCCCCTCCCTCCCACTCCCTCCCATTCCCTCCCTCCCCACCCCTCCTCTCCTTTTTAGAGGCGACTATCTCCTCTCTGGAAGGAGGAAGGCCTGTCTGTCGCGAACCCGCTGAGCGACTCTTAGGAAGAGAGAGAGAGAGAGAGAGAGAGAGTTGGACTGAGAGAGAGAGAGAGACAGAGTGAAGTCAAATCACCCCTCTTCCTGGCTTATCGACTCAATGCGGGAGTGTGTACAAAGGAGAGAGAGGGAGGGAGGGAGAGAGAGAGGGAGAGAGAGAGGGGAGGTAAAGGAAGTAGGTCTATGCATTGAAGTGCAGTCAAAAAAGAAGAGAAAGGTAGACCACATTTATACTATAAATGAATTACATTGCAAAAGTTTCCTAATTTATCATTTAAAACAAACGATACAAGACTAGACAAGACAAGGTTAGACAAGACAAGATTAGACAATACAAGATTAGACAAGACAAGATTAGGCAAGACAAGGTTAGACAATATAAGTCTAGACAAAACATGATTTGACAAGATTAAACAATTCAAGACTAGGCAAGACAAGATCAGACAAGACTAGACAAGACAAGACTAGACAAGACAAGACAAGACTATACAAGACAAGACAAGACTAGACAAGATTAGACAATTCAAGACTAGGCAAGACAAGATTAGACAAGACAAGACTATACTAGACAAGAGAAGACTAGACAAGACTAGACAAGACAAGACAAGACAAGACAAGACAAGACAAGACAAGACAAGACAAGACTATACTAGACAAGACAAGACTAGACAAGACAAGACTAGACAAGATTAAACAATTCAAGACTAGGCAAGACAAGATCTGACAAGACAAGATCAGACAAGACAAGATCAGACAAGACAAGATTAGACAAGACAAGACAAGACTAGACAAGACAAGACTAGACAAGATTGGACAAGACAAGATTAGACAAAAAAGGCGAGAAAAAAGGATTAGACAAGAAAAGGCATTATTAGACGGGACAATGCAAAATTAGACAGAAAAAGTAATTTAGGAAAGCGCACAGCATATCACAAAATGAGCACGTTCAAAAACTCTTTTCTTCGTCACAAATAATCCATTTTCTTCCCAATTTAGTAAAAAACATCACATCACAGGTGAGGAAATTAAACCTGACTTGCTAACAAACTTTGAAAATTTCTTGTTTAGCTTTTAATTTCTCCGTGACGAAAATAAACCTTCGACGAAGCTGAATTAAATATCATTTTATTCTTTCGCAAATTTAAATGAGAAGGAATCGACCTACGAACTTATTAATAACATCAGTCAATATAGTATCAAAAATTTATTATTTTTCATTTATTACTGGCAGTGTTTCGAATTTGTACAGAGCTATTAATATTTATTTATTTTACACAATTCGTGATGTATAACAAATATAAATATTTATCAGAAATGACATAAGGGAATAATTTTTCAACATTTTCATTATTTTTAAATTAAAAGAAAATTAAGTAAAGAAAATTATTAGCTGTTTCTGTGATAAACAAAATGTCAACAGAGTAATTAACGCAAATTCTTGCTGAAAATCAAAATTTCTCCGAAACTACCGAGTTTATTAAAAATTGTTTCAAACAAAACTTGTAGAATGTAGCATTATACATGATATTTATAATGACAAGTATTTACGAAATTTGAGTTTTGAAGGAGATATACGGAAAACAATGAAAAGCTACAGGAGTAAACATCCATTTCCTGTTTACAAATATCGGTCAAAAACTTTTCAGATGTTCATTTTCTAATAAAAAACTTAAATATTAAGTTTTGTCCTGATCTGATTATTAGTTTCTGAGTTAAGAGCGCTTAAAATATTCCAACCACACCCACAATCAAGTATGGGAGGATGGCTGTAACACAAAACCGGTTGTGGTTGGTTTATACATTTTTTTTCGTTATTCATTTATTTCTTTTTTTTTTTAAGGAGAGATCAATCCTCGTCTAAGGGACGTTATTAATCAATCCTCCGAACAGACTGGGACGTTAAGACGTCGCCCTGACGCATTCCGTCACTCATTTGTCTCGCGTTTTAACTTCTGGAGTGACGTTCGTTTCAGATCGAATGGGTTAGAGTGTTGGAAAAATAGACTCGAATTCCAATCAAATATCTTCCTCTCTCTCTTCCTCTCTATCTCTCTTTTTCCCACTCTCTCTCTCTCTCTTCCTCTCTCTCTTTCACTCTCTCTTGCCATTTAAAAGCACGAAAAAAAAACGATGTTGAACATACAGACATTTCTTCTTTTGCTCATTAAAATGCCTAAATATTAACTTAGAAAATTCAATCAAAAGCTAAAAGACGGCCAAAATTCCAAATTATTTTACTGTGGCGGTTTTCACTTTCTCCATACGTAGTAATGGGAAAGTATTGCATTCACGCAAAAAATCGACTTCGAGATTTCAACGGAAATACATGTTTTGAGGTCACTAGAACACGTTTGGACTATTTTCGGAATGATGTCTGTGTGTGTGTGTGTCTAACTCAAAAAGTACGTGCCATATCGTTACCAAACTTCATATATAACACTTTAATATTAGCATAAGGAACTGATTAGTTTTTGGACAATAACGGGTAACCGGAAGTCGAGGTTTATTCGAAACCCGATTCGGTTTTCGCGATATTTCTCCGTTAAAATATCATTATTGTATTTACAATTCTAAACAAAAGTTATAGAGAATGTAATTTCCTACAACTTTCATTTGAAACAATTTTCTATTGTAGTTATTGTTTAGGAGTTATTTATAAATAACCGGTTTTTCGGTTTCCGTTAAATATCTTCTTAAAAACATCGTTGTTGGTAATCTTCGTAAGGACCAAAGTTGTAGAGAATAATATTTCTTCCAAGTTTTGTTTGAAACTAATTTTCGTAGAACCATCCATTTCGGATATATTTCGCTTTATCTTAATACCAGCCTACAGCGCCAACACCATGTAGCGGTGAATTCTGTAAACATTCAAAATATACGTAATTTACGGCAACAAGGACGACTGTATTCTTTTACGATACGAAATAATAATTTTGCCTCGTAATGTTATTCATAATAATTTAAATATCTATACCCCAAATATGGAGAAAGTCCTGTGTTGGCCACATCAGATTTTTTTATCGTATATTGCCCATTAAAATTTTAAAACACACGTAAAAGTGCGTAATTTATGTGATTTTCATGTTTAATCTAGCATGGGTTGCTATGCAAACTGTATTCTTCTCTTATTAATTAATAATCGAGTCTCTGCAGTCTTCCAAAGCTTATTTTTCTTGAAAGAAGCAAGCAAGAAGAAGTGTGTTCAGCCTTATCAATTAGAATAACCCTTTTAAAGTGCACAAATTGTCATCAATTATTATTACTATATTAACGTAAATATTATACAAAAATTAATTTTATGTTTTCAGCATGTTATAATTATTAATGACGGGTGATTATTCTAGTAATAAATATATAGTGTCACTATGTTTCACGGCTGGTTATAAATGACTTTATGCGAATGGCAATCCTTCTTTAAGAAAAAAAAACATTTTAAATCGCCTAATTAAACATTTGTAGTCCTGAGTTTATATCGTGCTGTCTTTCTGGGAAGCCATTCGCTTCTTCCTTTTTCCCTTCAAATGAATTTAAGTCTTCCCACTCTCTCTCTCTCTCTCTCTCGCATAAAACAAATGCTAATCTCTTCAAAAGAACGGAGAGCGAAAGTTTTATTCCTGCTTAAAAGCTCAATGGGAATACTAATCTCTCTCCCTCTCTCTCAGCCTATTTCTCTCTCTCTCTCTGATTCTCTTTCTCTCTTTCTTTCTGCCTCTTTCTCCACGTTTTCCCCCCTCGTTCGCTTTCTTTTCTCTCTCTCTCCCTCCCTCTCTCCCTCCCTTCCTCTCCCATTCTCTCTCTTTCTCTCTCTCTCCTCTCTATCTTCCTCTCTCTTTTCCTCTCCCTCTCTCTTCCTCTTCCTCCCTTCCTCTCTAGACAAAACAAGATTTGACAAGATTAAAAATTCAAGACTATGCAAGATAAGATCAGACAACACAAGATTAGACAAGACAAGATTAGACAAGACAATATTAGACAACACAAGATTAGACAAGACAAGATTAGACAACACAAGACTAGACAAGACAAGACTAGACAAGACTAGACGTGACAAGACTAGACAAGACAAGATTAAACAAGAAAGGTTAGACAAGACAAGATTAGACATCACAAGATTAGACAATACAAGATTAGACAAGACAAGATTAGACAAGACAGGACAAGATTAGACATCACAAGATTAGACAAGACAAGACTAGACGTGACAAGACTAGACAAGACAAGATTAAATAAGACAGGATTAGACAAGACAAGATTAGACATCACAAGATTAGACAAAAAAGGCGAGAAAAAAGGATTAGACAAGATAAGGCAATCCCTCTTCCCCTCTCTCTCTCTCTTTCTCTCTCTTCCTATCTAATTTCCCTCTCTTCTTTTCTATCTGAATCGCTCTCTCTCTCTCTGTCTTACCCTCTCTCTTCCACTCTCTCTCTTCCTCTATCATTTCCTAACTCCCTATCTTCCTCTCCCTTTCTCTCTCTTACTCTCTCTCTCCTCTCTCTTTTCCTCTCTCTCTCTCCCTCACACTCTCTCACCCTCCCTCTCTCTCTTCCTCTCTCTTCCTCCCTCTCCCTCCCCCCCTCTCTCTCTCCCTATCTCTCTTCTTTGTATGATATGTTTAATTACTTTCGTATTTTCAGATAAACTTTTTCTACATTGACATATACATATATTATAGACCATATCCCTTTCCAACAGCACTCATTATTGTATTTCTACTATCTTTTGGGTTTTCGCAGGTTTTTCCCCACCCTCCCTCTCTCTCTCCTGCCTGGTTTTTTACTGGGTTGGCCATGCGTGGCTCTACCTTTGTTTTTACCACAAATATTATATGTCTTTCTTAGAAGCTTCTCTAATGTGTAATGTGATATTTATTGTTCTGATCTCGTTGTATTTATTTGAGGCACTTTTTATTGCTCTAGTTCTGGTTGTATATACATGTATTCATGTTATTATTTTGTGATCAATAACGCGTAGGGTTAAATGGAAGAGGGGACCTTATGGTCTCAATTTCGCCCTGAAAATAAAGTCATATGTATCTATCTCCCTCTCTCTCCCTTCCCCTCTCTCCCTCCCTCTCTCCCTCTCTCTCTCTCAATTTTTCTAACCAAATTAACATATTCCACATTCTACTGAGTATTCTTCAATGGCATCTCGTCACAAGACAATTTCAGTCATATTTTTCACATTTTACCCATTCAGTTAAAGACCTTTTAATTACACTAAATTGCAAACTCCATTTCGGAACCCGACTTCATTCATTCTTCGAATATTTTTGCCAAAAAAAGAAAAAGAATCAAAATGATTCGCAAACCCCGATCAATTTCCACCCATTAAAAATTCTCACACCCGGAATTTCTCATATTTGGTAATCGATTCTCCGTCTCATTGGTTGTCGCTACACATCGAGAGCAATACAAGCCGAATTAGGCTAACGATAGGGAGAGGGTGTCCCGTATCCAAGGAGGAAAAAAGTATCTATCCTTTCCTCGTCTCCATGGTGATAACCGAATGAGCGTAACCAAGCAGTTGTTTTTTTAAATTCCGTTTTAATATTTTGGAGTTATTTTCCCATTCAAAACCGACGTTTTCAATAATCTCAAAAAAATAGGGCCCCGTTTGTCGTCGAGGTATCGACGTAAGTAACCACGGAGATTCGATATATCGTCAACTGTCAGAATTCGATATATCGAAACCTGTCAGAATTCGATATATAGAAACATGTCAGAATTCGATATATCGAAACCTGTCAGAATTCGATATATCGCTACATTTATATATCTACCTCTACTTTTCTTCTCTCTCCTTAGGTATTTATCGTTATCCATCCATTCTTAATCCGTTATCTTCATCACTAAGTTCCTATTCTTCATCTCCCTATTTTTATTCCTTCATTTGTCCCTTCAACATATACATTGAAGAGAATAATTCCTCTCCACTTTTTAAATTATTTTATATGTGTATAATAAATGGAAGAGGGCACCTTGTGGTCCCAATTTCGCCCTGAAAATAAAGTCATCTATGTATCTATCTTCCTTTGTCTTTCTCTCTCTCTTCCCTCCCACTTTCTCCATCTCCTTCATATTTCTGCATTTCTTTTCCTCCCCTCTCTCTCTCTCTCCTTCCCTGTCTCCCCTCCTTTTACCCCCTCTTTCTCCAAATCCCTCTCTCCCTCCCTCTCTCCTTCTTCCTCGCTAATCTTAAAGACCTGGGAGATTTACCAGTTTTAATCTTTAGCTCTTCGGTTTCCTTAAAAATTATCCGAGACAAACTTTATCCTCGGATATATCTCGGGAGCGTGAGAGGAGAGTTTAAGAAAGAGAGAGAGAGAGATATTGAGAGGGAGAGAGAGAGAGAAAGGGAGAGGAAGAAAAAGAGAGACAGCTTCTTAAAGTCGTCAGAAGAGGGGAAAAGAGATAAACAAATCCATTCTATTTCTCTCTCTCCCTCTCTCTATCCCTCTCTCTCTCCCTTCCTCTCCCTCCTTTCCGCTATTTCTCCCTCTCTCTCTATCCCCCTCTCTCTATCACCCTCTCTCTCTCTATACCTCTCTCTATCTCCCTATCTCTTCCTCTCCCTCCCTCCTACTCTCTTTCTCTTCCACCCTCTCTTACTCTCGCTTCCTCTCTCACTCTCTTTCTCTTTCTTTCTCTCTTTCTTTTCGTCTCTTTTCCTATTTCCCCTCTTCTCCTCCCTCACTTCTTACCTATTTTCCTCTCTTTCTCCATCTCTGCCTTCCTCTCCCTCCCTTCCTCTCTCCCTTCCTCTCCCTCCCTTCATCTCTCTATCTCTCTTCATCTCTCTCTCTTCCTCTCTCTCTCCCTCTTCCTCTCTCTTCCTCTCTCACTCTCATCCTCGCTCCCTTCCTCTCTCTCTTCCTCTCTCCCTTACTCTCTCTCTCCATCTGTCTCTCCCTCTTCCTCTCCCTCTCTCTTCCTCTCTCTCATCCTCGCTCCCTTCCTCTCTCTCTTCATCTCTCTTCCTCTCTCCCTTACTCTCTCTCCATCTGTCTCTCTCTCTTCCTTTCTTTCCGATTGCAACCCTTAAACTCAAGAAAAAATCCCATTTTTTATTCTTTTGAAAACCTCTTTGTATATCACCTTAAAACGTTTAACCGCCTTCTGCTTACCTTTTTTTTATTAAAGAGGCACTCAATCTATTTTATACTCGACGTAATACTCTGCCGTATAACATTCTTTTAATACCTCCTTATTAGTCCGGCGTTCCCATATATCCATCAGGCAATTAAATATGTACTTCATTAAACATTCCATCCTCGATAAAAATTCCTATTAATCGCTTTATAATCCGCGATCATTCTGTCTTTTTATATACACACACACTGTCTCGTTAAATGACATAACCTTTCTAATATTTTATTTGCAGATTAGCGAAGGTGTGCGTTGTCATGGAGATACGTCGCCGTTGGATACAAGAGCCGCATTCGGCCAATTGCGTTCAAATACGTATTAAAAAATCTGATGTGGCCAACGCTGGAGAAGTTGTTTTGTAGGCTTTGGTGCGCTGCACCCCCTGCCACCCACCAACCTTGTGACTTCCAGGGTATTATGTAGATGTAGAAGACATTACAAATCTGAGAGGTGATAACATGTCAGTTTTGAAGTAAATCAATACAGTAAAAGTATTACAAACAACACTATAATTTAGTAAAGGGAACCCTTTCAGCAGAAGATATGATTTCAGGTCAAAGAAGATTGCCTCAATTTTATTTCAGAATAATCTATCTTGCCGACATTTTTGAAGGGAACTTATACGAGTTTGATATGGTTTCTCTATATATAATACCATAAAAACTTTGATTTAATAGATTTACCTGTCGATTACGATAAAATCGAAATGCTTGCGATACATATCGATGTCTTTCGACCTATCGAAACATTTTTTTGCTATTAGCAATGTTTTTTTAAGTCGCTGTTTTGTATCAGTTTAGCAAAATTTTGTTTTCACATCCCAGAATTATTTAACATGCTAGGTAATAAGTTTTCACTACATCTCTGTCCATAAACCTACGATAAAAACCCATAAGCCGAAGTAATATGACTTTATTTTATTGATTTACCTGTCGAATAGAAGACATTACAAATCTGAGAGGTGATAATATGTCAGTTTTGAAGTAAATCAATACGTAAAAAATCTGATATGGCCAACACATGACTTTATCCATATTTGGAGTAGAGATATTTAAATTATTATGAATAGCATTATAAGGCAAAATTATTATTTCGTATCGTAAAAGAATACAGTCGTCTTTATTGCCGTAAATTAGGTATATTATGATTATGTTTACAGAATTCACCGCTACATGGTGGCGGCGCTGTATACTGGAAATTATGAATCTATATAAATAAAATTGTAACCTCTGTCTGTACATTTGTTTTTTGTCGAGATTTTACTTTTTTGCGTGTTTTGCATCACAAGAAGACGTTTGAACCCGTTTGCAGAATTGTCGTCTGTCTGTCTGTTTGTTTGTCACCGCATCACGCAAAAACGGCTGTTCGATTTTTTATGAAACTTGCAGCGTATCTTTAGACTGGTCCAGCTTAAAATATAGGCTATGTGGTGTGTCTCAAAAAATATTTTAAGTGGGGTTTTGGGGGGGGGGGGGGGGCATCGATAACTCTCGAGTAAATTAACTTAGGAAGTTCATATTTGATATTTGTCACTTTCAATACAAGTATAAGATAAATCTCTCATATATTTATGAAAGTTTGTTTGTTTGTGAATCTATACATTTCCACACCGTTAAAGGTAGAATAATCAAACTGTCAACAAATACTTTCTTCGCAAATAGGAAGGTCGAGGGCTACTTTTTAATCCAAAATGTTTTATATTAATTGCACAAAAAGCAAAATAACTTTGTATGCTAATGCACTGCCATCTAGAGATGGGTCAGAAAGTACGGGACAGTTCTTTTCGAACTGTTCCGATGCCTAAACTGTTCCATAAAATAACTGTTCTCATAAACTTCCTGTTCTCAAAGAACAGGTAACTCTACATCTTATACTCAGTGAGAAAGGTTGGAAACGACTACTTACTTATCCGTAATTGGACGGCGGTTACTGATTAAACTGACTGATTAAACTAAGCGTATTCTCCCAAGTCCTACTATTGATTTGAATCAAATTTGGTGTAATTGTGGAGGGCTCCCAGAAATTATTCATACGTGGTTTTTGTTTCTCTTTGCCAGTTTAATTCGAAACGGCGCACTAAGGGTAAAATGTTGAAATTCCTGGCCAAAAGTAAAACAAGATGGCTATCATTCCAGCGGAAATTGGATAGAATTCTCAATAAAAACATTACTTTTCAGTCAAATCGGACGAATTTATCAAGTTGATTTCCGCCATATTGGATCCGCCATTTTTTTTTGTGATTTGCGCATCGGATTCCTAATTAGCGACCCAGCTTTTCGGGAAAATTCCCCACTGTGCGGCGGTCGAGTGAATTCTTAAATACCATGTATCATCTAGAATTCCGATCAGATTTGAACCAAATTTCCCCGGGCAACGCCAGGTATTTCTGCTAGTAAGTAAAATATCTCCGAAATGGATGGTTCTCCGAAAATTTGTTTCAGACAAAACCTGGAAGAAATGTTATTCTCTACAACTTTGGTCCCAATGAAGATTACCTATACCGGCGTTTTTAAGGAGATATTTGACGGAAACCGACAAAACCGATTATTTATAAATACTTCCTAAACAACAACTGCTATTGAAAATTGTTTGAAATAAAAGATGCAGGAAATTACATTCTCTATAACCTTTGTATAGAATTGTATATAGAATAATGATGTATTGATGGAAAATATCGCAAAAACCGAATCGGGTTTCGAATAAACCTCGACTTCCGGTTACCCCTTATTGTCTAAAAACTAATCAGCTGTTCGTGATCAAACCAAAGTGTAACATTTGTAATTTGGTAATGATACAGGAAGTACCTTTCAATATTTTGTGCATATCTGACAATTACTTTTCAAGTTATTAGCTTCAACAAAATTTCTGTCGTTAGTTGATGATAACTTTAACAGTTAATGTAAATTTTTCAGTCAGAGGTCGTGTTTAAATACAAAAGTTCGAAAGTTAAGCAGTTTGGTTATTTTAAATTGTTTTTCCGTCGTTAAAAAATATTTTTATTGAAACAAATGTGAAAATGTGATTAAATTTTTTGTAAACGATTTAATTTTAAATGTTCAACCTCAAGAAATTTAATATAAATTGCTTACTGAGCTTATTGATAACGAATTTGAGTACATAGACTATGAATAGACACCGCTGACATCTATCGGGAGATGAATACTACATTTCCAAATGAGCTACAAACTTGAAATTTGGAAGGATTACAGGTTTTTGGTCCCAACCGACGGAAAAAATCAAATCGTCGAAATTCCAATTCTTAAGGCCTCTTTTAATATAGCCTGGATTCCTAGTTTTTATAGGAATAAATTGGAAATTTTTCCGGGTCTCAACAATCGGCTGTCATGGCAACGAACTCAATGCTTTCATATTGGTTAGCTTTTAACGCCATTCATTTTAAACCAAGACCAATGAAGTAAATCCGATATCGTTAAAAATTTTAATTATTTTCCACCTACAGATGAGTTACAGACTTAAAATTTTGCACGATTAAAGCTTTTCAGTTACAAGAAATGGGAAAAATCCAAAATTATTAAAATTCCATGTTTTAACTATTGTTTTCACCGTATTATTCAAATTAGACTAGTATGCTTGCATCAGAATCGTCGTCTACTAGTAAAAAATAGTTCTAAAAATACCCATAGATAACAGCAGCGGTTACGCTTTACTAAAACGACCAAACAAGCTATATATATGCAAATTTAGCAATTACTATTCAATTTTTTAAGGATAGATAATTCGGAGCGTGTCATTTACATGAATTTAAATTATATTTCCTTCAAATACACCAAAAAAATCGTACGTTTATGATATGAAAAATAAATTACAACAATCCACCATCTTAACTTTGAAGTTTTAACAAAATCCTACGGGAAGTTTATTACATCTATCAGTGGATTAAGGACCATCGTTACGAGCCGAATTTCAAATTTTTGGGATGTGGGGTTTATCCCCACATAAAAAAAAGCAAAAGCACGGAGCTAGCTGGTTGCCATGGTAGTACGTTGTTGGGGCCCAGAATAATTCCTACTTTTTTTACTTTCTCCATAAACGTAGTAGAGAGAAATTAGTTTAATGAAACATATCGACTTCGACATTTCAACAGAAATACACCATTTGAGGTCCCTAGAACACAGGCAATTTTCGGAATGATGTCTGTGCGTAATTATGGGCGCTCAAACTCGAAAATCACTTATATTAATACCGAATTTAATATATAACACTTTAGCATGATCACAAAGAAGTGATTAATTTTTGGACAATACCGGTTAACCGGAAGTCGAGGTTTATTCGAAACCCGATTCGGTTTTTGCGATATTCCTCCGTTAAAACCTCATTATTGTATATACAATTCTATAATAAGATTATAGAGAATCTAATTTCCTACAAATTTCATTTGAAACAATTTTCCATAGCAGTTATTGTTAAGAATTATTTATAAATAATCGACTTTTTCCGCTTCCTTTAAATATCTCTTTAAAAACGTCGTTATCGGTAATATTTGTGAGGACCAAAGTTGTAGAGAATAATATTCCTTCCAAGTTTTGTTTTAAACAAATGTTTGTAGGCCCATCCATTTCGTAGATATTTAACTTATTCGTAAATGTCCAGTTAACAGCGCCACAAACTGGCGGTGAATTCGGTAAACATATTCAAAATACACCTAATTTACGGCAATTACGGGCTACTGCATTCTTTTACGATACGGAATGATAATTTTGCCTTATAACGCCATTCATAATAATTTAAATATCTATACCCCAAATATGGAGAAAGTCCTGTGTTGGCCAAATCAGATTTTCTCGATAAAAACTACAAAATTTTACGCTTAAAAATCTACGCGGTTGTGATTTCTGTCAACAAAAATAAGAAACTAGTCTTCTTAAAAAGACATTTATAAAGAGTAGCCATATTCATTGCTCTTGTATTGTTGAGAAAAGTCACGTAATACACACAAGTATATAGTTCTTCAACAGATGGCAGCAGTAGCCATACTTCAACGAAATGTTCAAAGAAATCCTATATTTAAGATATTAGTTACAGATATTCGGTTTTTACAGTGGAATACAGTGGGTTGATTTTAAAATGTATTTCGATATTATTTATATTAGATTCAACTTCAAAATCGTCAGCTTTCGGTGTGAAAACAAAATCACTATCTTCCGTATTCTTAAAGTTCAAATTTCACGTAATTAGGACGAGAAAACGTTTTTGAATTAACGTAAAGAAAGAAACTATTGTCAATGTTGGTTTTTCTACTGTGGGGTATAAACCTCGCATACAAAAGAACATCGGTTATCATTTCTGAAAGATAAGAATATTGGATATGTATACTGAAATAACAGTACGAAATTTGATCAAAATCGTTAGAGCCGTTTTTGGGAAAATCGGATTGTTGTTAAAAATGCGTAGAATAAACTACTCTTAATTATTGATCAATGTCAACCATTTCTATTTATACTCTGCTCAGTATGATAAAATGCCTAAGTACGAGATTTCATACATTTTCGCACTACCGTCTAGGCTCCAGTGCCAGTAACAGACAGACAGACGGCATTGCGAAAACCACTTTTTCCGATTCAGCGACACCTAAAACGTGTATTACTTTCTCGATACTTCGTATGAGTAAGTAAAAATCTGATGTGGCCAACACATGACTTTCTCCATATTTGGGGTATAGATATTTAAATTATTATGAATAGCATTATAAGGAAAAATTAATATTTCGTATCGTAAAAGAATACAGTCGTCCTTATTGCCGTAAATGAGGTATATTTTGAATATGTTTACAGAATTCACCGCTACGTGGTTTTGGCGCTGTAAACAGGATATTACGAAAAAAGTTGAATATCTCCGAAATGGATGGTTCTACGAAAATTTGTTTCAAACAAGACCTGGAGGAAATATTAATCTCTACACCTTTGGTCCACACGGAGATTATAAATAACGACATTTTAAGGAGATACTTGACGGAAACCGACAAAACCGATTGTTTACAAATAATTCATAAACAATAACTGCTATGTAAAATTACTTCAAATAAAAGATGCATGAAATTACATTCTCTATAACATTTGTATCAAATTGTATATACAATACTGTTGCTGTGGCCAACACCAAACGGGAACTGTAACAGTCATTGTAAATTTTACAGTCAGAGGTCGTGTTTAAATACAAAAGTTCAAAAGTTAAGCAGTTTGGTTATTTTAAATTATTTTTCCGTCTTTAAAAAATATTTTTATTGAAACAAATGTGAAAATGTGATTAAATTGTTTGTAAAAATTTAATTTTAAATGTTCAACCGCAAAAATTTAATATAAATTGCTTACTGAGCTTATTGATAACGAATTTGAGTGCATAACCTATGAATAAACACCGCTGGCATCTATCGGGAGATCAAAACAACACTTTCAAATGTGCTATAAACTTGAAATTTGGCAGGAGTACAGGTTTTTGGTCCCAACCGACGGAAAAAAACAAAAATCGTCGAAATTCCTATTTTAAAGGCCTCTTTTGGCCCCATTATTACTTAAAATAAGGTGCAGAGGTTTTTAAATTTGCATTTTAAAATTATTTCCCGTCGAGATTCGAACTCGAACTTTAGACTATCGGAAAGATAATACATTATAGTTTCTTATTTTCGAATACGGAATTCAAATCCATTTTTATATAGCCTAGATTTTTAGTTTTTATCGGAATAAATTGGGAATTTTTGTGGGTCTCAACAATCGACTGTCATGGCAACGAACTCAATGCTTTCATATTGGTTAGCTTTTAACGCCATTCATTTTAAACCAAGACCAATGAAGTAAATCCGACATCGTTAAAAATTTTAATTATATTGCACCTACAGATGAGTTACAGACTTGAAATTTTGCACGATGAAAACTTTTCAGTTACACGTAATGCGAAAAATCCAAAATTATTAAAATTCCATCTTTTAACTGTTGTTTACACCGTATTATTCAGATTAGACTGAAAAGCTTGCATCAGAAACGTCGTCTACTAGTGAAAAATAGTTCTAAAAATACCCATAGATGTCAGCAGCGGTTACGCTTTACTAAAACGACCAAACAAGCTATATATATGCAAATTTAGCAATTACTATTAAATTTTTTAAGGATAGATAATTCGGAGCGAGTCTTTCACATGAATTTAAATTATATTTCCTTCAAATATACCAATAAAATCGCATGTTTATGAAATGAAAAATAAATTAAAACAATCCACCATCTTAACTTTGAAGTTTTAACAAAATCCGACGGGATGTTTTTTATATCTATCAGTGGATTAAGGACCGTCGTTACGAGCCGAATTTCAAATTTTTGGGATGTGGGGTTTATCCCCACATAAAAAAACCAAAAGCATTGAGCTAGCTGGTTGCCATGGTAGTACGTTGTTGGGACCCAGAATAATTCCTACTTTTTTAACTTTCTCCATAAACGAAGTAGAGAGAAATTAGCTTAATGAAACATACGACTTCGACATTTCGACGGAAGTACACCTTTTGAGGTCCCTAGAACACAGACGATATACGGAATGATGTCTGTGTGTAATTATGGGCGCTCTTAACTCGAAAATCATTTATATTAATACCAAATCTCATATATAACACTTTAGCATGATCACAAAGAGGTGATTAGTTTTTGGACAATACCGGTTAACCGGAAGTCGAGGTTTATTCGAAACCCGATTCGTTTTTTGCGATATTCCTCCGTTAAAACCTCATTATTGTATATACAATTCTATAATAAGATTATAGAGAATCTAATTTCCTACAAATTTCATTTGAAACAATTTTCCATAGCAGTTATTGTTTAGGAATTATTTATAAATAATCAGTTTTTTCCTTTCCGTCAAATATCTACTTTAAAAAATCGTTATCGGTAATATTGGTGAGGACCAAAGTTGTAGAGAATAATAAGTTTTGTTTGAAACAAATTTTCGTAGAACCATCCATCTTGGAGATATTTAACTTATTCGCAAATTTCCAGTTAACAGCGCCACCAACTAGCGGTGAATTCTGTAAACATATTCAAAATATACCTAAGTTACGGCAATTACGGGCTACTGTATTCTTTTACGACTCGAAATGATAATTTTGCCTCATAATGTTATTCATAATAATCTTTACCCCAAATATGGAGAAAGTCCTGTGTTGACCACATCAGATTTTCTCGATAAAAACCACAAAATTTTACGCTTAAAAATATACACGTAAGTGAATTCTGTCAACAAAAATAATAAACTAAGTCTTCTTAAAAAGACATTTATTAAGAGTAGCCATATTCATTGCTCTTGTATTGTTGAGAAAAGTCACGTAATACACACAAGTATATAGTTCTTCAACAGATGGCAGCAGTAGCCATACTTCAACGAAATGTTCAAAGAAATGTTATATTTAAGATGTTAAGCTATAGATATTCGGTTTTTACAGTGGAACGCTGTGGGTTGATTTTCTAAAATATATGTCGATATTATTTATATTAGATTCAACTTCAAAATCGTTAGCTTTCGGTGTGAAAACTAAATCACAACCTCCGTATTCTTAAAGTTCAAATTTCACGTAATTAGGACAAGAAAACGTTATTGAATTACCGTAAAGAATGAAACTATTGCCCATATTAATTTTTGTGCTGTGGGGTATAAATCTCACATAGAAAACAACATTGGTTTTAATTTCTAAATGATAAGAATATTGCATACGTATACTGAAATCGGATTGTTGTTAAAAATGCGTAGATTAAACTACTCTGAATTACTGATCAATGTCAACCATTTCTACGTATACTCTGCTCAGTATGATAAAATGCCTAAGTACGAGATTTCATTCATTTTCGTTCTACCGTCTAGGCTCCAGCGCCAGTAACAGACAGACAGACGGCATTGCGAAAACCACTTTTTCGGATTCTGCGACACCTAAAACGTGTATTTCCGTAGAAATCTCGAAGTCGAATTTTTTCGCAAAAACAATACTTTCTCGATACTTCGTATGAGAAAGTAAAAATCTGATTCAGCCATCACATGACTTTCTCCATATTGGAGGTATAGATATTTAAATTATTATGAATAGCATTATAAGGAAAAATTATTATTTAGAATCGTAAAAGAATACAGTCATCCTTATTGCCGAAAATAGATTTTGATTATGTCTCCTGAATTTACCGCTACGTGGTTTTGGCGCTGTAAACAGGATATTACGAAAAAAGTTGAATATCTCCGTAATGGATGATTCTACGAAAATTTGTTTCAAACAAGACCTGGAAGAAATATTAATCTCTACAACTTTGGTCCACACGGAGATTATAAATAACGACGTTTTTAAGGAGATATTTGACGGAAACCGACAAATATATAAATAATTACTAAACAATAACTGCTTAGTAAAATTGCTTCAAATAAAAGATGTAGGAAATTGTATATACAATACTGTTGCTTTGGCCAACACCAAGCGAGAACTGTAACAGTCATTATAAAATTTTCCGTTAGAGGTCGTGTTTAAATACAAAAGTTGAAAAGTTAAGCAGTTTGGATATTTTAAATTATTTTTCCGTCTTTAAAAAACATTTTTATTGAAAAAATTTAGAAAATGATTAAATTTTTTGTAAAAGATTTAATTTTAAATGTTCAACAGCAAGAAATTTAATATAAATTGCTTACTGAGCTTATTGATAACGAATTTGAGTGCATAAACTATGAATAGTCACCGCTGACATCTATCGGGAGATCAAAACAACACTTTCAAATGTGCTATAAACTTGTAATTTGGAATGAATTACAGGTTTTTGGTCCCAACCGAGGGAGAAAAACAAAAATCGTCGAAATTCTAATTTTAAAGGCCTCTTTTGGCCCCATTATTCCTGCTGCATAGGAAAAGCACTTAAAATAAGGTGCAGAGGTTTTTAAATTTGCATTTCAAAATTATTTCTCGTCGAGATTCGAACTCGGAATTTAGACTATCGGAAAGATAATACATTATAGTTTCTTATTTTTGAAAACAGAATTCAAATCCATGTTTATATATCCTAGATTTCTAGTTTTTATCGGAATAAATTGGGAATTTTCCTGGGTCTCAACAATCGGCTGTCATGGAAAGGAAATCAAAGCTTTCATATTGGTAAGATTATAATGCCATTGATTTTAAATTACGACCGATGAAGGAAATCCGATATCGTTAAAAATATTAATTATTTTCCACCTCCAGATGAGTTACAGACTTGAAATTTTGCCCGATTAAAGGTTTCCAGTTACAAGATATGGGAAAAATCCAAAATTATTAAAATTCCATGTTTCAACTAATGTTTTCACCGTATTATTCAGATTAGACTGAAATGCTTGCATCAGTAGTAAAAAATAGTTCTAAAAATACCCATAGATGTCAGGAGCGGTTACGCTTTCATAAAAATGTCCAAACAAGCTATATATAAGCAAATTTAACAATTACTATTCAATTTTTTAACGATAGATAATTTAGAGTGTTTTCTTTACATGAATATAAATTATATTTCCTTCAAATATACCAATAAAATCGTGTTTATGAAATGAAAAATAAATTACAACAATCCACAATCTTGACGTTGAAGTTTTAACAAAATCCGAAGGGAGGTTTATTACATCTATCAGTGGATTAAGGACCATCGTTACGGGTCGAATTTCAAATTTTTGGGGTGTGGGGTTTATCCCCACATAAAAAAACAAAAGCATTGAGCTAGCTGGTTGCCATGGTAATACGTTGTTGGGGCCCAGAATAATTCCTACTTTTTTAACTTTCTCCATAAACGTAGTAGAGAGATAGTAATTTAATGAAAAATATCGACTTCGACATTTCAACGGAAATACACCTTTTGAGGTCCCTAGAAAACAGACAATTTTCGGAATGATGTCTGTGTGTAATTATGGGCGCTCTTAACTCGAAAATCACTTACATTAATACCAAACTTCATATATAACACTTTAGCATGAGCACAAAGAAGTGATTAGTTTTTGGAACAATACTGGTTAACCAAAAGTCGAGGTTTATTCGAAACCCGATTCGGTTATTGCGATATTTCTCCGTTAAAACATCATTATTGTATATACATTTCTATACAAAGGATATAGAGAATGTAATTTCCTACAACTTTCATTTGAAACAATTTTCCATAGCAGTTATTGTTTAGGAATTATTTATAAATAATGTTTTTTCCGTTTCCGTTAAATATCTCTTTAAAAACGTCGTTATCGGTAATATTGGTGAGGACCAAAGTTGTAGAGAATAACATTTCTTCCAAGTTTAATTTAAACAAATGTTTGCAGACCCATCCATTTCAGAGATATTTAACTTATTCGTAAATTTCCAGTTAACAGCGCCACCAATTCGCGGTGAATTCTGTAAACATATTCAATATACACCTAATTTACGGCAATTACGGGCTACTGCATTCTTTTACGATACGGAATGATAATTTTGCCTTATAACGCCATTCATAATAATTTAAATATCTATACCCCAAATATGGAGAAAGTCCTGTGTTGGCCAAATCAGATTTTCTCGATAAAAACTACAAAATTTTACCCTTAAAAATATACACGGATGTGAATTCTGTCAACAAAAATAAGAAACTAGTCTTCTTAAAAAGACATTTATAAAGAGTAGCCATATTCATTGCTCTTGTATTGTTGAGAAAAGTCACGTAATACACACAAGTATATAGTTCTTCAACAGATGGCAGCAGTAGCCATACTTCAACGAAATGTTCAGAGAAATCCTATAATTAAGATATTAGTTACAGATATTCGTTTTTTACAGTGGTATACAGTGGGTTGATTTTCTAAAATGTATTTCGATATTATTTATATTAGATTCAACTTCAAAATCGTCAGCTTTCGGTGTGAAAACAAAATCGCTATCTTCCGTATTCTTAAAGTTCAAATTTCACTTAATTAGGACGAGAAAACGTTTTTGAATTAACGTAAAGAAAGAAACTACTGTCAATGTTGGTTTTTCTACTGTGGGGTATAAACCTCACATACAAAAGAACATCGGCTATCATTTCTGAAAGAAGAATATTGCATATGTATACTGAAATAACAGTACGAAATTTGATCAAAATCGTTAGAGCCGTTTTTGGGAAAATCGAATTATTGTTAAAGTTGCCTAGAATAAACTGGCCTTATACTCATTTTTTGAGAAATATGAACTATACAGTATTATTGAAGACGTAAACTCAAGTAACTGTACGAAATTTGATCAAAATCGTTAAGAGGCGTTTTCGAGAAAATCGGATTGTTGTTAAAAATGCGTAGAATAAACTACTCTTAATTATTGATCAATGTCAACCATTTCTACGTATACTCTGCTCAGTATGATAAAATGCCCAAGTACGAGATTCCATTCATTTTCGCTCTACCGTCTGGGCTCCAGCGCCAGTAACAGACAGACGGCATTGCGAAAACACATTTCCGTATAAATCTCGAGGTCGAATTTTTTCGCAAAAACAATAACAAAAACAATAAAAATCTGATGTGGCCAACACATGACTTTCTCCATATATTTGGGCTATAGATATTTAAATTATTATGAATAGCATTACAAGGAAAAATTAATATTTCGTATCGTAAAAGAATACAGTCGTCCTTATTTCCGTAAATGAGGTATATTTTGAATATGTTTACAGAATTCACCGCTACGTGGTTTTGGCGCTGTAAACAGGATATTACGAAAAAAGTTGAATGTCTCCGAAATCGACGGTTCTACGAAAATTTGTTTCAAACAAGACCTGGAGGAAATATTAATCTCTACACCTTTGGTCCACACGGAGATTATAAATAACGACATTTTAAGGAGATACTTGACGGAAACCGACAAAACCGATTGTTTACAAATAATTCCTAAACAATAACTGCTATGTAAAATTACTTCAAATAAAAGATGCATGAAATTACATTCTCTATAACATACTGTTGCTGTGGCCAACACCAAACGGGAATTGTAACAGTCATTATAAATTTTTCCGTCAGAGGTCATGTTTAAATACAAAAGTTCAAAAGTTAAGCAGTTTGGATATTTAAAATTATTTTTCCATCTTTAAAAAACATTTTTATTGAAACAAATATGACAATGTGATTAAATTGTTTGTAAAAGATTTAATTTTAAATGGTCAATCGCAAGAAATTTAATATAAATTGCTTACTGAGCTTATTGATAACGAATTTGAGTACATAAACTATGAATACTCACCGCTGACATCTATCGGGATATCAAAACAACACTTTCAAAAGAGTTATAAAGTTGAAATTTGGAAGGATTACGGCTTTTTGGTCCCAACCGAGGAAAAAAAACCAAAATCGTCGAAATTCCAATTTTAAAGGCCTCTTTTGGCCCCATTATTGCTGCCTGCATAGGAAAAGCACTTAAAATAACGTGCAGAGGTTTATAAATTTGCATTTTAAAATTATTTCCCTTCGAGATTCGAACTCGGAATTTTGACTATCGGAAAGATAATACATTATAGTTTCTTATTTTTGAATACGGAATGCAAATCCATGTATATATATCGTAGATTTCTAGTTTTTATCGGAATAAATTGGGAATTTTTCCGGGTCTCAACAATCGGCTGTCATGGCAATGAACTCAATGCTTTCATATTGGTTAGCTTTTAATGCCATTCATTTTAAACTAAGACCAATGAAGTAAATCCGATATTGTTAAAAATTTTAATTATTTTCCACCTACAGATGAGTTACAGACTTGAAATTTTGCACGATTAAAGTTTTTCAGTTACAAGAAATGGGAAAAATCCAAAATTATTAAAATTCCATGTTTTAACTATTGTTTTCACCGTATTATTCAAATTAGACTAGTATGCTTGCATCAGAAACGTCGTCTACTAGTAAAAAATAGTTCTAAAAATACCCATAGATGTCAGCAGCGGTTACGCTTTACTAAAACGACCAAACAAGCTATATATATGCAAATTTAGCAATTACTATTCAATTTTTTAAGGATAGATAATTCGGAGCGTGTCATTTACATGAATTTAAATTATATTTCCTTCAAATACACCAAAAAAATCGTACGTTTATGATATGAAAAATAAATTACAACAATCCACCATCTTAACTTTGAAGTTTTAACAAAATCCGACGGGAGGTTTTTTATATCTATCAGTGGATTAAGGACCATCGTTACGAGCCGAATTTCAAATTTTTGGGATGTGGGGTTTATCGCCACATAAAAAAAACAAAAGCATTGAGCTAGATGGTTGCCATGGTAATACTTTGTTGGGGCCCAGAATAATTCCTACTTTTTCAACTTTCTCCATAAACGAAGTAGAGAGAAATTAGCTTAATGAAACATATCGACTTCGACATTTCAACGGAAATACACCATTTGAGGTCCCTAGAACACAGGCAATTTTCGGAATGATGTCTGTGTGTAATTATGGGCGCTCTTAACTCGAAAATCACTTATATTAATACCGAATTTAATATATAACACTTTAGCATGATCACAAAGAAGTGATTAATTTTTGGACAATACCGGTTAACCGGAAGTCGAGGTTTATTCGAAACCCGATTCGGTTATTGCGATATTTCTCCGTTAAAACATCATTATTGTATATACATTTCTATACAAAGGATATAGAGAATGTAATTTCCTACAACTTTCATTTGAAACAATTTTCCATAGCAGTTATTGTTTAGGAATTATTTATAAATAATGTTTTTTCCGTTTCCGTTAAATATCTCTTTAAAAACGTCGTTATCGGTAATATTGGTGAGGACCAAAGTTGTAGAGAATAATATTTCCTCCAGGTTTTGTTTGAAACAAATTCTTGTAGACCGATCCATTTCGGAGATATTTAACTTATTCGTAAATTTCCAGTTAACAGCGCCACCAACTAGCGGTGAATTCTGTAAACATATACAAAATATACCTTAATTACGGCAATTACGGGCTACTGTATTCTATTTCGATACGAAATGATAATTTTGCCTCATAATGTTATTCATAATAATCTTTACCCCAAATATGGAGAAAGTCATGTGTTGGCCACATCAGATTTTCTCGATAAAAACCACAAAATTTTACGCTTAAAAATCTACGCGGTTGTGAATTCTGTCCACAAAAATAAGAAACTAAGTCTTCTTAAAAAGACATTTATAAAGAGTAGCCATATTCATTGCTCTTGTCTTGGTGAGAAAAGTCACGTAATACACACAAGTATATAGTTCTTCAACAGATGGCGGCAGTAGCCATACTTCAACGAAACGTTCAAAGAAATCCTATATTTAAGATATTAGTTACAGATATTCGGTTTTTACAGTGGAACACTGTGGGTTGATTTCTAAAATGTATTTCGATATTATTTATATTAGATTCAAGTTCAAAATCGTCAGCTTTCGGTGTGAAAACAAAATCGCTATCTTCCGTATTCTAAAAGTTCAAATTTCACGTAATTAGGACGAGAAAACGTTATTGAATTAACGTAAAGAAAGAAACTATTGTCAATGTTGGTTTTTCTACTGTGGTGTATAAACCTCACATACAAAAGAACATCGGTTATCATTTCTGAAAGAAGAATATTGCATATGTATACTGAAATAACAGTACGAAATTTGATCAAAATCGTTAGAGCCGTTTTTGGGAAAATCGAATTATTGTTAAAGTGGCCTAGAATAAACTAGTCTTATATTCATTTTTTGAGAAATATGAACTATACAGTATTATTGAAGACGTAAACTGAAATAATTGTATGAAATTTGATCAAAATCGTTAGAGGCGTTTTCGAGAAAATCGGATTGTTGTTAAAAATGCGTAGAATAAACTACTCTTAATTATTGATCAATGTCAACCATTTCTACGTATACTCTGCTCAGTATGATGAAATGCCTAAGTACGAGATTCCATTCATTTTCGCTCTACCGTCTGGGCTCCAGCGCCAGTAACAGGCAGAGAGACGGCATTGCGAAAACACATTTCCGTATAAATCTCGAGGTCGAATTTTTTCGCAAAAACAATAACAAAAACAATAAAAATCTGATGTGGCCAACACATGACTTTCTCCATATATTTGGGCTATAGATATTTAAATTATTATGAATAGCATTACAAGGAAAAATTAATATTTCGTATCGTAAAAGAATACAGTCGTCCTTATTTCCGTAAATGAGGTATATTTTGAATATGTTTACAGAATTCACCGCTACGTTGTTTTGGCCCTGTAAACAGGATATTACGAAAAAAGTTGAATGTCTCCGAAATCGACGGTTCTACGAAAATTTGTTTCAAACAAGACTTGGAAGAAATATTATTCTCTACACCTTTGGTCCACACGGAGATTATAAATAACGACATTTTAAGGAGATACTTGACGGAAACCGACAAAACCGATTGTTTACAAATAATTCATAAACAATAACTGCTATGTAAAATCGCTTCAAATAAAAGATGTAGGAAATTGTATTTTCTATAACATTTGTATCAAATTGTATATACAATACTGTTGCTGTGGCCAACACCAAACGGGAACTGTAACAGTCATTATAAATTTTTCAGTCAGAGGTCGTGTTTAAATACAAAAGTTCAAAAGTTAAGCAGTTTGGATATTTTAAATTGTTTCTCCTTCTTTAAAAAACATTTTTATTGAAACAAATATGAAAACGTAATTAAATTTTTTGTAAAAGATTTAATTTTAAATGCACAACCGCAAGAAATTTAATATAAATTGCTTACTGAGCTTATTGATAACGAATTTGAGTGCATAAACTATGAATAGTCACCGCTGACATCTATCGGGAGATGAATACTACGTTTTCAAATGAGCTGTAAACTTGAAATTTGGAAGGATTACAGGTTTTTGGTCCCAATCGAGGGAAAAAATCAAAAATCGTCGAAATTCCAATTTTAAAAGCCTATTCTGGCCCCATTATTACTGCTGCATAGGAAAAGCACTTAAAATAAGGTGCAGAGGTTTTTAAATTTGCATTTCAAAATTATTTCTCGTCGAGATTCGAACTCGGAATTTAGACTATCGGAAAGATAATACATTATAGTTTCTTATTTTTGAAAACAGAATTCAAATCCATGTTTATATATCCTAGATTTCTAGTTTTTATCGGAATAAATTGGGAATTTTCCTGGGTCTCAACAATCGGCTGTCATGGAAAGGAAATCAAAGCTTACATATTGGTAAGATTATAATGCCATTGATTTTAAATTACGACCGATGAAGGAAATCCGATATCGTTAAAAATATTAATTATTTTCCACCTCCAGATGAGTTACAGACTTGAAATTTTGCACGATTAAAGGTTTCCAGTTACAAGATATGGGAAAAATCCAAAATTATTAAAATTCCATGTTTCAACTAATGTTTTCACCGTATTATTCAGATTAGACTGAAATGGTTGCATCAGTAGTAAAAAATAGTTCTAAAAATACCCATAGATGTCGGGAGCGGTTACGCTTTACTAAAATGACCAAACAAGCTATATAGAAGCAAATTTACCAATTACTATTCAATTTTTTGACGATCCATAATTCGGAGTGTGACCTTTACATGAATTTAAATTATATTTCCTTCAAATATACCAATAAAATCGTATGTTTATGATACGAATAATATATTACAACTATACACCATCTTAACTTTGAAGTTTTAACAAAATCCGAAGGGAGGTTTATTATAGCTATCAGTGGATTAAGGACCATCGTTACGAGCCGAATTTCAAATTTTTGGGATGTGGGGTTTATCCCCACATAAAAAAAACCAAAGCATTGAGCTTGCTGGTTGCCATGGTACTACGTTGTTGGGGCCCAGAATAATTCCTACTTTTTTTACTTTCTCCACATACGTAGTAGAGAGAAATTAGATAATGAAACATATCGACTTCGACATTTCAACAGAAAAACACCTTTTGAGGTCCCTAGAACACAGACAATTTTCGGAATGATGTCTGTGTGTAATTATGGGCGCTCTTAACTCGAAAATCACTTACATTAATACCAAATTTCATATATAACACTTTAGCATGAGCACAAAGAAGTGATTAGTTTTTGGAACAATACTGGTTAACCAAAAGTCGAGGTTTATTCGAAACCCGATTCGGTTTTTCCGATATTTCTCCGTTAAAACATCATTATTGTATATACATTTCTATACAAAGGTTATAGAGAATGTAATTTCCTACAACTTTCATTTGAAACAATTTTCCATAGCAGTTATTGTTTAGGAATTATTTATGAATAATCAAATTTTTCCGTTTCCTTCAAATATCTCCTTAAAAACGTCGTTATCTTTAATATTCGCGAGGACCAAAGTTGTAGAGAATAATATTTCCTCCAGGTTTTGTTTGAAACAAATGTTTGTAGACCCATCCATTTCGGAGATATTTTACTTAAACGTAAATTTCCAGTTAACAGCGCCACCAACTAGCGGTGAATTCTGTAAACATATTCAATATACACCTAATTTACGGCAATTACGGGCTACTGCATTCTTTTAAGATACGAAATGATAATTTTGCCTCAGAATGCTATTCATAATAATTTAAATATCTATACCCCAAATATGGAGAAAGTCATGTGTTGGCCACATCAGATTTTCTCGATAAAAACTACAAAATTTTACGCTTAAAAATCTACACGTAAGTGAATTCTGTCTACAAAAATAAGAAACTAAGTCTTCTTAAAAAGACATTTATAAAGAGTAGCCATATTCATTGCTCTTGTATTGTTGACAAAAGTCACGTAATGCACACAAGTATATAATACTACAACAGATGGCAGCAGTAGCCATACTGCAACGAAATGTTCAAACAAATGTTATATTTAAGATGTTAAGCTATAGATATTCTGTTTTTACAATGCAACACTGTGGGTTGATTTTCTAAAATGTATTTCGATATTATTTATATTAGATGCAACCTCAAAATCGTTAGCTTTCGGTGTGAAAACAAAATCGCTATCTTCCGTATTCTTAAAGTTCAAATTTCACGTAATTAGGACGAGAAAACGTTATTGAATTAACGTAAAGAAAGAAACTATTGTCAATGTTGGTTTTTCTACTGTGGTGTATAAACCTCACATACAAAAGAACATCGGTTATCATTTCTGAAAGATAAGAATATTGGATATGTATACTGAAATAACAGTATGAAATTTGATCAAAATCGTTAGAGCCGTTTTTGGGAAAATCGAATTATTGTTAAAGTGGCCTAGAATAAACTAGTCTTATATTCATTTTTTGAGAAATATGAACTATACAGTATTATTGAAGACGTAAACTGAAATAATTGTATCAAATTTGATCAAAATCGTTAGAGGCGTTTTCGAGAAAATCGGATTGTTGTTAAAAATGCGTAGAATAAACTACTCTTAATTATTGATCAATGTCAACCATTTCTACGTATACTCTGCTCAGTATGATAAAATGCCTAAGTACGAGATTTCATTCATTTTCGTTCTACCGTCTAGGCTCCAGCGCCAGTAACAGACAGACGGCATTGCGAAAACCATTTTTTCGGATTCAGCGATACCTAAAACGTATATTTCCGTATAAATCTCGAGGTCGAATTTTTTCGCGAAAACAATACTTTCTCGATACTTCGTATGAGAAAGTAAAAATTTGATGTGGCCAACACATGACTTTCTCCATATTTGGGGTATAGATATTAAAATTATTATGAATAGCTTTATAAGGCAAAATTATCATTTCGTATCGTAAAAGAACACAGTCGTCCTTATTGCCGTAAATTAGATTTTGATTATGTTTCCAGAATTCACCGCTACGTTGTTTTGGCCCTGTAAACAGGATATTACGAAAAAAGTTGAATGTCTCCGAAATCGACGGTTCTACGAAAATTTGTTTCAAACAAGACCTGGAAGAAATATTAATCTCTACAACTTTGGTCCTCACGAATATTACTAATAACGACGTTTTTAAGGAGATACTTGACGGAAACCGACAAAACCGATTGTTTGTAAATAATTCCTAAACAGTAACTGCTATGTAAAATTACTTCAAATAAAAGATGTAGCAAATTACATTCTCTATAACATTTATATCAAATTGTATATACAATACTGTTGCTGTGGCCAACACCAAACGGGAACTGTAACAGTCATTACAAATTTTTCAGTCAGAGGTCGTGTTTAAATACAAAAGTTCAAAAGTTAAGCAGTTTGGATATTTTAAATTATTTTTCCGTCTTTAAGAAACATTTTTATTGAAACAAATGTGAAAACGTGATTAAATTTTTTGTAAAACATTTAATTTTATATGGTCAACCGCAAGAAATTTAATATAAATTGCTTACTGAGCTTATTGATAACGAATTTGAGTACATAACCTATGAATAGACACCGCTGACATCTATCGGGAGATCAAAACAACACTTTCAAATGTGCTATAAACTTGAAATTTGGAAGGATTACATACAGGTTTTTGGTCCCAACCGAGAGAAAAAAACAAAAATCGTCGAAATTCCAATTTTAAAGGCCCCTTTTGGCCTCATTATTGCTGCCTCCATAAGAAAATCACTTAAAATAAGGTGCAGAGGTTTTTAAATTTGCATTTTAAAATTATTTCCCGTCGAGATTCGGACTCCGAACTTTAGACTATCGGAAAGATAATACATTATAGTTTCTCATTTTCGAATACGGAATGCAAATCCATGTTTATATATCCTGGATTTCTAGTTTTCATCGGAATAAATTGAGAAATTTTCCGGGTCTCAACAATCGGCTGTCATGGCAACGAACTCAACGCTTCCATATTGGTTAGCTTTTAATGCCATTCATTTCAAACTACGACCAATGAAGTAAATCCGATATTGTTAAAAATTTTTATTATTTACCACTTCCAGATGAGTTACAGACTTGAAATTTTGCACGATTAAAGCTTTTCAGTTACAAGAAATGGGAAAGATCCAACATTATTAAAATTCCATGTTTTAACTATTGTTTACACCGTATTATTCAGATTAGACTGAAATGCTTTCATCAGAAACGTCGTCTACTAGTGAAAAATAGTTCTAAAAATACCCATAGATGTCAGGAGCGGTAAGCTTTACTAAAATGTCCAAACAAGCTATATATAAGCAAATTTAGCAATAACTATTCAATTTTTTAACAATAGATAATTCTGAGCGTGTACTTTGTATTGATTTAAATTATACTTCCTTCAAATATACCAATAAAATCGTATGTTTATGATATGAAAAATAAATTACAACAATCCACCACCATAGCTTTGAAGTTTTAACAAAACTCCGACGGGAAGTTTATTATATATTTCAGTCTGTCGACTAAATTTTTGGGATGTGGGGTCCATCCCGCATAAAAAAAAAGCATTTAGCTGGTTGCCATGGTAGTACGTTGTTGGGGACCAGACAAATTCCACTTTTTTTAATACCTTTAATATTACTCGTGTTGCGCTTCGTTGATTTGTAGACGACAAGAAATGTCTTCAGCCTTGATATCCAGCTCAATTGAATATAACACCGCCTCCACCAGTAAAAGGTAACTTAAGCAGGTAATTTCACCAAATTTGAAGTAACGAGTATAATAAATTTTAAAATAGAAAAGTTATTTATAAAGATTTTTTAATACCCATTAGTTGTTACTTTCTCCATACGTAGTAATGAGAAAGTATTGTGATCATGAAAAAAATCGACTTCGAGATTTCAACGGAAATACGTTTTGAGGTTTCTAGAACACAGATGGACAATTTTCGGAATGATGTCAGTGTGTGTGTGCGTGTGATCATGGTTGCTTTAACTCGAAAATCACTTACATTAATACCAAATTTCATATATAACACTTTAGCATGGGCACAAAGAACTGATTAGTTTTTGGACAATAACGGTTAACCGAAAGTCGAGGTTTATTCGAAACCCGATTCGGTTTTTGCGATATTTCTCCATTAAAACATAATTACTGTATATACAATTCCATACTAAAGTTATAGAGAATGTAATTTCCTACAACTTTTATTTGAAACAATTTTCCATTGCAGTTATTGTTTAGGAATTATTTATAAATAATCGGTTTTTTCGGTTTTCGTCAAATATCTCCTTTAAAACGTCGTAATTGGTAATCTTCGCGATGACCAAAGTTGTAGAGAATAATATTTCTTCCAAGTTTTGTTTGAAACTAATTTTTGTAGAAACATCCATTTAGGAGATATTTAATTTATTCGTAAATTTCTAGTTCGCAGCGCCACAAACTAGCGGTGAATTCTGTAAACATATTCAAAATATACCTAATTTATGGCAATAAGAATGACTGTATTCTTTTACGATACGAAATAATAATTTTGCCTCATAATGCTATTCATAATAATTTAAATATCTATACTCCAAATACGGAGAAAGTAATGTGTTGGCCACGTCATATTTTCTCTATAAAAACTACAAAATTTTACACTTAAAAATCTACACGGATGTGAATTCCGTCTACAAAAATAAGAAACTAATTGTTCTTAAAAAGACTTTTAATAAGGGTAACCATATTGCGCTTGTATTGTTGAGAATAGTCACGTGATACGCGCAAATATATAGTTCTTCAAGAGCTAACAGATGGCAGCAGACTCTATACTTCAACGAAATGTTCAAAAAAATGTTACACTTAAGATATTAAGCTGTAGATATTCGGTTTTTACAGTGGAAAACTGTGCGATGAATTGTTCAAATGTATTTTGATATTATTCATATTAGATGCAACTTCAAAAACGTTAGTTTTTTATGTGAAAACAAAATCACGATATTCCGTTCACGTAATTAGGACGCGAAAATGTTATTATTTATTGAACAAACTAATTTTTGTCCAGTGAGGTACTATTTAGATTAGTTTAACGGGAATATGTTTTGAATACGAGTTTAATGAATATATTTCATAACAAGTTTGTTTGTTTTTAAATAACAAATAAAGAAAATTAGTTGAATAACTCGATAAAAAACAAATTCCCGGAGATTAAAAATTGCTGAGGCGTAGAGCGTTAGAGAGAGAGAGACAGACAACCAGAGATAGATTTTTAGTAATATAGATTAAAAATATAAATAACATGAACACTGCGTTCCATTTATTTGCGTTAAATTCATATATCTCCGGCCATTTTTATCAAGTTTTAATCTTATTTTCCATATTTAAGCCTTTATTTAAGTGCATATGCACGGAATTTTCCGAGGACCACGAAATCTTATTAATGAAACGTTAAAACATTCACCAAAACTCGCGTATAAATTCAAAATATGAGCGAATTCGAATGATATTGAGTATTCGACGGTAAGAATAAGAAACCTCATTCATTTTGGCGTGTTTTGGCGCAATTTTCGTCTCGATGACTTAATTTTAAGATATTTTAATGAGTGAAAGAATGAAAGTCTTCAAACCAAAAAGGTGATTTTTACGTGTTATCTTAAGGTGAAAAGACATTCGCTCTCTAGGGTCGAACACCTGACCTTTTTCGAAATGTCTTTAGCCATAACGTCAAGATTCACCAAACACTGAAATCCTGAGAAATTTCAGGTTTGTAAGTTCATTTCCAATCGAGTTATTCACAAAATTAGAGCCTTACGCATCATGAAGACCATTACGACTTTATAATATAGAGATAGGTACTTTCCTGTTAACGGGAATAACTCCAGGACCTGGTACGTAAAACTGATTGGCCTGTCTCGACATTTACAAACCCAATCTCCGGACAACGTGGAGGGTTTCCTTGGTTCCGGGCGAGGCGAAGGGCGCGGTAGGGCCCGGAGGCGACTACCCATTAAAACAAAGCGCGTCGAAGGCTCGTTAATATACCCTTTCAATGTTATATCCTCTTGAATGCTGTGCCGCAAACTGACTAAACTAAGAGGAATAAATAGCTGATATTTGCAGGTTTTGTAGATGTCATGAGTATATCTCCATATTATTAGACAACCCCTGCGTATGTGTCATCGGTTCGATTCCAGGTAGCCTCAAATTTGAGATTATTTTCCATAAGGAAAGCATTGAAATAGGTGCAGGGCACTTTTGAGTTTAAAATTTATTTGTCGGCTCTTACTCTTTATATTACAGTGAGATAAAATGCTTGCAGAATTCAAGCAAACATTCACTAGTATATATATATATATATATATATATATATATATATATGCAGGGCCGTGCCCAGACATTTTGCCGCCTGAGGAGAGATATAATATGCCGCCCCTTTAATTTTTTTACTAAGTAATTATATGTTAGTCGAAAACGATAGAAAATAATAAAAATCTATTTATAAAAATCCATAATCACCTATATATGTGAAAAATCTCAACTATACATAGTTTAATTTTCATAGAATTTGAGTCAGAATCTATTTTAACATTTTCTTTGGAATCAATGAAAAAATTATTTTCTTCGTGATCTAATTGCTTATGCTTATGCCGTACTCTTACAATTAGTCTTTCTTCTGTAACAAACACTGGATCAATTTCTAGTTCTTCCGCGATTTTTTCTGCTGCTACTATTCTGTCGTTGAATCTTGTCGTGAGATAATCTTTAAAAAATCGGCTGTGGCCAACACACGACTTTATCCATATTTTGGGTATAGATATTTAAATTATTATGAATAGCATTATGAGGCAAAATTATTATTTCGTATCTTAAAAGAATACAGTCGTCCTTATTGCCGTAAATTACGTATATTTTGAATACGTTACAGAATTTACCGCTACGTGGTGGTGGCGCTGTATACTGGTATTAAGAAAAAGCAAAATATCTACGAAATGGATGGTTCTACGAAAATTTGTTTTAAAAAAAACTCGGAAGAAATATTATTCTCTACAACTTTGGTCCTCACGAAGATTACCAATAACGACGTTTTTAAGGAGATATTTGACGGAAACCGAAACACAGATTATTTATAAATAATTACTAAACCATAACTACAATAGAAATTGTTTCAAATGAAAGTTGTAGGAAATGACATTCTCTATAACTTTTGTATAGAATTGTATATACAATAATGATATTTTAACGAAGAAATATCGCAAAAACAGAATCGGGTTTCGAATAAACCTCAACTTCCGGTTACCCGTTATTGTCCAAAAACTAATCAGTTCATTGTGCTCATGGTAAAGTGTTATATGTGAGGTTTGGTAACGATATGGCAAGTACATTTTGAGTTAGAGAGCCCACAATCACATACACACACAGACATCATTCCGAAAATAGTCTAAACGTGTTCTAGGGACCTCAAAACGTGTATTTGGTTCAAATCCGATCGGAATTCTAGATGATACCTGGTATTTAAAAATTCACTCGGCCGCCGTTTCGAATAAAATGGGCAGAGAGAAACAAAAACCACGTATGAATTGTTTCTGGGAGCCCTCCACAGTCGTACCAAATTTGATTCAAATCAATAGCAGGACTTGGGAAAATACGCGTAGTTTAATCAGTCCCCGCCGCCCAATTACGGAGATAAGTAAGTAGTCGTTTCCAACCTTTCTCACTGTGTATAAGATGTAGAGTTACCTGTTCCTTGAGAACAGGAAGTTTATGAGAACAGTTATTTTATTGAACAGTTTCGGCATCAGAACAGTTCCAAAAGAACTGTTCCGTACTTTCTGACCCATCTCTAGATGGCAATGCATTAGCATACAAAGTTATTTTGCTTTTTTTTACAATTAATATAAAACATTTGGGATTAAAAAGTAGCCTACGATCTTCCTATTTGTGAAAAAAGTATTTGCTGACAGTTTGATTATTCTAGCTTTAACGGTGTGGAAATGTATATATGCACAAACAAACAAACTTTCATAAATATATGAGAGATTTATCTTATACTTGTATTGAAAGTGACAAATATCAAATTTGAACTTCCTAAGTTAATTCACTCGAGAGTTATCGTCCAAAAACCAAATCGATGCCCCCCCCCCCCCAAAACCCCACTTAAAATTTTTTTTGAGATACACCACATAGCCTATATTTTAAGCTGGACCAGTCTAAAGATACGCTGCAAGTTTCATTAAAATTCGACAAGCCGTTTTGGCGTGATGCGGTGACAAACAAACAGACAGACAGACAACAATTGTGCAAACGGGTTCAAACGTCTTCTTGTGATGCAAAACACACAAAAAAGTGAAACCTCGACAAAAAAAACAAAAGTACAGACAGAGGTTACAATGTTATTTATATAGATTGGCCATAAAGAAAAACACGTAAATCGGCGCAGAAGTGCAAACTTTTGCGTTTAAAAATTATAATGTCTGCTCTTACTCCTTATATTAAGGTGACAGGAAATTCTTGCAGAATGCAGGCACATATTACTTGTGTGTGTGTATCATTCTATAAGCACTCTTCTTACAGAGGAGGATATAGGATATAGGAGGATACTAATGTCTGGCCCAAACTACTATAGTTGGATAGCTGAAATTTAATACACAGGTGAATCAGAAAAAATCATCGGAGGAATAAATGTAAAATTGCAACAATGTTTATTTTCTTGGCCGTAAAAAATTATCAACTATTTTACTAACAATTCATGGTTTAGGTACTTCTAAATGCGCTATGAAGCTGAAATTTTTTCTACCTGTAGAATTTGCCAAATAATGAAAACGGGAATATAGAAATTTGAAAATTTTTATTCGTTCGGCCGTAATAAATTCTCAAATGTTTAACAAATTGACTAATGTTTATGTACTTTAATTAGAGCCAGGAAGGTGAAAATTTTAACAGAGTTAGGAAATAATGTTCCGGTGGTAAATAACATTGAAAATTTTAGAAATATTTATTGCTGTGGCTGTTAAAAATTAATAAAATTTAAACAATGAAATTCATATAAATGCACTTCTAGAGGTGCTACATGGATGAAATTTCGCATAAATGTGAGGTATTCCTAACAAATACCGAAAACCTATAAATGTTTCATAATTATAAATTTTTGGGGTTGTTTATACCCCAATATTGACAATAAGGAAAAACAGGTAAACCGGCAAGAAGGTGTAAACTGTTGCGTTTAAAAATTATTTGTCGGCTCATACTCCTTACTTTAGGGCGAGAGAAAATGCTTGCAGAATGCAAGCAGACCTTCACTAGTATATATATATATATAAATAAATAAATATATATATAATCTTAAGCTTATATTTCTCTTTTTTCCTTTTCACTATAAGCATCTACTTCATTGCAATACTCTCTCCCTCCCTTTCACTCCATCTCAAACCCTCTCTCTCTCTCTTCCTCTCTCTCTCTTCCTCTCTCTCTCCCTCTCTCTCTCTCTCTTACTCTCTCTTTCTCTCTCTCTCTGCTTCTCATACAACAAAAGCCTAATTAGCCATAAACCGTCTGATTTATACTCTCGGAGCTGGGGAGCGGTAGGGGAGGGGGAGAGAGGGGGGAAGGAGGGGGGGGAGGGAGGGGAAAGGAGGGGAGGTGAGAGATGGCCAGTATACAGGAGAGGGGAAGGATATTATAGGGGAGGTAAAAGAGAGAGAGAGAGGGAGGGAGGGAGGGTGAAAGTAAGAAGAGATGTAGGAACTGGAAAGCAGGAAGAAAGAGGAAAAGGACAGAAGGAGAGATGAGAGGAAGAAGGAAAGAGAGGATGATAGAAAGAGAGAGAGAATGAAAGAGGAAAGAGAGAGGAAGGGAGAAAGATAGGGAGAGGAAGAGAGAATGGGAGAATGAAAAAGAGAAAGATAGAAAGAAAGAGAAAGAAAGAGGGAGAGAGAGAGAAAGAAGAGACAGAGAGAAAGAAGAGAGAAAGAAGAAGAGAGGAAGAGAGAGAGAAGAGACAGAGAGAGAGAAGAGACAGAGAAAGAAGAGGAAGAGACAGACAGACAGACAAACGACTTCATTTACTATCGGTTCCAAGTGTATGTATACCCGAGTTTGAGGCTAAGTAGATTGATAACGCCCGCCCACCGCAGCGTTAACTTCTCCTTAAAATGAAACTCAAAATAAAAATCGACACGAAATAAATAACGCTACATACAGTTAAAACAATACGGCGATCATGCTAACAGCGCCGAGACAAAGACGACGGCATTGCGCGCGTCTTTCTCGGACCTCTGGTTGCGGAGAAAAAGTTACTTTACAAACTTAATAACAGTTCTTCATAAAACAAATATACGGATTTCAAAGTTTACACGGTCATTTAGATATGTGTGTTCTACATTTATTTTAAATTTGATAAGAATCGGAAGATCCGTTTTGGTTTTAGAAGGCACTAAAGTTAGGTATCGGGTCTTGAGGGTCGAAAAAAGGGCACTTTTTTTGTTCTCACCTCAAAATCACAATTATAAAAAAATCTTTAAAATATCACTTTATGATCGTCCAACGCAGATTGAAACAAGCTAAATTTTGGTGTAAAACACATTGTAATCGGGCAAGCCTTTATCAATCTACTTAGCCTCAAACTCGGTATACATACCTTTGGAACCGATAGTAGGGCGAAATTGAGACAGTGAAGTCCCTTCTTACATTATGAGGAAGAGAGGGAGAAAGAAGAGAGAGAGAGAGATTAAGAAAGAGGAAGAGAAAATACTAAGCTAATAATAAAATTTGCGGTCTACCTATATTTTTGGAATTTTTTTTGCTGTACTTTAAACCGAAACATTTCAGGTTTTCGGATTTTTTCTGTTTATTTCACACTAATACCTACGTTTGTGCCAAATGCTTAGGCTCTAAGTCAATCGGAAGAACCTTAAAATTTTATTTAGAAATTTGTCTGTTAGCGTGTCGTCCAAAATGATAGGTGGCTTTTATTGGCTTGTAAATTCTAAATTCGGCACAAAAGTAGGTATTAGTGCGTAATTAACAGGAAAACAACTTAGGAAAGTGTACAACGTATCACAAATGGAAGTGTTTCGTGCAATGTCGTATTAGAAAGAAATTAGTAGATAACTGTACGTAAGGGAAATTGCGTTTTCAAGTTCTTTTCTTCATCATAAATAATCCATTTTCTTCCTATTTAATAATATTACATGCACACGTAAGTAAATTAAACGTTTGTTTGGGAGATTGTTTGTCACCAGTAAAGTGGTACCCCTGATTGGCGTACGTGATTAATTTTTGCGATTTTTTTGTTATAATAGATTGTAAGTCCTTAATATCGAATTTCATGAAAAGCCGTTCAGTAGAAGCCGAGAACGAACATGCGGACGGACGGACAGACCGACGATAATAGGCGCTCACGCTGTAAGCCAAACGCGCCTAAAAACGAAAAACCCACATATATATATACACACACACACACAATTATATTTGTTTATAATTCTTAAGAGAGCAAATAAATTAGAATAAGATTTGTTACTCTAAAAAATATACATATATATCAGTTTGAAGTTGGATGATCTTGGATGCAGGATACAATATCAGTAAGCGGAAGAGATTAAATGGACGGAAGTCTGAGAAAAAGGGCTCCAGGAGTTAAACAAGGATATATATATACGGTCAGCGTTCCCCTTATTTAAAAAGGGTTTTTTTTTCAGAGGGGAAGAAAGGGAGAAGGTTGAAAATATTAAGGGTTTTGGAGGCAAAGTTCTCAAAAAGGGTTTGTTTGCCAAGGGATAGGTATATATAGTTAGTTAGAGAGAGAGGGAGAGAGGGGGAGAGAGTAGAAGGAGATAAGAATTTGATGGAGAGAAAGGGGGAGGGGGAGGATGGTCGGGGGGAGGGAGGAGAGGGGAGCATATGGTTACAGGGAGGGGGGGAAGGGAGAGAGAGGGAGGGGGAGGGAGAAGGAGGTGGGATTTAGAGAGAGAGAGAGTGGAAGAGAGGGTAAAAGAGATAGAGGAAGATAGAGAGAGACGAAGAGACAGACAGACAAAGGACTTTATTCAGGGCGATGCTGAGACTGAGGAGTCCCTTCTTACATTTAACACTTTCTTCAGGATTGAGGATTATATGCAAGTTATAGGAAGAGAGAGGAAGATAGAGAGAGACGAAGAGACAGACAGACAGACAAATGAATTTATTCAGGGCAAAATTGAGACTGTGAAGTCCCTTCTTACATTTAACCCTTTCGTCAGGATTGAGAATTGTAAAACAAGTTAAATTACAGGTTTTCTCTTACTTATTGATTACAAATTTTGTTAATTGACAAAGAGAATCACCACATAAGGATGTTAGTTTTGTGGGTTGGAAAAAAAACCGTGTGATCACTTCTTTTGGCGCAGAAAAAAAGTCCCACTGCGGAATAACACCTACGAGGAGGAGGGAGGTGTTAAAAAAACCGCGAAAAATCCCTAAAAAGATGCAGAAGAAGAGATATTGGGAGACAAAAGCTAAGGACTTGAACACCAAACAAATAAGAGGAAAGAAGTAACATAGACATATACAGAACATAAGAAAAAATACATAAAAATCTGATCTGGCCAACACACGACTTTCTCCATATTTGGGGTATAGATAATGAAATTATTATGAGGCAAAATTATCATTTCGTAACGTAAAAGAATACAGTCGTCCTTATTGCCGTAAATTAGGTATATTTTGAATGTTTACAGAATTCACCGCTACATGGTGGCGGCGCTGAATACTGAAAATTACGAAAAAAGTTCAATATCTCCGAAATGGATGGTTCTACGAAAATTTGTTTCAAACAAAACTTGGAAGAAATATTATTCTCTACAACTTTGGTCCTCCCGAAGATTACCAATACCGACGTTTTTAAGGAGATATTTGACGGAAACCGAAAAAAACGATTATTTATAAATAATTCCTAAACAATAACTGCTATGGAAAATTCTTTCAAATGAAAGTTGTAGGAAAGTACATTCTGTATAACATTTGTATAGACTTGTATATACAATAATGAAGTTTTAACGGAGAAATATCGCAAAAAACGAATCGGGTTTCGAATAAACCTCGACTTCCGGTTAACCGGCATTATCGAAAAACTAATCAGTTCTTTGTCCTCATTCTCAAGTGTTATATATGAAGTTTGGTAACGATATGGCAAGTACTTTTTGAGTTAGAGCGCCCAAAATCACATACACACACAGACATCATTCCGAAAATAGTCTAAACGTGTTCTAGGGACCTCAAAACGTGTATTTCCGTTGAAATCTCGATGTCGACTTTTTTCGTGAACACAATACTTTCCCATTACTACGTAAGGAGAAAGTAAAAATATTAAGCTGTTTTATGTCGAAGATTTAACCTTGTACCTCTTTCTTCCAGGCGGGAAGCACTGGACCTAATATTTCTAAGAGATATTGTCGCAGGAGCCATTTTGATAGTCGTGAACTTTTAAGTCAAGTTAACTTTTCCGTTACTACACGCCGGACTAGGCATGTCAGTCTGTTTCGTTAGTCCTTTTAAAAAAGAGTGTATGTTTGTAAAAAAAAAACCCTCCTCTGATTAGGATCCAAGTTAGTGCCAACAACCTCCTGTAAGTAAATTTGATTATATCGACTTATTTTTTGACACCCTACCTATATTTAAGAAAACGGTTTTTAAGTCAAGTGTCCTAATATTTTTATTTTTATTCTTATATGTGTTTATTTCAATGTACTGCTTATATGTTTGTCTGTTTATTGCTGTAATTTTGTGTGTATATAAATATATATAATAACGCATATTATTGGGGTTACCTGTTTGCGTTTAATAAATAAATCAGTCAATCAAAAATATATAGGATGGAATAGAGAGACAGACAGACAAACGACTTCATAGAGAGAGAGAGAGAGAGGGGTAGAAGAGATGGTTGGAAATTGGAGAGGATGTCAGAGAAGGAGATAGAGAGAGGAAGAAGATAACTACAAAGAGAAAAAGAGAGAGGAAGAAAGAGAGCAAAGCCGGTTAATTTCACCATTACACATGATATAAATATGCACAAATATAGGAAGCAGTTAGATGGGTCTCTAACGTCTAATAGGGCCATTGAGGGGGAAACGGAATGATTTAAGGTGGTTAAGGGGGTTTGGATTTGAATTACGTTGACGAACGGAAAGAACGGTCTGGCAAAGATAAGAGGGGGAGAAATTAAGGAGGGGGGAGGGGGGGGGGCAGGGGAGGGTGGTGAGAAGTTTAAGGAGGGGAAGAAGGGTGATGAATGTATTTGGGGTGATGAGATGTGAGATGGAGAGAGATGGAGAGGGAGAATTAGAGAGAGAGAGGAAGATAGGGAGATGAAGATAGGGGGAGGGAGAGAGAGGAAGAGAGGGAGAGGGAGGAAGAGAGAGAGGAAGAGAGAGAGGGGGAGAGAGATGAAGAGAGAGAGGAAGATAGAGAGAGAGGAAGAGAGAGAGGGAGAGAGAGAGAGAGAGAGAGGAAAAGAGAGAGAGAGGAAAAGAGAGAGGGGGGGAAAGAGAGAGGGGGGGAAAGAGAGAGAGGAAGATAGGGAGAGGAAGGGAGGGAGAGAGAGGGAGAGAAAGAGGGAGAGAGAAAGAGGGAGAGAGAGAGACAGAGAGGGAGAGAGGAAGATAGGGAGAGGAAGATAGAGAGAAGAAGAGAGAGAAAGAGAGGGAGACAGAGGTAGAGAGAGACAGAGGGAGAGAGAGAGAGAGAGGGGGAGAGAGAGACAGAGAGGGGGAGAGAGACAGAGGGAGAGAGAGAGGGAGAGAGAGAGGGAGAGAGAGAGGTAAAGGAAGAGACAAAATAGAGTTAAGGAGAGGGGAAGAGGGAGAGGAAGGAAGATAGAGAGAAAAATACGGAGAGGAAGAGGCAGACAGACAGACAAACGACTGTATTGAGGGCGAAATTGAGACTATATAGTCCTTTCTTACATTTAACCCTACGTTAGCAATTACAAATGAGAACAAAAAATAATAACATATATACACATTGGCATAAATCAGAAATCTGAAACTAAACAAAGGGGAAAATAAAAAAAAATCTGATGTGGCCAACACATGACTTTCTCCATATATTTGGGGTTTGCATATTTAAATTATTATGAATAGCATTATGAGGCAAAATTATTATTTCGTATCGTAAAACAATACAGTCGTCCTTATTGCCGTAAATTAAACGTTGAATACGATTACAGAATTCACCGCTACATGGTGGTGGCGCTGTATAGTACTGGAAATAAAGAAAAAATTGAATATCTCCTAAATGGATGGTTCTACGAAAATATGTTTCGAGCAAAACCTGGAAGAAATATTATTCTCTGCAACTTTGGTCCTTACGAAGATTACCAATAACGACGTTTTTAAGGAGATATTTGACGGAAACCGGAAAGAAACCGATTATTTATAAATAACTCCTAAACAACAACTACAATGGAAATTTGTTTCAAATGAAAGTTGTAGGAAATTACATTTTCTATAACCCTTGTATAGAATTTTATATACAATAACAATGTTTTAACGGAGAAATATCGCCAAACCGAATCAGGTTTCGAATAAACCTCGACTTTTGGTTAACCAGTATGGTTCCAAAAACTAATCAGTTCTTTGTGCTCATACCAAATTGTTATATATGAAGTTTGGTAACGATACGGCAAGTACTTTTTGAGTTAGAGCGCCCACAATCACATACATCCATCACACGCACACACAGGCATCATTCCGAAAATACAGTCTAAACGTGTTCTAGGGACCTCAAAACGTGTATTTACGTTGAAATCTCGATGTCGATTTTTTTCGTGATCACAATACTTACTCTATACTACGTATATGGAGAAAGTAAAAACACATAAAAGAGATCCAATTACAGATTCGGAAGTGAAAGTAAGGGAGAGGAAGGAAGAGAAAGAGAGAAATTCATTTATATCGATTAAATTGTTCAAAGTTTGTGAATTTTTAACAGCCACAATAATAAACTTTATTGTAATTTTAAACGTTAATCGCCGCTGTAACACCATACTCTAACACACTTAAAATTTTCAGCTTCCTAGCTCTGCTGAAAGCGCATAAACATTAGTCAATTTTTTAAGAGTTATGAAGTTTTAACTGGCGAATAAGTAAACATCTTCAAATTTCTATAATCCCGTTTTCGTTATTAGGCAAATTCTACCTTTCCGAAAAATTTCAGCATTGTACCTCATTAGAAGTACCTAAACAACGAAATGTTTGTTTGAAAGTTTATAATTTTTAACGGCCGATAAAATTAACATTGTTGCAATATTCGATTTATTCTGGTGGTTTTGCCGCTTAACCTACCTATGTATCGATTTTCAAGTTTCCAGCGCATCTGGAACTTTCCCATAATTTTGTATCCTCCTATATAATTTGTCGCGTCAGTATATTATAGAAATACACTTTCCAGTGCACATTGAACCTAACATATTATATGAAATTTCATTTTTTATGGCGCATAAATATTAATATTTCCATTCGTGGGCAAATTTCGCTTTATATCCGAAAAAATAATTGATAATTTGTTATTAAGAAATGTATTTTTACGCAGAGATCACAATTACTGTAGCATGAAAACTAATTCACATCAGCACGCTAAAATTTTAATGATGTTACTCACGATTCGACAAATACTATCGATTTAAGTCAATTGATACTTTTCACAGGAACTGTCCGAAATATTTAAACAAAAAATAATTTAACTGGACATTGAAATATGCCAAAAAATAATTTACAACGTATGGAAAGCCTTAAATAACCGATAAGTAACCGGTGAGTCGTGAAAAGTATCGACAAGTAAGAGAAGTATCGTGAAAAGCATCCTGAAAAGTATCGTCGAAAAGATACTGTATATTCTCGGACTTAGCGAGAGATGGAAAGATATATATATATTTATATAATTAGAAGCAGCGACAATTACATGAAAATGTATGCATGTATAGATATGTAGTCAAAAGTATCGACAAGTAATAAGTATCGCTAAAAGTATCGGAAAGTATCGAAGAGTATCGTCGAAAATGTACGATATAATCTCAGAATTAGCGAAAGATAGAAAGGTGTATACATTTATATACAGTTAAAAGTAGCGACATGTAGGTGAATATATATGCATGTATATGTTGTTCAAAGTATCGACAAGTAACGGCGACAAGTAACGGCGACAAGTAACGGAAGTATCGCGAAAAGTATCGAAGAGTATCGTCGATAAGATACTATTAATAATAAGCACACGAAAAATTGAATAAAACGAGCAATTTAATCCATTATCATGTATTAAAAAGAAAAGCGTTTCTAAGAGAAAGCATTTGTTTGCACAGCACTCATAAACATCGACAAAATAAATCATTAATGTGTATATTTAAATTTATTCTTGATTTTTAACAATTATGGGCGCATTTAAACTGCACATCTTAAGCCAGTTATTGTTAATTCGGGCTTGTAAACCTAACAATCTCTAAAGATGTTTACTGACGGGTGAATTTCTGGTTTTCGATCTAATTAGGTTTATATGTTTTTAAAAAATACTTATTGACATTAATAAGTGCGAGAAAAATATGCTTTCAAAATAAATGAAAGGTTTTTTAAAAGATATATCAGTTAAAATGAGTTTCCAAAAACATCATTGGAAAAAAATCGGTACAGCATACATTGTACAAACTTTCTCATATAAATACTAATGCGTCGTTTGGTTATCTTTAGAAAATGAAAATCGTGTGAGCCTGTTTTTAGAAAATCCTATTTTTGTTAAAGTTGCCCAAGAATAAACTAGCTTTATATTCAATCATTGAGAAAAATGAAATACGTAGTATTATTGAAGACGTATACTCAAGTAACTGTACGAAATTTGATCAAAATCGTTTGAGCCATTTCTGAGAAAATGGAATTATTGTTAGAGTTGCCTAGAATAAACTAGCCTTATATTCACTTTTTGAGAAATATGAACTATACAGTATTATTGAGGATGTAAACATAAGTAACTGTATGAAATTTGATCAAAATCGTTAGAGCCGTTTTTGAGTAAATCGGATTGTTGTTAAAAATGCGTAGAATAATTATTAATTATTGATCAATGTCAACCATTTCTATGTATACTCTGCTCAGTATGATAAAATGCCTAAGTACGAGATTTCATTCATTTTCGTCCTACCCTCTAGGCTCCAGAGCCAGTAACAGACAGACAGACGGCATTGCGAAGACCACTTTTTCGGATTCAGCGACACCTAAAACGTGTATTTCCGTAAAAATCTCGAGGTCGAATTTTTTCGCAATAACAATACTTTCTCGATACTTCGTATGAGAAAGCAAAAATGAATAGGCTGTGGACATCACACAAGCAACGTAAATATTGGCGTAGCTTAGCAACCTTATTAGTAACATTCTTTCAGAGGAGAATATCTCTAAAACGATCGGGTTTATGAAAAAACGCTTCGAACAAATCTTGTAGAGATCGTCGCATTGCCTACAACATTTTTAATGACAGCTATTTACAGAAATTGAGTTTTAATTGAGAAATTTGGAGAAAACTGAAAATCGATGTCTGCTTCCAGGTTGAGTAGTTTCAGCCAAAACGTTTTCAGATATTCATTCACTAATAATCAAGGATATTGACGTCATAATACGACGGGGTTTTATTGATAAGAAACCAAAGCAAGTCGATATTATTTTAATTTCAAATCACCCAAAAAGTATTTCAAAGCACACAATATCAAACACACTTTTGCTTATTAACATTTTTTAATTTTAGAGAATAATTTCGGGAAATCTAGCGTTACCGATAAAGAAATAAAATGGCAAAGCGAGCAACACTGGGTTGCTGTAGATCTAACTTTATATGGCTGTAAGATATTGTTATATTATTTAATTTTGAATGTTACTTAGAAACATCAGCCAACGATCTCTTTCACATATAAGTCAGTATCATGGAAAAACCATTCAAGTTATTCACATCGAATCTTTTTCAAAAAGATATTTCAACATTTCCGAACGGTTCATCCTAATTATGAATCCATCTAAACCAATTAGAAAAAAGTTTGTCGAATGTCAACTTTTTCACGTCTCGACTAAAAATTCGAGATGAGAGTTACGTTTCTCAAATTTTTAAAAGCCACATCATAAATTTGACATGTTTTTCAGTGACGGGAACGTCATTAGGAATCATTGAAGAAGTCATATAAAAATAATCGACAATCTTCGATCAATATAAGCTGAGATATGACGTTGTATGTTTTTGAAAAGGATGGCATACGCGGAATGCAAAAATTTCTAGTTTATTTTAAAACATTTTTAAGGCAGTTGCCGATTTTTCGGAAATTTTAAACGTACGTAATGCGATCCAGCGTGAAATTTTTTATTAAAAATCTGATGTGGCCAACACATGACTTTCTCCATATTTGGGGTATAGATATTTAAATTCTTTTTATGAATAGCATTATAAGGCAAAATTATTATTTCGTATCGTAAAAGTATGCAGTCGTCCTTATTGCCGTAAATTACGTATATTTTGAATGTTTGCAGAATTCACCGCTACATGGTAGTGGCGCTGTATAGTACTGGAAATAAAGAAAAAGTTGTAATCTCCGAAATGCATGGTTCTACGAAAATTTGCTTCAAACAAAACTTGGAAGAAATATTATTCTCTACAACTTTGGTCCTCACGAAGATTACCAATAACGATGTTTTTATGGAGAAAACCGAAAAACCTGTTATTTATAAATAACTCCTAAACAATAACTACAATAGAAAATTGTTTCAAATGAAAGTTGTAGGAAATTACATTCTCTATAACTTTTGTATAGAATTGTAAATACAGTAAAGATGTTTTAACGGAGATATTTCGTCAAAACCGAATCGGGTTTCGAATAAACCTCGACTTCCGTTTACCCGTTATTGTCCAAAAACTAATCAGTTCTTTGTGCTCATGTTAAAGTGTTATATATGAAGTTTGGTAACGATATGGTATGTACTTTTTGAGTTAGAGCGCCCACACTAACATACACACACACACACGTCATTCCGAAAATAGTCTAAACGTGTTCTACGGACCTCAAAACGTGTATTTCCGTTGAAATCTCGAAGTCGATTTTTTTCGTCATCACAATACTTTCCCATTACTACGTATGGAGAAAGTAAAAAACGAAATTTTTCAAATTAATGTCCACATCGAATATTTTTCCGTTTCAGAGCGTGACAGAGGGAGTGACAACGGGACGGAATAGGGCTTTTATACATTACCGATATCTTAAATATAAGATTTTGTCCTGGTCTGATTACATGTTAGTTTTTGAGTTAGAGGACCTACGATAATCCTAACGCAAACAGACAAATTGGAGAAAATATTGATACCTAATAAGGTTGAAATACTGAATCAGATTTTCAAACTTTCCATTAGTGAAAGAGAGAGGAAGAGAGGTAGGGAGAGAGGTAGGGAGAGGTAGAGAGAGAGGGAGTGAAGGAGAGAGAGGGGAAGATTAGTCCAAAAAGCAATTAATGTTGACCGAAACAAATCAAATCAATACCACTAACAAATAACAATGCTCCACAGCGTATAAACTCAGTGGACAGAACGAAATGTCCTAGCAATTGTTCCTACTTTGTACGGAACAGTGAAATATCGTTACTACATTAATGTTTTAGCAGTGACAAGAGAGGAGTGGATGAGGTATGTATGGCGGTCCGCGAGGTCTTTAGCCTGTCCGCGGACCTAAAAAGTTTTGAGGACCACTTGTCTAGTGCAGTGCATATAGGAGAGCACGAGAGAGGAAGAGAGAGGGGCAGAGAGAGAGAGAGGATGAGAGAGAGAGAGAGGAAGAGAGTGGAAGAGAGAGGGAGGAAGAGAGAGAGAGGGTGGGAGAGAGAGAGAGAGAGGAAGAGAGAGAGAGTGGAAGAGAGAGAGTGGAAGAGAGAGAGGAAGAGAGAGGGAGGAAGAGAGAGAGAGGGTGGGAGAGAGAGGTTGAGAGAGAGAGAAGAAGAAGAAGAGAGAGAGAAGAAGAGAGAGTGAGGAAGAGAGAGTGAGGAAGAGAGAGTGAGGAAGAGAGAGGGGCAGAGAGAGAGATTAAGAGAGAGGGGAAGAGAGAGGGAGGGTGGGAGAGAGAGGAAGAGAGAGAGTGGAAGAGACAGAGGAAGAGAGAGGGTCAGAGAGAGATTAAGAGAGGGAGGAAGAGAGAGACAGGAAGATAGAGAGAGGAAGAGAGAGGGACAGAGAGAGAGATTAAGAAAGGAAGAGAGGAGGATGGGAGAGAGAGAGAGAGGAAGAGAGAGAGACGGTGGGAGAGAGAGAGGAAGAGAGAGCGACAGAGTGAGAGATTAAGAGAGTAAGAGAGAGGAAGGGGGAGGAAGAGAGAGAGGAGAGGGAGTGTAAGAGAGAGGAAGAGAGAGAGAGGAAGAGAGAGAGGAAGAAAGAGAGATGGAGAGAGATGGAGAGAGAGATGGAGAGAGAGATGGAGAGAGAGGGAAAAAGAGAGGAAGAGAGAGGGAAAGAGAGAGAGAGGAAGAGAGAGAGAAAGACAGAGAGAGGAAGAGAGAGAGACAGGAAGACAGAAAGATAGAGAGGAAGAGAAGAAAAGAGAGAGATTGAGGTAGAGAGAGAGAGAGAAAGAGAAAAATAGAGAGGAAGAAGGACGATAGAATGAGACAGGAAGAGAGAGAGGGAGACATGAACAGAGAGAGAGTTAGACAGAAAGAGAAAAATAGAGTATACGATAGAATGGAACATAGCTAAAAGAAAATAAAAATATATGGAGAGGAAGAGAGAGAGAAAGCGAAAGAACAAACCAAAAAAGACGGAGATAAAACCAGAAAACAAAAGACGCAACGAAAGAGAGAAAGAGATTCAGAGAGAGAGAGAGAGGAGAGAATTGGTCGTAGGTGGTGTTAAAGTATTAAGGATATTCCACGGATATCTTTTGCGCAGTGGTTGTGTGAGAGAGAGAGAAGAGAGGGAGAGAAGAGAGGGAGAGAGAGATGGAGGGAGAGGGGGGTGAGCGGTATGCAAATATGAAATATGAAAATGAAGATCGTCGAGAGAGAGAGAGGGAGGGAGGGAGAGGAGGGGAAAAGGAGGAAGGGGAGGGGAAGGGGGAGAGAGGGAGGGGAGGGGAAGAGGAGGGAGGGAGCTCGGAGGGGCAGAGCAGTAGAAGGACAGAATGGGTTTCGGTGTGTAATAAAAGTGATTTACAGTTGACGGGAAACCCAGGCAAGGAGGGACAAGGCAGCTGAGAAAGGGAGAGGGGAGAGGGAGGAGGGGGGAGGGTGTAGGGAGGGAGGAGGGAGGGAGGGAAAGTAGGGGAAGAAGGTCTGCAGGACTGAGGACAAGAGGGAAAGAGAGAACGCTCTCTCTCTCTCTCTATAAGGAGGTAGAAAGAGAGTGGAAGAGAGGGAGAGGGCGTGAATGATGGCAGATAAAGAGAGAGAGAGAGGGAGAGGGAGAGATGCAATCCGAAGAAGGAATGGGTGAAAGGAGAAATGGAGAAAGGATGGAAGCAGAGAAGGAAAAAAAGGGATGCGGGGTGGTAATTACGAGAGGAGAAAGAGAGAGAAAGAGGGAGAGAGGAAGATGGAAAATGATGGGAGATAAAAAGGCAGATAAACGAATTTATTTAGGGCGAGAGGTGAAGAGAGAGGAAGAGGAAGATAGAGAAAGGAAGAATGAGGAAGAGAGAGAGGAAGACAGAGAGAGATGAAGAAGATGAACAGAGGGAGAGAGAGGAAGAGAGAGAGAGGGAGATAGAGAGAGGAAGATAGAGAGAGGAAGATAGAGAGAGGAAGAGAGAGAGGAAGACAGAGAAGTAGAGAGATGAAGAGAGAAAGACAGAGAGGAAGAGAGAGAGGAAGAGAGAGAGGAAGAGAGAGAGGAAGAGAGGGTGGAAGAGAGAGAGGAAGAGAGGGAGGAAGAGAGAGAGAAATCGAGGGAAAGAGAGGAAGATTGGGAAGACAGAGATGAAGATAAACAGGAAGATAGAGAGGAAGAGAGAGAAAAAATAAAGATGAAGAGAAAGAGGATGATAGAGATGAAGGGAAAATGATGAAGAGGGAGGAAGAGAGAGGAAGATAGAAAATGAGATAGATAAATGACTTTTTTTAGGGCGAGAGGTGAAGAGAGAGGGAGAGAGAGGAAGAGAGACAAAGAGAGGGAAAGACAGAGAGGAAGAGAGAGAAAGGGAGAGAGGAAGGTAGGGAAGACAGAGACGAAGATAAACAGGGAGATGGAAAGGAAGAGAGAGAGAGTAAAACAGAGATTAAGAGAAAGAGGAAGACAGAGGTGAAGGGAGAGATGAAGAGAGAGATAGAGGAAGTTAAAGATGAAGATAAAGAGGAAGATGGAGGAAGCGAGAGAAGAAAAGAGGAAGAGAGAGGAAGATGGAGAAATTAGAAATGAAGATAAATAGGAAGATAGAGATGAAGATAAAGATAAAGAGGAAGCTGTAGATGAAGATAAAGATGAAGAGGAAGATAGGGATGAAGATAGGAAGGAAGAGAGAAAGAGACTAAGTTAGAATTGAAGAATTTATATGAGGTAAATATTTATAAATATCTATTCCATTTTAGACCAAGTCTTTGTTAAATATTTCATATATATATTATTATTATTAATTATGTATTTATCACATACAGGGATAAACCCCAATTACATGTGATATTAAACCAATCAGATGTCCTTATGCATGAGTTTGCGAATAAAATTTCATTCCAAGTCATAAATATTACAAATTTCCTTTTCTACAGCAAAGTTTCAACGTTTCATAAAATTAAAAAACAGTTTCAGATGCAATATAATGTTCAGCTTATGAAATTTACTGCGAATATGCGTTTTTATCATCCTAAAATCAGTCGAAAGACGAACTTGAACGATCGGTTTCGATGATCGATACGTTCACATCGATATATATCGATTCTATCGGAAAACAATCGAAAAATTCCTTATAAACATGGCTCGTTTCAAATAAAATTATGCTATAACATTAACAAATTAGCACGTTGGTTTCAAAAATGACAAACTCTGACGAAATGCAGGAAGGCGACATTCTATCATCTTATAGTCAGTCGAAAGACGCACGTGAACAATCGATATCGATAATCGAAACGTTCATATCGATTCTATCGAGAAATACTCGAGAAATTCCTCATAAACATCACAGATCTCATGCAAAATAATGCTACAACATTAACAAATTAGCATGTCTGTCGAACAAATGACTAACTGTGGCGAAATACAGGAAGGCAACATTGAAATTTCAAAATAAATTCAAATAAATTAATTTTTTCATTTTAAAAACTTACTGCTAGGGACCGAAGATGGTGGAATTACACAGCGTACTCACCTGAAAAGAGAAAAAGATTTTTTTAGATTAGATTCACCAATTGTAACATAGAGATGCTTCTGACATCTTTAAAATATAGACGCTATGAGGCACTTCCAGATGTGCTAGAAACTTTAAATTTGGCACGATTATAGGCATTGTGTCTAATCCGAAGGAAAAAATCCAAAACTTTGAAAATTCCTATTTTGAGGGGCTATTTTGGCCCCTTTTTGCCCATAAGAAAACATGTAAATCGGTGTAGAGGTTTTTATATTTGCATTTTAAAATTACTTCCCGTCAAGATAGGAACTCGAGACTTCAACTATCGGATAGGATATAAATTGTAATTTCTTATTTTTGAAGACAGAATTCAAATCCGAGTATAATTAACGTAAATATTAAGTTTTATTTGAAAAAAATCGGCTGCCTAGGCAACGATCTCAAGGATTTCATATGGGTTAGCTTTTAATGGGAATCAGAGGCTTATATTATAATGCCATTAATATTGCGACCAATGAAAAACATTTTAAGGGCTCTTTTGTCCAATTATTGCCCTATACAAGGATAAAAATTACAAGGGACATACAGATGAGCTATAGACTTCAAATTTGGAACTTTTGTATGGTATTCGGCAAAATCGTTGGAAAAAATTCCAATTTGTGAGAATCCTAAAATTACAAAATACTCCCAGAATGCAAGCGCCGTCAAACTAGTAATAAACAGCCATATCTGCTCATTTATAACAATAAAATTGTAATTTTCCAAAAAATAAGGAAACGTTTTCTATTTCCATAAGTTGCCAGCACTGACTGATGGACCTTTTATCAAAATGTGTCGCCATGACCATTAGCTGTAGTATATTTTACGTTCTAAATGCCAATTTCGACCCTTTTTACCTTAAGAATAATAAATTTGTAATAATACTCGATTAATTAAGCATTTCAAATTGAGATTTTTACATCCGTTGGGTTTGCAGCACTGTTACAGCACAGAACAGGAGTGTGTATCAGAATATTAATGTTAGCACCGCTGACCGTGTCATATGAATCTTGAATTCCAATTACATCATAAAATTCAAAAATAAACTATAATTTTATAAAGGAAAAATCTGATGTGGCTAACACATGACTTTCTCCATAATTGGGGTATAGATATTTAAATTATTACGGGTAATATTCTAAGGCAAAATTATTATTTCGTATAGTCAAAGAATACAGGCGTCCTTATTGCCGTAAATTAGGTATATTTTGAATATGTTTTCAAAATTCACCGCTACACGGTGTTGGCGCTGTATACTGGAAATTAAGAAAAAATTAAATATCTCCGAAATGGATGGTTCTACGAAAATTCGTTTCAAACAAAACTTGAAAGAAATATTATTCTCTACAACTTTGGTCCTCATGAAGATTACGAATAACGACGTTTTTAAAGATATATTTGACGGAAACCGAAAAAACCGATTATTTTTAAATAATTACTAAACAATAACTGCTCTGGTAAATTGTTTCAAATGAAAGTTGTAGGAAATTACATTCTCTATAACTTTTGTATAGAATTGTGTATACATTAATGATGTTTTAAAGGAGAAATATCGCAAAAACCGAATCGGGTTTCGAATAAACCTCGACTTCCGGTTAACCGGTATTGTCCAAAAACTAATCAGCTCCTTTTTCTCACGTCTAAGTGTTATACATGCAATTTGGTAACGATATGGCAAGTATTTTTCGAGTTAATGCGCCCACAATCACATAGAGTCATAATCCCGAAAATAGTCTAAACGTTTTCTAGAGATCAAAATATCTAATAAACTGTCGGTTTTCTGATGAATTCCTATCACATACACGCAGACAACATTGATGAAATAGTCTAAACGCGTTCTAGTGACCTCAAAACGTGTATTTCCGTTGAAATCTCAAATTCGATTTTTTCCGTGAACACAATACTTTCTCTATGCTACGTATATGGAGAAAGTAAAAATAAGAGAGAAAAGAGAGGGAGAGAAAGATATAAAGGAGAGAAAAGAGAAGAGAGAGGTAGATAGAGAGAGGAAGAGAGAGAGAGGAATTGAGGGAGTTAATTTGTGTTAAATATCTCGCCTAAGTTGACCATTTGTAGGGAGCTACAGCGATACTCAGAGGGGAAGAGAGGTCCTTGTCGCTTTCGGGGTGTGGGTGCGTGGGTTGGTGCCTTTGCCCCCGTTGAGGCAAATGAGAGTCGGTAGAGCTAGGAAGGTTTTTGGTAGTGGGAGAGGGGGAGGGAGAGAAAGGGAGGGAGAGAGGGATAGATAGATGAATCTTTTTATTTTCAGGGCGACAGAGAGAGGGAGAGGGAGACGGAGAGAGGGATGGAGACAGAGAGAAAGGTAGATAGAGAAATGTAGAGAGAAAGAGAGAGAGGAAAAGAGAGAGAGAGAAAAAGAGGGAGAGGAAGAGAGAGAGGAAGAGAGAGAGAGGAAAAGAGAAAGGGAGACAGACAGGAAGAGAGAGAAATGGAGAGAGGAGGGATAGAGGAGAAAGGAAGATAGGAAAAGAGATGGAGAGAGGGGGGGAGAAAGAGAGAGGGGGGAGAAAGAGAGAGGAAGAGAGAAAGAGGAACAGAGAGAGAGGAAGAGAGGGAAAGAGAGGAAGAGAGGGAGAGAGAGGAAGATAGAGAGGGAGGAATAGAGAGAGAGGGAGAGATAGAGGAGGAGGAGAGAGAGAGGGAGGGAGAGAGAGGAAGAGAGAGAGAGAGAGGAAGAGAGAGTGGGAGAGAGAGGAAGAGAGAGAGGAAGAGGGACAGAGAGAGGAAGAGAGAGAGAGAGAGAGGAAGAGAGAGAGAGGAAGAGAGAGAGAGGAAGAGAGAGAGGAGAGAGGAGGAGAGGGAGAGGAGAGAGAGAGGAAGAGAGAGAGGAGGAGAGAGGAGAGAGAGAGGAGAGGGAGAGGAGAGAGAGAGGAGGAGAGGGAGAGGAGGAGAGAGAGAGAGGAAGAGAGAGAGGAAGAGGAAGAGGGAGAGAGAGGAAGAGAAAGGGAGACAGAGTGTTTCCATTATTAGCCCGCGTAAGAAACTACATCATCATGTCGAATTCAACGTATTTCTATAGATATCAACTTTACACTTTTTAAATGAAGAAAAGTACTCTTACTTGTTTGATTTTCTCGATAACGGCAACCCCTACGATGGAAATGTATAGGAAGAGAAATACTCTACTCGACTAGCTCTACAACTTTTATTTAGAAAACATTTTGATGCGATCAATACTTTACGAGATATGACGGAAACTTTATTTTTTGTCGCAAGTGAAGTGGTACCTACCCCTTCATTGGTCACGTGATTCATTTACGCGATTTTCTTTTTATCTTTGACAATAAGTAGGTACTATTGCAATTAAATGTATATATATTGGACAAAGAATGCGCTCGATAATAATTATGTTTTTTTCTTATCATATAGTTACCAATTTCGCCAAAATCCTGATTCATTTCTTAGCCTGATTAATGCATTTTTTTGAAATGTTGACTCCACTAAAAATGTCTAACAAAATCGCGGTTTTCTGAAAACTTCGACAGTTTAACACGCAAACATCGCAAGATTGAGATATTTCACAGTTTTAGATGTAGAATAAAGCGAAAACTAAGAAAATCGGTCTATATTTAGGTATTTTGGCGAACTGAAGAAACAAACCTTCCGCGTTGAAAAATCGAAACTTACGTGCAAACTGACAGGAAAATAATGATCGAATTAATCATGGCTATTTCTGAAAACATCGACCGTTTACCATGTAAACATTGCAAGAATAAGATACAGTACAATTTTACCCGTCGAACAAAGCAAAAACGAGGAAAATTGGTTTATATTTACGGATTTTAACGAACTAAAGATATAACTTTGCACTCTGAAAAACCGAAAATTCCGTGTAAACTTACGGGAAAACTATGATAAACAAATCATGAAAATTAGACTACGTCACGTTGTCACGACAACGTGTTTTGATGGCTTATTATCCAGTTTATAACAAGAAGAGGTTTTTTTTCTTGTGTATATTTACAATATGGGTGATAGCGTCCGGTATATTCGGCGAAAAAATGGACCGCAGCGCCGCGCAGCGGCGGATGAGGGAACCGCCGCCGCTTTTGAAGGAAAGCATAGCGAAGTTTCGTATATAAGTTCGCGTCAGCAGACGGAGAGAGAGAGAGGGAGAGAGAGGTATAGAGAGAGAGAGAGAGAGAGAGAGTGTGGGCAAGCCTCCCATTCATAAATCCTGGCCTGTAGGAAAGGGGGCTATACCGCCCTCCCTCGCCCCTCCCTCCCTCTCCTCTGGCTTCTCCTACGATCCCTACTCCACGGGCCTCTCCCTCCCTCCCCCTCCCCTCTTCCCCTTTCCCCGCTCTAGGTTTTGGTACGTCGGATTGGTCGGTAACTGGGATGGGAGAGGCGAGAGAGGGAAAAATGTGGGATCCCGGGAGCTTAACGACGCCCCCTGCCATCTAGCGGCGGCAGGAGGAATCGCTTAACGGCCTTCAGGGGAGAGAATTGTAATTTTTTTTTTCACTACATCTGCGTAGAGTGACGCGTCAAAGCATTCCGTTCTTTTCCTACCTTAATAATGTTATTTTGTTACTAGTATTGTTCGTTGTTTACTGATATAGACGGTGTTAGCGTTCTAGAGAGCGTTCCAGCCAGTTAACAGGGTAAAAATAGTACTTAAAAATTAGATTTTAAAAATATGTCGGATTTTTCCTATCGCTAGTGACTGAAAAACTATTATCCTATCAAATTTCAAGTTTCTAATTCATTTAGAAGTGTCTCATAATTTGTATCATACTATATTCTCTGTCACAAGCGTCAGTATATTATAGACAAACCTTTCGGCGTCTTTTAATAAACTAATTCCCTTTTGTAACCACGTTTAAATATTTTTTAAAGTTTAAATCATTATTTATACTGATACATACGCTAATATTCACAATTATATTCATATCTTCATTGAAATTTTATAATTCTGTTTGTGTTTAATTGGCATAATTTAAGTATTAACTTTTAGAATTACTTTACTTAAATATAACATAACATATAAGATAACATAATATAAAATATAACATAACATATAGCATAATATTTAACGTAACATATAACATAATATATAACGTAACATATAACAACATATAACGTAATGTAAAATATAACGTAACATATAACATAACATATAACAACATATAACAGAACATATAACACATAACAGAACATATAACACAACATATAACACACAACATATAACAGATAACACATAACAGATAACATAACAGATAACATAACAAATAACACAACAAATAACATAACATATAAGATAACATATAAGATAACATATAGTAAAAGTCAGTCGTGTGTGTATTACTCTGATTGGTTCATTTTTTCAGTGACGTCACCGCAATCTATTATTTTTAAATCGCTAAACAGATAACCTAATCGAGTGAACGGTATTATTTCTTAAACCATTAACAAATTTCTCAGCATTTTCCAAAATTTTAGCGAATTAAAATGAAAGTAAATAACTTTTTTATTCGCTCCTCATTGCGTTAGCTACACTAAAATATTTAGTTTAACGTTAGTCATCTTTTTCGATGCTGTTTCGCAGTCTGAACGTTACCTTGGTTACAATAAACAACGCCATGGTAACGTGAAATAAACAAATATTCGTCTAATCGTTGATACATCGCTTAATTTAAGTCAAAAATGGATGTAAATAGCTGATTTTGTGGTTCTCATTCACTAAAAACGAAAAATAGGTTCGGAAAATGTACACCGTTATCACAAATGGGCGCGTTTCGTGCAATGGAATATTAGAAAAAAATTATATACGTGTAAACATGGGAAATAACGTGTTAAATTCTTTTTTTCGTCATAAACAATCCATTTTCTTTCTATTTAATAGTATTACATGCACATGAAAGGAAAATAAACGTTTGTTTGTGAGATTGTTTATGTTAGCAACAAGGAAGAAGCAACCAAGCAAGAAATTTTCAAAGTTCATCTCCATATAAGACACTCTTGTTTGATTTTCTGGATAACGGCTACTCCTACGATAAAAATGTATAGGAAAGGAAATACTCTACATTTCTCGTTCTACAAGTTTCATCTGAAAAATATTTTGATATGAGCGATATTTGACGAGATACGACGGAAAGTTGATTTTTTGTCACCAGCAAAGTGGTACCCCTGATTGGCTCAGATGATTCATTTTTGCAATTTTCTCATTATCTTTGAATTTAAGTATTAATATAAAATTTCATGAAAATCCGTTCGGTTTGAAGCCACAAAACGAAAATAACGGTCAGACGGACTGAAACTAATACGCGTTTACGCAAATTTATACCCATTTAATTTAATTTAATCGGCTGTTAATGAGAAGATATTAAGCCTGCTTTAGTCATAAAATAGAAAAACAAGGAAAATATAAAAATAATTTAGATTTTGCTAAAGAGAATGGAATTAAGAGATTAGGGGGAATATTGGCCTTTAGGATAAAGACGGCAGACATTTCAGGAAGGGCATGCGATTGACAGAAGAATATATATAGAAAAAGACCCATATACCGTATATACCCGAATATAAGACGACTCTGATTATAAGACGACCCCCATTTTGAACTCCTAATAAAAGGAAAAAATTTATTATGCTCACCATGACAGAGGTTTATTATAACATTGACTAATAAACATTGAACCAATTGAAATAAGCAATTTTGTAGTGTTAGTTGGCATATATCTACAGTTGCTTTCCTTCAAGTGTCTATCAACGACTGCTTTTAACTTCTTACAGGACCTATTATAAAGGCGACGTCAATGCAAGCGTTTATTTAGATTATCAATGAAGAGAAGATAACAGTAACGCTTTTTTTCGTCTAATTGAAGGTTTAATTGGAATTAAATGAATCGGAGGCAACAATGAGAATCTCCTTGGCAACGCCCGGAATGAGTACGAAAAATTCCCAAAATTTCAAAAAAGAACGCGTATTTCTGAAAAATTCGACCGCGTAACGTGTAAACATTGCAAGAATAAGATAGTATAGATATTCAGTCGTAGAATAAAGAAAAAAAGAAGAAAATCGGTCCGTATTTACGTATTTTAATGAACGAAGGAAAAAAACCTTGTACACTGAAAAATCGAAAATCCCGTGTAAACTTATGGGAAAAAATAACTGTCTCCTGGATTCGAACCCGGGACGCTTTAGCAAGCTAAAATATTTTTCCAGGGACCTCACAGCCAGTAGAAACAAAACGCCGTTTACCGCATATCTTCACGACGAACGCTTCTCGAGAAATACGCCGATATAATTAAGCGAGGCTTCATATTTCACTACGCGCATAACATAATAGGTCAAAATTCAAAAGAGTATTTGTGTTCGAATACATTCGAATCGATTCATTTTCTGCAACTACTTTTAATAATCGATTGTTTCGATAGATTTTAAGAATCGAATGTTTCGATTATAGCTATTCGATTATTCCCATCTCCAGCTATCTCTGGCTTCGGTTCCTCTGTCAGTCAAACTATTACGCACCGCGCTATTATTAAGAAGACTAGCGATTTTTCGGTCATAAAAATTGGAAAAAAACCTCGTCTTTTATTCAGGTATATACGGTAGATATATATATATACATACATATATATATATAGGGCCGGCGCAAAAGTATCTGACGCCCTTAGGCAAAGAAAATTTAGGCGTCCCTATACATTGTCTATATATATATATTGTCATACTCACGCAAGGATATCATTATGAACATTTTAAATTTTTTTTATTAATTAACACTAATACATTTGTATACATATATGATCACTCCTAATATCTGTATAGCAAGAAAATTATTACGTCTTAAATACAAAAATTATGAAAAATTAATTTTTCGGGCTTTTGCTTTGGCGAAGTCTTGAATCAATTCATCTATATATCGATTTTTGTACATTTAATTAATTAATTTAAAAATATATCGGCATTTTGAAATAAATAAATAGTAAGTTTATAAATATACTTACCGACAACTGAGAATATTTGAACCAAGATTACAACCACAGTGTACAATAACTGTAACTTGCAAGTATCTGTGATAGACTAAAATATAAAAGTAAATAAGCGAAGCCTAAAATCTAAAATGAAAATCGAAATGTACGTTTATTAATTATAACATAACCGTTGAAAAAAAAAAACTCTAATTTTCAAAATCCCATTTTTCCAAATAATTTCCTACATTCCGCATTTGACCTTCATTTTCACATTTACGAAAGATATTTAATTAAAAAAAACGCACAGACGCTTCTGACGCTTTCTTTACGAGATTGTATCTTCAATTTCTTACATGAACCAATCAAAAATTCCCCTCAAATTCATCGTAACAATGTTAAAAAGTAACTCCGTCATTTTTTTTCCGTCTGCGATCGAATGCCTTCGTATCCAACAGCAACACGTGTTGCTGATTCCCTCAGTATTAATGCGTTATTCAATTTTCCCCCGTTATCGACAAAGTATGCGATGACGCATAGCTTTATCCCGATCCAATTCTCTCTGCGTTTCTTCAACTGTTTTTTTTTACGTTGTCGAATGACGCATTCTTTTGTAGACGTCATAATTTCAATGTAGATGCGTAAACACGACGAAATCTACCATAAATAAAAAATCGGTACAACATACATTGCACAAACTTTCTCATATACTAATGCGTCGTTTAGTTATCTTTAGAAAATGAAAATCGTATGAGCCTGTTTTTAGAAAATCCAATTTTTGTTAAAGTTGCCCAAGAATAAACTAGCCTTATATTCATTCGTTGAGAGAAATGAAATAAGTAGTAATATTGAAGACGTAAACCCAAGTAACTGTAGGAAATTTCATGAAAATCGTCGGAGCCGTTTCTGAGAAAATGGAATTGTTGTTAAAGTTGCCTAGAATAAACTAGCCTTATATTCATTTTTTGAGAAATATGAACTATACAGTATTATTGAAGACGTCAACTCAAGTGACTGTACGAAATTTGATCAAAATCGTTAGAGCCGTTTTCGAGAAAATCGAATTATTGTTAAAGTTGCCTAGAATATACTAGCCTTATATTCATTCATTGAGAAATATGAACTATACAGTATTATTGAAGACGTAAACTCAAGTAACTGTACGAAATTTGATCAAAATCGTTAGAGCCGTTTTCGAGAAAATCGGATTGTTGTTAAAAATGCGTAGAATAAACTACTCTTAATTATTGATCAATGTCAACCATTTCTATGTATACTCTGCTCAGTATGATAAAATGCCTAAGTACGAGATTTCATTCATTTTCGTTCTTCCGTCTAGGCTCCAGAGCCAGTAACAGACAGACAGACTGCATTGTGAAAACCACTTTTTCGGATTCAGCGACACCTAAAACGTGTATTTCCGTAAAAATCTCCATGTCGAATTTTTTCGCGAAAACAATACTTTCTCGATACTTCGTATGAGAAAGTAAAAACCAACACGTGGAGAACATTGACATAAATTTTGCTGTCTTTGTGGTGATGTTTCAGAATAATCCAGCCATCCAGCTCCTGTTTTTATTTCTTTATTGATGCCAGTAATGTTTTATTGTTCCAAAAGTATTTTTATTTATTCATTTGATTTAATTTTAGTTTGATGACAGAATTTTGCAAACAGTGCCAGGTACAAGTAATTACTTTTTACATTAAAAAAAGAAAATAATTGGTCGAAATGTAAGTCATAATACGCAATTTGCTGTTAGTAAGGTAAGACTTAATTTTTATGGGTAAAAAGTTTAATGTTTTTATTCCCCAATTAAAAATAAAATAAAATATTGGCTTATGTCTACTAACAGGGACCACGTTTTAAACTGACCGCGAAGCTAACCCCTCCACCTTCATTAACTCGGGTTAGAGGCCCATACCTCGAGGCCCATCCTCAAATCCGAGCTCAGGTGTCTTTACCCTCTCACCAGGGGAGCATTAACCGACCACATCTTTTGCAATAAAATTCAAACTGTTTTCTGTTGTTAACTTAGTGCGATTGTGACTCAAGAAACATATTCGGGTGAATGCGCTGATCAAGAGCGTCTTTTTAACGGAATTCTACGATAAATAATAACATATTTATGCTCACGTCCAATCTTGACGCCAAGGAATACCAACCTCTTAAAGCTTTACAACATTTTTCGATCAAACTTTCAGGAATCACTTTGACTATTCAACTTTTCAATTTGAAACTGCTCGCCGTGTACATAGTAGTCCTGGGTTTGACTTCAGGAGCATATCTTTCCTCCATCTGAATAACTCGGGCAGAGCTGAAACGAAGCGAGGCCTTTTTTCTTTAGCATTTTCAAATATCTTAAAAAAGAGATTTCGACGCGGTATTTTCACAGTTATGCCGGAAAAAGTACGGAAATGAATTTCCATATCGTAGAAATTCAAATCTCTTTCGGCAAAAGCCAAAAATTAGGTTTGATTTTTTGTCGGTTGGGTTGGTGACCATAGATAAAAGCGCTATTGATTATTAATACTACTTTGGCAGAAAAGTGCCATGAATTTAGAATTCATAAATGTGAGTTATCTTACAAGTAGTACTTGCAAATTAATGATTCTTTATTTAATTTATTGGGTTGTTTAATTCTTTTTATTTGTGTTCTTGTGAGAGTAGCTTTTTTGACTTTGTTAGAGCGTAAGGTTTTAGGTTATATTAAAATTCGTAAGGGGCCTAATAAAGTAGGATATTGTGGAATTGTTCAGCCCTTTTCTGATGCCATTAAGTTATTTACTAAGGAGCAAACTTTTCCAATAACTTCTAATTATTTACCTCATTATTTTATTTTTAATCGCAGCAAGAAAAAAAAGGCATTTTAGAATAGGTTCCTAATAACAGGAAATGCTGAAAACACCACGGAATTTTTTTAACCAGTCCGCAGAACGCGGAACGAGAGGTCGAACTCGAGCAATTATCGCACCGTTCGATAAATCGACCGATTCGATACATTATCCCTCCGCCGAGTTTTTTTTTTTTTTCAAAAAAAAAAAGAACTCGACTTCGGGAACCCATGTATTTACAGGGAGAACGAATGGGACAAAGTTTGTGTCCCGCGTCATAATTCAAAGAGCGAGAGAGACACAAATTATGAGGAAAGCGGAGAGAGGTTTCGATACTAATCGATACATCGAAAACTTCTCTCTCTCTCTCTGTAAACGATAAGAGAGCTTTTCGGTGGGGATACTATTTAGGAAGTGCCATGATTCAAAAGGAGAACAGTTGATACATACAAGTATATATATATATATATATGTAAAGAAGAAAGGCAGCAATATATCTCTATATGTGCAGGTACATATCGCATTGATTCTAAGGATCGATTGCGAGGGTTGGGAGGGAGAGAGGGAGGTTATATTAAGATTAGGAAATGATATAATGGTTTAAGTTTTGCTTAATGTCCTGTGAGAGATGGAGAGAGAGAGAAGGAGAGAGGGAAAGGAGGGGGGAGGGTGGGATCGAGGGAGGGGAGGGGTAGGGGGAGAATTGGGAGGGGGGAGGGTGGGGAAGAGAGAGAGATGAAGAGAGAGAAGATAGAGAGAGGAAGAGAGAGGAAGGGGAAAGAATAAAATGGAGAGAAAATTATAGAGAATTATAGAGAGGGGAAGGGATATTTGAATATAGAGAGGAAGACAGAGGAAGATAGGGAGGGGAAGGGGAAGAGTTAGAGAGGAAGAGAGAGGAGAAGACAGAGAGGAATAGAGAAAGGAAGATAGGGAGAGAGAAATAGAGCAGGAGAGAGAATAGAGAGAGGTAGAGAGAGAGGGGAAGAGAGAGAGAGAGGAAGAGAGAGAAGAGAGGAAGAGAGAGAAAGGGAGAGAGAGAAAGAGATAGAGGAAGAGAAAGAGAGTAAGAGAGAGTGAGAAAGAGAGAGTGAGAAAGAGAGACAGAGGAAGAGAGAGGAGAGAGGAAGAGAGAGGAGAGAGGAAGAGAGAGGAGAGAGGAAGTGAGAGAGGAAGAGAGAGGAGAGAGAGAGGGAGGAAGGGAGAGAGGGAGGAAGAGAGAGGAAGAGAAAGGAGGGGAGCGGAAGAGAGAGGAGAGGAAGAGAGACGAATAGAGAGAGAGAAATGAAGAGGAACGATAGAGAGGGAGAGAGAAGAGAGGAAAAGAGAGAGTGAGAGAGAGTGAGAAAGAGAGAGGAAGAGAGGAAGAGTGAGAAAGAGAGACAGAGGAAGAGAGAGGAGAGAGGAAGTGAGAGAGAGGAAGAGAAAGGAGAGGAAGAGAGACGAATAGAGAGAGAAATGAAGAGAGGAACAGAGAGAGAGGGAGAGAGGAAGAAAGAGAGAAGATAGAGAGAGAGGGAGAAGTGAGAGACGAAAAAAGAGGAAGCTGGAGAGGAAGTAAGAGAAGAAAATAGAGAAAAGGAGAGCTAGAGAAATAGAGATTGGGAGAGAAGAGGAACGAGAGAGAGGAAGAGAGAAGAAGAGAGGGAGGACGAGAGAGAGAGAGGAAGATAGGGAAAGAGAAAGAAAGATTATAAGAGGGAGGAAGATATAGATAGAGTAAGAGAGATAGATAAAGATGAATAGAGAGAGGAAGTAAAAGAGGTAGAGAAAGAGGAACAGAGCGAGTAAGAGAGACACAGGAAGATAGAGAGATGTTGGATTTTAGTTCCGATGAAAGCCGCCAGGAGGCAGCGCGTGAGGGAGGGAATCGGAAGCTTTTGGTATCTGCAACTATATGTAACTGTGAGGATTTATTACACTTTGGAAATCTCCTAAGAGGGAGAGGGAGGGAGAGGGAGAAAAGGAGAAATTCATCCTCTCTCTCTCTCTCTTCCCCTCCATTTTCTAAAACTACCGACTGCCAGCGCCGCCCTGGTGGCCGAAAGGTGAAAACGAGGTCCGAACAAAGGACGATCGCGTTGCGTCTCTATATCTCTCTAAGGATACGGTCGCAATTCAAATCTGAAGACAATGGAACGTAGGAGGGTTCGTTTGTGTTTTTTTTTAAACCGTTAGAAGACAGATGAAGGCAGAAATGCGGGTTATGGGGATTTTTAAGGATGAAATTTTTCGAATTAATTGCATTTTTGCGTTATTTTTTGGATAATGAAGGTTGTAAATTACGCTCATGACGCCATCTTCCGATTCTCGCCTGTGAATTGGAATTCCCTCACAGAACAGGTCGTATGATTGGTTTAAATTCCTTTTGTAAGCGTCAGAAAAGGTACCTACGTTTAGCGAATCTGTTTGAAGGACATATAAATTCTTTTGTTTACCCTCTTTTCTTTTTCTTTGCGAAAATACAGTTTATACTTTTTTAACGCGACGAAATTTGTTTTGGAGAATTTTTTGTCCTTTTTAGTTCTAAAGACGAATAAGAGATGACGCTGAGCTGAACAGCTAATCGAATTTTTGGCGGGAAAGTCGATTTTGGCGCCTCTATCGGGAGAATTGGGAAACTAATATTTTCATGTAAACTTTCTCATACAACAACTTTACGTGTATATACATATATAATATCTTATTTGTGCATATATACATATATATATTATTGTTTTAGACATCAAAATGAACGACGTACTATTAAAATTACCATTGGCAGAGCTATAAACAAATTGTTATAGCAACAAAAACTATCACTTAGCAACATATTTAGTAGAAAATTCAAAATATCTCCTAACCTATGCGTTTCATAAAAAAATCTTTCAAACAAAACTTGTAATAAATTAAATTCTCTAAATGTTCGTATATGACTAATATTTACCTAAATTGAGTATTTAAAGAGAAATTTGAAAGAAACTGAGATGCGGGAAGAACAAACGTCACTTCCGGTACACCAGTTTTGACCAGAAACCTTTTCAGATGTTCATTTATTAACAATAACGGTAAATTTAAAGTTTTATTCTGATACGTGCATTATTTATTGAGTTAGGGCGCTCCAAATATTCAATCGCATAGAAAATGGTCAAAACGTGTTCTAGGGACCTCAAAATGTATATTTCCTATTCCGTTTTCTTCACTAATACAATAATATCTCCGATGCCACGTATGGAAGAGGTAAAAAAATAATTACCGATATCTCAATGAATATAAGCTCAACTTGGATAGTGTGTGCAGTGAAGTTACCTTGAGAACGAGCTAACTTATTTAAGCTACAGGTCAGCTGGTTGTAGTTCAAGTTGGGCGCGTTCAGGTGGGCAGAATCTGCTTATCCCAGCAGTTTCCTACATCCCTCACATTCTAAACAGTGCAGCCAACATAAATTACCGCATTTATCCCATGAAAGTTATGTTCAAGACGACGTAAGAGACTAATTTCCAAATACGTCCGAAGATGTCACTACTAGTCTTAATGGGAAAGTCTCAATAAAAACATATTTGCGGTTATTGTGAACGTATTGGACCGCGATTCTTAGTTTTTCTATATCTTTATTGACGTCTATAGATGGAAAAATATCTGAAGATGCACGAGTTGTCAAGTGTGTGAGGTTCGCAATTAGAATCACCCCTGGCGACGTAAGCAGAGATATCAAAAATTATAAACAAAGTTGTCATGGCAACATTAGCGACGTACCACCTTGAAAATAGTGTAAATAAAGGGTATAAAAATAAATATCACTGTATATGTAGAGGAGGTAACTGCAGTAGAGAATAGAAGATGAAAAACTATTAAAATTAGAAGAGACTAAAAGCATACAAATCCTCAGTATAGCAGACGTAAATATGGGAAGACAGAAATTAGAGAGAGAGAGGAAGAGAGAGCAGCAGAGAGAGAGAAGACAGAACAGAAGAGAGAGAGAGAGGAAGATAGAGAGAGAGAGAGGAAGAGAGAGGAATAGAGAGAGGAATAGAGAGAGGAAGGGAGAGAGAGGATGAGTGAGAGGAAGATAGAGAGAGGAAGATAGAGGAAGAGAGAGGGAGAGAGAGAGAAAGATAGAGAGAAAAATAGAGATGAAGATAGAAACAGGAAGATAGAGAAATATTGAGAGGGGAATATAGAGAGAGGGAGAGATAGAAAGAGAGGGAGAGAGAGGGAGAGACAGCGAAAGAGAGATAGGAAGACAGTGGAATACAGAAAGTAGAGAAAGAGGAAAATAGAGATGAAGATAGCAACAGGAAGATAGAGAAATATTTAGAGGAAGGGAAAGAGAGAGAGAGAGAAAGGAAGAGAGAGGAATATAGACAGTAGAGAAAGAGGAAGAGAGATAGGAAGAGAGATAGCAAGAAAGAGATAGGAAGAGAGATAGGAAGAGAGAAAGTTGGGGAGGAAGATAGAGAGGAAATGAGAGAGAGTAAGAGAGAGAGGGAAATGTCGGTATTGAGAGAGAGAGAGAGAGAGGGAGGGGAAAGGCCTATAGGAACAGATGAAGAGATAAAGAACAAGAGACAGAGAGAGGGTAAGATATGATATAATGCTTTAAGGTATGGATTAGTTTTGGTTACTCATGTAAGACATTGTCTCTTGTGTGTGGACCCACTCCCCCTCCTTTCCCTCCCTCTCTCTCTCCCCCTCTCCCTCCCCCCTCCCTCTCCCTCCCCCCTTCCCTCTTCATAGTAGCCGTAATTAATGTGAAGTGGAAAGGATTTTAGAGAGGAGGAAGAGAGAGAGAGGCTGTAAAGGAAGGTGCTTCCCTCTATGAAATTCGCCCCCAACCCCACCCCACCCCACCCCGCCCCCTTCCCATAATTCCATGCGGCCATCCGATGGACATTCCAAAAAGGTGTTGGGTTAGAGAGGGAGGGAGGGATGGAGGGAGCACACACCCGTGACGTCAGCCATAATTTCAACGTGGCTGCTTAATCTTCAGATATGGATTCATAATTCCCTTTTGTTAAGACGGGTAAAAGGGGGGGAGAGGGAGGGAGGGGGGAGGGAGAGGGAAGGAGAGGGGGGAGGTAATATATGCATTGTGTAGGGAGAGGGGGGGGGAAAGGATTGGGAAGTTAGAAGGATATGTGCGTGAGTCTGTATGTATATAGAGGTGAAGGAGTCAGAGAGAGAGAGAGAGGGGGAGAAAATGAGGGGAGGGGGGAGAGAGGGAGGAGGGGGAGGGGAAGTGAGAGATAGGAAGATAAGGATGAAGATGGGAAGAGTTGAAGAGAAAAGAAGATGAAAGAAAGGGAGGAGGAGAGGGGTAAAGGGAGAGAGAGAGAGAGACAGAGGAAGAGGGAGGACGGTTGAGAGATTGGGAAGAGAACAGAGGTAGAGAGAGGGAGAGGTAGACAGGAGAGGAAGAGGAAAGGAGGGAGATAGGAGGAGTGAGAGAAAGGAGAATAAGAGGGGAGAGAGAAAGAGTGAAAGAGAGAAAGAGATGAAGAGGGAGAGAGAGGAGAGGAAGAGAGGTGAGGGAGAGAGCGGGGAAAAAGAGAGGAGAGGGAGATGGATAAATGAGAGGAAAAGGAAGGAGAAGGAGAGTAAGAGAGAGACAGGAGATGAAGAGGGAGACAGAGAAGAAGAGAGGAATAGAGAAAGGGCAAGAGAGAGAGGTAGAGAGAGAGGAAGAGGAAGGAGAAGAAAAGGAAAGAGAAGAAGAGAGAGAGAGGAGAAGAAGAGAGAGATAAGGAGGAAAAAAGAGAGGAGATATAGAGAGATAGGAGAGGAAGAGGGACAGAGAGATGATGAAGATGGAGAGAGAGAAAGAGAGTTAAAGAGAGAAGATGAAGGCTAGAATGGGAGAGAGAAGATTAGAGAGAGAGAGGAAGAGAGAGAGAGGTAGAGAGAGAGAGGTAGAGGAAAGAGGGGAAGGGGGATGGGGAGAAAGAGGAAGGGGAAAATAGAGAAGATAGGGGATGAGAAAGGGGAAAAGAGAGCCACAGAGAAAGATGGAGAGAAAGAGAGAAAGAAAAAAGAGGGAAAAATGAGAGATGAATGAGGCTGTGTATAAAAATGAGTTAGAAAAACTTGAATAGAAGAAAAGAAGATAATTGAAGAGATAAGAGGAAGACAGAGAAGAAAGTGGAGGGAAAGAAAACAAGGGAGATAAAGGAAGAAAGCGTAAAGAGAAACAAATAAAAGTGGAGATAGAGAAAGACCGAGAGGAAAACAGAGCGAGAAAATTAGGAAACTTGAAATTTATCGATCACATCGATACATCGAAAGGAAAAATATCGATTCGTTCCTGTTTCCCTTACTTGTCGGTGCAATGTTTTTTTAAAATTATAATTTAGCTTGTTTTTAACATAGTTTTAACAGCTTCAGCTATGATGAATGAATTTCAAAACTAAAAAATTTCGTCAAAGTTGGAAAAAGGTCGACGTTTCAATCGATATATTGCACGGACCAATATCGATTTATTCCTGTTTTTTTATTTGGAGATCACTAAAAAGTCGTCTTAATTGCAAGAATAATTCAATTTTTTTTAAAAACTTTGGTCTATTTGAGACTTTCCCGATGACAAACGAATCGTTAAATCGCAGAATCCAAGCATATCGATGCGTCGTATCGATTTATCGAATCGCGCTGCGACTTCCTTGCGAGTCTTTTTTTCGGAATTTGGTAACGTCTAATAAAACCCTTTTCAAAACGCTTGGGGTTGCGTTTTTTCTTTTATTCGAATCGAGGATATTTACCGCTGATGATGGCCTATCTGGAATATGTTACAGACATAAATTAAGTAATGCATTCGTTGGTACTTCTGGTGTAAAGTTGAGTTGATGTGCGGATTAATGAGTTCCAAACTTCGAATTAAATGACTTTATGTTTGTTTTATAAAATTTCTCACTCGATATAAAATTCTCATCAATCGAGAGAGCGTAATAGGGAGAGGAATAGATGGATGAATAGAGATATGAACAGAGGAAAATATAGAGGAAGATAGAGAGAGGAATATATAGAAGAAAATGCGGAATGTTTGGTATTTAATATTAATATTCGATAAAAAACTCTTTTAGTGAGAAACCCTTATTAAGAATGCTTGGAGTTGTGTTATTTGTTTGATTCGAGGATGTTTACCGCTGATGAAGGCTTATCTGGAGTATGTTACACGCATAAATATTCATTTGCATTTTTGGTATAAAGCTGAGTAGATATACTCAAGTATTTTAAAGTTAAATCTTATATAATATAATTGAATGTCTGTCCATCTATCTGTCCGTGTGTTCCTTATACATTCCCACGCCCTTTGAGCTATCGGGACCATACTTTGAAAATTGACTTCATATGACTCTACGAGTAACATAGGCTACCTGGGATTTCCAAAATCGACCCGGGTTCGATTCCAGGAGACAATTTTATTTTCCCATAAGTTTACACGGGATTTTCGATTTTTCAGGGTGCAAGGTTTTTTTCCTTCATTCTTTAAAATACGTAAATATGGACCGATTTTCTTCGTTTTTGCTTTATTCGACTAATAAAACTCCATACTATCTTTATTCTTGCGATGTTTACATGTTACACGGTCGAATCATTCAGAAATTTTCGAAATTTTGCGGATATTTCGTACTCTTTCCGGACGTTGTCAAGGCGACCGTAATTGTTGCCTCCGATTCAATTAACGTCAATTAAACCGTCAAATAGGTGAAAGAGTAGCGTTATTCGCTTCGAACTGTTGTTTAAGCATCGAAATTAATGATATATAGCAACGTACATAGTTAAGGATAATTATTCTGTTGACTGCGTATGGGAAGCGTTTATAACGACAATTCATCGTGTGTATGCTGGAATCTTACCTTTTAGTAAGTAAAATCTTTATATTATACATCTGTAATGCTTACTAACGCACATTTATAATACTCTCCGTAGAAGTCACTCGACATCAGTTTGTGGTTGTGAATAAAACGTCTAATCTATACAAGTTTTTCTAGGACGCCGACATTTCCCCAGAAAGTGACAAATGCTTCTTTGGTTCGTAAATGACACACGTATCGCACAGCAATATATGGGGCATTTGCTGTAATTAGAAGGTAAGTATGCTTTATTAAAGATTCGATCCCATTTTGAATGTTCTTACAGGTTAAAATTCTTAAGATTTATGGATTACAGTGTAAAGGCGACTTTCTCTTGGTCACTTGGTTACGTGTCTGGCATAACCCGAGATTGTTTCATATTCAATATTACAGTCAATAATATCTTTTTACTGACAAATAACAGCGCTATAGTTAAGCACTTCCTTGTGCATTAAAAACAGTCATCTGATGCTAATATTTAACTTCATCCAACTTTAAACAAAGTCCTGCATTTCTGCAAACTTTATAGCATCATCCTTTTTTTGCTCGACCTAATTTCCTTACTTTAAAAATTTTGTCAGCTATTTAACCTGATCCTAATCGTGTCTTATTTCGAAGCGAAACAAGTCAATTAATCGCAGATAATACTTACGTAAAAGTCGAAAGTTATTCGCGAAAAGAGCGTGGACCGGTAAGATTCGATTTGCGTCAAAGTAAAGATGGAGTTAGCTCATTCACGAGAGACCGGAATAAATCTAGAGCTCTTCTAACAAAATATTAATGGAGTATTTAATAATTTTAGACACATGAGTAATGAGAAAAGAATCTTGTGTGTACAGCACATGAATATCTCCATGCAGAGGAAGAGATATATAGATAAATGTCTTTATTTTCAGGGCGAAATTGAGACCATAAGGTCCCCTCTTCAATTTAAACCTTCTTTATCGATCACAAGATAATAACATGAATAAGTATATATATGACAACAGAAATATAACAAGAGAAAAAGTTGCGTCAGAAAAATACAACGGGAACAGGACAATAAATATCAAATCACACATTAGACAAGTCTCTAAGAAATACAATAATGAATACTATTAGAAAGAGATAAAGTATATGATATACTAGCAGGATTTCCCTATGAATTTCAACGGATTTAGTGAAGCTACTACAGCACAACGTACAAACTCTTTAAAATATACTTATAGTAGATACTTTTAAAATTACAATTAGCTTTACGTAACAATTAATCATATCTGCTTGTAACAATCCGTTTCCCAGCCTATTGCATTCAAATAAAACGATAATTGTATTTCCTATCATATATATCACTTTCGCCGAATCCAGCTTCATTTCTTGTGTAATTATGCCTCGCTGAAATATTTATTTTTATGTCTTGTAAGCAAGAAACCCTTGAAAAAGCAACGTACAGTAGTCCATGATTGAACACTGATTCCGGTAAATGTACACCAGATACGTGAGCTTATTTAGGTTAATAAACATTATATTGTAGAATATGATGATTTTACTTACAAAAATGTAAGATTCCAGTATTCAATAGACGAAAGAAGGTTCAATTACTTTCATCAATCGTTATAAAAGCTTCCTGAATAATAATCAGTATCCATTTAGGTTGATATCCATAAACATCGATCGTTTCGTTGCTTAAACTAAAGTGCGAAGCGAATAACGCTAAACTTTCGTCTATTTGTAAGCTTCATTGAAGTTAATTGAATCGAAGGTAACAATGACGGCCGCCTTGGCAACGCCCGGAAGGAGTACGAAAAATCCACAAAATTTCGAAACAAAAGGCCTATTTCTGAGAACTTAGACTGTTTAACATGTAAACTTCACAGGAATAAGATAGTACAGAGTTTCATTCATCGAATAAAACAAAAACGAAAAAAATCGGTCCGTATTTACGTATTTTAATGCTCGAAGGAAGAATACCTTGCAAGTCATGAAATGGATTCATACGTTCTTATGGGAAAATGTTAATCCCCTATATTGGCAGCACTGATTAATCCCGGTTGACCAAACCTTGACCATTCACTAAGTTAGGATGCAAGGAAGAATCGTACCAAATTTAGTTATTCTAGCTTTTATCGTTTAGGAGGAGTTCCATTAACAAACACACAAACACACGCTTCAAAGTATATTATAGATATATTAATGTAGTAAAAGTTTATCTGAAGACAGTGAGAGAGAGATAAGATGCAGAGGAAGACATGGCGGGCCACATAGGTAGTTGCTAATCATTCGGCGGGCCGTATTGGAATTTGCCGTAGGTTGGTACCACTGGTCTAGAGGGCCGAATACGGCCGACGAGAAGTATTATTACGTGGGGGCGAATCTATGATAACAAAATACTGAGACGCAGATATTTTTTAATAAAAATGACAATACCAAAAACATAATATTACTACTATTATTTTGTCCATAAGATTCCTTTCGCAGAATTCTAAGATAGACTTCGGTATTTATTTAAATATTAAAATTTTTGAATTTCAGGTAGTTTCTAAGGCGTTGTCATAGAAATATCGTCGTAGTTACGTCGTTAACGGAGGCCACGGCCACATTATTACGGGGGGCGAATCTATGATAACAAAATATTGAGACGCAGATATTCTTTTAAAATGAGAATACCACAAATATATTATTAATATTATTATTATTTTGTCCACAAGATTCCTTTCGCAGAATTCTAGGATACACATCAATGTTTATTTAAATATTAAAATTTTTGAATTCCACGTAGTCTCTAAGGTGTTGTCATGGAAATATCGTAGTAGTTACGCCGTTAACGGAGGCCACGGCCACATTTTCGATGAAATCACTACGCCGTGTTTATTCCATCTGTTTGCAGTAAATGTGGTATTTAATAGGCGACTCTTGATTCAATCGGCGTAGGATTAATTTGTTTTCTTAGGGCGCAGGCAAAATTTGTCTTACACAGACGTACACACAAACAGTCACAGTACTTTCTCTATACTACGTACATATATATACATACATACATACATATATATATATATATATATGGAGAAAGTAAAAAACAAATAAACTCAAAGTATCTCTTAAACAAAATATTTTTCAAACGAAACTTCTATAAAATTTTATTCTCTACAACTTTATAAAAACAATATTTTCGAAAATCTGGTTATAAAGGAGATAATTAGACAAAACAAAGAAAAATCCAAATATGTTGAAGGTATAGGGAAATAATCGTAGTGGTCAAAAACTTCAGCCACGGGAATATATTACTAAACTAAGATCTTGGCTCGGAGTGGGAATACCCAAACCCAATAATAATGCCTTCAAACGTGCTTATTTATATCAGGCTCCCAAGTAATTTAATTCCGTATAAATTGAATTGAATTGAATTGACTTAACAACCTGGTACATTTTTACGAAATATAAAATATGGCTCTTTGAAAAACCTACTGCAGAAGTTCTCATAAACAATACCATAACCTGAAAGTATTTAATTTTTGGATTTTAGAACGTTTTCTCCTCGGTTCCTGTCTCTGTAAATAAATGTACACATTAAAATTCAAAACTATATTTGTATCCGAACTTTCATGTCTATTTTGAATGTTAAATAATGTATTCACTACACCAGCCATTTGCCTTTCGGGTAGAAGCGTGTATTTTTCCATAAAACAAATCAAATAGCACCGATTATTTTAATGAAGTATTTTTAAAGGCGGCGTTGGATTCCCTTCGCCTTCAAATAAATATTTTTATACTTGTCGGCGAGGATCTACTCATAAGGGGCCATGTTAAATATGTCATTTTCAAGGACGATTTACGAAAAATTTAGCTCGGTAAGATCAGGTTTTTTTTAATGCTGTGGATAAACCGAGCGTTCAGGAATGCATGACGTGTTTTTCAGAATTTTCTTGGACTTTATGGAGGAACCACCTTAAGCGTCAATATACTGAATGGCAACCCCAAATCAGGTTTTCCTCTGAGGTTCCTATATTCCACTATATAAAAACTGAACTTTTTTATTTTGTTATGTTATTCTTGTGCAATAAATATTATTTAATTTACAAATAAGTAAAATATCTCCTAAATGGATGGTTCTACGAAAATTTGTTTCGAACAAAACTTGTAAGAAATATTATTCTCTACAACTTTGGTCCTTACTAAGATTACCAATAACGACGTTTGTAAGGAGATATTTGACGGAAACCGAAAAAACCGATTATTTATAAATAATTCCTAAACAATAACTGCTGTGGAAAATCGTTTCAAATAAAAGTTGTAGGAAATTACATTCTCTATAACATTTGTATAGAATTGTATATACAATAATGATGTTTTAACGGAGAAATATCGCAAAAATCGAATCGGGTTTCGAATAAACCTCGACTTCCGGTAAACTGTTATGGTCCTGAAACTAATCAGTTCTTTGTGCTCATGTTAAAGTGTTATATATGAAGTTTGGTATTAATATGAGAGGTACTTTTTGAGTTAGAGCGCCCGCAATCACATACACACACAGACACCATTTCGAAGATAGTCTAAACGTGTTCTAGGGACTTAAAAACGTGTATTTCCATTGAAATCTAGAAGTCGATTTTTTTCGTGATCAGAATACTTTCCCATTACTATGGAGAAAGTAATAAAAAGGAGGAAAGAGAGAGAGAGGAAGGGAGAGAGGGAGAGAGTAAGAGATGAAGATAAAGGAAGAGAGAGGGAGGAAGAGAGAGAGATAGGAAGTTGGCGATATTAAGGATTAAGCAGAGGGGACAATTCAGGACGAAAAGGGAGAAAGATTGGTCAAGAAGGGGTGATTCCAGCGGAGGAAATAAAAGGGAGGGAGAGGGGGAGGGAGAGAGGGGGAGGGAGAGAGGGGAGGGAAGGAGGTAAGAGAGGGGGAGGGAGGGAGGGAGTTAGCATCTGTGGTCAGTGTGAATTCAAGAGAGGAAGGAGGAGGGAGGAAGAGAGATAGAGGTAGGGGAAAATGATGGAGATGGCTACTTGTGCGCATACACACACACACACGCTGTGGCATCACACACACACACGAGACCAGGTTAAGAGACAAAGGGTTTGGAGGAGGTAATGAGAAGGTATTATTAGAAGATATGGGTTTATATGGGGGTGAGAAAGAGAAAGAGAGGGAGGGAGAGAAAGGGATGTCCTGGAAGGATATATGTATATATATGTGAATGAGAGAATATGAAGGGATTGATGAATAGTTTGGAATATAATGCGAAGAGTCAGGTGGAGGTAAGGGTTATAGTGAAATAAAATGGGAATTTTAAAGGGAGGAAGAGTTGGAGAGAAATAGAGAGAGGAAGCTAGAGAGGAAGAGGGAGAGGAAGAGAGCGAGGTAAAGAGAGTAAGAGAGAGAGAGAGGATTAGAGAAAGGGGGAAGAAAGTGGGAATAGAGAGAGGAAGAGAGAGAGGAAGACAGAGAGAGGAAGAGAGAAGAGAGGAGGATAGAGAGTGGGAATAGAGAGAGGAAGAGAGAGAGGAAGACAGAGAGAGGAAGAGAGAAGAAGAGAGGAAGATAGAGGGAAGAGAGAGGAAGAGAGAGAGAGGAAGACAGAGAGAGGAAGAGAGAAGAAGAGAGGAAGATAGAGAGAGAGAAGAGAGAGAGAAGAGAGAGAGAAGAGGGAGAGAAGAGAGGAAAAGAGACAGAAGAGAGAGGAATTGAGAGAGAAGAAGAGAGGAAGAGGAGAGAGAAGAAGGGAGATAGGAAGAGAGTGGGAAGAGAGAGAGAGGAAGACAGAGAGAGGAAGATAGACGAAAAGAGAGAGGAAGAAAGAGAGGGAGGAAGAGAGAGAGAAGAGGGAGATAAGAGAAGAGAGAGAGAAGAGAAGAGAGAGAGAAGAGAGAGAAATTGAGAGAGAAGAAGAGAGGAAGAGGAGAGAGAGAAGGAGAGAGGGAGAGAGGAGAGGAGATAAGGAATATATAGAGAGAGGAAAAGAAAAGAATAGAGAAAGACAGAGAAAGAGAGAGGAAGGTAGGAGTAAGAGATTGATGAAGATTAAGAGGGAGGAAGAGAATGGGACGGAGAAAGAGAGTAAGAGTGGGGAAAATAAAGAGGAATTGAGAGAGGATGAAATGGAGGAAGATATCGTACGAAGGGAGGGAATAAAGAGATAGTACGACAGAAAAGAAAGGGGTAATGTTTGAATTAAAATTTCAACATAATTTAATTGCGCTACGGTAAACAATTTTTAAGCCAATTTTTGTCGATTTTCGTCTCATAATCGATAGATATCGACCTGTCAAATCCATCTATCGCCATGGGAAATACTGATTCGATAGGAAGACGAAGAGAAGTGAGAGAGGGAGAGAGAGGAAGAGAGAGGGAAAGATGGAGTAAAAGGGGAAGATAAAGAGGAAAATGGAAGGAAATAGAGAGGAAGAGAGAGTGAGAAAGAGAGGAAGAGAGTGGAAAGAGAGAGGGAGAGAGGAAATGAGAGAGAGACGGAGAGAGAAAGAGAGAGAAAGAGAGAGGGAGAGAGGAAGAGAAAGAGGAAGAGAGAACGATAAAAAGAAAAATTTATATTAAGTTAATTAGAACTACAACATGAGAAATCAGAGGCACAAAAGAAACAGTGAGAGAAAGAGTAAGTGATAAAGAGGAAGAGGAAGGTGAAGAAAGGAGAGAGAGAGGGTGAGAGAGAGAGGAAGAGAGAGAAGAAGAGAGAGAAGAAGAGAGAGAGGAAGAGAGAGAGGGAAAGAGAGAGGAAGATAGAGTGAGGAAGATAGTGAGAGAGGAAGATAGAGGAAGAGAGAGGAAAAGAGACAGGAAGAGAGAGGAAGAGAGAGAGAGGAGGAGAAAGAGAGGAAGAGAGAGTGAGAGGAAGAGAGTGAAAGAGAGAGATAGAAATAGAGAGAGAAAGAGAGAACGATAAAAAGAAAAATTTATAGTAAGTTAATTAGAACTACAAGATGAGAAATCAGAGGCACAAAAGAAACAGTGAGAGAAAGAGTAAGTGATAAAGAGGAAGAGGAAGGTGAAGAAAGGAGAGAGAGAGAGAGGGTGAGAGATAGAGGAAGAGAGAGAGGAAGAGAGAGAAGAAGAGAGAGGAAGAGAGAGAGGGAAAGAGAGAGGAAGATAGAGTGAGGAAGATAGTGAGATAGGAAGATAGAGAGAGGAAGAGAGAGGAAAAGGGAGAGAGGAAGAGAGAGAGAGGAGGAGAAAGAGAGGAAGAGAGAGTGAGAGGGAGAGAGTGAAAGAGAGATAGAAAGAGAGAGAGGGAGAGAGAAGGATAAAAAGAAAAATTTATGGTAAGTTAATTAGAACGAAATTTAACATGAAGAACCTCAGGCACAAAAGAAACAGGGAGAGAAAGAGTAAGTGATAAAGAGAAAGAGGAAGGTGAAGAAAGGAGAGAGAGAGAGATAGAGAGAGGGATAGAGACGGAGAGGCATGATCTTGAGAATTAACCCTCGCAATAAGGACTTATCGCCCTGTATTCATCTTCTCGGAGACTTTACTCTAAAAGATATGGTGGTTAAAAGACAGAGAGAGGGGGAGGGAGGTGTGAGGGAGGGGGGAGGGTTAAAGAGAGGGATAGATGTGGCAACGGCGCCGGGGGAGCGATCCGGCAACGCGGCGAACCGGTCAAGCCATTGGATAGAATTGATGTGAATCAATTTCGCAGGTGAGAAAATGGGGGAAAAATAATAGATACAAATTGAGACAAAGAGGGCGTGCGTTCGCGTTATTCCTGTGCGTGCGCGCGTGCGTGCGTGCGTGTGTGTGTGTATATAAGAAATAGAATTAGATAAAGGTGAAATTGTGAGAGAAATAAATTATTACGTGACTTAAAAAAATGAATGTCATGTGAACAAATTGTATCATAGAATGCATAAACAAAATTTGGTGTGGTACTTAACTTATTGCATTTTAAAACTTATTGAATGTATATAAGATTATGAGAGAGAGGAAGAGAGAGAGAAATAAGGAGAGGAAGAGAGAGAGTGGAAGATGAAGAGAGGAAGAGGGAGACTAAGAGAGGAAGAGAGAAAGAAAGATACAGAATGATAGAGAGAGAAAGAGAGAGAGGAAGATAGAGAGAAGAGAGAGAGTGGAAGAAGAAGAGAGAGAGGAAGAGAGGGAGAGTAAGAGAGAGAGAGGGGGAGGAGAGAGAGAAAGGAAGAGAGAGGAAGGGAGAGAGGAAGAGAGAGAGAGAGGAAGAGAGGGAGGAGAGAGAGGAATATAAAGAGAGAGAGGAAGATAGAGAGAGGAAGAGAGAGAGAGAAAGGAGAGAGAGGAAGAGAGAGAGAGGAAGAGAGAGAGAGGAAGAGAGAAAGAGAGGAAGAGAGAAAGAGAGGAAGAGAGAGAGAGGGGGAGAGAGAGAGGAAGAGAGGGGGGGAGGAGAGAGATATAGGAATGGAGAGGGGAAGAGAGAGAGGGGAGGAGAGAGAGAGAGGAAGAGAGGGGAAGAGAGAGAGAGAGGAAGAGAATGATTCAGAGAATGATAGAGGAAGAGAGAGAGAGAAAGAGACGATAGAGAGGAAGAGAGAGAGATGAAGACAGAGTGATGAAGACAGAGAAAAGTCGAGAAAGAGGAGAGATAGAGGAACATTGAGGAGGAAGACAGAGAGGAAAATATATAGGAAGATGAGGGGAGAGAGGGAAAGGAGAGAAGAGAGGAAGAGATGGAGGAATTGGGAGAGAGGAAGAGAAAGGGAGAGGGAAAATAGAGAGGAAGAAATAGAGGAACAAAAAGAGAAAGTAAGGGAGGGAGGATGGAAAAGGGATGAATGGCGTGAATAAGAGAGAAGAAGATTGAGAGGAAGAGAGAGAGAGAGGAAAGAGAAAGAGACATGAAAAGAAAGAACAGAGAAGGAAATCAATAAAAATAAACAGGGAGAGAGAGAGAGGAAGAGAGCGAGAAAAGGAGATAAAGAAAGAGTAAGAGAGAGAGAGAAACAGATGAATAGACAGACAGGAAGAGAGGGAGAAAAAGATTGCTAGAGATAGAGGAAGTGATAGAGGAAGAAACAGACAGACAGACAGACGGACAGACAGACAGACAAACGACTTTATTTCGTGCGAAATTGAGACTGTGAAGAGAGAGAGAGAGGGAGAAAAAGAGTAAGAGATGGAGGAAGGGGTTGATGAATAGAGAGAGGAAGACAGAGAGAGGAAAAAAGAGACAGATGAAGAGAGAGAGAGGAGAAGAGAGAGAGAGAGAGAAAGCAGAGAAGTATAAACAAGACCAAGATGCGTTTATTTTTTCGTTAAAGTCCCTTCTGAGGAATGGATGGCCGTTGAGGGATGTTGGGGGGGCGTCTCCTTAAGTCTTTTCCGAAAAAAGGTCCTGTATTTAGTGAAATTGATGTGATGTGAAAGAGATAGGAAGGAGAGAGAGAGAGGAAGATAGAGAGCAGGACAAAAGCAGATTTATAACAAAGAAGATGGCCAAAGGTCTAAGATCTCCTTACATTGGACAGATTTACTATTTACCTCTTGCATAAATAACTTTCAAACTGCATCAGGATAACATTTATTTACTGCACCAACAATAAATATTATATTATAACACATTGTAATGAATATCATTGCTCCAACTACATAAATAACTATTTGATCGAATTTTCTGTGCAGAATACGAGTTTGGGGGGTATAAATAATTAGAAATCGATTTCTCCTCAGCAGGTAAACTTAGAATCACAAGATTCATACGAATTTTAGAATGAATACTCAAAATTATACCGCGAAAATCTAGTTTGTCTACGTTGCAGGATTGTTGAGACATTGAGCATACAGGCAGACGAATTTTATGTACACGTGCTATTTCTTCTAGGTTCCATAAATTTATTTTATGTATGAATTGTTCATAAAATCCGTCTTAAATAATTTTCGTATTAATATAAGGTCTTAGGAAGCCTTCAGAAAGGAATAAGCTCACTTTAAAATGTAGCAAACGTTCTTGACAACGGTATCTTAGCAACTTTGAGCGAACTTCCCTCAACGAATCATTTCCCCTCCGTTTTAGAGCGCAAATGACCTCGCAAGCAAGCATTCGGACTGCAGAGGACATCAAAGCTGTGAGATTGGCCTTGATGCGAAGTCCCGGTGATTCAAAGAGGAGATGTAGCATGTAAATTTTTTGTTCTTAATCTCGTAAAGTATTGCTCATATCAAAATATTTTTCAAATAAAAGTTGTAGGACTGGTAAAGTAGAGTATTTCCTTTCCTATACATTTTTATCGTAGGAGTAGCCGTTATCCAGAAAATCAAACAAGGAAGAGAGTAAAAGAGAGGGAGAGGAAGAGAGAGAGGAAGAGAGAGTAAAAGAGAGAGGCCGAGAGAGAGGAGAGAGGGAGAGAGAGGGAGGAGAGAGCAAGAGAGTAAGAGAGGAAGGGAGAGGAAGAGAGAGAGAGGAAGATAGAGGAAGAGAGAGAGGAGAGAGGGAGAGAGAGAGGAAGAGAGAGGAAGAGAGGGAGGAGAGAGGAAGAGAGTAAGAGAGAGGAAGGGAGAGGAAGAGAGAGTAAGAGAGAGAGGAAGAGAGAGGGAGAGAGAATGGAAGAGAGAGGAGAGAGGGAGAGAGAATGGAAGAGAGAGGAAGACAGAGGGAGAGAGAGGAAGAGAGAGAGGAAGAGAGGGAGAGAGAGGAAGAGAGAGAGAGAAGAGAGAGAGAAGAGAGAGGAAGAGAGGAAGAGAGAGGGAGAGAGAGGGAGAGAGAGGAAGAGAGAGAGAGAGAGGAAGAGAGAGAGAGAGGAAGAGAGAGAGAGAGGAAGAGAGGGGGAGAGAGGAAGAGAGAGGAAGAGAGGGGGAGAGAGGAAGAGAGAGGAAGAGAGAGAGGAAGGGAGAGAGAGGTAGAGAGTGGAAGAGAGAGGAAGAGAGAGGAAGAGAGGGAGGAGAGAGGAAGAGAGTAAGAGAGAGGAAGGGAGAGTAAGAGAGAGAGGAAGAGAGTAAGAGAGAGAGGAAGAGGGAGGAATGGAGAGGGAGAGGAAGAGGAAGAGTAAGAGAGAGAGAGAGGGAGAGAGAGATGAACAGTAATTTAAAACACAAGGAATGACTTGAGAGGATGGCGATTTGATGTGTCAGACGCCAGACTTCAAAATGTCTTCAATTTACATTATTATTTAACGTAATAAATATCGGAATAACACCAAGTAGTCCGATCTGTTTATTGAATGACGGTAATGTCGATAGCCAGCTTCCCGCCAAGCTCAAAAGACTTTAAAACCTTTCTTTTCGTAATAAACTCCTTGATAGGAAGTCCATAACACCGCGTTCTTTTAAAAGCATGTTAATTAGACGTCCCTCCGAGGCGTGTTATCACATCGATCGTGCCTTGTTTCTGATGGAACACACGCGAGAGATTAAATAGCTTCCTTCGAAGTCGACGTATGTTTATAACATGCCCTGAAAATAACATGAGAACATTGCTAATGACGTAAAGCTTTTACCTGGAAGCTTGGCTATTAAGAAACCTCAAATACGCGAAAAGTTAAAACATACATTCATCCATGTAAAACGTCGCTAGACAACTATTAACAAAAACAAATAAAATCTGATGTGGCCAACACATGACATTCTCCATATTTGAGATAGGTATAGATATTTAAATTATGATGAATAATATTATGAGGCAGAATTATTATTTCGTATCGTAAAAGAATACAGTCGTCCTTATTGCCGTAAATTAGGTATATTTTGAATATATTTACAGAATACACCGCTACATGGTGTTGGCGCTGTATACTGGTATTAAGATAAAGCGAAATATCTCCGAAATGGATGGTTCTACGAAAATTAGTTTCGTACAAAACTTGGAAGAAATATTATTCTCTACAACTTTGGTCCTCACGAAGATTACCAATAACGATGTTTTTAAGGAGAAAACCGAAAAACCGATTATTTATAAATAACTCCTAAACAATAAATACAATAGAAAATTGTTTCAAATGAAAGTTTTAGGAAATTACATTCTCTATAATTTTTGTATAGAATTGTATATACAATAATGATGTTTTAACGAAGAAATATCGCAAAAACGGAATCGGGTTTCGAATAAACCTCGACTTCAGTTTAATCGTTATTGTCCAAAAACTAATCAATTCTTTGTGCTCATATTAAAGTGTTATATATGAAATTAGGTATTAATATGACAAGTAATTTTTGAGTTAGAGCGCCCACAATCACACACACACACAGACATCATTCCGAAAATAGTCTAAACGTGTTCTAGGGACCTCAAAACGTGTATTTCCGTTGAAATCTCGAAGTCGATTTTTTTCGTGATCACAACACTTTCCCATTACTACTTATGGAGAAAGTAAAAAGAGAGGAAAAGAGAGAGGAGACAGAGGAAAAGAGGGAGGAATAAATAGAGGAATAGAGAGAGGAAGAGAGGGAGGAATAGACAGTATTTAATATCGAATCAACTCAGTATAGATTTTTCTGAGATAACTCTTGAAACAAGAAAGGAAATAATAAATAAAGAAACGATGAATGACCCTTAAGGACACAAATACCCTTAAAAAGAGAGAGAGGGAGAGAGAGAAGAGGAAGAGGAGAAGGCAGGGAGACAGAGAAGAGAGAGAGAGAGGAGGAAGTAAGAGAGAGAGAGAGATATTTATAGGAGTTTAGGAGACCGAGACATCGTTTTAAAGTGTAACTGAGGAGACAGTAATAGGCCTTAGATTTGTTGCACTCTTGAGACGAGTCAAAATAAGGGAGAGGAAGACAGAGAGGGAGAGAGAGGGAGAAAGAGAGAGAGAGAAGGGGCCGAGTGAGAGATAGCACCAAGTATTCCCATCGGGATTGACCACTGTCCGAGCCCTAAACAGTCATCCAGTATACGAACTTAACAGAGGCCCTATGGCTTTATATACAGTATATATATATACTATATATATAAAGATTTATTATGGCTAAAAGGAGGAGCTTAAGGCCTTCAGGTCGCAGAGAGAGGAAGATTAAGAAATGGGTGGATACGTGACGTCGAAGTAATACCATTGAATGCTCAAGCTATGGCAGAAAAATTTCCTTCAAAGTTCAGCATCTGCTAAAAGTATGGATTAATTCTGATATACAAAAAATTATGGCTCTCTTCGGTTATATTCCTAATTATGTTACAGTTGCCGACGAGGTTAGTAAATGAACAATCAAAAAGTTACTATAACATTCTAAATTATATTATTATTCATTTATTACTTTCTCCGTATGCGCAGTATAGAGAAAGTATTGTTTTGATGAAAAAAAATCGACTTCGAGATTTCAACGGAAATACATCAGGTCCCTAGAAACATTTAAACTATTTTCGGAATGTCTGCGTGTCTATATGTGATTGTGGGCGCTCTACCTCCAAAAATACTTGCCATATCGATACCAAATTTCATATATAACACTTAAGTATCAGCACAAGTAGCTAATTAGTTTTTGGACAATTCTGGTTAAGCGAAAGTCGAGGTTTATTCGAAACCCGATTCGGTTTTTGCGATATTTCTCCATTAAAACATCATTATTGTATATGCAATTCGATGCAAAGGTTATAGAGAATGTAATTTCCTACAACTTTCACTTGAAACAATTTTCCACAGCGGTTATTGTTTAGGAATTATTTATAAATAATAGGTTTTTTCGGTTTCCGTCAAATATCTCCTTAAAAACGACGTTATTGGTAATCTTAGTGAGTACCAAAGTTGTAGAGAATGATATTTATTCCAAATATTGTTTGAAACAAATTTTCGTAGAACCTTCCATTTCGGGGATATTTTGCTCATTCGTAAATTTCCAGTATACGGCGCCACCACCTTATAGCGGTGAATCCTGTAAACTTATTCAATATATACCTAATTTACGGCAGTAAAGACGACTGTATTCTTTTACGATACGAAATAATAATTTTGCTTTATAATGCTATTCATAACATTATAAATTTGGAGAAAGTAATGTGTTGGCCAAATCAGATTTTTTCTTTTTACAATGTTTTGGTGGAGAAAATAATATCTCGTAAAATACAATCAAAAAGACATTCATTTTTTACACTGTGTCGCCACAAGAATTCCGCATCTGATAAAATCGACCTCTATGTGCGATTCCTTTTACTTGTAAGAACCGCATAGCACTTTCCTCTATTAAACGAATTTAATTCGTCTTCATTATGATTTACGATGGGTTTAGAAAGAAATATTAGTATTATTATTTCAAGGTTCTTTGTATAAAAAAGTATGACAATTATTTGATTGTTTGTTAAGTATCTCGTTGGCAGCATGATTAGTAAATAGCTAGGGGGAGGGGAAATAACCGAAAATAACCAAAATTATTAATGCGTACAAAATTGTATTACTATACATAGAGCAGGTGACTTTGTTCCATATGCAGATATAAGAACGTGATTTCGATAAAAGGGGAAAGTCGTGTGATGTTTGCACAGAAGGTTATAGGTGGTGAAGAAATTGATCTGAGAGAGAGAGAGAGGAAGGGAGAGGGAGGAAGAGAGGGAGAGAGGAAGACAGGGAGAGAGAGAGAGGGAGGGAGAGAGAGAGAGGGAGAGAGAGGGAGAGAGAGGGAGGGAGGGAGGGAGGGAGAGAGAAGAAGAGTGAGAGGGAGGAAAGAGAGAGAGAGGGGAAGGGAGAGAGAGTGAGGGAGAGAGTGAGGGAGAGAGGGTGGGAGAGAGAGGGAGAGAGAGAGGGAGAGAGAAGGAGAGTGAGAGGGATGGAGAGAGAGAGGGGAAGGGAGAGAGGGAGGGAGGGAGGGAGAGAGAGGGAGGGAGAGGGAGAGAGAGAGAGGGAGAGGAAGGGAGGGAGGGAGGGAGGGAGAGAGAGGGATGGAGGGAGAGAGAGGGAGGGAGAGAGAGGGAGGGAGAGAGGGATGGAGAGAGAGAGAGGGGAAGGGAGAGAGAGAGGGAGGGAGAGGGAAAGAGACAGGAATACTGGGAGAATAAGAGAGATAAAGGAAGAGAGAAAGTAAGAGAAGAAAGTAAAGAGAGAAAGGAAGATAAATAAAATCTGATATGGCCAACACATGACTTTCTCCATATTTGGGCTAAAGATATTTAAATTCTTTTTATGAATAGCATTATAAGGCAAAATTACTATTTCGTATCTTAAAAGAATACAGTCGTCCTTATTGCCGTAAATTACGTAAATTTTGAATATGTTCTCATAATCCACCGCTACATGGTGGCGGCGGTGTATACTGCAAACTAAGAAAAAGCGAAATATATCCGAAATGGATGGTCCTGCGAAAATTTGTTTCAAACAAAACTTGGAAGAAATATTATTCTCTACAACTTTGGTCCTTACGAAGATTACCAATAACGACGTTTTTAAGGAGAAAACAAAAAAACCGTTTATTTATAAATAACTCCTAAACAATAACTACAATAGAAAATTGTTTCAAATGAAAAATGTAGGAAACTACATTCTCTACATTAATACATATATACATTATATATAGGGAGGGGAAGAGAGAGAGAGGAAGAGAGAGAGAGGAAGATACAGAGAGGAAGGGGGAGAGAGTGAAAGACAGAGAGAGAGAGGAGGTAATTTAGGGTAATGAGAGAGTCGAGATAAAGAGATTGCCTAAGGATAAGGACTTGAAAATAGGATAGATAGAGCGATAGGGGGATAGAGGTAGTCGAATGAATTAGAAGAGACTGCTGGTGCCTGGAAGAAAGGGATTTAAGGGAGGGAGAGAGGGAGGGAGAGAGGGAGGGAGAGAGGGAGGGAGAGAGGGAGGGAGAAGGAGGGTAAAGGATTTTGTAGGTGTTAAGTCGAGCTGAGCAGCGCATCAAAGAGAATAGATTGGGTGAGATAAGGTTCGGAGAGAGAGGGAGAGAGAGGAAGGGAGAGAGAGAGAGGGGAATGGATGAGGGTGGGGAAACTTTAAAGGAAAGGATGGAGATAGAAAAGGAGAAATATAGAAATTTAGTTGGCAGGAAAAGATTGGGTGAAAGATGGAGAGATAGAGAGGGAGAGTGGAGAATAGAGAGGAAGGGTGGAAGAAAGAGGGAGATGAAGAGAGAGAGAGGAATAGAGTGAGGAAGAGAGGAAGTAGCAGAGAGAGGAGAAGAGGAAAAATATATAGAGGGAGGTAGTACGAAGATGGAGAGGAAGAGAGGATATAAACAGGAAGAGGGAGACTGGAAAATGGAAAGGAAGGGTGAGAGAAAGAGAGAGATAAGTGAGAGAAGAGAGATGAAGAAAGACGAAGAGAGAGTTAGATAAAGAGGAAGATAGAGAGAGGAAGAGAGAGAAAGATGAATAGAGAGAGAGAGAGACAGGAACATTGAGAAGAGAAAAAGAATGTTAATCCCAGAAAAATCTCGACCGTGTAACAGGTACACAGCGTAAGAACAAGATGTTATAAACTTTTATCTGTCGAAGAAAATTGGTCCATATTCATCTATTTTGATGAAGAAAAAATCTGATGTGGCCAACACATGACTTTCTCCATATTTGCGGTTTAGGTATTTAAATTATTATAAGTGGCATTATAAGGCAAAATTATTATTTCGTATCGTAAAATAATACAGTCGTCCTTATTTCCGTAAATTATATTTTCGTTATGTTTCCAGAATTCACCGCTACATGCTGCTGGCGCTGTATACTAAAAATTACGAAAACGTTGAATATCTCTGAAATGGATGGATCTACGAAAATTAGTTTCAAACAAATCTTGGAATAAATATTATTCTCTACAACTTTGGTCCTTACGAAGATTACCAATAACGATGTTTTTAAGGAGATATTTGACAGAAATCGAAAAAACGATTATTTATAAATCATTCCTAAACTATAACTGCTATGAAAAATTGTTTCAAATAAAAGTTGTAGGAAATTACATTCTCTATAATCTTTGTATATAAAATAATGATGTTTTAACGGAGAAATATCGCAAAAACCGAATCGGGTTTCGATTAAATCGCGACTTCCGGTTAACCATTATTGTCCAAAAACTAATCAGTTCTTTGTGCTCATGCTAAAGTGTTATATATGAAATTTGGTATTAATATGAGAGGTACTTTTTGAGTCTAAACGTATGGAGAAAGTAAAAAATCCTGCAAACTGTAAAATCAATAGCCTCACGCATAGTGCTCTCATAATTTAGTGTGTATGGGCGCCCGTATTAGTGATATTCATATAAAAATTTAAAAAATATCAAGTTAATTCCTTCGCGATATAATTTCATGGATTCACTTACTGTTTTATCCTCCATGTCACTGACAAAGACGAAAAAACAAGGATTTTAAGACAATTAAAAATCATATAATACTGTGGCAAATTTCAAGTGTATCTGATATAGCTGGAGATCGGTTTTATTTTTTAAAATATTGCAGGAACGCAAACAAAAATGTATTTCGGTGTAGTTTTTCACGGGGGATACGAATAATTCATCAAAAAGTACATATCTTGATCGATTATTCTGAAATAAAATTGAGGCAGTTTTCTTTGACCTGAAGTCATACCTGCTGCTGAGAGGGTTGCTTTTACTTTTTTGTATGTAGTGTTGTTTGTAATACTTTTTACTTTCTCCATATACGTAGTATAGAGAAAGTATTGTTTTCATGAAAAAAATCGACTTCGAGATTTCAACGGAAATACACTTTTTGAGGTCCCTAGAACACGTTTAGACCATTTTCGGAATGATGTACTCGTTTGTGTTTGTATATGATTAGTTTTTGGACAACACTGGTTAATCGGAAGTCGAGGTTTATTCGAAACCCGATTCGGTTTTGGATAAATATCTCCGTTAAAACATTATTATTGTATATACAATTTCATAAAAATATTATAGAGAAAGTAATTTCCTACAATTTTCATTTGAAACAATTTTCCAAAGCAGTTATTGTTTAGGAATTAATTATAAATAATCGGTTTCGGTTTCCGTCAAATATCTCCTTAAATGTCGTTACAGATAATCTTAGTGAGGACCAAAGTTGTAGAGAATAATATTTCTTCCAAGTTTTGTTTGAAACAAATTTTCGTAGATATTTTCGGAGATATTTAACCTATTCGTAAATTTCCAGTATACAGCGCCGTCACCATGTAGCCGTGAATTCTGTAAACATATTCAAAATACACCTAATTTACGGCAATAAGGATGACAGTATTCTTTTACGATACGAAATAATAATTTTGCCTTATAATGCTATTCATAATAATTTAAATATCTCTACTCCAAATATGAAGAAAGCCATGTATTTGCCACATCAGATTTTTTACGTATTGATTTACTTCAAAACTGACATATTATCACCTCTTAGATTTGTAATGTCTTCTACATTTAATCGTATTCGACTGGTAAATAAATAAAACAAACTCATATTACTGCGGCTTATGGGTTTGTATCGTAGGTTTATGGGCAGAGATGCAGTGAAAACTTATTACCTAGCATGTTAAATCATTCTGGGATGTGAAAACAAAATTTACCTAAACTGAAACAAAACAGCGATTTAAAAAAACATTGCTGATAGCAAAAAAATGTTTCGATAGCTCGAAAGATATCGATATGCATCGCAATCATATCGATTTTATCGTAATCGACAGGTAAATCTATTAAATCAAAGTTTTTATGGAAATATATAGGGAAACCATATCAAACTCGTATAAGTGCCCGCCAAAAAGGACAGCAAGATAGATTATTCTGAAATAAAATTGAGGCAATCTTCTTTGACCTGAAATCATACCTTCTGCTGAGAGGGTTCCCTTTACTAAATTATAGTGTTGTTTGTAATACTTTTTACTGTATTGATTTACTTCAAAATTGACATGTTATCACCTCTCAGATTTGTAATGTCTTCACATCTACATAATACCCTGAAAGTCACTAGGTTGGTGGGCGGCAGGGGGTGCAGCGCACCAAAGCCTACATAAAAACGACTTTATTTAGGGCGACATTGAGACTGTGAAGTCCCTTCTTACACTTAACCCTTAAGAGAGAGAAAGGAAGAGAGAGAGAGGAATAGAGAGAGAGGAAGAGAGAGACGAAGAGAGAGAGGAAGAGAGAGAGACGAAGGGAGAGACGAAGAGAGAGATACGAAGAGAGAGGAAGAGAGAGAGGAAGAGAGAAAGAGGGAGAGAGGAAGAGAGAGAGAAAGAGAGAAAGAGAGGAAGAGAGAGAGAAAGAGGGAGAGAGGAAGAGAGAGAAAGAGAGGAAGAGAGAGAGAAAGAGAGGAAGAGAGAGAGAAAGACAGGAAGAGAGAGAGGAAGAGAGAAAGAGTGAGACAGAGAGAGGAAGAGAGAGAGAAATAGAGAAACAGCTAAGTTAACGCTAATATTTATTTTTTCAGAGTAATAAAATACAGGAAAATATCAAGTTGACTGGAATTTTTTTCTCTTTCTTCTCCTCCTCCTGCAGTTCCCCCTTTTTATCTATCTTTCAAAAAAGGTCTTCGAAGGAATTATAGGGTGATTATCGGAGAGTTTGTGTGTGTGTGTGTGTCTCAGTGTGTGCGTCTCATAAATTTAAAGCGGTTGTCGAACGAGAGAGAGAGAGAGAGAGATAGGGAGATAGATGGATTGTAAGAGAGAGGGAGGGGAGAGAGGAAGGAGGGAGAGAGGGATGAAAGGGGAGAGGAAGAGAGAGGGGAGAAAAAGAGGAAGAGAGAGAAGGAAGAGGGAGGGGTAGAGAGAGAGAGAAGCCGGGAGAGAGGGAGAGAGGAGAGAGAGGGGGGAGAGAGGAGAGAGAGAGAGGAGAGAGAGGAGAGAGAGGAAGAGAGAGAGAGGAAGAGAGAGAGAGGAAGAGAGAGAGGAAGAGAGGAATTATGAGGTGAAGATGGAGAGGAAGATATAGAGAAAGAGAGACGAAAAGAGAGGGAAAGAGAGAGAAAGAGAGGAAGTGAGAGAGAGAGAGGAAAATAAAGGAAGCATATAAGGAGAGTAAGAGGCAGAGGAAGATGAGAGGGAAAGAGAGAGGAATACGGAGAGAAGGGTGGAATTATGAGTTGAAGATAGAGGAAGAGGGAGAGGCAGAAAAAGAGAGGGAGAGAGAGAAAGAGACAGAAAGGAAGTGTCAGAGAGAGGAGAAAGAGAGAGACAAGGAGAAAAGCGAAAGGAGGACAAAAAAGCGAGAGAGAGAGAGGGGAAGAGGGGGAGACAGATGAAGGGAGAGGGAGAGAAAGAGAGGAAGACAGAGAGAGAGAAACGGACATTTGAAAAAAATTCCCCAAAAGGACAAGTGACTAACGTTTTTCCTGAAGACGGAAGTGAGGATTTATGCCTGAAGAGGGGGTTAGTATAGCTATATAGGATGAGAGAGGGAGAGAGAGAGGAATGTTTTTCGTCTTGGATCGATTCCCGCGCCATCTAGACGGTGGAAAAGGGAAGTGGACGCCGGTTGTAACAAATGAAGAACGACCTTCCGCGGAGATCACATTAAGGAAGAAAAGAGGAAGAAAACGTTGCTTTTTTATAAATTTCTCCAGCGATTAGCTCAAAAACCTATTCCGAAATGATTTATTTAGCGGTTTTATTTACGATTTTTAGAAAAGTATACGCGAGGATTTTCGTTTCGTCGCTGTTTTGTTAGTGTGTGTGTCTGTGGGTAGGGGAGCGCGCATTTCGGTTCGTTTTCCCACCGTTCCGCGGCGCTGCTGTAGCGAATATATTATTCTTTTTTTAAGCAGAAGAATGATTGAGGATGTGGAAGGATGGAAATGTTTCGCGTTATTTCTTTATTTATGGGAGATCGGTGCAGTAAATGTTTGCTTAATCTGAAGGAATTCTTGGGAGAAAATTTTGGAATAATTACTTCTGATGATTTTTAAAAAATTATTTTGTTGGCAATGCTGGACATAATCGTATCAAATATATAACTACGTAAGTATATGTATTAGTATTAGGTATACAGTAAAGTTTATTATCCTGGCCGTTAAACATTCAGAAAGTTTAAACAGTTAAATCATTAATATAAATGCATTTCTAGAGGTGCTACAACATTAAAATTTTTCAGAAATATGTAGTGTTCATAAAAATCGATGGAAAAATAAGAAATTATTTTTAAATCACAATTTTTAGTGGCTGTATTCGAGCCATTATTGCTCCAAGGCGAGGATTTGTAGTAATGACGCATTTCCGGATGATTTAAGACTTGAAATTCGACATTATTATAGTTTTATCAGTCATAACTAAAGGGCCGTTTAAAAAATCAGGCAAATAGGCACTAAAACAGGGAAAAATAGGCACTTTAAGAAGGCAAAATAAGCTACAATAGGCACCAAAATTGGCAGTGAAAGTATCGTTTTATTTCCATTTTGCTAATCAGTCACAGTTGGGATTTATGTCACAGTTAATTACCAAATATTTTTCTAGGATTTTCGATACAGAACGTTGTTCTTTTGTCAGTTAAAATGTTCTTATACTGGGAAAAACTTCTTTCAACTTCACAGGAAGTAACTGGGCAAAATTTCGGGGAGCCAAAGTTCACTTGCACTTATTTTGCCTTTATTTGCGACTGTACTGCCCCTTCTAAAACATCTGCAACCTCTGATATCGCTTTCCACCCAGGGTTTCGCTGGAATACCCACTGCAATCTAGCGAAAACTGCTTGACCATCTGCACCGGGGACTTGCTCCAGCTTTTTGTTCCTATCGATTCCACTAGGGGGCGACATTACCGCATTTGATGCAACATTGTTGCTGCAAATTCGTTTCGCTATTCGATACGTGATCACAGGACGAAATAAATTCCGACTGTATTTGGCCGGTTTGGAATGCCTCTACCACAGCTCCATAAATCTTGTCCGCGTACGAAATTATACTGTTGACATGGCGTACATTTACGAAAGACAAACTCCAAAAAGCCTTCTAATGCAATGTTTATTTCTTAGATAGCTACATGTCCCCTATTAGCAGTTAAACCGATGCGTTCTTAAAACGTGTCTTCTCTTAAAGCAGAGAAATATCGGTCAAAAATGCATTTATAGGCTCTTATCCATGAAATAGGCACTAACCAACGAAAAAGGCAATTATAGGCACTATAAAATTAGCATATTGTCATCGTAATGACCTAAAACGGACTTATATAGCATAAGCCTAAACTTGTGAGCATGGGAAACGATAAGGCATTTAGGGCAAAATCCGCCCTCTGCTTATTATACACTTGACAGTTTTCATCTCTTGGCCAACCTGAGGTTCAGCTGAAGGACCATGGCTGCTTATACTCTTTACGCTCTGAATGTAATTTCTTTTATTTACTCCCTCATCCCCAAAAATGTGTACGCCCTGTCGCATTACATTAGTCGTCCGGAATTTTCACCCAAGTCGTCGATAAAAAAGTAATTATTGAGTAGGACTTTATTGATTTTATTGATATCTAATCGAAAAATTCGGTACCATTTATGCACATTGTACAAGCATTCTCATATATTAATGAGTCGTTTAGTTATCTATTGAAAAATATGAACTATGTAGAATCATTATAAACATCAACTTAAATAACTATACGATTTTTGTCAAAGTTGTCCAAGAATAAACTATCCTTATATTCACTCATTGAGAATTATGAACTATGTAGCATTATTGCAGACGTATACTCAAGTAACTGTACGAAATTTGATCAAAATCGTTTCAGCCTTTTTTTGAGAAAATCGAATTATTGTTAAAGTTGTCCAAGAATAAACTAGCCTTATATTCATTTTTAGAGAAATATGAACTATACAGTATTATTGAGGATGTAAACATAAGTAACTGTACGAAATTTGATCAAAATCGTTAAAGCCGTTTTCGAGAAAATCGAATTATTGTTAAAGTTGCCTAGAATAAACTAGCCTTATATTCATTTTTTGAGAAATATGAACTATAGAATATTATTGAAGACGTAAACTTAAGTAACTCTACGAATTTTGATCAAAAACGTTATAGTCGTTTTTGAGAAAATGGAATTATTGTTAAAGTTGCCTAGAATAAAATAGCCTCATTTTTTGAGAAATATGAACTATACAGTATTATTGAAGACGTAAACGCAAGTAACTGTACGAAATTTGATCAAAATCGTTAGAGCCGTTTTTGAGAAAATCGGATTGTTGTTTAAAATGCGTAGAATAAACTACTATTAATTATTGATTAATGTCAACCATTTCTACGTATACTCTGCTCAGTATGATAAAATGCCTAAGTACGAGATTTCATTCATTTTCGTTCGACCGTCTAGGATCCAGAGCCAGTAACAGACAGACAGACGACATTGCGAAAAGCACTTTTTCGGATTCAGCGACACCTAAAACGTGTATTTCCGTAAAAATCTCGAGGTCGAATTTTTTCGCGAAAACAATACTTTCTCGATATACTAAAAATGAACAGGAATGCACAGATATTGAAGGTTTGCTAAAAACAGACCTACGTGAAATTCATACTTTAATTGCTAGAAGATCAACCGCTTCACTAAATCTGTTCAGGGTGCCGATGTAGCTGTGGATTGATCCACAATTTGGTACCATACACAAAAACTTCAAGGTCACGACTGGATGAGTATATGGCAAAGATATTTTCCCGAAAATAAGAGGAAGAAAAAGGAATTTAATGACACATTGGGAACTGTAGCATCCCTGAAGAAAATACTGTTTACGATGCAGTGCATTAGGTAACAAATTCTCTTCAAAATCAACCGTAGGCATGATTTATACCTTTATACGAAATTGTAATGACTGAAATTTTTTTAAGTTGTGCTTTATATTGTATAATATACTACTGAAGATGAAATGACAAATTCCTGTAAAAAATGCTGCGTGTATGTATAAAATCAATGTGAATGGACGCCAGTCAATCGAATAAGTTCCCAGTCTGAAACACCACCTGCCTTCGTAAGAATTACACAGAAATATATATTGGAATTTCTTCGTGATTATGGTGTTTTAATTTCCTTTCTCAACGTGGAAATTTTGCTGGGAATTTCTGGACATTCGCTAAACCAATTTCAAATTGTGAAAGCGTTCTTTTAGTAAACTGGAGTTGACCTACGGTCATCAGTGAATCAAGAGAGACTTTCTGGTCTAGCCATCTTATCTATTTAATACGACACTGCCAAAAATATAGATTCCGAAGACAATCAATATTTTTGCTGCAAATAAAGCCAAAATTATTAATTCTTTAAAGAATCGATTATTTATTTTAGCTAATAATATAGATTTTTTCCCGTCGTTTTTGACCAAAATCCCATAATCCTGCCAAACTTCAAGTTTATAACTCATTTGGAAGTGTATTATAAATTTTATCAGCGTATGGGGCAAGCATGGGGCAAAACGGCCCCTAAAAATTAGACATTTTCTCTCTCCTTCCCTCTCCTTCCTCCACCTCTCCTCCCTCTCTCTCTCCCTCTCTCTTCCTGTCTCTCTTACTCTATTTTCCTGTAACTATTACTCTCCCTACCTCTTCCCCTCTATTTTTCTCTCTCTCTCTTCCTTTCTCTCTCCCTATCTCTCCCTCGCTCTCTCTCTCCCTCCCTCTCTTCCTCTCTCCCTCTCTCTCTCCCTCTCTGTCTCTCCCTCTCTATCTCTCTCCCTCTCTCCCTCCCTCTCTCTCTCCCGCTCTGTCTCTCCCTCCCTCTTGTCTCTATCTCTCCCTCTCTCTCAGTCTCTCTCCCTCTCTCTGTCTCTCTCTCTCTCTGTCTCTCTCTATGTCTCTCTCTCTCCCTCTCTCTGTCTCTTTCCACATTCAGAACATTCTCTTTTCAATTCTCTTTTCCTCTCCATGTTCCTCTCTCCTACCTCACCTTATCCTCTCTTCATCTCTCTTTTTACCTTCGACTGTTTCTTTCTTTTCATTTCACATTTCACTATTTTACTTCCTCATTATCTCTACCTTCCTCTATCTTCCTCTTCCTTTACCTCTCTTTTTCTTCTCTTTAGATCTTTCTCTTCGTCTCCTCCCTCTTCCTCTCTTTCTTCTTCTTCTTCCTTTACGTTTATCTAACTTCCTCTGTTACAATTTCTTCCTTTGCGATTGCATTTCTCTCTAATTCTCCTCACTTATTTTTCTTTTTTTTATCCTTTTCTCTTTCTCTCCAATTTTCCTTCCGTCAATTCCTCTCTTTCTTCCCCTCTATTTTCCTCTTCCTTCTGCCTATCTCTCTTTCTCTCTCTTCCTCTATTTCTCTCTTTATATTCTGCCTACAGAAAATCACCCTGCACCACTGTTATTACCCCCTTTATTTTCTAATCCGATCTCTTCCCCTCCTTCCCCCTCCCCCTTTATCTCCCTCCCCCTCTACCTCCCTCCCCCCTTCACCTCCCTCCCTCCCCCCTCCTTTCATTCCCTGACCACTCATACGCTACCTCACTTCCTCCCCCTTCCACGGAACTACTTGTTCCCGCTTGTGACTGCCTGTTTATACCTCCCTCTCCCCCCTCTACTATTTCCTCCCCCCTCCCTCCCCTCTCTCCCCCCTCTCTCTATCTCTCTGCTACACTTCCAGGATGACTCCTATACGCCGTCGTTCCCCCTCCATCTCCCCCCACTCCCCCTTCTCCCTCTCTTCCCCTCCCATCCAAAGCGAGCTGTAGATTTCTCACGAGAGTCGTAGGAAAAGGTTGCCTTACCGGAAAACGTACGACTGACAAGTTGAGATGGGAGAGTCGGAATGAGATGGGATGTATGAAAAGGGAGGGGAAGGGAGAGAATGTAGGGGGAGGGGGGGAGGGAGAGAGAGACGTTTAAGTAGAGACGTAACAGAGGGAGAGAGATGGAAAGAGACAAGGGTGGGATAAAGTGAAGAAACGGAGTGAGGTAAGCATGAGTATAGTAAGAGAAAAAGGAGGGATGTGAAAAGGAGAGGAAAATGTAGAGAAAGGGAGAGAGACAGAGAAAGAGAGAGATAAAGATGGAAATAGAGAGATGAAGGGAGAGAGAGGGGAAGGCAGTGTGAGAGGAAGAGAGGAAGTGAGAGAGAGGAAGGGGGAAGGGGAGAGGTAGAGAGAGAGAGGGAGAGAGAGGGGGGGAAAGAGAGAGGGAGGGATAGAGAGAGGGAGAGAGGAAGACAGAGAGGAAGAGAGGGGGAGAGAGAGAGGAAGAGAGAGGAAGAGAGAGGAAGAGAGAGGAAGAGAGAGGAAGAGAGAGGAAGAGAGAGGAAGTGAGAGGAAGAGAGGAAGCGCGAGAGAGGAAGAGAGGGAGAGGAAGGGAGACGAAGAGAGAGGACGAGAGAGAGGGGGAGAGAGAGGGAGATGGAGAGAGAGGGAGGGGGAGAGAGTGAGGGAGAGAGAGAGGAAGAGAGAGGGGGAGAGAGGGGGGGGAGAAAGAGAGAGGGGGAGAGAGAGGGAGAGAGAGAGGGCGAGATAGGAGTCAGAGAGGAAGATAGAGAGGCAAGGAGAGAAAGGAATAGCGAGAGAGAGAGAGGGAGAGTGAGAGAGAGAGACGAAGGGAGACAGGGAGGATGAGAGAGGAAGAAAAGTAGAGAGTGGGTGAGATGGAGAAAAGGAAAGAGGAGAGGGGAGACTCCGTTGATATGTATCCTAGAATTTCGTTAAAAAACGCCAATAATCAGCATTTTCAACGCAATGTAGTGATGTAACTTTCAATCGTCTTATTTGCAAAAAGTATTACAATTTCGCAATGATAGATCGGTAATTTCACCACCCGCTGTGAGGGTAGACTACGCCGAGCTATGGACCGGGACTCGAGTCCGAATGAGGGTCGCTAATCTTCACTAATGAGAGTCGAAGGCAAAGTGCAGGTAGTCTTCCAAAACATGATCTGAGGCGGAAGAGAGAAAGGGAGAGAGGAAGATGGACAGGAGAAAGAGAGGAAGGGAGAGGGGAGAGAGGGAAAGAGAAAGCAAGCTAGAGGAAGATAGGGTAAGACAGAGTCTTCCCAAGTTAATATGTTCTTGCATTCTGCAAGCATTTTTAAATGTTAGCATTTTTACAATCTATAATTATTCCCTGTCTATGTTGAACGAAATCATGCAACCGTGTCAAATTTCAAGTTTTCAGCTCATTTAGAAGTGCATTATGATTTTTTTCCTCCTGTGGGGCAATTATGGGGCAATAATGGTGCAAAACAGCCACAAGATTACGAATTTTTTGCAATGTCAGAATAGTTCCTTCAAATATGTATCTCATTAATAAGTGCCTTATAATTATTATTATTATTATTGGGCAGAAATGGGACAAAACCGCCCCTAAAAATTGAATTCTGTCTTCAAAAATAAGAAACTGCAATTTATATCCTATCCGATAGTTTAAGTCTCTAGTTCGAATCTTGAGGGGAAATAATTTCAAAGTGCAAATATAAAAACCTCTACATCAATTTACATGTTTTCTTATGGACAAAAATGAGGTAAAAAGGGGCCAAAAAAGCCCCTCAAAATAGGAATTTCGCCAGTTTCGGATTTTTTCCTTCGGTTGTGACCAAAAACCTATAATCCTACAAAATTTCAAGTTTCTAGCACATCTGGAAGTGCTTCATAATTTTGTATCCTCTAACTCTTACACAATTTAATCTTCTTCCATCGACTAATACAATCTTTTCTTCCTCTGTCCATTTCTCTATACACGTACAACTTATTCACTTTGTATCTTTCACCTCATTTAACATTTTCCCCTCCCCCTTCCACACCTCCCCCCTCCTCACTCTAACCCTCCCATAATTCCAAACAAAACAAACAACAAATAAATACCAAACAAATAAAAATAATAATCTCCTATAATACATTTTGAAGCGTGTGTTTGTTGGTTTGTTCATGCAACTCCTCCTAAACGATAAAGGCTAGAATAACCACATTCGGTACGATTCTTCCTTACATCGTAACTTAGTGAACGGTAAAGGTTTGGTCAACGTGGATTAATCAGTGCTGCCAATATAGGGGATTAACATTTTTCCGTAAGATAACGAGTATGAATCCATTTCTTGACTTGCAAGGTATTCTTCCTTCAAGCATTAAAATACGTAAATATGCACCGATTTTTTTCGTTTTTGCTTTATTCGACGAATGAAACTCTATACTATCTTATTCCTGCGAAGTTTACACGTTACACGGTCAAAGATTTCAGAAATACGCTATTTGTTTCGAAATATTGTGGATTTCTCGTATCCCTCCTGGGCGTTGCCAAGGCGGCCGTCATTGTTACCTCCGATTCAATTAGCTTCAATGAAGCTTGTAAATAGACGAAAGTTTAGCGTTATTCGGTTCGCACTTTTGTTTAAGCAACGAAACGATCGATGTTTATGGATAGCAACTATATAGATACTGAATAGTATTCAGGAAGCGTTTATTGATGAAAGTAATTGAACCTTCTTTCGTCTACTGAATACTGGAATCTTACATTTTTTGTAAGTGAAATCATTATATTCTACATTATAATGTTTATTAACGTAAATAAGCTCACGTATCTGGTGTAAATTTACCGGAGTCAGTGCTCAATCACGGACAACTGCACGTCGCTTTTTCAAGACATAAATGTCAACATTTCATAGGCATAATTACACAAGAAATGAAGCTGGATTTGGCGAAAGTGATATATATATGATAGGAAATAAAAATATCGTTATATTTGAATGCAATAGGCTCGGAAACGGATTGTTACAAGCAAATATGATTAATTGTTAAGAAAGGCTAATTGTAATTTAAAAAGTACCTACTATATAGGTATTTTAAAGAGCTTGTATGTTGTGCTGTAGTAGCTTCATCAAATCCGTTGAATTTCAAAGGGAAATTCTGCTAGTATATCATATACTTTATCTCTTTCTAATAATATTCATTCTTGTATTTCTACTATCTAGGGTTTTCTTAGAAACTTGTCTAATGTGTAATTTGGTATTTATTAAATAAAAAAGGTCGGAGACTACGGCGAGATGCTAGTTATCTAATAAAACAAGCTGAATAATGAGTGATGATTTATACGTTAAAATGTAATTTTCTCAATCAATGTTATATTAAGAATCAAACGCTTCACATTCTCTCTCTCCCTCTCTCTTTCCCTCTCTCTCTCTCTTCTGTCTCCCTCTCTCTCCTCTATCTTCTTCCTCTCTCTTTATCTCTCTTCCTCTCCGTCATCCTGTTTTCTCTCCTCTCTCTTCCTCTCTCTCTCTTTCTCTATTCCTCTCTCTCTTCCTCTCTCTCTCTCTCTTCCTCTCTCTTCCTCTCTCGTCCTCCATATTTCAGAAGAAAATGCGAGAGGAATAAAATTCTTTCTTTTCTCGTATCTAAGACTTTAAATAAATAAACGTAAAGAAAAAGGATGAAAGATGACCGTCTTAATTCCTCCTAAGAATGCCGGGAACATCCCAGTTGCAAAACACACCGCTTTCTGAGACATATTTATCGATTCTGAGAGAGAATTTTTTTTTTTAAGATACAAAAACATTCGTATACAATTTTTTTATATATTCCGGACGATTCCTTCCTTTTTATGTATCGTATTTAAAAAATTTTATTTTTAATCTTAATTTTTAATTCATATAAAAGAGATTAAGCTTAAATGCTTCTTAATTTATGATACTTTTATATATATTTTTTTAATTTTTATTTAAGAAGGAAATGGCTCTGGAAAAGGGTGAATTACGGTTCCTGAGCGTTTGTGAAAATTTCAACAAATAAATATGTGAATTATATTATATTATATATACCAGTGAGGCGAAAACAACCACTAAAAATTATAATTTTAAATATTTCTGATTTTTTCCATTTGCTATTACTGATAAAACTATAATCGTGTCCAATTTCAGGTCGTTAAGTAATCCGGAAGTGCGTCATTATTATGAATCCTCGTGTTGGGGCAATAATGGGGCGAATACAGCCACTGAAAATTGCAATTTTAAAAGAATTTCTTATTTTTCCGTCGATTTTTACGAATACTACACTTTTATGCAAAATTTCAATGTTGCAGCACCTGTAACTAAATGCATTTATACCGATTTAAACTTTTTGAATTTTTAACGGCAAAGATAATAAACTTTACTGTAATTTTCAGAGAGAGGGAGTGAGAGGGAGAGAGAGGGAGAAGAGAGAGTAAGAGAAAGTAAGATAGAGGAAGAGAGGAAGAGAGAGAGAGGAAGAAAGAGGTGCGAAGAGAGTAATGAATACAAAAAGAGATGAAGAGAAAGATTTTATAAATCGATTTAATTGTTTAATATTTATGAATTTCTAACGTACACAATAATAATCGATGTCGTAATTTTCAATGTTAATTTCAGCTGTAACGCCATTCCCTAAGTTTCTGCAAAATTTCAACTTCTTAGCTCTGCCGAAAGTAGATAAACATTAGTCAGTTTGTTTAACATTTTTGAATTTTTAACGGCCGAATAAATAAACATTTTCAAATTTCTATAATCCCGTTTTCATTAATTTGCGAATTCTACAGTTAGAAAAAATTTCAGCGTCGTAACACGTTTAGAAGTACCAAAACAATGAAATATTTGTTTAAATTTTCAAATTTTTTAACTGCCAACAAAATAAACATTTTTCCAATTCTCGATTTTTTTCGTAGTTTGTCACACTATTTCTACATAAATACAAAATTTCAATTTTCTATCTCGTTTAAAAGTGCCTCATAATTGGCATCTTCCTGTACGCTTTTTAAGTATCGATAATAATCGATATTTTCACCCTCTCGAAATTCGATACATCGATAGGTCGAGAATAATGTAGCTTGTTGTGTCCCAAAACGTAAACAAATATTTAACTTTTTAGGTATTTCTAAATGTTCTAAACTTCTGAAACATTTTCCAATGCTAGAATTTTCTAAATTAACCAAAACAGGATTACAGAAATGTAATTATATTTATTTATTTGGCAGTTTAAAATTAATAAAAGTGAAACAAATAGGCAAATGTTTCTACGCACTTCCCTCCGACCTAGGTAGATGTAAATTTTCATAAACTTGGAGGTTCGTGTTCCAGCCGAAATTAACATTAAAAATTACTATAAAGTTTATTATTGCGACCGGTAAAAATTCATAAAATTTAAACAATTAAATAAATATAAATTCATTTATAAATGTGCTACAACATCAAAATTTGGCAGATATGTGTGGAATTTGTAACAAACTTTCCAAAAAATATAAACTTCGTAATATTTTATTTTTAAGGGAGGTTTCGCTCCATTATTGCCCCATAAGAGAGTAAAAATTATATGAAGCACTTTCAGATTACCTAGAGGCTTCAAATTTGGCACAATGGAGTAATGTTTTGTTGTTTTTACTTTCTCCATATACGTAGTATAGGGAAAGTATTGTGATCACGAAAAAAATCGACTTCGAGATTTCAACGGAAATACTCGTTTTGAGGTCCCTAGAACTCGTTTAGACTATTTTCGGAATGATGTGTGTGTATGTGATAGTGGGCGCTCTAACTCAAAAAGTACTTGCCATATCGTTCACAAACTTCATATTTAACACTTTAACATGAGCACAAAGAACTGATTAATTTTTGGACAATAACGGTTAACCGGAAGTCGAGGTTTATTCGAAACCCGATTCGGTTTTTGCGATATTTCTCCTTTAAAACATCATTATTTTATATACAATTCTGTACAAAGGTTGTAGAGAGTCTACTTTCCTAAATCTTTTATGTCAAACAATTTTCTAAAGCAGTTATTGTTTAGGAATTATTTATAAATAATCGGTTTTTTCAGTCTCCGTCAAATATTTCCTTAAAAACGTCGTAATTGGTCATCCTCGTAAGGACCAAAGTTGTAGAGAATAATATTTCTTCCAAGTTTTGTTTGAAACAAATTTTCGTAGGACCATCCATTTCGGATATATTTTGCTTTTTTAGTATACAGCGCCAGTACCATTTAGCGGCGAATTCTGTAAACATATTCAAAATATAATTTACGGCAATAAGGATGACTGTATTCTTTTACGATACGAATTCATAATAATTAATGTCTATACCCCAAATATGGAGAAAGTCATGTGTTGGCCACATCAGATTTTTGCTTTATTAGACGGTGAAAACTGTGTACTATGTTATTCTTGCGATGTTTACATGTTACACGGTCGAAATTTTAGATTCACTAAATCCGTAGAAATTCTGGTAATATATATATATATATACATATACATATACATATACATACATACATATATATATGTATCTTACTGTCCTTCTTCCGTTGAAATCCAACTGGCAGTTCTGCTAGTATACAAAATATTTGTTCTTGGCGGAAATGAAAGCTCGTTTAGGACATATTTATAATCGCTTGATGCAAGTAGGAAGAGAGCGAGACAGAGAGAGAGAGAGATATGCAATGTGAGAGAAAATAATAACATTAAAAAAAAAACGCGAAACAAACGACTACCGTAATGCGAAAAACCCCCCCAAAGACGTATCATTTCCTTCCTTCCTCGTTTGCTTCCTCTTACGCCCTTTCTCGGGAGCAAAATGCGCGCAGTCCTTCAAAAGAGCTCGGATCGTAAAATTCTCATACTCCCCTCTCGCGGAATAAAAAAAATTGAATAAAGATTTTTGCGGAGGTGGAATATACCATAGGGAGAGGGGAGAGAGAGGAAGGCATAATTCTCATACATTAAGAGGAAAGAGTGCAGTGGGAGGGGGGAAGGGAGAGGGAGGGAGAGAGAGTTATGAAGATGTGAGGGGAGTGGTTTACGGAAATATAAGAGCTGGTTGGAAGAAGTGATGAATTAATAGAGAATGAAGGAGAGAGAGAGAGAGGTGAAGATATATATGATAGGATGAGACTGGGAAGGAAGAGGAAGAGAGAGATAGAAAGACAGGGAGAGAAAACAAATATCTGATGTGGCCAACCCATGACTTTCTCAATATTTGGGGTGTAGATATTTAAATTCTTTTTATGAATAGCATTATAAGGAAAAATTATCATTTCGTATTGTAAAAGAATACAGTCTTCTTTATTGCGGTAAATCAGGTATATTTTGAATATGTTTACAGAATTGACCGCTACATGGTGGTGGCGCTGTATACTGGAAATAACGAAAAAAGCAAAATATCTCCGAAATGGATGGGTTCTACGAAAATTCCTTTCAAACAAAACTTGGAAGAAATATTATTCTCTACAACTTTGGTCCTCGTGAGGAATACCAATGACAACGTTTTTAAGGAAATATTTGACGGAGACCGAAAAAACCGATTATTTATAAATAATTCCTAAACAATAACTCCTATAGAAAATTATTTCAAATGAAAGTTGTAGGAAATTACATTCTATATAATATTTGTAAAGAATTTTACATACAATAATTATGTTTTAACGGAGAAATATCACAAAAACCGAATGGGTTTGAATAAACCTCGACTTCCGGTTAACCGTTATTGTCCAAAAACTAATCATTTCTTTGTGCTCATTCTGTGCCCAGACTGTTGAAACCCTCCAGCAACTGCAAGGAAGCGGAGCATGCGTGGCTTGTCACTCGGCCGAAAACATTTTTTTCTTAAGGGTATACACAAGCTTGTACAACGTTGGACTAAGTGTGTTGAAAAGCAGGAGAACTACATTGAAAAACGATGCTCTTTTAATTTCTCTATTGTTTTTGTATTCAATTTCAAAAATACATTGCGGATACTTTCTGACTCAACCTCGTAAAGAAAGTTCACTTATATTTTATTTCGCCAATAGTGTAATTAACATTAGGAAGACGTGCATAGTGAAATCTATTATATACGAATATAATATATAGTATTCTCGAGGTAAAATATTAGCAAGGCTTTTCGAAGGATGATATAAAACAGTTCTTCACAACACAAAATGAGGTTTAGCTTACCGATTTTATTTAAGATGAAAACTGGTTAGCAAAGTTCGCTTATATAGCAGACATCTTTGAACATCTCAATGTGTTGAACATAAAATTGCAAGGACGTAACCAAAACATTTTAACCTGCATGGAAAACATAACTGAATTTACAAATAAGCTTCAGCTATGACGTGATGAAGTCGGACGTGCATCACTGAAAATATTTTAAAGGGTAAATTAGTATCCTTTACGAAAAACTTAATCAGTATTTCAAGTTTTATAAGTACAGGACAATTTCATTGCATTCGTGATCCTTTTAGTTTTTCATGAGAAGAATCATCCAAAGAACTTACTCTGAAACTACGATAGGAATTAATACAACTTTGGACTTAAATTTAGTGTGGTACCTTTGGATGAATTTTGGCTTAATGCTAAAGGGTGAATATCCTTCAATAGCTGAATTTGCGATAGATGTGTTGCTTCAGTTTACAACTACATATTACGCCAACTAAGCCTTTCAACAATGGCACTTATCTATAATATATTTTCAAGCGTGTGTATGTTGGTTTGTTCATGGAACTCCTCCTAAACGGTAAAAGCTAGAATAACCAAATTTGTTACGATTCTTCCTTACATCCTAACTTAATGAACGGTCAAGGTTTGGTCAACCGGGATTAATCAATGGTGCCAATAAAGGGGATTAACATTTTTCCATAACACGTATGAATCTATTTCTTGACTTGCAAGGTATTCTTCCTTCAAGAATTAAAATACGTAAATATGGACCGATTTTTTTCGTTTTTGTTTATTCGGCGAATAAAACTCTATACTATCTTATTCCTGCGAAGCTTACATGTTACACGGTCAAAGTTTTCAGAAATACGCTATTTCTTTCGAAATTTCGTGGATTTTTTGTACTCTTTCCGGGCTTTGCCAAGGCGATTCAGTTAGCTTCAATGAAGCTTACAAATAGACGAAAGTTTAGCGTTATTCGATTCGCACTTTTGTTTAAGCAACGAAACGATCGATGTTTATGGATAGCAACGTAAATAGATACCGATTATTATTCAGGAAGCGTTTATAAGGATTGATGAAAGTAATTGAACCTTCTTTCGTCCATTGAATACTGGAATCTTACATTTTTTGTAAGTGAAATCATTATATTCTACATTATAATGTTTATTAAGGTAAATAAAGTCACGTATCTGGTGTACATTTACCGGAGTCGGTGTTCAATCATGGACAACTGTACGTTGTTTTTTCAAGGGTTTCTTGCTTACAAGACAAAAATGTAAACATTTCATAGGCATAATTACACAAGAAATGAAGCTGGATTTGGCGAAAGTGATATATATATATATATATATATATACGATAGGAAATACAAATATCCTTATATTTGAACGCAATACGTTCGGAAACGTATCGTTACAAGCAAACATGATTAATTGTTAAGAAAAGCTAATTGTAATTTAAAAAGTATCTACAATATAGGTATTTTAAAGAGTTTGTATGTTGTGCTGTAGTGGCTTCACTAAATCCCTTGAAATTCCACGGGAAATTCTGCTAGTTAAGAATAATAAACGGACATGTTTGAAGAACTTAGATGAAGAATTTCGTGTAGATATTTCCACTATTGAGCCAAACATAAAGCGTATTAGTTGCGAAAGGCAAGCACAATTTTCTCACTGAAGTGTAAAGACGTTTATGTTGTTTGATTATGTACGTACTTCATTTGCAATAAAAATATTTAATATGTTAAATGTTATTTTATTCTACTTTTAGTTGTTTTCTTATTTATAAATATCTTTTAATGCAATGAAATTAATTAGGATAGGGTAGTGCAAAAACATACTCAACAATACCACAAACGCATATTTGAGAATACGTTTGAAATACGGCACAATATTGGAATATATTACAACACTTTTCTCCGGTCATCTTGAAAAAAACTTTGAGTTGCTTACTTTCGCTATTTAAAAATAATAATGAAATAATTTCCATGGCAATATTATCGTTTTTCATAATATTGTTCACTTTCGAAGATTCGAACTAGTGTAGAGGTGTTTATATTTGCTTTTTTAAATTGTTTCCCTTCAAGATACGAACTCGAGACTTTGAATTGCTTACTTTTGCAATTTAAAAATATTAATAAAATAATTTCCATGGCAATATTATCGTTTTTCTTACCCTTTACAATATTGGTTACTTTCGAAGTTTCGATCAAGTGTAGAGGTGTTTATATTTGCTTTTTTAAATTGTTTCCCGTCAAGATACTAACTCGAAACTTTGAATTGCTTACTATTTGCAATTTAAAAATAATAATAAAATAAATTCTATGGCAATATTATCGTTTTTCTTACCCTTTACAATATTGTTTACTTTCGAAGTTTCGATCTGGTGTAGAGGTGTTTATATTTGCTTTTTTAAATTGTTTCCCGTCAAGATACGAACTCGAAACTTTGAATTGCTTACTTTTTGCAATTTAAAAATAATAATAAAATAAATTCCATGGCAATATCATCGTTTTTCTTACCCTTTACAATATTGTTTACTTTCAAAGTTTCGAACTGGCGTAGAGTTGTTTATATTTGGTTTTTTAAATTGTTTCCCGTCAAGATTCGAACTCGAGACTTTGAATTGCTTACTTTTTGCAATTTAAAAATATTAATAAAATAATTTCCATGGCAATATCATCGTTTTTCTTACCCTTTACAATATTGTTTACTTTCAAAGTTTCGAACTGGCGTAGAGTTGTTTATATTTGGTTTTTTAAATTGTTTCCCGTCAAGATTCGAACTCGAGACTTTGAATTGCTTACTTTTTGCAATTTAAAAATATTAATAAAATAATTTCCATGGCAATATCATCGTTTTTCTTACCCTTTACAATATTGTTTACTTTCAAAGTTTCGAACTGGCGTAGAGTTGTTTATATTTGGTTTTTTAAATTGTTTCCCGTCAAGATTCGAACTCGAGACTTTGAATTGCTTACTTTTTGCAATTTAAAAATATTAATAAAATAATTTCCATGGCAATATCATCGTTTTTCTTACCCTTTACAATATTGTTTACTTTCAAAGTTTCGAACTGGCGTAGAGTTGTTTATATTTGGTTTTTTAAATTGTTTCCCGTCAAGATTCGAACTCGAGACTTTGAATTGCTTACTTTTTGCAATTTAAAAATAATAATAAAATAATTTCCATGGCGATATTATCGTTTTTCTTACCCTTTACAATATTGTTTACTTTCAAAGTTTCGAACTGGCGTAGAGGTGTTTATATTTGCTTTTTTAAATAGTTTCCCGTCAAGATACTAACTCGAAACTTTGAATTGCTTACTTTTTGCAATTTAAAAATAATAATAAAATAATTTCCATGGCAATATTATCGTTTTTCTTACCCTTTACAATATTGTTTACTTTCGAAGTTTCGATCTGGTGTAGAGGTGTTTATATTTGCTTTTTTAAATTGTTTCCCTTCAAGATACGAACTCGAGACTTTAACTACAGGAATGATAAGAAAATGCAGTTTCTTATTATTAAATACTGAACTCAAATCCTTGTTGATTTAAGAGTAAATATTTAGTTTTTATCGGAAAAAAGGTGGGAATTTTTCTGTGGCCCGAAAATTCACTACCACAACAACGAGATCAAAGCTTTTCTAAGGGTAAGCTTTCAATGGGAATCAGAGGCTAATATAATAACGCCATTGATATTAAACTACGACCAATTTGATAAATCCTATATTGCTAAAATTTTAATCTTTAGGAGCTGTTTTTACCTAAATATGAGGCACTTCTAGATCAGCCAGAAACTTGAAATTTGGTACGTATAAAGGTTTTTGGTCAATACGGAAGGAAAATATCCCAAATCGTTAAAATTCCAATGATTTCCGTCGCGACGAATCTCGTCATAAAACATCTAGACAACAGACTGAGCGAGCCGAAGACGAAAGGTATCTTAATTCGCCCCATCGCCGCCGAGGCCGGCGCTGCGGTCGCCGAAAACTCGTCCGAAAACGGTAGGAGTGTGAGAAAGAGGGCGAAAAAGCAAAATTTTGAGGGATTTTTAAAGGCGTGCGAGAATGAGAAGGAAGAAAAAGGAATTAGCGAGTCGTGAGGGAAGAAAAAAATTAGATTTAGTGAGAGGAAGATAAGAGAGAGAGAGAGGGAGGAGGAGGGGCAGTTAAAGATTTAAGCTGTGACGTATGAAAGTGGACAAAAAAGGCATTGATAGATATATGGCGTTGAGAGAAGAATAAAGAGAGAGAGGGAGAGGGAGAGAGATAAGGGAGAGAATTGTAGGGGGAGGAAGGGGAGTGATGGATAGGAGAAAGGGGGAGGGGAGGGTGGAGGGGTAGGGAGGGAGAGAGAGAGGGAATTAGAGAGAGGTAGAGATGGACAGGGAGATGAAGAGAAGAAGAGAGAGGAAGAGGGAGAGAGAAGAGGGACGAATAGAGAGAGGAAGAGGGACAGAAGATGATATAGGATGAGGGAGAGGAAGAAGGAGAGAGAGGAAGAGAGAAGATAGAGGAAAAGAGAGGAAGAGAGAGAGAAAGAGAGAGGGGGAAAGAGAGAGAGGGACAGAAAGAGAGAATTAGAGGGAATTAGAGAGAGGGAGAGAGGAAGAGAGAGAAGAATAGAGAGAGGAAGAGAGAGAGAAAGAGGGAAGAGAGAGGAAGAGAGGGTAAGAGACAGAGAGAGGAAGAGAGGGTAAGAGACAGAGAGAGGAAGAGAGAGGGGGAAAGAAAGAGAGAGAAGAATAGAGAGAGGAAGAGAGAGAAAGAGAGAAGAGGGGAAGAGAGAGAGAGAGGAAGAGAGAGGGGGAAAGAGAGAGGGAATTAGAGAGAGAGGAAAATACAGGAAGAGAGAAGAGAGAGGAATAGAGAGAGGAAGAGAGAGCAGAATTGGGAGAGGGTCAAAGGGAGAAATAGAGAGAAGAATACAGAGAAAGTAAGAGAGACGGAAGATTTAAGAAGAGGGAGGGGAAGAAGGAGAGAGGGAGGGAGGAAGAGAGAGAGAATAGGGAGAGGAAGAGAGAGAGAATAGGGAGAGGAAAAGAGAGGAATATGGAGAGGGAGATGAAGAGAAAAGCAGAGTAGAAAATTGAGAGGGGGAAAGAGAGAGGGAGATGGAGTGAGGGGAACAAGAATGGGAAATGGAGAGAGGAAGAGGGAGAAAAGATACAGGAAGGGAGAGAGGAAGAGGGAGAGATAGATAGATAGATAAACGTCTTTATTATCAGGGCGAAATAGAGACCAAAAGAATATATATATATATATATATATATATATATATATATATATATATAAATACTACGGAAGAGTTGTGTCTCTCTTGTGCTGACGAAGGGATCATCCCGAAAGCTCTAACCTCTACAAATGTGTCTCTCCAACATCCCAGCGGCTCTACTTCCGGTAAGTGTTCACTGGGTTTCCTTCAACACCTAGTTGCCCTAAATATATATATATATATATATATATATATATATATATATATATATATATATATACAGGGTGTCTAAAAAAATGTATACACACTTTGATGATTAATAACTTGTGTGTTTATTAATAAATTGTAATATAATAACAGCATAACATAGAGTATATGTTCGAATAAAGATAAAATGACAGACATTACATGTTAGATGTCTCAATGTTGCATAATTCTTACAATTATGCAATATTTTTGTACAGCATTATTGTTTCAATTAATTGCTTTTATTGTTGCATTAGAAATGGATAACAAAAGACTTACGTTTGAACAACGCAAATTTGTACTGAAATGTTACTGGGAATCTGAAAATGTAAAGGAAGTCCAAAGACAGTGAAGACGTGAATTTCAAACAGAACCTCCCACCCGAATTACGATTTCACGTATTCGTGACATGTTTGAAACTGACAGTACCGTTCAAAATGTGCATAAACATAGATCTGGAAGACTTCGGACATCCACAAGCCCTAGGAAGTCAGAAGAGGTGCTGCAAAGATTATCACAATCACCAAAGAAATCCGTCAGACAATGTTCTCGAGAAACACAAATCAGCAGGTCAAGTGTTCGTCGCATTTTAAAGAAGGCAAAATGGAAAAGTTACATCCCAAGATTACAGCATGCACTGAATGAAGATGTTTCTGATCATATGAATCTGATGTGGCCAACACATGACTTTCTCCATATTTGGGGTATAGATATTTAAATTATTATGAATAGCATTATGAGGCAAAATTATTATTTCGTATCGTAAATGAATACAGTCATCCTTATTGCCGTAAATTATATTTTGAATGTTTACAGAATTCACCGCTACATGGTGCTGGCGGTTATTAATTATAAACACCTTTATCGATTGCTTCAAACTTTTAAATTTGGGAATCTTCAGTTGATGACCAAAAAAACAAACTTTCCGTCATATCTCATAAAGTATCGCTCATATCAAAATATATTTCAAATAAAACTTGTAGATCTAGCAAAGAAGAGTATTTCTTTTCCTATTCATTTTTATCGTAGGAGTAGCCGTTATCGAGAAAATCGAACAAGAAAGTCTTTAATTCAAAGACGAACATGTTTATTGAATGGTACTTCATCATAGTTGCTAACATAAACAATCCCTATAAAAATACATTTGATTTCTTTACGTGTGCAAGCAATATTTTATTAAATAGGAAGGAAATGGGTCATTTATGAGGGAGAAATGAACTTTAAAACGCTTACGAATAATATAATTACTTTCAAATACTCTATTGCACGTTTTGAGTTCCTTTGAGTACGAATCCACTTCGCGTTTCGATAGGAACATTGTAAGCGCTATAACTCAAAAAGTTGTAATCGGATCGGAACTAAACTTTATATTGAAGATTAATATAAACAAAGGAATGTCTGATGATATTTTGGCTGAATTTACACATCTGAAAGTGGAGGTTTACTCTTCTAGATTCTCCGTTTTTTCAAGATATCTCCCTTAAAACCGAATTTTTGTAAATTCATTTCATTATTAAATATGTAGACAATTCAATTGTCTACAAGATTTGTTTGAAACAATTTTTCTTGTAACCGTTAGTTTAAGAGAAAATTCGATTTTTCTTCTTTATTAATGCAAAGCATGTCCCTTAAGTGTATTAGTTTCAGTTTCTATGGGGACACAGCCTGATTTTCCTAATTGCACCATTGGTAATTTCAATTGGTAATCGATATTCTGTTACCTACATAGCAACAGATATCCAGAACTCATTTTTAGGCGCGTTTCGCTTATAGCGTGAGCGCCTATTATCGTCGGTCGGTCGGTCCGTCCGTCCGCATGTTCGTTCTCGGCTTCTACAGAACGGATTTTCATGAAATTTGATATTAAGGACTTTCAATCAAATATAATAAGAAAATCGCAAAAATGAATCACGTACGCCAATCAGGGGTACCACTTTACTGGCGACAAAAAATTAAATTTCCGTCATATCTAGTAAACTATTGCACATATCAAAATATTTTTCAAATAAAAGTTGTAGAACAGGTAAAGAGGAGTATTTCCTTTCCTATATATTTTTATCGTAGGAGTAGCCGTTATCGAGAAAATCAAACAAGAGTGTCTTATATGGAGATGAACTTTGAAAATTACTTGCATGGTTACTTCACTGTTGCTAACATAAACAATCTCACAAACAAACCTTTAATTTCCTTACCTGTGCATGTAATATTATTAAAAAGGAAGAAAATGGATTATTTATGATGAAGAAAAGAATTTTAAAACGCAATTTCCCTTACGTACAAGGTATATACTAATTTCTTTCTAATACTCCATTGCACGAAACGCGCCCATTTGTGATACGTTGTACACTTTCCTAACTTGTTTAAAACAGGCTTTTGAACTAGGAAATCGATAAACTAGATTCATAAAAATAGTTTTGAGAGGAGGGGGAGAGGAAAATGAGAACGTGAAGAGAAGGATAATTGGAAGAAACGCGGGAAAGATGTAAATTTGAATGCGAAGAGGTTTTAGATAAATTTTAATACAGAAAAAGGTATGATTTGAAGAAGAAGGCAGAGAGAGAGAGGAGAGAGAGAGAAGAGAGAGAGAGAGAGAGAGAGAGAGAGAGAGAGGAGAGAGAGGAAATCTGAAAATGTTTGAAATTCCTTCTCGGTTAACGGTTAGCAGAAGTGTTTGTCCGTGTGTTTGTCTCACAGGGATTAATTCTCGAGAGCAGAAGTTACGTGTGCAAAGGCAGAAGAGAGGGGGAGGTAGGGAGAGGGAGGGAGAGGGAGGGAGAAGGAGGGAGAGGGAGGGAGGGGAAGTTTTGGGGTAGGGGATTATAGCGGATGGAGAGGGGGAAAGGAGGGGGGAGAGGGTAGAGGGGAGAAGGGAGAGAGAGAGAGAGGAATAGAGAGAGGGGGGGAGGGAAAGGAGAAAGGAATAGAGACAGGAAGAAAGACGAAGATAAACAGGAACATAGAGAAGAAGATAGGAAAAACCTGATGTGGCCAACACATGACTTTCTCCATATTTGCGGTATAGATATTTAAATTATTACGAATGGCATTATAAGGCAAAATTATTATTACGTATAGTAAAAGAATACAGTCGTCCTTATTGACGTAAATTAGGTATATTTTGAATATGTTTACAGAATTCACCGCTGTGAACTGCAATTTCATGAATAAGCAAAATATCTCCGAAATGGATGGTCCTACGAAAATTTATTTCAAACAAAACTTGGAAGAAATATTATTCTCTACAACTTTGGTCCTCACGAAGATTACCAATAACGATGTATTTAGGGAGATATTTGACGGAAACCGAAAAAACCGATTATTTATAAATAATTCCTAAACAATAACTGCTATGGAAAATTTTTTCAAATGAAACTTGTAGGAAATTACTTTCTCTATAACCTATGTATAGGATTGTATATACAATAATGATGGTTTAACGGAGAAATATCGCAAAAACAGAATCGGGTTTCGAATAAACCTCGACTTCCGGTTACCCGATATTGCCCAAAAACTACTCAGTTCTTTGTGCTCATGTTAAAGTGTTATATATGAAGTTTAGTAACAATATGGCAAGTACTGTTTGAGTTAGAGCGCCCACAATCACATACACACACAGACATCATTCCAAAAGCAGTCTAAACGTGTTCTAGAGACCTCAAAACGTGTATTTCCGTTGAAATCTCGAAGTCGATTTTTTTCGTGATCACAATAGGTACTTTCCCATTACTACGTATGGATAAAGTAAAAAAGGGAGGCAGAGAGAAAGAGTGGGGAAGATACTGAGGAAGAGAAATAGCGTGGGAGAGAGGAAGGGAGAAGAAGAGAGAGAAGGGAGAGAGGAAGAGGAGGGAAAGGAGGAGATATTGAAGGAGTGAGGAAGAGAGGGAGACAGAGGAAAAACAGGAAGACAGACAGGAAGAAATAGTAAAGAGAGGGAAGATAGGGAAGAGAGATGAGGAGAGAGAGAGGAATACAATGAAGATAGATGAAGAGAGTGGGAGAGAGGAAGAGAGACTGGAAAAGAGAGAAGAGGGAGAGAGGAAGAAAGGAAGAGGAGGTAAAGGACGACAGAGAAAGAGAGAGGAAGAGAGAGAGAGGAAGATAGAGAGAGGAAGAGAGAGAGGAAGAGGGAGAGAGTAAGAGGGAGAGGAAGGGAGAGAGAGGAGGGAGAGGAGAGAGGGAGATAAAAGTGGAGAGAGAGGAAGGGAGAGATTGGGAGAGAGAGAGAGAGAAATTGAGGGAAGAAGGAAGACAGGGCAACTGATGGGAAGGGAGAGGGGAGAGAGGAGGAGAGAGGGAGAGAGAGATAGGTGGAGAGAGAGGAAGGGAGAGAGTGGGAATGAGTGAGGGAGAGAGAGAGAGGGAGAGAGGGAGGGAGGGAGAGAGAGAGGGAGAGAGGTAAGGGAGAGAGGGAGAGAAAGAGAGAGCCAAATTGAGAGAAATGTCGAGAGAGCTTTTCTTGCAAATCCTTAATGTCGACACCCTTCAGATGTTTACTGCACAAAAATTTACATCCGAAATCGTTAAAAAAAAACATAACGCCTTAAGTCTTTCCCGTTAAATTTTCTCTTTTCAAATGTCCTTTTCATTATCACAATTTCGCCTTTTTTAAAAAACTTTTCAGCGACACCTTGTTTGCACCAAAATGTCCCGCTGTGTAAATCCAATTTCTTGGCTCAAATTTTCTTTTTCGGAAAAAGAACCTTCCCAATGAACATTACACAATGAAATTTTTATAAACCTTTGGATTTCAAGATTTTTTAAATAAACAATCTTGAAACACGTCATAAATGACGGTGCGAAAATTTAAAAGTTATACTATGAGAATATAAGTATTTCTTGCTTTCATTCAACACTTCTTCTTACAATTAAATTCAAAATTACATAATTAAATAATTTTTCAAATTTTTTACTGCAAAAAACTCTTTCAACAGAACGTTTATCGTAAATATACTGATGTTCATTTTTTCAAAAAAAAAAACGAAACGATCTATTTATCATTGATAAAATGCATGTGAAAAATATTATCGTGTTCAAATGGAATTTGCAGATCGATTCGAATTGAATTTGAAATCTACGATGACAAAAAGAATATCTATTCTTTCCCTTTAAAATAATCCGGATCGTACGTCATTTCATTATAATTTATTTTGCAAAAGAATGTAAGGCTGCAAGGCGAAAAATTGATTTTTACGCGTTATCGTATTGGAAATGGAAATTAACCGTACTTAGGTATTTTATCAGACAGAGTAGAAGCCATGAAGAAATGGTTGACATCGCTCAATAAGTAAGGGAAGTTTATTTTATGCATTTTTAACAATAATTTGATTTTCTCGAAAACGTCTCTAGCGCTTTTGATCAAATGTCGTAGAGTTACTTGAGTTCACGTCTGAAATAATACTAGATAATTCATATTCCGCGAAGAATTAATATTAGGCTAGTTTATTCTTGGGCATCTTCGACAAAAATTGATTTTTCTAAAAAATGGGTCATACCAAATTGATCAAATTTCGTATAGTTACTTAAGTTGAATTTATAACGATTCTGCATATTTTTCTAAAGATAACTAAACGACGCATTATATATGAGAAATTTGTTCGACGTATGTTGTACCGAATTTTTAAACTAGGTCATGTTCTTAAAATAACTGAGCTTCATAATTGTTTTGACAATAGAATTCAAATACTTGTCTACATTGTGGAAAATTTGTTCTTCTTTCAAAAAAGAGAAAAATGTTCTCTTCGCTTTCTCTCCTTCCTCTACCTCTCCCTCTCTATTCACCCTCTCCCTCTTTCTCACCCCTTTCTTTTTCTCTCTTCCTCTCTCTTCCTCCCTCTCTTCATCTCTCTTTTTCGCTCTTTCATCAGAGTCCTCTTCCTCCTCTCTCTCCTCTCTCTCTTCCTCTCTCACTTCCTCTTCTCTCTCTCTCTGCATTCTCTATCTTTGGGCTCTCTCCCTCTCTCCCTCCCTCCATCTCTTCCTCTACCTTATATATTTCTTCATCCCTCTCCTTCCCTCTCTCCCTCTCCCTCCTCTCTCCCTATCTCCCTCTCTCCCTCCCTCTAACTCTCCCTTACACCTCTCTCCCCTCCCTCCTCTCCCCTCCTCTCCCTCTCTTTCTCCCTCCCCTCTCTTTCTCCCTCCTCTCTATCCCTCTCTCTCCCTCTCCTCTCCCTCTCTCTCTCTTTACCTCCCTCTCTCTCTTCCCCTCCCTCCCCCTCCCTCTCTCCCTCTCTCTCTCTCTCTCTTTCCCTCCTCTCTCTTCTACTCTCTCCCCCTCTTCCCTAACTCCCTCTCTCCCCTCCCTCTCTCTCTTCCTCTCTCCCTCTCTTTCTCTTTACCTCCCTCTCTCTCTTCCCTCTCTCCCTCCCTCTCCCTCTCTCTTTACCTCCCTCTCTCTTCTACTCTCTCCCCCTCTTCCCCTATCCTCTCTCCCCTCCCTCTCTCTCTTTCCTCTCTTTACCTCTCTCCTCTCTCCCCTCCCTCTCCCCCTCCCTCCATCTCTTCCTCTATCTTACTATATTTCTCCATCTCTCTCCCCCTCTCTCCCTCTCACTCCCTCTCTCTCCCTCTCTCCCACCCTCCATCTCCCTCCCTCTCTCCCCTCTCCATCTCTCTCCCTCCCTCTCTTCTTCCCCCCCACTCTCCCTCCCTCTTCCTGTCTCTCTCTCTCCCTCCCTCTCTCTATCCCTCCCTCACTCTCCCTCTCTTTACCTCCCACTCTCTCTTCCCTCCTTCCCTCTCTCACTCTCTCCCTCTCTCTCTCCCTCCCTCTCCTCTTTACCTCTCTCTCTCTTCCCCTCCTCCCCCTCTCTCCCTCCCTCTCCCCTCTCTCCCTCCCTCTCTCTTTACCTCCCTCTCTTTACCTCCCTCTCTCTCTTCCCCTCTCTCTCTCTTTACCTCCCCCTCTCTCTTCTACTCTCTCCCCCTCTCTCCATCTCTCCCTCCCCCTCTCTCCCTCCATCTCTCTTCCTCCCTCTCCCTCCCTCTCTCTCTTCCTCCCTCTCTCTTCCTCCCTCTCTCTTCCTCCCTCTCCCTCTCCTACCTCTCCCTCCCTCTCTCTTCCTCTCTTTACCTCTCTCCTCCCTCCCTCTCTCTCCCTCTCTCCCCTCCCTCCCCTCCCTCCATCTCTTCCTCTATCTTACTACATTTCCTCATCTCCCCCTCTCTCCCTCCATCCCCTCCCCTCCCCTTTTCGTCAAGGGGTTTTCAACTCGACTCAATTTTTCCAACCTCCAAATTCCTTTTCTCTGTCTCCATCTCTCACAAACCTCACACCTAACAGGCACACACACAAACACACCCGTTGCTACGTCGCCGCCCGAGTTTCTTTTGTCTCCTCCCCTCCCCCCTCTCCAAAACCCCTCTCCCTCCCTCCACCTCACCCTCTTTCCTCTCTAACCTTCCATCCAACGACCGAAACGCTGAAGGTAGCGCCTTTTCGGCCGCAAAATCCTATTTGATCCCGCAGGCGGCCGTCTCCAGAATTACAAGCTTCCTATGGTTTCCGCTCGGCGCTACTTGCCTACCTTTTATACCTGTCTCACCCCTCTCTCTCTCTGTGTTCACTTTATCTGCCCCCTTCTCATATAATCCCGTGTAATTATCATATTGCTTGGGAGTTTAAAGGAATGAGAGGGGTTTGGGGGAGGTGGGGGGGAAGGGAGAGGGAGAAGGAGGAGGGGGGAGAGAGGGGGGGAGAAGGAGGGGAATGGGTAATAAGGTCAAGAGTAAATAGATGAAGGTAGAGAAACAGATGGAAGGAGAGATATGATCGGAAGAGTGAGAGAAATAGGAAGAGAGAGAGAGAGGTAGAGAGAGAGGAATGTGGAGAGGAGAATATAGAGAGAGGAAAAAGAGAGAGGAAAGGAGAGAAGAGAGGAAGGAGAAGAGCGAGAAAGAGAGAAAAAGGGAGGAAAACAGATAAAGAATGAGAGGAAGAGAGGGAGGAAGAGAGAGAAGAGAAAAAGATAAACAGGAAGATAGAGAAGAAATGAGAGGAATACAAGAGAGGAAGAGAGATAGAAAGCTATAGGAGAGAGAGGAAAATAGAGGATAGAGAGAGGAAGAGAGAGAGGAAGATACAGAGGAAGAGAGATAGACGAAAAGATAGAGAGGAAGATAGAGAGGAACAGAGAGTAACGGAGAGTAAGAGAAAGAGAGAGAGGAAGAAAGTGTCAAATGTTTTTCAATAAAATTTTTGATTCTTATCTCAAGTTTAATCTCCATGAATACCTTGAAAGATCGAATATTTACTCCCTTAATACCTGATAGCCTATACACTAGTTAATATTCATAACTAACTTGCCTATTTCCGGCATTTATTTAGGTATTTGTAGGCTTCGGGTCCCAATATTTCTATTCCTTGAGGATTTCCCAGCCTTAAAAAAAATTGTTCAAATGACCTATTTAGACGAATTTCTCGAAGTTTTCCTTATTCAAATGAATCTATGTACATGTTCTTAGGAATATTAGCGTCAAACTGATTATATTGGCCAATTAAACGTTGTATTTTCCGGTGAATAAATAGTCTAAGACGACGAAAATCTGTTGTGGCCAACACATTAATTTCTCCATATTTGGGATATAGATATTTATATTATTATGAAAAGTATTATAAGGCAAAATTTTTATTTCGTATCGTAAAATAATACAGTCGTCCTTCTTGCCGTACATTATATTTCGAATTTGTTTCCAGAATTCACCGCTACATGGTGGTGACGCTGTATACTGCAAATTACGAATAAGTTGAATATCCCCGAAGTGGATGGTCCTACGAAAATTTGTTTCAAACAGAACTTGGAAGAAATATTATTCTCTACAACTTTGGTCCTCATGATGATTACCAATAACTACGGAAACCGAAAAAACCGATTAATTATAAATAATTCCTAAACAGTAACTGCTGCGGAAAATTGTTTGAAATAAAAGATGTAGGAAATTATATTTTCTACATTTTTTGTAATGATCAATGTATACAATAATGACGTATTATCAGAGAAATATCGCAAAAACCGAATTCGGTTTCGAATAAACCTTGACTTCCGGTTAACCGTTATTGTCCAAAAACTAATCATTTCTTTGTGCTCATGCTATAGTGTTAGAAATGAAGTTTGGTAACGATATGGCACGTACTTTTTGAGTTAGAGCGCCCACAATCACATACACACACACTCTGACATCATTCCGAAAATAGTCTAAACGTGTTCTAGGGACCTCAAACCGTGTATTTCCGTTGAAATCTCGAAGTCGATTTTTTCGTGATCATGATACTTTCCCTATACTACGTATATGGAGAAATTAAAAAGAAAGAGAGGAAGAGATAGAGAGGAAAAGAGAGAGAAAGAGAGAGAGAGAAAGAGAGAGAGAGAGAGAGAGAGAGACGAAGAGAGGTAGGAGGAATTGAGAGGAAGAAAGAGATCTCATTGAAAAAATTTACTTGAGCAGAAAACACCTTCAAGAAACATTTTGCGAGAGAGAAGGAGAGATAGAGAGAGAGAGGGGGAAGGAGGGAGGGTGATAGAGAGAGGGGGGAAGGAGGGTGGAGGAGAGGGGGGAGGGGAGAGGAGGGAGGGATTACTCTCTCAGAATCGTTTTAAGTAAAGAGAGAATTTAAACTACACATCTCCGTGAGGGTGGTAGAGAGTGAGAGAGAGAGGGAGGGAGAGGGAGAGAGAGAGAGAGAGGAGGGAGAGAGAGGGAGGGAGAGAGGGAGGGAGAGAGAGAGGAAGAGAGAGGACAGACTCAAAAGTCATGTTTGAATACTTAATAAGCAGCTCATATCACGAGCTTTACTCCTCAAAAAAAACAAAAAAAGACTCGCTTCCCAACTGTGCGTATGTGCCAACTCCACTCCTCTGCGTGTGTGACTCTTCTGCGCACGCGCTTCGCCCTCTCCCTCCCTCTCCCTCCCTCTCCCCCTCTCCCTCCCTCCCTCTCTCCCTCTAATTCTCCCGCCTATTTTCTGCATGTACGTTAAAGTTTCAGACGCGTTACCCGCGCTTTATTATCGACTTATATTTGGTCTAACTTCTCCTAATTATGTGTACTTGTAGTTTAATTGCTAGGAAGAAAAATGGCGGAAATAAAGTGTTGGGTTAAAGGAAAATCTATCCTTCCTCTTTCCTGACGGTTATTAATTATAAACACCTTCATCGATTTTTTAAGAAAGTAATTACTTGCGCTCAATTTGATGTCTCCTTCAAACTTTCAAATTTGGGAATCTTCAGTTGGCGACAAAAAAACAAACTTTCCTCATATCTCGTAAAGTATTGCCTATACCAAAATATTTTTCAAATAAAACTTGTAGATCTAGCAAAGTAGAGTATTTCTTTTCCTATTCATTTTTATCGTAGGAGTAGCCGTTATCGATAAAATCGAACAATAATCTCTTTAATTCAAAGTTGAATTTGTTTCTTGCATGGTTACTACATAATAGTTGCTAACATAAACAATCCCTGTAAAAACACATTTGATTTCCTTACGTGTGCAAGCAATACTTTATTAAATAGGAAGAAAATGGGTCATTTGCGAGGAAGAAAAGAACTTTAAAACGCTTACGAATAATATAATAACTTTCAAATACTCTATTGCACGTTTTGAGTTCCTTTGAGTACAAATTCACTTTGCCTGTTTCGATACGAGCAATATAAGCGCTATAACTCAAAAAGTTATAATCGGATCGGAACTAAACTTTACATTTAAGATTATTATAAATAAAGGAATAACTGGTAATATGTTGGCTGAATCTACACAAATAAAAGTGGAGGTTTACTCCTCCCGATTTTCCGTTTTTTCAAGATATCTCCCTTAAAACTGAATTTACGTAAATGATTTTCATTGTTAAAGTTTCAGCAAATTGAATTATCTAAAAGATTTGTTTGAAACAATTTTTCTTAAAACCGTTAGTTTAGGAGATAACTTGACTGTTCTTCTCAAATTTATGCAAAATACGTCGCTATGTGTAACAGCTTCAGTTTCTCTGGCAACATTGTCTAATTTTCCTATTTGCATATCAATGTTAATCGTAGGAGTAGCCTTTATCGAGAAAATCAAAGAAGGATGTCTATAATTAAAAGTTGAACTTGCTTCTTCCATGGTTACTTCATCATCGTTGCTAACATAAACATATTCACATACATACGATCAATTTATTTACGTGTGCATGCAATAATTATTCTTAATAGGAATAAAACAATTCTCAGCTTCAAACATGACGGATTTCCGTGAAATTTGACATTAAGGACTTACATCAAAATACAATCAGAAAATTAAATAAATGAATCACGCGAGTCAATCAGGGATACCACTTTACTGGTGATAAAAAACGAACTTTCCCTCATATCTAGTAAAATATTAATCACATCAAAATATGTTTCAAATAAAAGATGTAGACCTATTAAATTAGAGTATTTCTTTTTCTATGCATTTTTATCGTAGGAGTAGCCTTTATCGAGAAAATCGAACAAGAAATTCTTTAATTAAAAGTTGAATTTGCTTCTTCCATGGTTACTTCATCATCGTTGCTAACATAAACAGATTCACGTAAACACGATTAATTTATTTACTTGTGCATGCAATAATTAATCTAAATAGGAAGAAAACTCCCCAATCGGAGCGCGCAAGCCTCAAAAATCGAAGCAAACTGTCACGGATTAAGATCGAAACAAGTCTTCGCTCGAAGGTGAAACCGTTAAGGGCAAAAACGTTACAGCTTTCGGAGGATTTAGGAAATAAGACATTAGGAAGAGCGCCCTTATCTGAACGGGTCCGTCCGTCACGAATCCGTTATCTTCAGGGAAACATCTGAAGAGCGATAAACCCCATTCAGTCACGCGCGTTTAAGGGTTTCTTGTGATGATGAATCTAAATGTTTTTGGGTCTCCTCCTACGCGGTTATGGATTATCTAGGGAGAGAGTAGGAAAGAGAGAGAGGAAGAGAGAGAGAGAGTAAGAGAAAGTATGGAAGAGGAATATCGAAAGAGAGGAAAAGAATCTGACGTGGCCAACACACGACTCTCTCCATATTTGGGGTATATATATTTAAATTCTTTTTATGAATAGCATTATGAGGCAAAATTATTATTTCGTATCGTAAAAGAATACAGTCGTCCTTATTGCCGTATATTTTGAATATGTTCACAGAATTCACAGCTACATGGTGCTGGCGCCGTATACTGGAAATTTACGAATAAGTTAAATATCTCCGAAATGGATGGTTCTACGAAAATCTGTTTCAAACAAAAGTTGGAAGGAATATTATTCTCTACAGCTTTGGTCCTCACGAAGATTAGGTACCAATAACGATGTTTTTAAGGAGATATTAGACGGAAACCGAAAAAACCGATTATTTATTATAAATAATTCCTAAACAATAACGGCTATGGAAAATTGTTTGAAATAAAAGATGTAGTAAATTATATTTTCTACATTTTTTATAGCGGTCAATGTATACAATAATGATGTTTTAACGGAGAAAAATCGCAAAAACCGAGTCGGGTTTCGAATAAACCTCGACTTCCGGTTAACCGTTATTGTCCAAAAACTAATCAGATCTTTGTGCTCATGTTAAAGTGTTATATATGAAGTTTGGTTATGATATGGCAAGTGATTTTTGAGTAAGAGCGCTCACAATAACATACATACACACACGCGCGCACACACGCATACACACACACTAACATACACACACACAGACATCATTCCGAAAATAGTCTGAACGTGTTCTAGGGACCTCAAAACGTGTATTTCCGTTGAAATCTCGAAGTCGATTTTTTTCGTGATCACAATACTTTCCCTATACTACGTACGGAGAAAGTAATAAGAGAAAGACGGAGAGGGAGAGATAAAATGGGAGAGGGAGAGAGAAAGAGAGGCAGGAAGAGGAGAAGAGAGAGGAAGGAAGAGGAGAAGAGAGAGGAAGGAAGAGGAGAAGGAGAGAGAGGAAGATAAAGTGGAAGAGAGAGATGAAGAGAGGTAGAGAGAAAGGAAGATAAAGAGGAAGAGGGAGAGGAAGATAGAGAGAGAAAGAGAGAGGGGAAGATAGAGAGGAAGAGAAGAAGAGAAAGTAATAAAGAGAAAAATAAAGATGAAAAGAGATGAAAATACAGAGGAAAAGAGAGAGGAAGAGAGAAAAAAGTGAAATAGAGAAGAAAATTGAGTGTGACAAGGACGAGAAAGAGAGAGAGAGAGAGAGATGAATTGAAAAAACAATCGAGTGATAGAGAAAGAGACAAATAGACAAATGATCATCAGACCTCCTGATAGACACACTAAACTACCTCAAAAATAAAACAATCCCAAAAAAAAAACAAAAAAAAGACGATCAGAAAACGTACGAAATGAAAAAAACCGAAACCGATAAAAAAAAATGAAACAGCGAAAATTTATCGTCGCACGGACGTCGATCGGTCCGCGGAAAAAAAAACAGAAGACGAGCGGAAAAAACTCGGCGGAAATTCACGGATAATGCGATAAAAAAAATCTGCGGAATATGAATTCGGTGTCGATCGAGAGAGAGAGAGAGAATTTGTAGATTTGAGTTTTTTTTAGTGGAAAAGAGGTGAAGTGGGAAAGGGGGGAGGGGGGAGGGGAGATAGGGGGAGGTAGGAGGAGGTACTGTAATGGCACTTTAACAGCTAATTGGAAGGTAGGATAATAAAACCTTGAAATATGGAGGTGATAGAGAGTGTGAGGGGGAGATAGGGAGGGAGGGAGAGGGTGGGGAGGGAGGGGGGAGGGAGGTTGGGGGGAGGGAGGGGAGACAGAAAAGAGGGAGAGAGATGGAGGAAGAGGGAGAAAAAATAAAGGAAGAGCAGGATGGAGAGGAAGAGAGGGATGGAGAGAGAGGAGAGGGAGAGAGAAGGAGAGAGAGAGAGAGGGTGAGAGGGGCTGAGAGAGAGAGGGAGAGAGAGGAAGGGAGAGAGTGAGAGGAGGGAGAGAGGAGGGAGGGATAGAGAAAGGGAGAGAGGAAGAGGGATGGAGAGAGAGGAAGGGAGAGAGGGAGAGGAGGGAGGGAGAGAGAGATGAAGGGAGAGAGGAAGGGAGAGAGGAGGGAGAGAGAGGGAGAGAGAGGATGAGAGAGAGGAAGATAGAGAGAGAGGAAGAGAGAGGAAGGGAGAAAGAGAGAGAGGAAGGGAGAGAGGAAGAGGGATGGAGAGAGAGGAAGGGAGAGACGGAGAGGAGAGAGAGAGGGAGGAAAGGAGAGGAGGGAGAGTGAGGGAGGAGAGGAGTGGAGGAAGAGAGGAGGGAGAGAAAGGAAGAGGATGGGGGAGGCAGGGAGAGAGGAAGAGAGGGATGGAGAGAGGGAGAGAGGGAGAGAGAGGGAGAGAAGATGAGAGAGAGGAAGGGAAAAAGAGAGAGAGGAAGGGAGAAAGAGAGAGGAAAGGAGAGAGGAAGAGAGGGATGGAGAGAGAGAAAGGGAGAGAGGGAGGGGAGGAGTGGAGGAAGAGAGAAGGGAGAGAAAGGGAGAGGAGGGGGAGAGGCAGGGAGAGAAGATGAGAGAGAGGAAGAGAGATGAAGGGAGAGGAAGAGAGTGTGGAAGAGAGAGAGAGGAAGTGAGAGAGAGGAAATGAGAGAGAGAGGAAGAGAGGTGGGAGGGAGAGAAAGAGCAAGACAGAGAGGAAGAGAGAGAGAGGTAGAGAGAGAGGTAGAGAGAGAGGAAGAGAGAGGAGAGAGAGGAAGAGAGAGAGTGTGAGAGAGGAAGGGAGAGAGGAAGAGAGGGAGAGGAAGGGAGAGGAAGAGGGAGGAAGGGAGAGGAAGAGAGAGGAAGAGAGAGGAAGGGAGAGGAAGAGGGTGAGAGGTGAATGAGAGGGAGAAACGTGACAATTGATAACCGAATCTGTTATAAACAAATGACTGAAGCATGAATTTAATGTAATTTAATTTATATTTAACAGGAAACTTCGGCAAATAGATAATACTGTTATCAGCCACAAAAGCAACAAAAAAATTATCTAAAATCAAGGAAAACAATCTCTTTCTGTTATCATATCCACCATCCAAATGACGAGGGCTGCATGAAAGGAATTAACTCTCCGATCGCATTAGAATGACGTCAGTTAATGAAGGCCACGTTGAGGGTGTAATTATAGCACCTTCTACTTTCTCCACATACTTAGTATGTCCGGAGAAAGTATTGTTTATTCGTGAAAGAAACGACTTCGAGATTTCAACGGAAATACACGTTTTGACTATTTTCTCGATGATGTCTGTGTGTGTGTGCGTGTCTGTATGTCCGTATGCGCGCGACGGAAATATTGCGCGCGCTCTAACTCAAAAACTATTCATCAGACCAGCACGAAATTCTATATTTGTGATTTTATGTATATTCTTAAGATTTGAGAAGATTTTGATGACAATCGGTCTGCCGGAAGCGGCGGTTTACCCCTTTAAAAAATTTCCTTTTTTATTAAATATTTCTCCTAAAACTGAATTTTTTTAACATACATATTTATAAAAGTTGTTGATATTATTATTTTTTCTACAACTTTTGTTTGAACTAAATTTCAGTATGAGAAATATTTCGGGAGATATTCAATTTTCTTATTAATTGACGGTTATATAGCGGGAAGCTCTTGCGCTCGTCGCAGTTAAAACTATTGAATCGCTAGCGCGGAAGTGTGTAAGTTGAACTGTTCTTTTGACCGTATTTATTTGATGACAGTCGACAACTTACCTGTGGAGAAAGTCACGTGTTGGACACCTCAATTTATTACTGTCGGGAAAGGAACAGAATTTAATATTTCTAAGTAAATCTTTAAAGGTATAGGCTGAAAATATTTCTTTTACAAATTCACACAAAGCAGGGCCCCGCGGGCCGCAGTGTGGCCCCATGGGTGCATCTGGTGCGGCCCGCGAAGCGGTGATCCGCAAAATTTAACACATAAATATGTAATTATTATTTGAATGACAATAAATTAAGATCGATCGAATTAAAAAGCAATTTTCACGTCTCCTGAAGGTGTACTTGATCAGCTTAGAAAAGCAAAACAGAAACGTTCATCAGATCCTGTTCCTATTCCTTCCAAAGAAGAAAATTTGAAATCCCAAGAAAATCAGGAAACGTAGACCAATGACAAAGAAAACAATCATTTTTACATCGTGGTTGATTTATGTTTAATATTTTCTGGGCCCTGTAGACTATTTGAAAGGGATTACCTGAAAGGACAGTGTCTATGTAAGTTTTGTGATTCGGAAAAGCAATTTCGACTTCAAATTTCCCTCCTAAAAAGCAAGTCGAAGCGCAGATGTTGGTACCTCTTACTCTCCCTTCAGATATGTCCTGGGGATTATGGCGTATATCGAAACTGGCGTAAATCGAAAGTAATTTTCCACCAGTATTTGACCATGTACAGTGGCGGTTCCTACCGTGGGGATAAGTGGGATTCATCCCTCTCAGAACTTTGTAAACCTCCGCAAAAATCTTTCTTTACGGCGATGTAATGTCAGAGGCTAATTTATCCCTGTATTTAATATTATTCCTTGTATATGTTTATATACCTTGTATATGTTTATAAGAACAGTGAAATACGCGGATGATCAAGTACTTCCAGCAAGAAAGGAAAAGGAACTCCAGAAAATGATAAATAGACTAGTGATAACAGGTAGAAAATACGGTATGGAAATTAATACAGAAAAATCCAAGGTCATGCGAATATCCAGTAAAGAAGAAGAAAATTTGAATATAAGTATTGGAGGAAAGACATTAGAACAAGTTTCAGATTATAAATACCTTGGAAGCATCATAACGAGAGAAGTAAAATGTACAGATGAAATCAGGACTAGAATAACAAAAGCAAAAGCCGCTTTCGGAAGATAGAAACTCCTGCTAACGGGTAATATAAAGCAGGAAATCCGCAAGATGCTATGTATGGAGTATAGCTTTGTATGGGGTAGAAACATGGACGCTAAGGAAAAATGATATTAAATACTTGGAAAGCTTCGAAATGTGGACATGGAGAAGAATGATGAAGATAAAATGGACAGATAGGGTGAAAAACGAGGAAGTACTACGAAGAATAGGAGAGAAGCGAACGATTATACAGACTATCAGAAAGAGGAAGGCGAACTGGATTGGGCATTACCTGAGGAGAGAGTGCATGATTAAAGAAGTGCTAGAAGGAAAAGTGGATGGAAAAAGAGAAAGAGGTAGGAAAAGGTTTCAGCTAGTAGACGATTTGAAAGGGAAAGAGAGCTATCAAGTCATGAAGAAAACTGCGGAAAATAGGAGTATATGGAGAACCAAGTTTAACCTAGAATAATCACGGACCTGTCAATGGACAGACTACCTATGATGATGATGATGTTTAACGCAAATAACGCGTCATAAATTTCTCATGCGAGCGATCTTTTAAAAGTTTTCTTTAGGTTGGACTGTCCCGTGAAAAAAATCGAAATTGTAATCTGAGGTTTCCGAAAGAATTAAATCTAGGTATTATTTTATTCAAATGCATGCAGATATTATATAATTTCATATTTATGCATCATAGAAATAAAACTTGCAGTATTCTGGCTGTGCAGTGTACTTGGGATGAAGACGACATCTGGATATTTACCGCGAAACTTCACAATGTAACATTCTAAGGTAGCGAAGGTGTAAAAAAGTGCACGGTGGCGCAAATAGGGCGTTATTTGTATGTTCATTATAAATGGCTTTAAAATGAAAGGGCGTACATCCGATTGGCGCAAATCCAGCGTCACCTGAGACTTAAAATATTTTATTTTAAATTTCGTGCATAAGTGACAAATACTTTTCTAGTTAAGAGCGCCCGCAAAATTCCTGTCTTCTTAATTATATAAATATCTGCACATTTTCACTAGAATTATAGTTAAAGGGAGAACGGGACTAATTCACTTTTCGAATTACGAATTATTTTCGAATTATCCGGATCCTATTGCGTGAAGATTTGCTTTTTTTTTGGGTCTTAAAAAAATAACGGAAAATTCGAATTATTCCGAAATTTCGTGTCGTTCAGTTACTTTTGTGCGAAATTTGCGTTTTTTAAGGTCTTAAAAAATGAGAAGACTTCAGAATAAACCAAGGTTTTTACCGTATATTTAAAGAAATTTCGAATTATACAAAAATTTCGAATTAAGGAATTCGAATAAACCAGTTTTTTTTATTGTGTATGTTTTCATAGATGCTTTTTCGTTCGAATTCGCCAGGTTTTACAGGATTAATCTCATAGTTTTTCAAGTCTGTCTTTCTGTATGTGTATAACGCTCTTATAATCTTTCAATATCTCAGCACTGGAAGCAGCTAGAGATATGAAATTTGGTGTGTCCTTAGATGAACACATTAACTACCAGAAAATGTTATTACTTTTACTTAAAGTGTCCTAGGTTCGACTACAGACATCCTTTCGTATTGCCATTTAAAAGATCATGGGAAAAAACGATTATGACCGTGCAGATATTTTTTCTTTTGCTCATTAAAATACCTAAATATTAACTTAGGAACTTCAAGCAAAAACTAAAAGACGGACAAAATTCTAAGTTATTTTATTGTAGCGGTATTTTGTAGTATCTTGTAATTTACAATTTCAAAAAGCATGTATAAGTGCGTATTTTTTGTGATTTTAACGCTTAATCCAGCTTGAATTGCTGTTTTGTTATTAATTAATAATCAAGTCACCGCAACCTTCCAAAACTTATTTTTCTTGAAAGAAGCAAGCAAGAAGAAGTGTATTCAGTGTTATCAAATAGAATAACCTAATTAAAGCATTTAACTAAAGGTTAAGTGAACACAGTGTCATCTATTAACGCGATATTGACATAAATATTATATAAAAATTAATTTTTGCGTTTTCAGTATGTTATAATAATTTTTAATGTTTCCCGTCTAATGATGGGTTATTATTATAGTATTAAAATACATTTCGAATTATGGCAATTTTCGAATTATGCCAATATTTCGAATTAACCTATGCCAATATTTCGAATTATGCAAATATTTCGAATTTACCTATGCCAATATTTCGAATTATGCAAATATTTCGAATTATGCCAATATTTCGAATTAACCTATGCCAATACTTCGAATTATGCCAACATTTCGAATTAAATAATTCGAATTAACCATTTTTTTTTAATTTGCGCGTTTTCCCGGATGTCTTTTCCTCCGAGTTCGAAAACTAACGCACACATTTAACGTGCGCCCTGAGGGGGTGGAAATCCCAGTCACACTCGCGCTCGAAAGGGTGACATTTCGGCCAGAAATATAGCTTTCGAACGCCATAACAATACGTATATATTTATCACGGATTCGAGAGTTGATAGCCAACGGTCGAAATCCAATCAAATCTCTCTCTCTCTCTCCACCGCCGCCTCTGTGTCTCCGGGAGGGCGGAGGACAAACAAACACACACACACACACCCCCGCGCGACACACACACACACCCAAACACGGTGCCAGGTGCCCTGAAGCGAATCACTGTCAACTTAATCCCCGCGAAGATCAACCAAACATATAGACCGCCTACGAATCAGAAACACATATAATGGACCATGTGTGTGTGTGTGTGTCTGTGTCTGTGTGTATGGATAGGTGTGCCTCTCTATTCGAATATCTATTCTCTATCCTTCTCTCTCTATCTTCCTCTCTCTCTCTCCCTATCTTCCTCTCTTTCCCTCTCTCCATTTCTCCCTATCTTCCTCTCTCTCTCTCTCTCCCACTTCCTCTCTCAATTTCTCCCTATCTTCCTCTCTCTCTCTCTCTCCCTCTTCCTTTGTCAATCTCTCCTTATCTTCCTCTCTCTCTCTCTTCCCCTCTCTTTCTCTCTCTTTCTCTCTTCCAGTATCTCTTCCTCTTCATTTCTTCCTGCATCTCCTCTACTCCCGTTTCGTCTCTTACAATTTCTCCCCCTCTTTCTTCCACATTCGAGAATATTTGGCACACACCACAGTATTATTATTTTAAAAAAAATGAAATTGCTGTTTCAAATAGATTGTAGACACAGGATATTAATTTTGAAGTGATTAGAAAAATGAATCGTCATTAATTTGTATACACGAAAATTACGATTTCAGTATACGTTTGGATAGATTATAATTTACATCCAAGAAGAGAAAGAGAGAATGGGGGAGGAAGAGAGAAAGGAAGAGAAAGTGAGAGAGAGAAAGGGAGAGAGGTAGAGAGGAAGAAAGAGAGGGAGATAGAGGGAGGGAGAGAGAGGAAAATAGAGATAAAGAGAGAGAGTAAGAGAGAGGAAGACGGAGAGGAAGATGGAGATGAAGGCAGGAAGAACTAGAGGAATAGAGAGATGAAGAAAGAGGGAGAGGAGAAAAGCGATGACAGGATAGAGAAGACGAAAGATTTTTCGTCGTTTATTTCAAATATTTCCTTTAAAACTCAATTTTCTTAAGTTGCTGTTATTATAAAAGTTGTAGAGAATATAATTTGCTAGAAGTATTATCTGAAACATTTTTTCATAAAGCCAATAGTTTAAGAGAAATTTTGATTTTTCTTCTAAATGCACAAAAGGGACAGGAGGATTGTTGAGGAGAGAGAGAGAAAGAGAAAAAATAATTAGAACTGAGATGAGGGCGTAAATAGAGAGAGATGGAGAGGGAGAGAGGTTGCAGGTGGAAATTGAGAGAGGGAGGGAGAGGGGAGGGGTGGGAGGAGGGAGGGAGGGAGGGATGGGAGAAAAGAGGTTAAAATGCGGGTAAAGTGTTTATGATGGCAAAGTGGTGTAATTTGAGAGTCAATAATAAACTATTGTCTGGCATCGATCCTGCGGTCCACTGATTGGCTGGAAAGGGGTTTAAAAAAGGAAGAGGGTGTGTGTGTGTGTATGGAAGGTGGTGTTGGGTGGTGTTAGGTGTAGGGGGGGGAGGGATGGTAGAAGGGGTGGATAGGATGAGAGGGAAAGAGACGGGGTCGCATGATTTATAATTGGTACGGTTTTTGCAATTGGGTATAGATTGGAGGGGGAGGAGAGGGTGGGAGAGGGTGGGAGAGAGGGAGAGGGAGAGAGAGGGAGGAAGGGAGAGGAGGATAGAGAGAGAGAAAGGGAATATGGAAGAAAGGAGACAATGTTGGAGGACGAAAGTGAGGAATATAGAAAGAGGAATATAGAGAGAGAGGAAGAGAGAGTGAGAGAGAGAGGGAGAAAGAGAGGGTAAGAAAGAGAGAGGACAGAGAGGGTAAGATAGAGAGGGTAAGAGAGAGAGAGGAGGAGAGATAGGAAGAGAGAGAGAGGGTAAGAGAGAAAGGAAGATACAGAGAGAGGAAGAGAGATAGAGTGTAAGAGAGAGAGGAAGATACAGAGAGAGGAAGATACAGAGAGAGGAAGATACAGAGAGAGGAAGATACAGAGAGAGGAAGAGAGAGAGAGGAAGAGAGGGAGAGAGAGAGGAAGAGAGAGGGAGGAAGAGTGGAACAGAAGAAAGAGAGAGGAATAGAGAGAAGAGAGAGAAAGAGAGGAAGAAAGAGAAGAGAGAGAAAGAGAGAGGAATAGATAGGAGAGAAAGAGAGGAAGAGAGAGAGAGGGAGAGAGAGATAGGGAGAGAGGGAGGGGAAGAGAGAGAATGCAGAGAGAGAGGAAGAGAGAGAGAGAGGAAGTGAGAGAGGGAGAGAAGGAGAGAGAGGAAAAAGAGAAGAGATAGGAATAGGGAAAGGTGAGAGAAGAAAGGGAGGGAGGGAGAGAGTAAAAGAGCATATAATGAAGAAGAGAGAGAGTAAGAGGGATAGAGAGAGTAAAAGAGACAGGAGTTGATAAACAGGAGAAGATGGAGAGACAGAATAGTTAATTGCTACAATAGAAAAGAGGGGAATTTCAGTAAAATTTAGGTGTAAAGAAGAGAGAAATGAAGAGAGAAATGAAGAGAGAGGAGAGAGAGAGAGAGAGAGGTACAGAGAGAGAGAGAGGTACGGGAGGTATTAAGGCACGAGTTATATAAAGGGATTGTAACACTCTAACCGAGAGAAGTTTATGACTCAGCCGCTATAATGACGTAATTACTGACGTCATTAATGACAAGTGATGACGTTGTTTCCGCGGTGGTGGTGGTGTCCCTCCCTCCCTCCCCCCCTCCCTCTCTCTCCCTCCCTCCCTCCAGTTAGGAATCCCACCCTACGTGCGGCTTTTCCGGTTTTGCCAAGCGAAGAGGACAGAGAGAGGAAGAGAGAGAGGGAAACGGAGAGGAAGAGAGAGGAGAAAAAGAGAGGAAGAGAGAGAGGGAAACGGAGAGGAAGAGAGAGGAGAAAAAGAGAGGAAGAGAGAGAAAGAGAGGAAGAGAGAGGAAGAGAGAGGGAGAGAGAGAAGAGAGAGAAAAGGAGAGGAAGAGAGAGGAAAAGAGAGAGGGAAACAGAAAGAGAAGAGAGAGGAAGAAAGAGAAAAAGAGAGGAAGAGAGAGAAAAAGAGAGGAATACAGGGAGTAAGAGAGGAAGGAAGAAAGAAAGTGAATGGAGAGGAAAGAGATGAGATAGAAAGTAAGAGAGAGGAGACAGGAATAATGAGAAAGAGGGTGAAAGAGGAAGAGAGATAGGAGAGAGTGATAGGAAGAGAGAAGAGAGAAAGTAAGAGAAGAAAAGAGAGAGGAAGAGACGAAGATGAAGAGGTAGAGAGAAATGGAGAAAGAGAGATAGAGAAAGAGAGATAAAGAGAAATATTGAGAGGAAGAGAGTGTGATGAACAGACAGAGAGGAATGCATTTATACTGATTTGTTTAAATTTTTTATGAATTTTACAGCAACGATAAACTTTATTGTGATTTCTAGGAGCGTTTCGCTTCCGACGTGAGCGCCTATTATCGTCGGTCTGTCCGTTTGTCCGTCCGTCCGTCCGCACGTTCGTTCTCGGCTTCTACCCAACGGATTTTCGTGAAATTTGATATCAAGCACTTAACAGTCAAAGATAATAAGAAAATCGCAAAAACTAATCACGTGCGCCGATCAGGGGTATCACTTTGCCGGCGACAAAAAAAATCAAATTTTCGTCGTATCTCGTAAAGTATTCCTCATATCGAAATATTTTTCAAATAAAAGTTGTAGAACTTGTAAATTCGAGTATTCCCTTTCCTATACATTTTCATCGTAGGAGTAGCCGTTATCGAGAAAATCAAACAAGAACCTCTTAAATCGAGTTGAACCTGTTTCTTCTTGCAAGGTGACTTCATAATTGGTTGCTAACATAAAGAATAGCGCCTAAATAAGTTTAATTTCCATAACAACAGTGAGAGGAAGTGGGAGAGAGAGGAAGAGGAATGCATTTACATATATCGATTTAATTGTTTAAATTTTTTAATGAATTCTTAACGGTAATAATAATAAACTTTATTGTAATTTTTCAATGTTAATTATTACTGGAACACCATTTCCTAACTTTCTCAAAATATTCAGTTCCCTAACTCGACCTAAGGAGCATAAACATTGGTCAATTTTTTTTTAACTTTCATAAAATATTTACGGCCGAATAAATAAACATTTTAAAATTTTTTTATAATCCCGTTTCATTTATTTAGCCCATTCTATCGTTAGAAAAAATTTCAGCATTGTATCACATTTAAAAATGCCTAAACAATGAAATATTTGTTTAAATTTTAGGATTTTAACGCCCGAATAAATAAACAATTTCTTAAATTTTCTATTTTTTCGTCGGTGTTGCCTCTAAAGACCTGAATCCCAAATTTCTTATTTCTAAATCAAAAGTGCCTAAAATAATTCGTTTTGTCCTCCAAAAACCTGTCAAAAGATATTCTAACTCCATTAAAAGTGCCTAATAATCGGTATTACCCTTCAAAATCTATATGTATTATCTATATATATTATATAAACAATACTGAATTATTTCCTGCGTAAAATAATTCTATCTTCTACCTATACATAATTATTTACCCAATTTTAACATCAAATCATAGAACAACTAAAAATCCTCGATATGATCCAATAATAAACACCGTTTATCCTCTAAATAACATAAACAGCCTCATAAACAGGAGTAATATTTTCCCTTCCTACCGGTGCTGCCACCTATCCGCCTCCAGCGGTACCGCCACGCATTAAAATTTCCCTTATCTTAAATACGACATTTGCTTTCACCATTAAATCATTTTTCCTTAATCTGTAATTTCTTTTAATTCTTCCACGGCTCGCCTTAAATACGCCGCCGCGCTCTCCTCGAGGCGCCTTTGAATTTATATCTCATCCTAATCTCCGAGCCTAATAAGGACCAGCGAAATAATTTATCGTCGAAAAAATAGTTTTTTTTTTTTAATAAAAACGCGAAATTTATTTCGCGAGCGGAATTTAGTTTACTGGGAGATTTAAAAAGTGTACAAATTTGTTAATCTGTTGCTATGGATACCAAAATATATTGTGAGCTATTGAATATCACCCTTGGAAACTGACGCTATCAACAATAAATTTTGTGACGTATTTTAGCATAAATGTCGGAAGAAAAATCAAAATATATAGTAAAACTATCGCTTTTATTAAAAAATGTTTCCAATAAATCTTGTAAAAAATTATACTATCTACAAATTTTGTAATAGCAATTGTTTACGTAAATTAAATATTTAAAGAGATATTTGAAGAAAACTAAAACGATGACAAAAATTCGTTTTATTTTTACGAACACAAAACTCTAATTATCTCTTAAATAATAGGTTTTACAACAGAGTGTTTAATATTAAACTTTCAGATGATACAATTCTCTACAAATGTCACAATAACAATTAATTACGTAAATTAAATATTTAAGGAGATATTTTGAAAAAACTAAAACGATGACAGGAATTCGGTTATTTTTACGAACACAAAACACTAAATATCTCCTAAATAATAGATTTTACAAATAAATATTTCAAATAAAAGTTGTAGTAAATTATATTCTCTGAAACTTTTGTAATGACAATTATTTACATAAACTGAATATTTAAGGAAATATTTGAAGAAAACTAAAACGACAGGAATTCGGTTTTTTTAACAAGAACAAAAATTTCTAAATATCTCTTAAATAATAGCTTTTACAAAATAATGTTTCAAACACATTTTGTAGATAATTAAATTACCTACAAAATTTGTAATAGCACCTATTTACATAAGTTGAGTATTTAGGGAGATATTTTGAAAGAACTAAAACAATGACAAAAATTCTGCTATTTTTACGAACACAAAATTGTAAATATATCTTACATTATAGCTTTTACAACAGAATATTTAATATAAAACTTGTAGGTAATAAAATTCTCTACAACTTTCTTAATAACAAATATGCAGGTACATTGAGTTTTAAGGGAGATATTTGAATAACAAACTGAAAAACGACAAGAATATACCTTTTCTTTCGATTGAAATTTTTCCGCAAAAACCTTTTATATATCTTCATTTGTTAATAAATAACACGAATATAAAATTTTGTTCTGATCTGATTATTAGTTTTTCAGTTTTGAGATATCGTTCCTATTCAATGTAATATTTGCATTGTTTTCCGGTTCCCTGTAATGGCGCCTGATCTAATATGAACATTTGGCCCCATTTTGTTAAATAACTCTTAAACTTATTGTACGAATTCCACCATCCTTTCAGGTTATAATGGGACATATCTACTGCATCTTTAAGACAAGGGAAAACCAATCAAAAGATCGTGGCTTCGATTTTAGGAGGGTTTAAAAAGTCTCCATTTGCTTAACACAGGGTTGAGTGTATCATATTTTTATTATCACTTTTAAATTGCTTAGAATAGACTTGAAATTTCCAGACTTGTACCAAAATACGCCTGAAAGAACCTATTATAATATTCTCGCAATATTTTTAAGAATACGCGTCAAATTTGTCCAGAAATTAGATTTTAACCTAGAAAATTTTATCTATTTTTACGTCAAGGTAACATTTTTTATTCTTGTAAATTTCCTGCGATTATGATTTAACTAGGATTATAATAATTAGGCTATACTGAAGTATAAACAAGACCATGGTTACCATAAATAAGACCATGTTAACGGATAGAAAAAAATATGGCATTATTCATTAATACTGTGATAATTAATGTTTCTATTTTTTCAGAACATTTTTTTTATAATATTGTGTTCTAATTTGCGGTGGAGCTTATTAAGAACCTGGAACGAAATAATGAAACTTGGTTGTTTGATCTACGAAACAGGTGAGCGGCCAACTGACTTCCAAGAAACGATCATGACACCGATTGAGAAAAAGTGTAATGCCAAGAAGCGCGAGGAGTATAGGAATATTTGCTTGATTTCTCATAGGGAAAAAATACTTTTAAGAGTGATTAACAGGAGGTTTGAGTGGAAAAATGGAAGAGATGATAGGGGAGGAGCAGTTATACATGAATCAGAAGATTAGAATAAGGTTGGAAGATGAAATGACGGAAGAGAGCCTGATAGGAAGAGGTGTGCGGCAGGGGTCTTGTCTTTCGCCAACTTTATTCAACATTTACGTAGAGCATGCTATTGGAAGGTGTTTTAAGGAAGAACATGGCATAAAGGTCGGTGGGAGGAATATTAATTGTATAAGGTTCGCAGATGACATGGCTATAATTATAGAGAGCAGATGATACAATTCTCTACAAATGTTACAATAACAATTAATTACGTAAATTAAATATTTAAGGAGATATTTCGAAAAAACTAAAACGATGACAGGAATTCGGTTATTTTTACGAACACAAAACACTAAATATCTCTTAAATAATGGATTTTACAAATAAATGTTTCAAATAAAAGTTGTAGCAAATTACATTCTCTGTAAATGTCGTAATGATAATTATTTACATATATTAAATATTTAAGCAGATATTTGCAAAAAACTAAAACGATGACAGGACAGGACAGGAGTGTGATACGTGACGATATGACATGTGATAAGGTGGTAATAGCTAGGATAGCGATAGCAAAGGCAGCGTTCAATAAGAAGAGGCAATTATTCTGTGGACCGTTATATAGAAGTTTGAAGAAAAGACTGGTAAATTGCTATGTTTGGAGTGTAGCGTTATATGGAGCAGAGACTTGGATGCTGAGGAAAAAGGAAAAGAAGAGGCTGTAAGCGTTTGAAATGTGGGTTTGGAGAAGAATGGAGAGGGTAAGTCGGAGGGACAGAGTAAGGAACGACGAAGTACTGGAAAGGATAGGTGAGGAGAGGTTAATACTGAAATGTGTAGAAAAAATCTGATGTGGCCAACACATGACTTTCTCCATATTTGGGTTATAGATATTTAAATCCTTTTTATGAATAGCATTATAAGGCAAATTTGTTAGACCTCTATATCATATGTTAATTCAAGGGGAGAGGGGGAGAGGGGGAGAGACGGACGGAATGACAGGGAAGTATTTTAAGTTTAACTAAAGATAGTCCGTCAACAGAAAATTCACTAGAAATGTTCTATATGACAAAATATTTCATATGTGACAGTGCGACATTAAATACTTTAAATGAAAATAATAACAATCCATCTAATATGTCTATCTATAATTCTCCCGCTGATATTTCAAAGGGCATTAACACTAGTATTTCTTTAACCTCCGGCACATTTTTACTTTCTCCATACGTAGTAATGGGAAAGTATTGTATTCACGAAAAAAATCTACTTCGAGATTTTAACGGAAATACACGTTTTGAGGTCTATAGAAGACGTTTAGATTATTTTCGGAATGACGCCTGTGTGTGTATGTGATTGTGGGCGCTCTAACTCTAAAATTACTTGCCATATCGTTACCAAATTTCATATATAACACTATAACGTGAGCACAAAGAACTGATTACTTTTTTGGACAATAACGGGTAAACGGAAGTCGAGGTTTATTCGAAACCCGATTCGGTTTTTGCGCTATTTCTCCGTTAAAACATCATTATTGTATATACAATTCTATACAAAGGTTATAGAGAATGTAATTTCCTACAACGTTCATTTGAAACAATTATCCATAGCATTTATTTTTTAGGAATTATTTATAAATAATCGGTTTTTTCGGTTTCCGTCAAATATCTCCTTAAAAACGTCGTAATTGGTCATCTTCGTGAGGACCAAAGTTGTAGAGAATAATATTTCTTCCAAGTTTTGTTTGAAACAAATTTTCGTAGACCGATCCACTTCGGAGATATTCGACTTTTTCCGTAATTTTCAGTATACAGCGCAAGCACCATGTATATGACAAAATATTTCGTATGTGAAAGTGTGACATTAATTATTTTAAATGAAAATAATAACAATCCATCTATATATCTGTCTATAATTCTTCCGTTGATCTTTCAACGGGCATTAACAGTAGTATTTCTTTAACCTCCGGCACATATTTCCATCAAATTAGCGACCTAGAAAGAAAGAGACGGAGAAATAAAAATGTCTCCAACTCATCTCTTGCGAACAACGTCAATCGGTTGAATACAATATATAGATTCAGGATTCGAGAAAGGAGAATCAAGAAGCATCGTCACCTCTCCCTCCCTCTCTCCCTCTCCCTCCACCTCCTATATATACCATTCTGAGAGAGAGAGAGATAAGCAAAGTGTTAGTGAGAGAGAGAGAGAGAGACTATAGTCCTACCGCGCATGCGTAATTGGCGATGCTCTTCTTTTTTCCCTCCCTCCCTCCCTCTTCCTTCACCTAAAACCGGTTGCCATGGCGACCGTTTTATTTATGTGTCTGACCTCTTCCTCCAAACGTTCTTGTGGGCGTTTTTAGGGAAAATGGGGCCTTTCCTCCCCTTCCCTCTCTCTCTCCCTCGCCCTTCTCCTCAAAAACCCTCTAATAACACCAACCCTCCCCTTCCCTCCCCCCCTCTCCCTCCCTCCCCCCTTCCATCTCCTCCCTCTGCCACACTCACACGTCTCAAAAACCTTCTACTTGCACGGCTCATTTGCATCTATCTCCTCTCTCTCTCTCGTCCAATCTTTATTCCTCTCTCTTCCACTTTGAAATCTTCCTCTCTCTCTTCATCTCTCTCCTCTCTCTTTTCCTCTCTCCTCCTCTCTCTCTCTTCCTCTCACACTTTCTCTCTCTCTTCATCTCTCTCTTCATCTCTCCTCATCTATCTCTTCATCTCTCTCTTCCTCTCTCTCTCTATCTTTCTCTCTCTTTTCCTCTCTCTTCCTCTCTCTCTTCCTCTCACACCCTTTCTCTCTCTATTCATCTCTCTCCTCTTTTTTCCCTCTCTTCCTCTCTCTCTTTTCCTCTCTCTCTTCTTCTCACACTCTTTCTCTCTCTCTTAATCTCTCTCCACTCTCCTTTCCTCTCTCTCGCCCTCTTCCTCTCTCTATCTCTCTCTTCCTCTCTCTCAATCTTCCTCTCTCTCTTCATCTCTCTTCATCTCTCTCTTCCTCTCTCTCTCTCTATCTTTCTCTCTCTTTTCCTCTCTCTTCCTCTCTCTCTTCCTCTCACACTCTTTCTCTCTCTATTCATCTCTCTCCTCTTTTTTTTCCTCTCTTCCTCTCTCTCTTTTCCTCTCTCTCTTCTTCTCACACCCTTTCTCTCTCTCTTAATCTCTCTCCACTCTCCTTTCCTCTCTCTCGCCCTCTTCCTCTCTCTATCTCTCTCTTCCTCTCTCTATCTCTTCATCTCTCTATCTCTTCATCTCTCTTCATCTCTCTCTTCCTCTCTCTCTCTATCTTTCTCTCTCTTTTCCTCTCTCTTCCTCTCACACCCTTTCTCTCTCTATTCATCTCTCTCCTCTTTTTTTTCCTCTCTTCCTCTCTCTCTTTTCCTCTCTCTCTCTTCTTCTCACGCTCTTTCTCTCTCTCTTAATCTCTCTCCACTCTCCTTTCCTCTCTCTCGCCCTCTTCCTCTCTCTATCTCTCTCTTCCTCTCTCTCTATCTTCCTCTCTCTCTTCATCTCTCTTCATCTCTCTCTTCATCTCTCTCTTCATCTCTCTCTTCCACTCTCTCTCTCTATCTTTCTCTCTCTTTTCCTCTCTCTTCCTCTCAGATTCTTTCTCTCTCTATTCATCTCTCTCCTCTTTTTTTTCCTCTCTTCCTCTCTCTCTTTTCCTCTCTCTCTTCTTCTCACACTCTTTCTCTCTCTCTTAATCTCTCTCCACTCTCCTTTCCTCTCTCTCGCCCTCTTCCTCTCTCTATCTCTCTCTTCCTCTCTCTATCTCTTCATCTCTCTATCTCTTCATCTCTCTTCATCTCTCTCTTCCTCTCTCTCTCTATCTTTCTCTCTCTTTTCCTCTCTCTTCCTCTCTCTCTTCCTCTCACACCCTTTCTCTCTCTATTCATCTCTCTCCTCTTTTTTTTCCTCTCTTCCTCTCTCTCTTTTCCTCTCTCTCTTCTTCTCACGCTCTTTCTCTCTCTCTTAATCTCTCTCCACTCTCCTTTCCTCTCTCTCGCCCTCTTCCTCTCTCTATCTCTCTCTTCCTCTCTCTCTATCTTCCTCTCTCTCTTCATCTCTCTTCATCTCTCTCTTCATCTCTCTCTTCATCTCTCTCTTCCACTCTCTCTCTCTATCTTTCTCTCTCTTTTCCTCTCTCTTCCTCTCAGATTCTTTCTCTCTCTATTCATCTCTCTCCTCTTTTTTTTCCTCTCTTCCTCTCTCTCTTTTCCTCTCTCTCTTCTTCTCACACTCTTTCTCTCTCTCTTAATCTCTCTCCACTCTCCTTTCCTCTCTCTCGCCCTCTTCCTCTCTCTATCTCTCTCTTCCTCTCTCTATCTCTTCATCTCTCTATCTCTTCATCTCTCTTCATCTCTCTCTTCCTCTCTCTCTCTATCTTTCTCTCTCTTTTCCTCTCTCTTCCTCTCTCTCTTCCTCTCACACCCTTTCTCTCTCTATTCATCTCTCTCCTCTTTTTTTTCCTCTCTTCCTCTCTCTCTTTTCCTCTCTCTCTTCTTCTCACGCTCTTTCTCTCTCTCTTAATCTCTCTCCACTCTCCTTTCCTCTCTCTCGCCCTCTTCCTCTCTCTATCTCTCTCTTCCTCTCTCTCTCTTCCTCTCTCTCTTCCTCTCTCATCTCCCTCTTCCTCTAGCTATTCCTCTCTCTTTCCCTCTCTCTTCCTCTCCCTCTCTTTTCCTCTCTCTCCTCTCTCTCTCCTCTCTTTTCCTCTTTTCCTCTTACACTCTTTCTCTCTCTCTTACTCCCCCTCTCTTCCTCTCTCTCTTCCTCTCTCTCTCTTCCTCTCTCTCCCTCTTCCTCTCTCTCTCTTCCTCTCTCTCCCTCTTCCTCTCTCTCTTTTCCTCTCTCTCTCCCTCTTCCTCTCTCTCTTTTCCTCTCTCTTCCTCTCTCTCCCTCTTCCTCTCTCTCTCTTCCTCTCTCTCCCTCTTCCTCTCTCTCTTTTCCTCTCTCTCTCCCTCTTCCTCTCTCTCTTTTCCTCTCTCTTCCTCTCTCTCCCTCTTCCTCTCTCTCTCTTCCTCTCTCTCCCTCTTCCTCTCTCTCTTTTCCTCTCTCTCTCCCTCTTCCTCTCTCTCTTTTCCTCTCTCTTCCTCTCTCTCTTCCTGTCTTTTTACTACCTTAACTGGGTTGGCCATGTCAGGTCTTTCTTAGGTTTTAAATCACAGATACTTCTTTTTTTTTTTAAAAAAAGAAGCTTCCGATTTGTCTATTCAAATATGTATAAAATTCTTTACCATTCAATTATTAAATTTATTTAAACAAGTCGTAATCTCAGACGAAAAAAATGTTTATAGCTACACGTACGTTGTCAAGGTGATGCAAAATCGCGCATCGATATTGTTTTACCCATATAAACTGCTGACAATAATATTTACTCATTTTTTTTTAAGTGTAAATGTTATTGAAAATCTTTAAAATTATTCACGAGTGTAATTTCTAAAATAATTATATTTGTGGACGCTTACATACAGCAAGGCCTGTGAAAGGCGGAACTTCATTTGGAAGAAAATTGCCAAAACCGGAAATCCAAAATATAATCGTATAAGTTGATATCGTTTTTCATCTGAACGTCTCTCGGACGGAAAGAATTTTTTTCTTGCAATTTTTGTATTATTAAGTACAGTTTGAACCTGCGAAAGACGGAAAGAAAAATCATTCTCATTAAAATATGTCTCGAGGGCCTTTATACATTCATCATCGTAAGAGAGTATCGGAATTGACAGTTGAAATCGATGTTTTAGATGCAATTACATTTCTAAGTCGTTAGTTAACGCGTACAAGGAGCGTGTATCAGAAATTGTTTTACAAACTGTGCCTTCGTTTTCAATGATTCTAATGAATGTGAGGAAGCAGTTGCGATATTGATTACTGTGAAATTCAAACTTAGATTGACGACATATATGAAGCTGAGGATACCAACGAATATACAAAAAATCTGATGTGGCCAACACATGACTTTCTCCATATTTGGGGTATAGATATTTAAATTATTATGAATGGCATTATGAGGCAAAATTATTATTTCGTATGGTAAAAGAATGCTACAGCCGTCTTTATTGCCGTAAATTAGGTATATCTTGAATATGTTTACAGAATTCACCGCTACATGGTGGTGGCGCTGTATACTGGAAATTACGAAAAAGTCGAATATCTCCAAAATGAATGGTTCTACGAAAATTTCTTTCAAACAAAAAATGGAAGGAATAATATTCTCTACAACTTTGGTTTTTACGAAGATTACCAATAACGAAGTTTTTAATGAGTTATTTGACGGAAACCGAAAAAACCGATTATTTATAAATAATTCCCAAACAATAACTGCTATGGAAAATAGTATTAAATAAAAGATGTAGGAAATTACATTTTCTACGTTTTTTGTAATGGTTAATGTATACAATAATGACGCATTATCGGAGAAATATCGCATGAACCGAATAGGGTTTCGAATAAACCTCGACTTCCGGTTAGCCGTTATTGTCCAAAAACTAATCAGTTCTTTATGCTCATGTTAAAGTGTTATATATGAAATTTGGTAACGATATGATAAGTACTTTTTGAGTTAGAGCGCCCACAATCACATACACACGCAAACATCATTCCGAAAATAGTCTAAACGTGTTCTAGGGACCTCAAAACGTGTATTTCCGTTGAAATCTCGAAGTCGATGTTTTTCGTGATCACAATACTTTCCCCATACTATGTATGGAGAAAAAAATTTCGTAAATATTGATGGAAGCGTGTTTACAGAGATTTATTAAATTGACTTGAAAACTGATAGAATCACAAAGCAATGATATTGTTCTAAGTGATGAACCGGAAATGTCAACAACATCGGATGTTTTACGCTATCTTAAAGCTTCGAAATATTTTGGGAAAATCGACGGCGAAAATGATTTATTTAACAAAGTAATTGAATTGGTTTTTCGCCAGTTTAAGGAAATTGCAGGAAAAACAATTAAAATTGGATGGATTTTTCAGAGATTTTTAGAATTTTTTAACTACGTTTAATATTTTTGATGGATTTTAACGTATATTTGAAATTTTTCGCTACTCTGCGACATTTAATTTTTCTCCTTCTGAAAATTTGCAGCATTCTTAAAGGAATAAATTCAGGATTGTTCTTGCATGCAGTTTCGAGTTTATATTCTCCTTTGTTATTTATATCGATTGCTGCTCTGGTTTGAATGCTTCTGTTTCCGTTGAGACTTAGAAAAAATTCTATTTTCCATTTAAAATCTGCCAAAAAGAAAAAGTCGCGTAAATTATTTTTGCATGTATAAGACGGAAAACCTGCGAAATCAGGCGAACATTTCCAATACATTCTAACCCTGTCAAAAACCTTCCAACTCCGTCCAATACCTTCCAATTTCCTCCAAACCCTAACAATTTCCTTCCAATAGCCTCCAACACCTTCAAATAGCTTCCAACCTCATCCAATATCTTCCAAAAACCTTCCAATTTCCTCCAAACCCTTACAATTTCCTTCCAATAGCTTCCAACCCCATCCAATAGCTTCCAACACCATTACATACGTTCCAATTCTCCAAAAGCTTCGAACTTCATCCAATAGCTTCAAAAAATCTTCCAATTTCCTCCACACCCTTCAAATAGCTTCCAGACACTTCCTATAGTTTCCAATCCCTTCCTATAGTTTCCAACATCTTCTAATCCCGTCAAAAAGCTTCCAATCCCATCCAATTTCTTCCAAACCTTTCCAATTTCCTTCCAATAGCTACCAAAATCCATTCCTACAGCTTCCAAACCCTTCAGATAGCTTTCAGCATTGTTTCACATTTAGAAGCACCTAAACCACGAAATGTTCGTTTACATTTTATAAAAATTAATGGACGAATAAATAAACATTTTTCTAATTTTAGATTTTTACTTTCTCCATGTACGTAGTATAGAGAAAGTATTGTGATCACGAAAAAAATCGACTTCGAGATTTCAACGGAAATACACGTTTTGAGGTCTCTAGGACACGTTTAGACTATTTTCGCGATGTTGTTTGTATGTATTTGATAGGAATTTTCCGAAACACCGATAATTTATTAGATATTTTGATTCCTAGATCACGTTTAGACTATTTTCGGAATGTCTGTGTGTGTGTATGTGATTTCGGACGCTCTAACTCAAAAAGTACTTGCCATATCGTTACCAAACTTCATATATAACACTTTGGTATGGGCACAAAGAACTGATTAGTTTTTGGACAATAACGGGTAACCGGAAGTCGAGGTTTATTCGAAACCCAAATCGGTTTTTGAGATATTTCTCCATTAAAACATCATTATTGTATAAACAATTCTATATAAATATTATAGAAAATGTAATTTCCTACAACTTTCATTTGAAACAATTTTCCATAGCAGCTATTGTTTAGGAATTATTTATAAATAATCGGTTTTTTCGGCCTCCGTCAAATATCTCCTTAAAAACGTCTTTATTCGTAATCTTCGTGAGGACCAAAGTTGTAGAGAATAATATTTCTTCCAGGTTTTGTTTGAAACAAATTTTCGTAGAACCACCAATCCGGATATATTTTGCTTATTCGTAAATTTCCAGTATACAGCGCCATCACCAAGTATCGATGAATTCTGTAAACATATTCGGAATATACCTAAGTTACGGCAATAAGGACGACTGCATTCTTTTACGATACGAAATAGTAATTTTGCCTCATAATGCTATTCATAATAATTTAAATATCTATACCCCAAATATGGAGAAAGTCATCTGTTGGCCACATCAGATTTTTTCTGTCGGTTTTGTGACCAAACATACCTATGTATCACATTCCAAGTTTTTAGCTTATTTAGAAGTGTCTCATTATTTGTATTATCCTCCTAAATCGTATCTCAGAAGAGTCAATATATTATAAATGTAATGAATATTTTTATCGCATTTTAATAGATTAATTACTACGGCAACGAAGCCAATAATTAGCCCATCCGAATCAACCTCCCCCCCCCACTGCGGACATCCGTCGCTAGGACACGCGAGAAACGTTCGGATTACCTCTACGCCCGCGATTCCGTAATCAACGAATTACAGTGTGTTTTTTAAAAAGCTGCCATCCGCCCGTTTTAATCAACTAAGCGTAGGAATAGGAGAAAATCGAAAGGTTGACGAGTTTTTTTTTAAAGTTGGTCAGCCTGACGGGAGAATTTCAGCAGCGAAATTTAATGGGAAAAGTTTTTATTGAATTAAACTGAGCGTGGTAATTCTGGACGGATAATCAATTCGGGATACATTACGTAGGACGGAGAGGTATTTATTCAAAATACACACGAATTCAGCGAATAGAAAATCTTTTCGTAACGATTATATCGGTTCGTATCGAATTTTTCGATACATCGACCACTTTGATGTATCGAAAACATCGAAAGTGTTGATACTATATCAATGTGTACATATCATATCGAAAATTAGCGACATAAAGAGCTTTTCCTGTGGATTAAATTGGTTCGCATCAAAATTTTCATAACTTCGACCACTTCGATGTATCGAAAACATCGAAAGTGTCGATACTATATCGATATATGCATATTATATCGAAAATTAGCGAAATGAAAAGCTTTTTTTATCAGTTATATTGGTTCGTATCGAGTTTTTCTATGTACCTACGACTTCGATATATCGAAAGCATCGAATATGTCGATACTATATTGATATATACATTAACGGATTTGCAATATGGCCAGAGTAGGCAATGGCTTAAGGGCGGCAGGGTTTTGGGGTTAGGCAGGATTTCGGGGCGGTCGGATTTGTATATTCACTGGCCAAATTGCGAGATCGTCAATAAATATCGAGACTTTTTATGACGAAACAACCTCGCTCGGTGGGGATATACATGCAACCGTACCGGGTCAAACTGTTAACCAAGACTATTACATTACAATTTTGGAACGTCTACGAGAGTGGATTAGTAAAAACTCTGATGTGTCCAACACATGACTTTCTCCATATTTTAGGGGTATAGATATTTGAATTATTACGAATGGCATTATAAGGCAAAATTATCATTTCCTATCGTAAAAGAATCAGTCGTCATTACTGCCGTAAATTAGGTATATTCTGAATATGTTTACAGAATTCACCGCTACTTGGTAATGGCGCTGTATACTGGAAATTTACGAATAAGAAAACATCTCCGAAATGGTGGTTCTATGAAAATTTGTTTCAAACAAAACTTGGAAGAAATATTATTCTCTACAACTTTGGTCCTCACGAAGATTACCAATAACGATGTTTTTAAGGAGATATTTGACGGAAACCGAAAAAACCGATAATTTTTTATAAATAATTCCTAAACAGTAACTGCTATGGAAAATTGTTTCAAATGAAAGTTGTAGGAAATTATATTTTCTACATTTTTTGTAATGGTTAATGTTATATATGAAGTTTGGTAACGATATGGCAAGTACTTTTTGAGTTAGAGCGCCCACAATAACACACACACACAGACATCATTCCGAATATAGTCTAAACGTCTTCTAGGGACCTCAAAACGTGTACTTCCGTTGAAATCTCGAAGTCTATTTTTTTCGTGTTCACAATACTTTCCCATTACTACGTATGGAGAAAGTAAAAAAAGAAAGACCGCAGACGTGGCCCAATTCGTGGCGGTCGCATCGTGACTGTTCGCCTGCACATTCCGCCTTCCGGGTAAAGGAGTTTTTTTACGAAGGTGACAATATTCAATTGTAACGAATTTCGAAAATAAATTTTTCAAAATTTTCGTCCCTATACTTACTGGTCAGACCTCGTAATATATATGAAGTAGCACTGTAAAGAGGGCTTTCAGTGTGATTTTCAAAATTATGGAGGTAGAAGAAGATTGCTTCGAAATCATGAAAGACCATTGGTACCAACCTAAGGAAGCCTGTCAAGGTAATAACCATAAACCCCCAGGAAAAGAATGGATTGCTCTTCTGGTATAATTTATAAATTGAATCAGTTTTATTGACATTTTTGTAAGGGGGCGCAAAAATAATTTGGCTTAAGGGCGGCAAGTTTCCAAATCCTCCACTGGATATATACATATTATATCGAAAATTAGCGAAATAAAAAGCATTTTCCATCGATTAAATCGGTTCGTATGGAAATTATCCACATATCAACCACTTTGATATATTGAAAATATCTATCGAGTCGATACTATATCGATATATGCATATTATATCGAAAATTAGCGAAATAAAAAGCTTTTTCTATATATTAAATTGGTTTGTATCGAATTTTTCTACGTATCTAAGACTTCGATATATCAAAATCATCGAATATGTCGATACTATATCGATATATAGATATTATATTGAAAATTAGAGAAAAAGTTTTTTCTATCGATAAAATCGGTTCGTATCGAAATTTTCCATATATCTACCACTTCGATGTATCGAAAATATCGAAAGTATCGATACCATATCGATATATGCGAATTATATCGAAACTTAGCGAAATAAAAAGCTTTTCATATCGACTAAATCGGTCCCTATCGAAATTTTCGATACATCGACCACTTTGATGTACAGTAATACCGCGCTATACGTCGGAGATGCGTTCCTGAAAAATGCGACTTATAACGAAACAACGTATACCGAAACAAAGATTACCATAAGGACTATGATAAAAGTTAGGGGTTATGTTCCTGGCGGATATTTTGTGACACATTTGTGCCCCAAATAATACAGTACATTGGACATACTATGTTACCACCATGTGTTTACCGCTCATTGCTACTAGGGTTTAATATACATTTAATCGTAACAACGAGCAACCGATTGCAATAATAATTTCAGAAATCACCGAAAATAATTGTGTATAGTGTGATGGAGCACAAAAATTGTTTCTTTACTTACACTGATACGCACTTTAAAGAGTACTTTTCAAGCAGATTTCGCGATCCAAAGTATGTCCAATATCTCGTGAGATATCAACGCAAACGTAAACACACAAAATGTTAGACACAACTGTTCACAAAGCTCAGAAATAGGTTTTTACACATCGCCATTAAAATTGCGACAGTCCCTTTTATGCCCTGTGTATCTTGCGAACCACTTAACACAGTGTTTCACAACCTGGATGCCGTGAAGCGTTCTGAAAGGTGCCGAAAAAATTATTAATGTTTTCCCATTTCTAGCCTCATTTTGCATCGTCGGCTTTCAAATATCCAAATCAGAATGAAGACGAACTTTATTTCGTCGCAGAGGCGCTTCGAAATGAAGGAAGATATGGAGAGATATTTAGAAATTTAAATTTAAAAAAACACGATTATTACCGACGGTCCTAATCCATCGTGATCTCTCAATCACATGGCCAGCAAATGTTTATTCCGAGTTTGATTTTACACGAATTGACAAGCATCAAATTAAATTAATTCATACCATAATAATGACTTAAATTAAAAGCCGAATATAGGGTTTTTATTGTTAATAGTTATAATTTATGCTCCGGAATTGGAATTTCTGAAATTTTGCTTTTTAGCATTTCACAAACGACGTAAATGCTAAGCGACGCAACTTATAACGAAGCATGTTCCTTAACTGATTGGCGACGTATATGCGAATCGACGTATAGCGGGATTTTACTGAACATACATACATACATACATACAGACATACATACATACATACATACATACATACATACACACACACACATACATACATACATACATACATACATACATACATACATACATACATACATACATACATACATACATACATACATACATACATACATACATACATACATACATACATACATACATACATACATACATACATACATACATACATACATACATACATACATACATACATACATACATACATACATACATACATACATACATACATACATACATACATACATACATACATACATACAGACATACAGACATACATACAGACATCCATACATACACACACACACATACACATACACACATACACACATAACCACATACACACTGACATACACACATAACCACATACACAAAGACACACATACACATACATATATACATAGACACATACATACATAGATACAGACATACATACATACATACATACATAGTTATCGACGTATATGCGAAACACGTATAGCGGGATTTTACTGTATATAAAAAGCATCGTAAGTATCGATACTATATCGACATATATATATATATATATACACACGCACACAGCGTGTTTCAAAAAGATGTATACACATTTTAATGAAGAATATCTATTCACGTATTCAAGGTGGAACCTAAATTGAATATGCCTCTTAGTAATGTGACGTGCACTTAACATATGACATTAGTCGCAATTAAAAACTGCAAAACCTTACCCACGAATCAGAGCGTAATACAAAATGGCGGAGTTCGCTTGACATTCGAGTAAGGCAAATTGATTTTTAAATGGCACCGGAAATTCGAGAATGTGCGTAAAGTGCGAAGACAGTCGAAGCGTGAATTGGCAACTGAGCCTCCGACACGACTAAAAATTTCAAGAATTCGTGATAAGTTTGACACATCTGTGAGCTCATCAAGGAATGTGGAAAATTCTGCTATGGTGTTACGGAAATTCACGCGATCGCCAAAAATAATCTGTAAGGTGATGGGATCGAATTTTTCGATGAGTCGATCAACTTGATATATCGAAAATATCGAACCGGTCGTATGTTTCGATTTTTACTTTCTCACACGAAGTATCGAGAAAGTATTGTCTTCGCGAAAAAATTCGACCTCGAGATTTTTACGGAAATACGCGTTTTAGGTGTCGCTGAATCTGAAAAAAGAGGTTTTTGCAATGCCGTCTGTCTGTCTGTTACTGGCTCTGGAGCCTAAACGGTAGAGCAAAAATCAATGAACTCTCGTACTTAGTTATTTTATCATACTGAGCAGAGTATACATAGAAATGGTTGACATTGATCAATAATTAAGAGTAGTTTATTCTACGCATTTTTAACAACAATCCGATTTCATCAAAAACGGCTCTAACGATTTTGATCAAATTTCGCATAGTTACTTGAGTTTACGTCTTCAATAATACTGTATAGTTCATATTTCTCAAAAAATGAATATAAGGCTAGTTTATTCTGGGCAACTTTAACAATAATTCGATTTTCTCTAAAACGGCTCCAACGATTTTGATCAAATTTCGTACAGTTACTTGAGTATACATCTACAATAATACTACGCATTTTATTTTTCTCAATGAATGAATATAAGGCTAGTTTATTCTTGGGCAACTTTAACAAAAATTGGATTTTCTAAAAACAGGCTCATACGATTTTCATTCTCTAAAGATAACTAAACGAAGCATTAGTACCTATATATGAGAAAGTTTGTACAATGTATGTTGTAACGATTTTTTTAGTAAGTGCTGTTAAGGAATTCGGCGTGTTTCTTTACCCTTTGGTAGGATTCTTACCGCCGTCATCGTCAAAATTTTGGTTATTTCAAAACAAGAGCCATGAATACGTATTCGTGAAAACATTTGGATTTATTAAGCAACTACGCATCTCATCCTATTGCCATGTTTAACGAAAAGGAACGCGATTTTTGAAAATATCTCCCAAACTAACAATCCTATATGCACGAAACTTGAAATTTACGACTTTAATAAGAAATTAAAGGTCTGAAAAGTTTTTGGCGGAAGCTGCTCAACAGGAAGTACGTGTTTATTCTTGTGATTTTTCCGTTTTTTTAATATATCTCCTTTAAAACGCAATTTAGATAAACATTTATTATTACAAAAGTTGTAGAGAATGTAATTTTCTACAAAGTTTGTTTGAAACATTTCTATACAAAACCGGTATCTTAAGAGATATTTTGATTTTTATTCTAATATTGTTTAAAATACGTCTGTAAATGATACCATTGTTGCACTTCACAAAACACTGTTTAAATTAAAAAGTTATATATATATATATATAGGACGCTAAACTACGCCTTTGATCCTGTAGGCATCCCAAAAACGTAAAGATACCGCCCACGAAGTTATTTTCGCGGGAGAAAACGGAATCCGATCACCAATCGCGGTTCGGGAGAATCCGGAAAGCGATCACTACGGTAAAAGGGCATAGGAGTATAGGAGAAACCAGAACCGATCACTTTTATAGTATAGGAGAAACCAGAAACGATCACCTTAGCGTAAGGAGAATCCAGTACCTGATCACTCTCGACTTTATAGGAGAAACCGGAATCCGATCACCGGCCTTCCTCATAGGAGAATCCAGAAATGCATCACCACGTCGACGACGCTGAGCGTGAAGGGAGGCGTGTTATAATGGGAGGAGGGTGTCGCTCGGCGAGGCGCATGCGCCGACACAAAACGGGCCATTCATGTCTCGGTTGCCATGGCGACGGGTTATTTACGAGTGTCCTCGTGGTCTCTCCTCCACTAGAGGCTTTATATATATTTTTTTTCTTTCTCGTTCTTATTCTTTTCTACTATACTGTTTTTTTCCTCTCTCTCTCTCGCTCGCTCGATCGTCAAGGCGACGCGAGGAGGTCGCTAAGCTCGCTCCGTCGCCATGGCAACGCGCGCGCGCGCTTCGCGAAATCCCTTTCGCGTTTCATCTGTTTCCGCGATGTTTACATCGAATTTTATCGCGTATATAGCTGTAAATGTGATTATATTTCCTAATTAATCATACGCTTATCCACTTTCAGCGTATATCACCTATTTTGAGTATTTAATCGAAATTTCTGGCGTATTTAGCAGGAAACGTGAATATATCTCATAATTAATTATACATTTAACTAATTTTGCTTATTGAATCGTATTTTTCCTCTAATTTCCGCTATTTAATCGAAATTCCTCACTTATTTAGCAGTAAATGTCACAGTATTTCACAACTACTGATATATTTAACTAACATCATTTATTAATTCATAGTTTTTATATTATTTTCGGCGTTTAATCGAATATTCTCGCGTGTTTAGCGGTAAATGAGAATATTTTTGATATATATTTAATTAATTTTAAGCTATTCAAGTTAGTTTCCTCCTATTTTTTTGTATTTCTGTTCTGAAATACCGCCATTGCAAAAATATTTATGTATACAGAAAATAAATTATATCTATCCGCAAATTTAGAATTAAAAAATTTTTTGCCTATAGATTTTGTCCAAATATAATCAATTTTGAAGTCCTTCATAATTTCTAACCAAGTAAATTGGTCGTAGTTTAAAATTAATGGCATTATTTTCAAAGACTCTGATTCGCATTAAAAGTTTACCCATATGAAGCATTAAGCCTGTTGCCTAGGAAGCTTATTGTTAGACCCAGAAAAATCACCACTTTTTCCCGATAATAACTAAAAATTTATGCTAATTCTTCACAGATTTGAATTCCGTCTTCGAAAATAAGAAACTACAATTTCTAATCTTTCCGATAGATTAAGTCTCGACTTCGAAACTCGACGGAAAATAATTTTAAAATGCAAACATGTAAACCTCTACGCCATGTTTTCGTGTTTTATTTATGAGGCTGCAAAAATAAGGACACAAAATAGCCCTTCAAATTCGGAATTTCAACGATTTCGGAATTTATTCTTTGGAATAGACCAAAAACACATAATCCTGCCAAATTTCAAGTTTCTAGAACACCTGGAAGCGCTTCAAAATGTTTAACAAATGTCTTAAGTCATATACCTTATATCCTCCTATGAAAGAAACGTCTATATATATTATAGAAATATATATATATATATTTCGTCCTTCGTATATATAATAAAAAGGTGGGTCGAGGGACGCAATGAATGCCGGGAAACGTGAGAGAATATAGGAATGGTGGACGAAATTGAGAAGGGATAGTAGAACAATTGAAGTGAGCAGGGCGCTTATGGAGTTGAGAAATGAGAGAGACAGAGAGGGAGGGATATTTGTATTGGTATATATATATAGGGAGGGAGGGGGAAGGGGGAGGGAGGAGAAAGGGGAGGGAGGGGAAGGGGGAGGGGAAGGTGTTTGGAGATATGAAGGGGAATTTGAAGATAAACGGATGTATGGACATTTCGAAAGAGAAAAAGGAGGAAAGGTGGAAATTGAAAAGGATTAGGCGATGATGAGGGAGAGAGAGAGAGGAAGAGAGAGGGAGGGAGAGAGATAGAGGAAGAGAGAGAAGAAGAGAGAGAGAGAGAAGAGAGAGAGAGAGGAAGAGGGAGGAAGAGAGAGAGGAAGAGAGAGAGGAAGAGAGAGAGGAAGAGAGAGATAGGAAGAGAGAGAGGGAAGGAGAGAAAGATGAAGAGAGAGAGGAAGAGAGAGAGGAAGAGAGCGATAGGAAGAGAGAGAGAGGAAGAGAGAGAGGAAGAGAGAGAGAGGAAGAGAGAGAGAGGAAGAGAGAGAGGAAGAGAGAGAGAGGAAGAGAGAGAGAGGGAAGGAGAGAAAGATGAAGAGAGAGAGGAAGAGAGAGAGAGGTAGAGAGAGAGAGGAAGAGAGGAAGAGAGAGAGAGAGAAAGAGAGAGAGGAAGAGAGAGAGAGGAAGAGAGGGAGAAAGAGAGAGAGGGAGAGAGAGAAAAAGAGGAAGAGAGGGAGAAAGAGAGACAGGAAGAGAGAGCGAGGAAGAGCGAGAGAGGAAGAGAGTGATGAAGAGATGGAGAGAGAGGAAGAGAGAGGAGAGAGAGATGGAGAGTGATGAAGAGAGGGAGAAAGAGAGGGAGAAAGAGAGGGAGAAAGAGACAGGAAGAGAGGAACAGGAAGAGAGAGAGAGGAAGAGAGGGAGAGAGAGAGGAAGAGAGAGAAAGAGAGAGAGAAAGAGAGAGAGGAAGAAAGAGAGGAAGAAAGGAAAGAAGATCCTTAGTGAGAAATAAATGTTTGAAAATTCAATTTAAAATTTAATTCCGTGAAATACTTTTTCTAATCTAATACAGGACAAATATTTCCATATAAATCATTAAATTAGTTATTTTTAATTAACGATGAATTCCTAATCCGAAATCCTTCATACATTGCGTCTCAGTAAATTACATTTCTAATTTTCTTCTTTTGTGTAAACACCGAAAATTTTTCAGTACATGAATTAGTAATCCAAATATATATACAAATTTGGAGACAATGGTTTGCTTGTTTGCAATTTGCCGAAAAGGAACGTTGGCATGGCAACTCTCGTTATGCGTCGAGCGCATCGGAAAGATTCTTTTTTCGAGATAAAAAGGAAGCTAGATTGAGTGAAAGATAAAAAAAATTAATTTGTATCAGGAGACAAGCATTTTTTAAAATTTAGAAAGGATATTTGGCGAATTTTTTGGAAAGTATACTGTTTACATACTCGGTATGTCTGTCTGTCGTGTTATATCACAGACATAGTGCAACATTTGATTACAATGTTACTTCAAAGAAAATTTATTGCCATACAAAAGGCAGTTGGTCTAAATCTATAATCTAATATGATAGATAAAGGAGGTGAGAGAGAGAGAAGAATAGAGAGAGGAAAGTAGAGGAGGGAGGGAGAGAGAGAGGGAGAGAGAGAGGGAGAGAGAGATGGTGAGAGAGATGCTGAGAGAGATGCTGAGAGAGATGCTGAGAGAGAAGAATAGGGAGAGGAAGGGAGAGAGAGAGGAAGGGGGAGAGAGAAGAACAGAGAGAGAGGAAAGTAGAGAAGAGGGAAGGAGAGAGAGGGAGAGAGAGAGATGGTGAGAGAGATGGTGAGAGAGGAATAGAGAGTGAGAGGGCCAGAGAGAGAAAGGGAGAGAGAGAAGAATAGAGGAAAGTAGAGAAGAGAGAGGGAGAGAAAGAGGGTGAGAGAGATGGTGAAAGGGAGGAAGGGAGAGAGAGATGGAGAGAGAGATGGAGAGAGAGAGGGAGAGAGGGGATATAGGGAGAGAGGGAGATGAGGAAAGAGAAAGAGGGAAAGAGAGAGGAATAGAGAGAGGAAGGGAGAGGGGGAGAGAGAGACAGAGGGAGATAGGGAGGGATATTGGCAGAGAGGGAGATAGGGAAAGAGAGAGTGAGAGGGGGAGGAGAGAGAGGAAGAGAGAGGAGAGGAAGGGAGGGAGGGGAGAGAGGGTGAGAGAGAGACAGAGGGAGAGAGGGGGAGATAGCGAGAGGGAGATAGAGAAAGAGAGAGGAAGAGAGAGGTTGAGAAAGAGGAAGAGAGAGAGGAAGAGAGAGAGGAAGAGAGAGAGAGAGGGAGATAGGGAAAGAAAGAGAGGGAGATAGGGAAAGAGGAGTGAGAGAGGGAGAGAGAGAGGAAGAGAGAGAGGGGAAAGAGGGAGGGAAAGAGAGAAGGTGAGAGAGAGAGGAGACGGAGAGATAGAGGGAGGAAGAGAGAGAGAGGGGTCGAGAGGAAGAGAGAGAGAGAGAGAGAGAGAGAGGGAAGAAGATGAGTCTTATAAGTTAGCTATTCCTAAGCGAGTCAGATATTTGGCCAATAGGGGAGGAAATGAAATGGAGTAAGGGAGGGAGGGAGGTGGAGGGAAGGAGAGAGGGGGGGAGAGGGAGTTTTGTGGGAGGGATACACACAGGTAAAAGAGGGAGGGAGAGACTTCTATAACAGTTGAAGGTGCAGAGAGAGAGAGAGAGAGAGAGACGAGCTGAATTTCGAATGAGACAGAGAGAGAAAGGCCGAACAAGTCAGGAATAGGATTTAAAGTCATCTCTACTACACACAAGCCTTAATGGAAAAGGTTAGAAACACTTTGTAAGGGCGTAAGACATGAATTTTTCCCTTTCGCGACGAATGCATCTTTTTGAAAAACATCGATAATCGCAAAAAAATGTTTCGATGGGTCGAAAAAATCGATAGGTAAAGAAAAAACCTTCGATATGCCGGGAAAACTTTCTATTTTATCGTATTCGACAGGTAAAACCGTAAAAGACGTCGTTTAAGGTGTTGACGTCGGAGTTTTCGTGGAAATGCGTAGCGAAAAAATATTACATAACATCTTAAATAGAAAGATAAATATTTCAGTCATGTGAAAAATATCTCTTCCTAAACAAAAGCAAAGAATTAACTAAGAAAAACATCGCTAATCGCAAGAAAAATGTTTCGATAGGTCGAAAAAATGGATATGTATCGCAAAATTTTTCGACAGGCCGGAAATTCTGTTTATATATCCGTTTCGCTTTCGATTTTCTCGTAAACGACAGGTAAATCCAAAAAATGTGTTATTTTAGAAATTTAGTGGTTGAAATCGAAGTTTTTGTGGACATGTACAATGAAAAATTATTACCTAGCATCTTGAATAGAAATGTAAACATTTACGTCACATGACGACATCTTCCTAAATTAAATACAACTGCAAATTAAAATAAAATCACTAATCGATAGGTCTGAAAAAATTGATATGCATCGCAAAATTTTTCAATAGATAGGAAAAAACGATGTATCGCAAGTACGTTCGATATTATCGTAATCGACTGGTAAATCCATTTTTTTAAAAGCCGTAATCTTCCAATTTAGAGGTTTAAATTAGAGATTTTATGAAGATATACAGCCAAAATTATTACCTAGCATTTTAAATAGAAAGATAAACATTTATGTCACATGATGAAGACCTTTTCCTGAACAAAAACTAAACAACAACTAAAAAAAACATCTCTATCCCCAAAAAAATGTTTCGATAGGTCGAAAAAATCGATTTATATCGCAGAAAAGTTCGATAGGTCATGCACCAATTTCTTACTCTGTCTCATCCTCACCCTCTTCCTTTCACTTTTTCTCTCTCTTTTCCTCTCTTTCTCTCTCTCTTCTCCCTCCTTTTCCTCTATCCTTTTATCTTTATCTCTCTTAATTTCCTTCTTTATAGCCATCTCTCTTTTTCGCCTCCTTTATCCTATTTTTCCTTTTCTCTACTTCACATTGTCGTTCCTTTCTCCTTTACTCTCTTATTTTCTTCTCTCTCTTTCCACTCTTTCTCTATCTTCCTCTCAATTTTCCTCTCTCTCTTCCTCTCTTTTTTCTCTTCATCTCTCTTCTCCTCTCTCTCTCTCTTCCTCTCTCTATCTCTTCCTCTCTATCTCTCTTCCTCTCTATCTCTCTTCCTCTCTCTCTCTTCCTCTCTCCCTTTCTCTCTTTCTTCCTATCTTCCTCTGTCTTTTTCTTTCCCACCCTCTTCCTCAACCTATTCCTCTTCCTATCTTCCTTTATATATGTTCATTTTCTCTTTCCATTTCTCTCTTTCTCTTCCACCTTTCTCTTAATATTTCTCCCTCCCTCTCTTTAATCCTTCCTCCCTCCCCCCTCTCTCTCTCATTCCTTATTTCTCCCATAGGAGGAAAAGGAGAGCCCCAAACCAAGATGGCTCCCCCGTAAGCCCACAATGGATACCGCGCTACACGTCCCCTTCATAATTATATACCCCTCCCTCCCTCCCTCCCTAAACCCTCCCCTCCCTCCCTCCCCTCCCTCCCTCTCCCAGCCTCATTCCTTTTCGGACGCGGCACCTTTTTATTGCCTCAGAAACTCCTGAATGGTCACTACACCAGCTTACAACCCTCCCTCTTCCCTGTTCCTCTTCTTCTCTTTGGTCCGTCCGTCACGTCCTCTCTCTCTCTCTCCCTTCAATCCTCGTTTTCTCTTCTTCCGATATCATCTCTCTGTTTCTCTTAACACAATATCTCGTTATCTTTTCTGGTTTATCTCAATGTTTCTCTCAGAAAATATCTGTATCGTTCTCTTTCTTTTGAAATTTAAAGTTTAGATTCACGATTACTTTCTCTCTCTCTTCCTCTCTCTCTCTCTCTGCCTCTCTCTGTCTCTCTCTCCACCTCTCTCTCCCTGTCTCTCCCTCCCTCTCCCTCTCTCTCCCTCTCTCTTTCTCCCTCTCTCCCCCCTCTCTCTCCCCTCTCTCTCTCTCCCACTCTCTCTACCCCTCTCTTTCCCTCTCTCTCTCTCCCTTCCTCTCTCTCTCTGTCTCTCTCTGTCTCTCTCTCCACCTCTCTCTCCCTCTCTCTCTCCCTCCCTCCCTCTCTCCCTCTCTCTCTCACTCTATCTCCCTCCCTCCCTCCCTCTGTCTCTCCCTCTCTCTCCCTCTCTCCCTCTCTCTCTCACTCTATCTCTCTTCCTCTCTCTCTCTGCCTCTCTCTGCCTCTCTCTGTCTCTCTCTCCACCTCTCTCTCCCTCTCTCTCCCTCTCTCTCTCCCTCCCTCCCTCTCTCCCTCTCTCTCTCACTCTATCTTCCTCCCTCCCTCCCTTTGTCTCTCCCTCTCTCTCCCTCCCTCTCTCTCTCTCTTGCTTGGTTTTTAACTGGGTTGGCAATACCTTTGTTTTTACCACAAATATTATGTCTTTCTTAGAAGCTTCTCTAATGTGTAATGTGATATTTATTGTTCTGTTCTTGTTGTATTTATCTGACGCACCTTATATTGCTCTAGTTCTGTTTGTATATACATTTATTCGTGTTATTATTTTGTGTTCAATAACGCGTAGGCTTAAGTGGAAGAGGGGACCTTATGGTCTCAATTTCGCCCTGAAAATAAAGTCATCTATATATATATATATATATATATGTGTGTGTGTGTGTGTGTGTCTCTTGTGCTGACGAAGGGATCATCCCGAAAGCTCTAACCTCTACAAATGTGTCTCTCCAACACCCCAGCGGCTCTACTTCCGGTAAGTGTTCAATGGGTTTCCTTCAACACCTAGTTGCCCAAAATATATATATATATATATATGCCTCAGGCGCATGTCGAAGGGGGCGCCAAAATTTGACAAAAATGAAAACCTATCAAAGTAAATTCATAAGGCCAGCAAGGCCAGGGGGCGCCATGTTATATCTCGCCTCAGGTGTCAAAATGTCTGGGCACGGCCCAGTATATATATATATATATATTCATCTCAATCTTCCTCTCTTTAAGTTTCTTCTTATCTCTATCTAAATTTAAAATTTAAACATAAATATAAAAGTTTAATAAAACCCTGATAATTCGATGATTTTCTTATTAATTTAATAAAATTATTACAATAAAATTAACCGAAAATTTATTACCCACAAAAACAGCTAATATATTTGTATATATGCATTCATCAATATAATATATCTTAGAATAAATCGAATAGCTTATTATTATAATACGCCTTTTCGCCACCGCGTCAAAGTCGCCGCCTGCACAACAAACCCGCCCTTACCTACTGAAGGAGAGACACGGTATAGAGAAAGAAGGAAAACGAGATAGGCGGTCATCTTCCCCCGTTACGGTGCTGCCCTCTCGCTTCCATCTTCCCAACTAAACAAAAAAAAATAAAGCGCGAAAAAAATTAGGTGGGGAGAAAAAAAAAGGAAGACGTGTCGGCGAAACTACATACACACACACATTCAGAGAGGGAAGCACCGTCGCCTTATTTTGCGAGAGAGGGAGGGAGGAGGGGAGTGGAATAGCAGGTCAATCGCGCCTTGGAAAAGAGAGAGAGAGAGGGAGAGAGAGAGAGGGAAGGAGAGATGTATGAAATGAGCCTGTTCTTACAAAGGATGGAGAGAGGGAGGGGGAGAGGGAGGGGGAAGAGGGAAGAGGGAGAGAGGGGGGAAGGAGAGAGATTAAGAGATAGGATGATAGGGGGTGAAAGATAAGAGAGACGGAGGAAGAGAGAGACGGAGGAAAGAGAGGAAGAGAGAGAGAGAGGATTATAAAGAGGAAATTAAGAAAAAGAGTAAGGGAGAGAGGTAGAAAGTAAGTCTACTAAAACAAGTCAGGAAAGTGTACAACGTATCACAAATGGGCGCGTTTCGTGCAATGGAGTATTAGAAAGCAATTATATACCTGTACGTACGGGAAATAGCATTTTAAAGTTCTTTTCTTCCTCATAAATAATCCATTTTCTTCCTATTTTATAATATTGCATGCACACGTAAGGAAATTAAACGTTTGTTTGGGAGACTGTTTATGTTAGCAACAATTTTCCAAGTTCAACTCGATATAAGACTTTCTTGTTTGATTTTCTCGATAACGGCTACTCCTACGATAAAAATGTATAGGAAAAACAATACTCTAATTTATTACTTCTACAACTTTTACTTGAAAAATAATTTGATATGAGCAATACTTTACGAGATATGACGGAAATTTAATTTTTTGTCACCAGTAAATTGGTACCCCTGATCGGCGTACGTGATGCATTTTTGCGATTTTCTTATTATATTTGATCGAAAGTCCTTAATATGAAATTTCATGAAAATCCGTTTCGTAGAAGCCGAGAACGAACATGAGGGCGGACGGACGGACGGACGGACGGACGGACGGACAGACGGACGGACGGATGGACAGACGGACCGACCGACGATAATAGGCGCTCACGCTGTAAGCGAAACGCGCCTACAAAATGAAGATAAAGGTAGAAAGAAGAAAATCGGAAGAAACGTCAGAATAAAAAGAGAAAAGAAATTAAGATAAAGAGGATGAGGAAGAGAGAGGACTGATAAAAGAGGAAGAACGAAAAAGAAAGGCGAAGATGGACGGACAAAGGAAGAGAGAGAGATATTTATAAAATGAGGCTGTTCTTACAAGAGATGGAGGAAGAGAGGGGAGGGGGAGTGAGGGGAGGGAGGGGAGGGAGGGGAGGGGGAGATGGAGGTAGAGGGAGAGAGAGAGAGAAGAAGACCCAGAACCCAGAAGCAGTTAGGCTAAAGTTTATGAGTGGGACGAGACAGTCGAGATGCAAGAGGAGGAGGAAGGGGAGGTAGGAGGGAGAGGAGAGGGGGAAGGGAGGGAGGGAGGGAGAGGGATAAAATTGATCCCTGGAACCCTGAGAGAATAGGGGAATTTGGAGAAGAGAGAGAGGGAGAAAGAGAGCAAGAGGAAGAGAATAGACGTTGTCGAAAATGTATAGAATTAAAGAAACTGTAGAAAAGGGAAAAAAGTTTTAGTTTTAGAGGAAAGAGAGGGCGCGATGAAAGGGAATCACGACGAATGTAAGGCGAAAGAGGGAGCGAAAGATAATGAGAGAGGGAGATAGGGAGAGAGAGAGGAAGAGAGAGAGAGGAGAGGGAGAGAGAGAGGGAGAGAAAGAGGAAGAGAGGGAGGGGGAGAGAGGAAGAGAGATAGAGGAAGAGAGAGAGAGGAGAGAGGGAAAGTAAGAGAGAGAGAGAGGAAGAGAGATAGAGGAAGAGAGGGGGAGAGAGGAAGAGAGGGGGAGAGAGGAAGAGAGGGGGAGAGAGGAAGAGAGAGAGGATGAGAGAGGGAGAGAGGAAGAAAGTGAGAGGAAGAGAGAGATAGAGGAAGTGAGAGAGGAGAGAGGGAGAGTAAGAGAGAGAGGAAAGGGAGAGAGGAAGAGAGGAAGAGAGGGAGATAGGGAAAGAGAGAGGAAGAGAGAGCTAGAGAAAGAGAGAGAGGGAGAGTAAGAGAGAGAGAGGAAGAGAGAGAGAGAGGAAGAGAGAGGGGGGAGAGTAAGAGAGAGAGAGAGGAAGAGGGAGAGAGGAAGAGAGAGAGAGGAAGAGGGAGAGAGGAAGAGAGAGAGGTGAAGAGAGAGAGAGGAAGAGAGAGAGAGGGGAAGAGAGAGGGAGATAGGGACAGAGAGAAAGAGGGAGAGAGGATGAGAGAGAGAGGGAGAGTGGAAGAGGGAAAGAGGAAAGTTTTTGCGATACATATCGATTTTTTCGACCTATAGATTAGTGATTTTATTTTAAGTTTCAGTTGTATTTAATTTGGGAAAATGTCGTCCTCATGTGAGAAGAATGTTCACGTTTCTATTTAAGATACTAGGTAATACCTTTTCAACCAATAAATTTATGTAATAACATATTTTTCGGATTTACCTGTCATTTACGATAAAATCGAAAGCGAACCGGATATATATCGAAATTTTTACGATATATATAGATCTTTTCGACCTATCGAAACATTTTCTTTGCGATTAGTGAATTGAGGAAGAGAAAGAGAGAACAGGAGGCGAAGAGGGAGAGGAAGTGAGATGAAGATAAGAAGAAAGCGAAAAGAATAAAGAGAAGGAAAATAGAATAGATAAAAATATGATATGGCCAACAAATGACTATCTCCATATAGATATTAAAATTATTACGAATAGCATTATAAGGCAAAATTATTATTTCCTATCGTAAAATAATACGGTCGTCCTTACTGCCGTAAATTACACTTTGAATACGCTTACAGAATTCACCGCTACATGGTGGTGGCGCAGTATACTGGAAATTTACGAATAAGGAAAATATCTCCGAAATGGATGGTTCTACGAAAAATTGTTTCAAACAAAACTTGGAGGAAATATTATTCTCTACAACTTTGGTCCTCACGAAGATTACCAATAACGACGTTTTTTGGAAGATATTTGATGGAAACCGAAAAAAAATTTTTATAAATAATTCCTAAACAATAACTGCTATGGAAAATTGTTTCAAATGAAAACTGTAGGAAATTACATTCTCTATAACCTTTGTATGGAATTGTATATACAATAATGATGTTTTAACGGAGAAATATCGCAAAAACCGAATCGGGTTTGCCAAGCGGAAATTTACATTAACGACAAAAATAAATAATATTTTTTGATATATTCATTGTAACGCAATAAACAACTCTGAAAATATTTCTGCGGGCCCTAAATAATGCCGTTATTTATTTTGGTAACCAAAGAAACGAAAATTATTCCGTTTTATAAAAATAATGAATTTCTTTTGGATTAATATATAAACATTAGCCTCCGTCCCATTTTACCCCCCCTCCCCTATCTCAACCTGTGCTTTACCGTCCAATTTTACCATTTTCGGGAGCCAATCAGGGCCCTCGAGAGATAGTTGAAGGGTAAATGAGACGTCCAAACGCCATTGGTTGACGCTAATGTGACGCTAATTTAAAAGGGCAATTTTAAAATGGTGAGGGTTGGGTTTTGGTGCCGACGCCCCTGCGCGGTGGAAATCCTAATTACAGGATTCCTGTCTCACCTTAAAAGATCTTTATGTGACAAAAAGGGTTTCAATGAATCTTTCCACTATTCGCGGCTTTTTGAAACCGCCATTTTCCTGATATTCTCCAAGGCAACCAACCGTCTTACTTTAACATCTCAACCGTCAATTAGTGTGTTTGTCTGTCTGTGCGACAGATATCTCCTAACTCTGAAAACATGCAAAGCCAGTTTTCGAAAGTTAAAACCGCCTATATTCACGTTAAATATGATAAAAATTTCACATATCTAATTTCATCCACTGAGGAACAATCGAATATTATTTACGACCACTTTTTTCTTTCATTTTTACGAACAAATTTTTTTATCTATTTGCATGGCATTATAAACATGGGTTTTTAAATTAGTTCAAATTAATATAGAAACTCTTAATTTAAACTTTTCATAGGTGAAAGAACGAGGTATAATATAATTGAAAACAGAAATAAAATCGCTGTATAAAGAGAGGCATTAGGCTTAAAACCAATGAAAACTTTCCGTTTATTAACACTGAGAAATGTTAAGCTGTCACAGCAACGTCTAAAATGCATTTTAAAATGTGAAATAATTATTATCTATAATATATTCACGCTTCTTACACATGATATATTAATATCATTCGTATCTATTATATATAGACGCTTCTTCGTAATGGGGCGCCAAATGGAAGTTGAAATTATACACTTGATAAAATGTGGTTACAGTTTTGTTTTTTTTTTATCTCTTCGCAACTTATAATGGCCATGTCATTTGTTAACGTGCGCAATTTTTCATGACCACAATACTTTCCCATTACTTCATATGGAGAAAGTAATAAAGTAATTATTGAGGAGGCCTTTATTGATTTTATTGGTGTCGAATCGAAAAAGAGAGAGGAAATCGCGTCAGAAATAATCCAGAAACTGAAACACTAGACTAGATTTACAAAACGAGAACTCAGTCATATGAAAATACTCCCAATATGACCGGTAAATTAAACGACTGGAAGGAAATAATTTTAAAACATTACCCTGGTGCACGTTTCATCCCATAGCAGTTATTGTTTACGAATTATTTATAAATAATTGTTTTTCTCGGTTTCCGTCAAATATCTTCTTAAAAACGTCGCTATTGGTAATCTTCGTGAGGACCAAAGTTGTAGAGAATAATATTTCTTCCAAGTTTTGTTTGAAACAAATTTTCGTAGAACCATCCGTTTCGGAGATATTTTGCTTTTTCTTCATTTGCAGTATACAGAGCCACCACTATGTAGCGGTGAACTCTGTAAACATATACAACATGTAATTTAGGGCATTATGGACGACTGTATTCTTTTACTATACGAAATAATAATTTTTCCTCATAATGCTATTCATAATAATTTAAATATCTATACCCCAAATATGGAGAAAGTCATGTGTTGACCACATCAGATTTTTTTCTTGTTATTTTCGGGAGATAGCCTCCAGAAGGTGAATCGCTTGATTAAATCTCTTCAGAGTGCCGATGTAACTTTGGAGAGAGCCGTTGACATGAGATGCGATTTGCTACCAGACATATAAAGTTGAACGTCAATACTGGAAGAGGTAAAGAAATCTTCCGATGAAAAAGGAATAATACCTGATGTGCTCTCGAAAATAAGAAAAAGGAATTTCATGAAACGATGGAAACTGAAGCTTCCTCAATACCTGAAAATAACATAGAACAGGTACTATCTACGATGCAGTGCATCAGGCAATAAAAAACGATTTAAAAATCTGATGTGGCCAACACGTGACTTTCTCCATATTTGGGGTATAGATGTTTAAATTATTATGAATAGAATTATGAGGCAAAATTATCATTATTTCGTATAGTAAAGGAATACAGTCGTCCTTATTGCCGTAAATTATATGTTGAATACGTTTACAGAATTCACCGCTACGTGGTTGTGGCGCTGTATACTGGAAATCATGAAAAAGCAAAATATCTCCGAAATGGATGGTTCTACGAAAATTTGTTTCAAACAAAACTTGGAAGAAATATTATTCTCTACAACTTTGGCCCTCACGAAGATTACCAATAACCATGTTTTTAAGCAGATATTTGACGGAAACCGAAAAAAACCGATTATTTTTATAAGTAATTCCTAAACAATAACAAATAAAAGATTTTATTATTAAAAGGCTTCTCCACTGCTTAGCGGTTGCCTTGCACTCCCAATCGCCACAGTTGAAAAATTTTTCGAGAAAATATTTTCGAAAAAGTAATTTCCAAAAAAACATTTTCGAAAAGAAATTTTCGAAAAAGAAATTATCGAAAAAAAATTCTCAAAAAAAATTTCCAAAAAATATAAAAAAATTTCAAAAAATATTTTCAAAAAAAAATTACGAAAAAAAATTTTCAAAAAAATTTCGGATAAAATTTCACAGAAAATTTATCGAAAAATTTTTCGAAAAAAAATTTCGAAAAAAGATTTGGTAAAAAAAATTCCATAAAAAAATTTTGGAAAACAATTTTCGAAAAAAAACTTCGAAAAAAAAATTTTTCGGAAAAAAAATTTTCGAGAAAACATCTTCCGTAAAAAATTTAGGAAAAAAAATTTTCGAAAAAAAAATTTCAGAAAACAATTTCGAAAAAAAATGAAAAAAATTTTCGAAAAAAAAATTTACGAAAAAAAATTTTTTTTATTAAAACGCTTCTCCACTGCTAAGCGGTTGCCTTCTACTCCCAATCGCCACAGTTGTCGGTCCTCCCACTGGCCATCTCTCAGGTTTCGTGCTCTCATAGCTTCTTCCATCTGCCTGTGACATTCTCCGCAAATGTCCATACCATTGAAGTGACCTGCACTACTTAAACTGGTCAACCGCTTTTATCGTCCCTGCAGTAAGGACAATGTCCTGACTTTCCCCTCCAATCACCAGGTACTCTGTCTTTGAGAGATTCATCTTCAGACCACCCTTCTCATATGCCTTTATTAGCTTATGGAACATATATTCCACGTCATCCTCGTCCTGTGCAATAATCACCTGGTCATCTGCAAAAATCGGAGAGTGAATAACATCATCCCCGACCTGGACACCCATTTTTCTGACATATTGGGACAGAGTCATATGCTTTCTCGAGATCCACAAAAATCATATGAATCTCCTGACCTTTTTGCCACCATCTTCTCAGTAACCTGCCGTATGCTAAAAATATTATCAAGGCAAGACTTGCCTACAGTGAAGCCTGCCTGCTCCTCGGATATCCACGGTTTGATACACCTTTCCAACCTCTCTTTCAGTATCCTACTGGACAACCTACTCATTGAAGCGATTACACTAATTCCTCTATAGTTAGTGGGAAGCTTCTTGCTTCCTTTCTTATGTATAGCTGACATATACGATAGTAACCAATCCTCTGGGAGTTCATCTCCCTCCAACACCTGGTTTAATAGTCTGGTGATAATCCTCGCAATCCCTGTTCCGCCATACTTCCACAGTTCGATAGGTACTCCACCTGGGCCAGCTGCTTTGCCATTTTTAGTTGTTCTCAAGGCAGCTCGGACTTCCTCCTCCAAAATTGGCTCCGCCATCTCACACTGACTCGGTGTATCAGAGGAGAATCTGTCCTTGAACTCCTCTCTGTCCTCTGTAAGTAAGCTTTTGAAGTACTTCCTCCATGTTTCCATAGATATGATGCTCACTGGGCCTGGGCCCTTTGTGGGAGCACGTTTGACATGTCTCTTGCATGTCTGATAAGCGATTCTATCTTCATGTTTCCCAGAGCTGAGCCACTTGTTGTATGCCTCCTTTTTCTCCTTAATTGCCTCTGCGACTTCCCCTGTCATCCATTCCGCCTGGCTGTTATGTTTTCTCTCCAGGCCAAGAGCCTCCCTAGCAGCTGTGTGCACACATTCCTTCAGATGGTCGTACATCTGGATTGCATTCCACACCTCTTCTACATCGATCTTCTGAAATAGGCGCCTCTGATACAGTCCCTGAATGCTCTCATCTTGTAAGAGGGCCAGACCGTATCAGGGGATTATCCACCTCCTTGTGCCCTACTACCTCTCCTTGTTGTCTCCTCGATTCTTCCGGAAAGGTCACCTTGGCTATTACCAAATAGTGGTCAGTGCTACACTCTGCGCCCCTAACGACCTTAGCGTCTTGAATCAAGCTCTGCCTCCTTCTCTTGGCTATAACTAAGTCTATTACAGATCTTAAACCTAGAGTGCGTTGTATCCAGGTGTACTTGTGGATATCTTTATGCTCACTCACTCCTGGACTTGGCACAAGTTAATCAGCCTACGACCATTGTCATTCTCTACCTCTTCACCATGCGGTCCAACTACTGGGTCCCCTCTCCTTCTTCCAACTCTGCTATTCAGATTCCCTAGCACTAAAATTTCCTGTGTAGGCATGCATGCTTCCATTGCCGCATTTAAGTCCTCAAAGTATTCATCTTTTACAGCATGAGACGAGTTTTCTGTTGGTGCATATGTGCCAATAATCATTACTTCTCTCCCATACATCCTCACTACGAGTTTAATGATTCTTTCATTCACTTCTTCCCAATTAATTATTTCTGTTTTCCATTTCTTTCCAATTAATATTGACACTCCTGCCCTGGCTCTCTTTCCAGACAAACCTTGTATATTCCACGTTTCGAAAGTCAAAGTCCTTTTACGTAGCCAAAGTCGTTGTCTAAAATGCCGTCCGGTTTTATTCTTATCGTGATTAAGATAAAGCGAAATATCTCCGAAACGGATGGTTCTACGAAAATTAGTTTCAAACAAAACTTGGAAGAAATATTATTCTCTACAACTTTGGTCCTTACGAAGATTACCAATAACGATTTTTTTAAGGAGATATTTAACGGAAACCGAAAAACCGGTTATTTATAAATAACTCCTAAACAATAACTCCTATAGAAAATTGTTTCAAATGAAAGTTGTAGGAAATTACATTCTCTATAAGTTTTGTATAAAATTATACATACAAAAATGATATTTTAACCAAGAAATATCGCAGAAACCGAATCGGGTGTCGAATAAACCTCGACTTCCGGTTATCCGTTATTGTCCAAAAACTAATCAGTTCTTTGTGCTCATGCTAAAGTTTTATATATGAAGTTTGGTAACGATATGACACGTACTTTTTGAGTTAGAGCGCCCACAATAACATACACACACACACACACACACAGACATTCCGAAAATAGTCTGAACGTGTTCTAAGGACCTCAAAACGTGTATTTCCGTTGAAATCCCGAAGTCGATTATTTTCATGATCACAATACTTTCCCATTACTTCGTATGGAGAAGGTAAAAATCCCACGTTACACCAATACACAAAACGGGAAGTAAATTAAAAGTGGGGAACTACCGCCCTATATCATGGACGTCAATCTTCTGTAAGGTTTTTGAGCAGATTATAGGTAGCTCAATAATGCGAGTCTTTGAAAGTAAAGATTCTCTGAATAGAAACCAACAAGGCTTCCGGAGAGGCAGGTCATGCGAGACACAGTTAGCTCTACTCAGATACAATGATATTGTGAAAGCAGCGGACAAAGGAATAGGAGTTGATGCAGTATTTTTAGACTTCAGGAAAGCCTTAGACACCGTTTCCCACGCGATAATAGTGCAACAATTAAAGGCTTATTCAGTTAGCGAGAAAATATTAAATTGGATTGCTTAGTTCCTCTCGGATAGAACCCAAAGAGTACAGTATTTGTACATATCACGTGAGATGGCTTTCCGAGTAGCTAGAAGATTGATATTTGGTAGGAATGTTCGGTTATTAGAGTAGAATACATTCACGAAAAAAAATTCCAAATCGACCCGGGTTCGATTCCCGAAAATGATTTCCATTCCTCATAAGATAACGTGGAAAAATCGATATTTCGACCTGCAACCTTATTTTATTTCGCTTATTAAAATTCACGTATTTGACCTACGATTTTCGGAATTGGACTGTATTAAAGAAAAATAAATGCAGTTTCTAATTCTTATCGTCTTTTGTCTCTTTCGAATCTAAATCTTTCGAATTTAACGTTTTAATATCATATTTTGACAAAATTTTGCGTCCTTAAAGTGAAGTTGCCTTGCCAACCGATTACATTGTTAAACTCGAAATCAAGAAAAGATGTTTATTTATGCTAATGAAGGAAAAACAAAAAATATTGTTTACAAGCAAGCTTTGAAATAAATATTAAAACGTATTTTTCTAATTTATAATGCCTTCATTGGTTGGTAAAAAATGCACCGTTCTCCCGACCCAGTCTTAAGGGGAGCGATGCATGTCAGCGGGGGTGGTTTGACCCCCTGTAAAACTGCGGTTGCAGCCCAAATAAATGATTTTTCTCTTCAGATGTTGAAAATAGATGTTTGGCTCGTTCTCTCAGTGCAAACCAGTCCTCTCTGCGGAAATGCAAACATAGCTTTTTTGGAACGCCAAGTTGGCACTTTTTCAAATTGTACCATGTTCAGAGCCGATTTTCTTCCACGTGAGATGTCTTTGAACCTTTATACTGCGTGGGTTAAGAGTTCTCTGGCTCTAGTTTTCGGTGATATGTGTGTCGACCCTTTCAAAAATTTCCCGGCCCGTCTGTGAGGCCGGAAAAATAGAGAAATCTCGAATTTTTTACCCGGATTTCAAAGGTTGCTAAGTGGTGTTTTTTTAAGTCTCAGACCCCTAAACCTATATATTAACTTGTAGAGGAATCCTTACCGATTGAAATGACATCAAAATTATCTCTGTGCAATTGACGAGAGGGCGACACGAGTACATCTCCCGGAGGTCGACACAGCGCACAGGAGCACAGTTGCAACAGATTTGGTTGGGGGGGGAGGGCGTCGTAGGGGGAAACCCTTGTGCATTTTGGGAAGGTAGTCATATGTACTAACGATCCTGAAACTTTGGTTCGATTCGAAGGAGCCATCACTTACCGAGTCTGGACATTTAGCATGGAATGACCCTAATACGCTTTCCCTACATTTTTTCCATGAAAACTGTTATTTCAACCCCTAACATTGAAGAATACCACTTTGTTTTAATAAATTTACCTGTAGATTACGATGAAATCGAAGCGATCGCGATATATATCGAATTTCCCGGCCTATCGAAATATTTCGCGATACATTTCGATAATTTTCAATCTATCGAATATATTTCTGCGACTATCGATATTTTTAAAGATGCTGCTTTGATTTTGTTTGGGAAAATGTCATTTTCATATGACACAAATGTTTATCTTTCTATTTAAGATGAGAGGTATTATTTCAACGCTGTATATGTTCATAAAAACTCAACCCCTAAACTACAGGAATAAGACTTTTTAAAAAAATATTTACCTGTCCAGTACGATAAAATTGAAAGTTCTTCCGATATATATATATCGAAATTTAGGACCTATCGAAAATATTCGCGATACGTATCGATATTTTTCGCCCTGTGGAAACATTTTTGGTCTACCAGGCGATATTTATTTAAGTTGCTGTTTTGTTATTGTAGAGAAATGTCTTATTCACATTAATCATATGTTTACATTTCTATTTCTACATTATAAAATCGTAATGGTCATCATGATGTCTAACACTTTAATTTTGTGAATACCTCTATTAGGAATAAGCTTAGAAGACCGAAATTTCTCAGGATTTCAGTATTAATGAATCTCCACGTTATGACTAAAAAAATTTCTCTCTTCCTTTTCTCTCTCTCTCCCTCTCTCTTCCTCACTCTGTCTCTTTTTCTCATCTCTCTCTTCCTCTCTCTCTCACGTCCCCTCTCTCTCTCTCTACTTGTCTCTCTCTCTCTTCCCGTCTTCCTCTCTCTCTCTCCCTCTCTCTTCCTCACTCTTTGTCTCTTTTTCTCATCTCTCGCTTCCTCTCTCTCTCCCTCTCTCTTCCTCACTCTTTGTCTCTTTTTCTAATCTCTCTCTTCCTCTCTCTCACGTCCTCTCTCTCTCTCTCTACTTGTCTCTCTCTCTCTTCCCGTCTTCCTCTCCCTCTCTTCCTTTCTCTTTCCTCCTCCCACTTTTCCCCTCTCTTTTTCCCCTTTCTCTCTCTTGCTCCCTCTTTCTTCCTGTATCGCTTTCTCCAACCTTTTCCTCTTTCTAAAAAAAACCTTCCAAATTATTTTCCTTTTCCTTGTCTCTCTTTTTTTGCTACCTCTCTCTCTCTTCCGCTTCTCTCCTTGCATTCCCTCGTCTCTCCCCTCTCTCCCTCCCCTCCCTCCACCCTCCTCCTCCTCCTCCTACCTCCCCCTCCCCTCCACACGCCATTCTTCTCCTTCAATCAACCTTAAGACTCAGGAATTCCAATTCCTTCAATTTGATTGGCGATCCCTACTCTCTCTCTCTCTCTCTATCTTCCTCTCTCTCACTTACTCTCTTACTCTCTCTATTTCTCTCTCTCTCTCTCAACACCTCTCTCTCTTCCTCCAGCATCCTTCCTCCAGCAAAAGGGGGATGGAGCTCCTCTTGACTGCGAGGCTGCATTCCTTCAGTCTTCCCATTCAAACGGGTAATTAGAATCGCTTTAAGTAATTAGGGGAAGAGAGACTGGAGAGGGGGAGAGAGAGGGGAAGGCATAGGGGAGGGGGTGGGAAGGAAGGGGAGGGAGGGGAGGGAAAGGAGGAAAGGGTTAGAGGAAGGGAGGTGGCGATCGCAAAGTGTTAGAGATAGGAAGAGTGGCAGAGAAATATATGTGTGTGTGAGGAGGAGAAGAAGAAAATTAGACTGATGCAGAAGTAGAGGACAAGGGTGGAAGAGGGAGGAATAAGTAGAGAGAGGAGAGAGAGAGGAATAGAGTAAGAAAGAGAGAGGAAAGGTAAAAAAGGGAGATGTAGAGAGAAAGATAGGGAGAGGAGAGAGAGGAAGATAGAGAGAAGAGATAGAGAAAGAGAGAAAGGAAGAGAGAGAGCGAAAAAGAGAGAGGAAGAGAGAGACGAAGATAGGGAGAGGAAGAGAGAGAGGATGAGAGAGAGGAAGACAGAGAGAGAGTAAGAGAGAGAAAGAGAGTAAGAGAGAGAAAGAGAGTAAGAGAGAGAGGGAAAGAGTATAAGAGGGAGGATGAGAGAAAAAATGGCGTAGAAGAGAGACAGGTAGACAGAGAGAGAGAAACAAAAAGAGAGAAAGAGATAGAAATGTTGAGAGAGGAAGAGAGAGGAGAGAGAATAGAGAGGAAGGGCGTTCAACTAGAAAAGCGACAATGTTAAACTATACATAAATTAAACGCTTTAAGAGAAAAATCACATGCTACAATCGCAGCGAGAAATTCTCGGAATCAATGCAACTCATCCGAAGCTGTTTACGTTAAGCTATTATTTTATACAATAATAGCCCAGGTCTGTTGGTTGGTTGGTCACGCTTTCACGATGGCCGATACATAGCGTTTTAACAAACTTCCCGAATAGGTAGAAGATTGAAATTTGGCAAGGATGCTTGATTAACATATTTCAAGGTAATGACGAAAATAAATCTCCAAAAAAGTCCTGGGTTCGACTCCAAGGAAGACATTTCCATTTTCCGTAAGGTAACACGTAAAAATCAATTCTTTGACGTGCAGGCTTTTATTGTTTCGGAAATTAAAATTAGAAGGAATTAACCCACGATCTTCTGATCTGAAACATTTTGAAGAAAAAATTACACCGTTTCTTATTCTGTTCATCTTTTTCCGCATACAATTCGAAATCGCTCAGGTTATACGTTTAATTCACATATTTTGTGGAAATATTGCTATTTTAACGGAATGTTGCCTTGGCTACCAATTCCATTGTTAGACCTCGATATATCATATGTTAATTCAATCCTTATGGGTATATAAACGTGCTTTGAATGCTTTTAATACGAGAGGGGGAGAGGTAGAGGGAGGGAGAGGGAGGTGGAGGGGGGAGAGAGATAGAGGGAGTGAGAGGGAGGGACTGAGAGGCAACTATTTTAAGTTTAACTAAAGATAGCCCGTCAACAAGAGAGTATTCACTAGAAATGTTGTATGTATATGGCAAAATATTTCATATTATGTAAAAGTGTGATATTAGTTATTTAAAATGAATATAATAATAATATAATTCCTCCGTTGATATTTCAACGGGCATTACACTAGTTTATAATAATAATGATAATCATTTATTTAACACAGTCAGGTTTCCCCAATTACATGTGTTGTAATACGTTTTCTACAAGCACAAACGATCGTGCACTCTGCAGGATTCGAACCCGCGACCCTTGCAGCGGGATTTAGACACGCTAACCACCCCTCTAACTAGAAATGAAATATCAGTTGTTCCAACAAGAGTCAGGTGTCTAGATTTTTTTTTGTATTTTTTTAAACCGTGAAATTATATTTAATATAAAAACCGCGATTAATTTTAACAGTGTTCGTTACCGTAGAAAATAGTTAAGAGACCAAAAGTGGTCACAATCAGCTGGTAAGGCACTGCATATGTATCAGAGGTTTTCCGAGTTATTCTTCCCTCAATATTATTCCAATTAGTTCAATTGACGTGGCCACGTAACGGCCAACGATATGATATATATATATATATATATATATATATATATATATATATATATATATATATATATATATATATATATATATATATATATATATATATATATATATATATATATATATATATATATATATATATATATATATAGTTATTTATTTATTTTTTTGTTTGTTTGTTTGTTTGTTTGTTTATTTATCTATTTATCATTCTATAAGCACTCTTCTTACAGAGGAGGGTATAGGATACTAGTGAATGTGTGCTTGCATTCTGCAAGCTTTTTCTCTCACCTTAAAGGAAAAATAAAAGCCGAAAATTAATTTTCAACGCTTAAGTTCGCATCTCGGCTCCGAATTACGTGTTTTTCTGTTTCGAAAATATAGGGGTAAAAAGAACCCCTAAAATTTATAATTATAAAACATTTACGGGTTTTTATCATTTGTTACGAATACCTCACATTTATGCGAAATTTCATCAATGTAGCACCTCTAGAAGTGCATTTATGTGAATTTTATTGTTTAAATTTTATTAATTTTTAACGGCCACAGCAATAAATATTTCCAAAATTTTCAATATTATTTACCACCTGGACATTATTTCCTAACTCTGTTAAAATTTTCAGCTTCCTGGCTCTAATTAAAGTACATAAACATTAGTCAATTTGTTAAACATTTGAGAATTTATTACGGCCGAACGAATAAAAATTTTCAAATTTCTATATTCCCGTTTTCATTATTTGGCGAATTCTACAGGTAGAAAAAATTTCAGCTTGATAGCGCAATTAGAAATACCTAAACCATGAAATGTTAGTAAAATTGTTTATAATTTTTAGCGGCCAAAATAATGCACACTGTTGCAATTTTGCATTTATTCCTCCGATTTTTTTTTATTCACCTGTGTATTAAATTTCAGCTCTCCAACTATTGCAGTTTGGGCCACACATTAGTATACTCCTATATCCTATATATGTCGGTAACTTTTGGGCAAGTTTTTCAGAGAAAAAAAATCGGTACAACATACATTCTACAAACTTTCTCATATATACGTATTAATGCGTCGTTTAGTTATCTTTAGAAAATGAAAATCGTATTAGCCTGTTTTTAGAAAATCCAATTTTTGCTCAAGTTGCCCAAGAATAAACTAGCCTTATATTCATTCGTTGAGAAAAATAAAATAGGTAGTATTATTTTAGATGTAAACTCAAGTAACTGTACGAAATTTGATCAAAATCGTTAGAGCCGTTTTCGAGAAAATCGGATTGTTGTTAAAAATTCGTAGAATAAACTACTCTTAATTATTGATCAATGTCAACCATTTCTAAGTATACTCTGCTCAGTATGATAAAATGCCTAAGTACGAGATTTCATTCATTTTCGCTTTACCGTCTAGGCTCCAGAGCCAGTAACAGACAGACAGACAGACAGACGGCATTGAGAAAACCACTTTTTCGGATTCAGCGACACCTACAACGTGTATTTCCGTAAAAATCTCGAGGTCCAATTTTTTCGCGAAAACAATACTTTCTCGATACTTCGTATGAGAAAGTAAAAATTCAGTGCATCGTTTTATTTATAATTCCTTATAACTCTGACGATAACTTGCATCTATACCGTGAAAGCTGGGCAGAATGCAGAAATTTTTTCCGCACCTGCCAACTCCAACATCAAAGAAATAATTCCGGTAGCTTTTATGGCACGCCATTTGAGTGCAGCTTTCCTTTTTTCCGGGGAGTTCCGGGCACCGCCCGGAACTCCGGAAATAGGAAGGAGGCGGGGAAAGGTTTCGGAAGTCGAAGACTTTGAAGGGGATTCGATTTAATAAGGTTTAATTGGTTGATTGATTAAGGAAGGACGGGAGAGTGGGAGGGCGGGGAGAGAGAGGGAGATTTAGAGAGAGAGAGGAGGGAGAGAGAGAGGGAAAGGGAGAGGAAGGAAGGAGATACGAAATGTGGGAACAGAGAAAAGACGAAAGAATAAGTGAAGATGATAGACAAAGGCAGATAAAACAAGTCCGGAAAACGTATCACAAATGGGCGCGTTTCATGCAATGGAGTACTAGAAAGAAATTATATACCTGTACGTAAGGGAAAGAGCGTTTTAAAGTTCTTTTCTTCATCATAAATAATCCATTTTCTTCCTATTTAATAATATTACATGCACACGTAAGGAAATTAAACGTTTGTATGGGAGATTGTTTATGTTAGCAACAACGAAGAAGTAACCATGCAAGAAATTTTCTGTTCAACTCGATATAAGACTTTCTTGTTTGATTTTCTCGATAACGGCTACTCCTACGATAAAAATATATAGGAAAGGAAATACTCTTATTTACCAGTTCTACAACTTTTATTTGAAAAATATTTCGATATGAGCAATACTTTACGAGATATGACGAAAATTTAATTTTTTGTCCCCAGTAAAGTGGTACCCCTGATTGGCGTACGTGATTCATTTTTGCGATTTTCTTATTATATTTGATTGAAAGTCCTTAATATCAAATTTCATGATAATCCGTTCTGTAGAAGCCGAGAACGAACATGCGGACGGACGGACGGACGGACCGACCGACGATAATAGGCGCTCACGCTGTAAGCGAAACGCGCCTAAAAATCGCTACCCCAAACATTGTACAAACTTTCTCATACACTAATCCGTCGTTTAGTTATCTTTAGTAAATGAAAATCGTATGAGCCTGCTTTTAGAAAATCCAATTTTTGCTAAAGTTGCCCTAGAATAAACTAGCCTCATATTCATTCGTTGAGAAAAATAAAATACGTAGTATTATTGAAGACGTATACTCAAGTAACTGAACGAAATTTGATCAAAATCGTTAGAGCCGTTTCTGAGAAAATGAAATTATTGTTAAAGTTGCCTAGAATAAACTAGCCTTATATTCATTTCTTGAGAAATACAGTATTATTGAAGACGTAAACTCAAGTAACTGTACGAAATTTGATCAAAATCGTCAAGAGCCGTTTTTGAAAAAATCAAATTGTTGTTAAGAATGCGTGTAATAAACTTCCCTTAATTATTGAGCAATGTCAACCATTTCTTCATAGCTTCTATTCTATATGATTAAATGCCTTAGTACGAGATTTCATTCATTTACGCTCTACCGTTTAGGCTCTCGAGTCCCGAACAGACAGACGTCCTTGCGAAAACCACTCTTTCGGATTGAGCGTCACCTAAAACGTATGTTTCCGTGAAAATCACGACGTCGAATCTTTTCGCCTTTGCAATACTTTCTCAATATACTTAATGTTTCTCAAAAAAGAATAAAGGCTACTTTATTCTAGGCAACTTTAACAATAATTTGATTTTCTCAAAAACGACTGGAACGATTTTCATCAAATTCGCGTAGTTATTTAAGCTGATATTTATGACGATTCTACATAGTTCATATTTTTCTGAAGATGACTAAATGACGCATTAGTATATGAGAAAGTTTGTACAGTGTATGTTGTACCGATTTTTGTATATTGTGAACGTTTTCCCAGGAAAGTAAATTTGAAAGTTAATTCTTTAAAAATATAATAATGTTTATTTAAACAATATTGGTTCGATGAAATCAAGTCAGCTAATTTAACTTCACAGCAACATTTGTATTACATTAACATTAATATAATTAATTAATTGTGAAAAATCATCACGCACATCATCCTGTGATTTTTCGTCGTATAATTTTTATCGCGTACTTTTTCTCACGAAAAGTAATTTAAATCTATTTTCCTTTAAATATAATAATTTTTATTTCTACGTAATGGATTGGGTAAGATAATAGTTGCAATATAAACGTTATCGTGACGCCATTTCCTCCTAAATATATTGGAATTGTGTCGTGAAGAATATTGTCCCTTCCAAGCTAATAGATGGTGCTTACATTCAGCGAGCATTACAAGCTTACTTTCAATATTAATGTAATAAAAACCACCCCTAAAAATTAGAATATTAAATATTTCTGATTTAATCCATTGGCAGTGACTGAAAACCTATAATCATGCCAAATTTCAAGTCTCTAGCTAATACGGAAATGCGTCAAATTTTTAAAATCATTATATGGAGTAATAATGGGGCCAAACCGCCCCTGAAAATACAAGATTAAAATTTTATATGTTCTCCAATGTTTCATCCAAACCCCTAAAATTTATAATCATAATAATTTCATATTTTGTCCTCATCTGTTACAAATGCCAAATTTTATCGTTTTAGGGACTCTATGAATGTATTAATATTGATTCAATTGTTTTAATATTTATGAATTACTAACGTACGCAATAATAATCAATATTGTAATATTCAATGTTAATTTCAGCTGTAACGCCAATCCCTAAATTTCTTTTAAATTTCAGCTCCCCAGCTATACCGAATGTTAACATTAACCAATTTGTTTAACATTTACGAATTGTTAACGGCCGAATAAATAAACATTTTCAAATTTACACAAACCCGTTTTCTTTATTTGGCAAATTCTACCTTCAGAAAAAATTTCAGCATTGTAGCGCTTTTATAAATACGTAAACAATTAAATATTTGTTTAAATTTTAGAATTTTTATTGCCAAAAATATAAACCTTTTTTATAATTTTTGATTTTTCTGTCAGTTCTTTCACTTTCATCTAAATAAGTGCCTATTCGAGAGGAAAATAATAATCAGAACTTTATTTAGCCTCCATTAAACGTTGTCATTCGATTCTCACCTTAATTTCAAGGTTAATAAACTTTTTGAGTTCCTCGTTATAAAGCAAAAAAGTTTGGAGAATTGATTATGCCTAAGAGGACGATTTTGAGAGAAGTTTTCGGTTATGAATCATTTAAGAACCTTCTATGGAGGAGCATTTTAACGGTGTTTAAACATCATTTGGTATTTTTATATACATACACACATATATCTATAATATATAGATGCTTCTTACACATGATATATATGTATATAGGAGGAACATGTAAATTGGTGCAGAGGTTTTTATATTTGCACTTTAAAATTACTTCCAGTCAAGATACGAACTCGTGACTTAAACTATCGGATAGGATATGAATTGTAGTTTCTTATTTTTGAAGACAGAATTCAAATCCGATTAGAATTAGCATAAATTTGTAGTTTTTATCGCAAAAAAGTGGTAATTTTTCTGGGTCTAACAATAGGTTTCCTTGGTAACAAGCTCTATCCTTTCATATGGGTAAGGTTTTAATGGGAATCAGAGGCTTATATTTTAATGCCTTTAATGTTAAACTATGCCTAATGGAGGAAATCCTATATTGTAATAATCCTCATTTTTGGAGCTTTTTCGCCCCAGTATTGCTCCATACGAGAAAAAAATGATGAGGCAGCTCCATATGACCTACAGACTTGAAATTTGGCACGATTATAAAAATTTCGTTGCAACCGAAGATAAAATAAAATACTGAGGAAATTCCAATTTCTAAGGGGCGGTTTTGTCCCATTTCTGCCCAATACGAGTGTGAAAATTATACGGCAATTTTTAATGAGATACAAACATGATATTTGGCAGAAATGTGGGTTTTCAGTAACAACATAAGAAAGAAATATTGTAAAAATTCGAAATCTTAGCGGCTGTTTTTCCGCATTATTGCCCTAAGCGACGAATAAAATTATAAGGAATTTCTAAATGAGGATCAAACTTGAAATTTGATGTAAAAAATCGATTGGAAATAATCTGAATTTGTAAAAATACTAAAATTTAGAAAAGCTTGCAGAATGCAAGCACATCTTAACTAGTATTATATATAGACGCTTCTTACACAGATTATATAGGATGATACAAAATTATGAGGCACTTCAAATGTGCTAGAAACTTGAAATTTTGTACATATGTTGGTAGGCCTCCTGGAAAATCCAATAAATCGAAAATCGCAAAAATGGTTATTTTCTTGGCCTTTAAAAATTACAAACATTCAAAAAAACATTTCGTGGTTTAGATACTTCTAAATGCGATGCAATGCTAATCTTTTTCCTACAGGTAGAATTTGCGGAATAACGAAAACTGGACTATAGAAATTTGTAAATATTTATTCGGCCGTAAAAAAATTCATAAATTTTAAACAAATTGATTATGTTTATGTCCATTTGGTCGATCTTGGGAAATTGAAATTTTTGAGAAATTAGAGAATAATGTTCCATCCGTAAATAACTTTGAAAATTATAATAAAGTTTATTATTGTAGCTGCTAAAAATTCATGAAATTTAAACAATTAAATATATACATATAAATGCAGTACTATAGGTGCTACATCGATGAAATTTGGAGGAAATGTGAGTTATACGTAACAATTAAAGAAAAACTATAATTTTTCATGATTATAAATTGTAGAGGTTGTTTTTATTCCGATATATTGTCCATGAAGAAAAACACGCAAATCGGTACAGAGGTGCAAACTTTTGTGTTTAAATATCACATGTCTGCTCTTACTTAAGGTGAGATGAAATTGCTTGCAGAATGCAAGCACATATTACTAGCGCACACACACACACATTAGGGGTAGTTAGTTAATTTTTATTCTCGCTCGGGGCAAAATATTATAGTTTTTCATCATTTGTTTCCAATGCGTCACATTTTTGCCAAATTTCGTCGATGTAGCACCTCTAGAAGTGCATTTATATATAGGTATTTAATTGTTTAAATTTCATAAATTTTTAACAGCCGCGATAATGAACTTTTTTGTAATTTTAACCTAAATTATTTCTGGAACACTACTCCCTAACTTTTGCAAAATATTCAGTGCCCTAGCTTTATTAAAAGTGCATAAACTTTAGTCAATTTGTTTAACATTCATGAATTTTTTACGGCCGAATAAATAAACATTTTCAAATTTCTATAATCACGTTTTCGTTATTTGGCAAATCCTACCGTAAGAAAAAATTCCAGCTTAGTAACACATTTAGAAGTACCTAAACCACCAAATGTTTGTTTAAATAAAATCCGTAGTTTTAGGCGTGACTTTGTGGAATGTATCCACATTTGCTTTTAAGTGCGAATAAATCAGTGGAAAAAGTATATTAGTGTGACATTAGTTTATTCTCCAAATAAGTCTGTTTAAATGTTTATAATCTTTAACAGCCAAGAAAATAAATATTGCCGTAAATTTTGATTTTTTTGTCATTTTTTCCGCTGGATGAACCTAAGTATAAAAATTTCAAGTTTATAGAACCCCTGGAAGTGCCTCATAATTTTGTAACCTCCTATATATTCAACGGGCACTTCTGATAGTGTATCATGTGTAAGAAGCGTCTATATATATATATTAGATAGAAATATGCACTACATGTGATATTTATTTTAAACTATTTCCTGATAGGCGTAAACACTAATCGTACTAATGAAAGTGTTGATTAATCCGAGCAAAAATGTAGAAAATTGAAAAGGCGATCATTATTGATTTTGTTCAAGATTTTGATTTTTGAAACCCACCTTCGATATTTTTCGATATACTTCGATATTTCTCGATATACTTCGATATTTTTCTATATACTTCGATATTTTTCGATATACTTCGATATTTCTCGATATACTTCGATATTTTTCGATATACTTCGATATTTTTCGATATACTTCGATATTTTTCGATATACTTCGATATTTTTCTATATACTTCGATATTTTTCGATATTTTCTCGTACTTTCTCATATTTTTCGATACGCTAATCTTTCCCGTCTATTTGAAGGCTTAACTGACGCAAATTTAATAGGAAAATGTACGTAAGAGTCAAGAGGCATGATCGCAAAGTACAGTAAGCATATGCTATGGTTTGAGCGAAGGACCGCAATGCACACTTTGATACTTGTGCATCCTTTAATGATCCGAAAGTTTACGCCTATCAAAAGCTAGTTTTCAATAAATGTTACATTTACTGCTTGCTTACAAGGAAAATCGGTACAACACACATTGTACAAACTTTCTCATATAATAATGCGTCGTATAGTTATCTTTAGAAAATGAAAATCGTATGAGCCTGTTTTTAGGAAATCAAATTTTTGTTAAAGCTGCACAAGAATAAACTAGCCTTATGTTCATTCATTGAGAAAAATAAAATACGTAGTATTATTGTAGATGTATACTCAAGTAACTGTACGAAATTTGATCAAATTCGTTAGAGCCGTTTTTGAGAAAATCAAATTGTTGTTAAAAATGCGTTGAATAAACTTCTCTTAATTATTGAGCAATGTCGACCATTTTTTCATAGCTTCTACTCTGTATGATAAAATGCCTAAGTACGAGATTTCATTCATTTTACCTCTACCGTTTAGGCCCTAGAGCCAATAACACACTGACAGACGGACGGCATTGCAATACCACTTTTTCGGACTCGGCTACAGCTAAAACGTATATACTTCGATATATTTCTATATTTTTCGATAAATTAAACGCACTGCCTACCTTTTCCCGCCCTATTGCGATACCATAATCGTCTTCAACCTCAATAGAACTCTAAAATTAGCCCGAATTTGTTCATGATAGATGCATTCAAACAGCGACGCCTACGTTCTTTCGCATGCGGGATTGAAATCGATTTATCAGAGCTCGAACCATTCGATATAATCGACAATAATTTTTAAATATTTTCAATATTATGTCTTTTTAAAAAAAACGGAAGTAAAAAAATTGTTAGCTGTTTTATATGGACAAAAGAATATCTGTGAGTAATTAATATCAGACTTGAAGGAATACGCACCGCTATCAAAAATTGGAAAGTTTTGTCAAGAGAGAAAGGGAGGAAGAAAGAGGAGGGAGAGAGAGAGGAAGAAGAGAGAAGAGAGGGAGAGAGAGAGGAAGATATAAAATAGGAAGATAGAGAGAGGAAGAGACAGAAGAAGAGACAGGAAGATAGGAAGAGGAATAGAAAGAGAGACAGGAAGAGAGGAAGAGAGATAGAGAGAGAGAGAGAGAGAAGGAAAGAGTGACACTCTTATATCAGGCTCTATCTGTTCCTTTAATCAATTCCAACACCTTATCACTTTCAACCGTTGACTTCGAAGGCATCCGTTGGGGAATGTTAATTAAACTGAGCTATTGGAGAGAGAGAAAGAGAGAGAGAGGGAGATGGAGGGGGTAATGAGTAAGGAATTGGAGGGGAGAAGGGGAGGGAAGGGAGGGAGGGTGGTTTGAATGAAGGTGGAGAAAGTTATATTGATGAGCAGAGATCAATGTGATGAGAGACAGGAAAAGAGAGAGAAAGGAGAGAGGGGGAGAGAGGGAGAGGGAGGAAGAGAGATAGGAAGAAAGAGAGAGGAAGAAAGAGAGGGGAGAGGATAGGGGGGAAGGGAGAGGGAGGAAGAGAGATGAGAAAAGAAAAGGGTAAATAGAGAAGAAAGTAACGAAGATTGGAATACAGGGAGGGAAAGAGAGAAAGAGAAGAAGAGAGAGAGAGATAGATGAAGAGGAAGCGATATGGAAAGATTGAGAGGGAAGAGAAGAGAGAGAGAGGAAGAGAAAGTGGAAGATTGGAAGAGAGAGAGAAAGAGAGAGAAAGAGAGAGAGGGAGGTGGCAGAGAGGGGGAAGAAAGGGAGAGAGAGGGGGGAGAGGGAGAGAGAGAGAGAGGGAGAGAGAGAGGTAGAAGAGAGAGAGGGAGGAGAAAGGGAGGAGAGAGAGAGAGAGGGAGAGAGAGGAGAGAGGGGGAATAAAGAGGGAGGGAGAGAGAGGGAGAGAGAGAGAGGGAGGAGAGAGAAGGGGGAAGAGAGAGAGGGAGAGAGCGAGGAGAGAGAGCGAGGAGAGAGAGAGGGAGAGAGAGAGGAGAGAGGGGGAAGAGAGAGGGAGGGAGGAGAGAAAGTGGAAGAGAGAGAAATAGAGAGGGGAAGAGAGAATGTGCAGGAGAGGGAGAAAAGGAGGAAGAGAGAGAGAAACGGGGAATGGAGACAGGCAGACAAACGACCATATAAGGCAAAATAGAGATTATATAGTCCCTTTTTACATTTAAGACAGGATTAGAGAGATATAGAGAGGAATAGAGAGGAAGGGAGAGAGAGGGAGGGAGAGGAAGATAGAGAGAGGAAGAGAGAGAGGATTATTCGATAGGAAATGAAATTATCAGAAAAGTATTCTTTATAGGTGAATATTCAGTTTTTCGAAAAAGCGACCTTTTTTTTGTCAAAACGAAAAAAATTCAACGTCGAAAAACATTCCAGGCTCCAAAAGGAAAGATTTAACAAAAGCAGATCAAATTTCGATTTTTCTCAAAAAAAACAAAACAGAATCGGCCTGGAAAAGTTCGATAAACGATATATACCTATATGATAGTAAATGAAATTATCCTAAAAATCTAAGTGAAATAGTTCTCTTTATAAGCTAATAACCGATTTTTCGTAGTCGAAAACGTTTTTGTAAGAATATCCAGCATACGTAATTAGAATTGGCAGCGAAAGTATTAGATCCAATAAATCCATTTTAAATTCAATTTCCCTTTTACACCTGTATATGAATAAAATATGGAGCAGTTTACTCACAGACACACACTTCCTTATTGGTCCAATAAAATACGTCCAAGTACTCACCTGTAAAGAAAATAACATCACATTAATATTCGTTTTAATTATGCTATAAAAAGACATTAAAATTATATTTATTTTCACTAAGAAACGATTTAACGCTAAATTTATGGATAACTGGTAGAAGTTGTATGAAGAAGGAATGTTGCCATAGCAACGGAAACAACACATCGATGTATCCAACATAAATTCAAGAAAAAAATCAAATTATCTCTAAACTAACTGTTTTATGAAAATATTTTTCAAACAAATCTTGTAGAAAATTTAATTCTCTACAACTTTATTTATGTTACAATTTTACATAAATGGAGTAATAATGGAGATATTTGATAAAACGGAAAATCAGGAAGAGTAAACCTCCATTTTCATTTGCGTAAATTTAGCCAAAATATCATCAGATATTCGGCTATTAATGCTAATCTTAAATATAAAGTTTAATTCCGATCTGATTATAACTTTTTGAGTTACAGCGCTTACAATGTTCCTATCGAAACAGGCAAAGTGAATTCGTACTCAAAGGAACTCAAAACGTGCAATGAATTCGTGCGATGGACTATTTGAAAGAAATTATATTAAGCGTAGGCGTTTTAAAGTACTTTTCTTCCTCATAAATGATCCATTGAATGCGCACGTAAGGAAATTAAACGTATCTTTTATGGGATTGTTTATGTCAGCAACTATGAAGAAGTAACCATGCAAGTTCAACTTTGAATTAGAGAGATTATTGTTCGATTTTCTCGATAACGGTTACTCCTACGACAAAAATGTACAGGAAAGAAAATACTTCACTTAAATAGATCTACAAGTTTTATTTGAAACATATTTTGTTATGATTAATATTTTACGAGTTACGGCGGAAAGTTCATTTTTTATCACCAGTAAAAGTTGTACCCATGACTGGCTCACGTGATTCATTTATTTAATTTTCTTATTCACTTTTAATGCAAGTCCTTAATATGAAATTTCACGAAAATGAATCGGTTTCCAACACGACTTTCTCCACACGTAAGTCGTCAAACAAAATCAAATAAAAACAACGGCGAAAGGAATAGTTCAACTTACACGCTTCAGCGCTGAGCGATTCAATTTCGAAGAAAATTAAATATCTCTCGAAATATTCCTCATACGAAAATTTAGTTCAAACAAAGGTTGTAGGAAATAATAATATCTACAATTTTTATATATGCATATGATGAGAAAAATTCAGTTTTAAGCGAAATATTTCAGAAAAACTGAAATTTAACAGGAGTAAACCGCAACTTCCGGATGACCGATTGTCATCAAAATCATTTAAAATCTTAAGAATGTACACAAAATTATAAATATAGAATTTCATGCGGATCTGATGAATAATTTTTGAGTTAGAGCGTCAACAAAATATAGATCAACAGGAAGAGAGAGATAGAGGAAGATACATAGGATTAGAGGAAGGAAGAGAGAGTGAAAGAGAGAGAGAAAGAGACAGGAAGAAATAGGAAGAGGATAGAGAGAGGAATACAGAGAGAGATTGAGAGAGAAAGAGGGAGAGATACAGAGAGAGAGAGAGATATAGGTAGTGGCTAGTACGAGGTACTTGGATGCAAGTGTTGTCAAATTTATTCTCGCCCATCCTCTTTCCCTCCCACGCGTTCGCTCCCCCTCCCTCTCCCTCCCCTCACTTCCCCTCCCCTTCTCCTCTTACACACATCTCCCACACCATCTGGCGTCGGTTTCACACACTACAAATTCACAGAGGAAAACTGAAACCTAAAAAAAAATGAAATAAAAGTAGAAAAGGTTTTCCTCTACCTTACTTTCTTTCTGACTACCTATATCATTCAAACTGTGTATCTCTCTTTCTCTTTGCCTCTCTGTCTTCCTCTCTCTCTCTCTTCGTCTCTCTCTCTTCCTCTCATCCTAACCTTATGGAATTAATGTAAGAATGGACCTTATGCTCTAAATTTCGCCCCAATAAAGACGTGTATCTATCTATCTACGTTTATCTCTTCTCCTCTCTCCCTTCTCTCTCTTCCTCCCTCTCTTTTCCACCCTCTCTTCCTCTCCCTCTTTTCCTCTCTCTCTTCCCCTCTTTTCTTCTCTCTCTTCCTCTCTCTTTTTCTCTCTCTTCCTATCCCTCTCTTCCTCTCCCTATGTTCCTCTCTCTTCCTCTCTCTCTCTTCCTCCCTCTCCTTTTCCACCCTCTCTTCCTCTCTCTCTTCCTCTCTCTTCCTCTCTCTCTTCCTATCTCTCTTCCTATGTCTCTCTTCCTCTCCCTATGTTCCTCTCTCTCTTCCCCTCTCTATCTTCCCCTCTCTCTTCCTCTCTCTCTCTTTTTCTCTCTCTTTTTCTCTCTCTTTTTCTCTCTCTTCCTCTCTCTCTTCCTCTCTCTCTTCCTCTCTTTTTCTCTCGCTTCCTCTCTCTCTTCCTCTTTTCCTCTCTCACTTCCTCTCTCTTCCCCTCTCTCTCCCTCTCCCTACCTCTCTCTTCCTCTCTCTCTCTCTCTATCTTCCTCCCTATCTTCCTTTATCCCTCTCTCGCACTTTTTTATTACCTCTTCCTCACTCTCTCTTTCTCTATCTTCCTCCCTTCTTCCTCTCACTTTTTCTAAATATCTCTATGGTTAAATGGAAGAGGGGACCTTATGGTCTCAACAAAGACGTATATCTATCTATCTTCCTCAATATCTTCATCTCTATCATCATCACTATGTTCCCCTTTAGCTTCCTCTTCATCTTCCTCCCTCTCTTCCTCTTCATATTCCTCTCTTCCTCTTTATCATAAAATCTCTCTTCCTCTCGCTTGCTCGTCTAATCAAAACCATTTATAAAGTCATTAGGATTTTACTAAAACGTCATTCGCACTGAAAAATCCGTAAATTTAACAAAAAAAATCAAATTAAACCATCATTATTAAACAATATTACATTCAAACGTTCTACGAATCGAACGTGTTGGAATAAACCGTTATTCCAGTTGTATTTTCTTTGAATTTTGAGATCTACAAATATTAAAATGTTTTATATAATATACGTATTTTTTAAATTTTACTCTATAAATAAGAATAGTTTTTAATATACCTATTCCGTTCTTTTTAAACGTAATTCGAAATGAGAGATAGTATTATTAAACGCTATTCAAATTGAACCTAATTCGAAATAAACTATCTACGAATTTATTCGAATTATAATATAAACGTCATTCGAATTGAAAAGTACGTAAATTAAACAAAAAAATCCAATTAAACATCATCATAATCAAACAATATTACATTCAAACGTTCTAAGGATAGAACTTGTTCGAATAAAACGTTATTCGTATTGTATTTTCTTTGAATTATGAGATCTACTAATATTAAAATGTTTTATATAATATATATATTTCTTAAATTTTACTCTATAAATAAGAATTGTTTTTAATCTACCTATTCCGTTCTATTTAAACGTAATTCGAACTGAGTGATACTATTATTATTATTCAAATTGAACGTAATTCGAAATAAACGATCTGCGAATTATTTACAATTATACTACAAACGTCATGCGAATTGAAGAATATGTAAATTAAACAAAAATTCCAATGGAACATCATCATTATTAAACAATATTACAATCAAAGTTTGTGCGAATGGTACGTTGTTCGAATTGAACTTTGTTCGAATTAGATAAATCTACAAACATTATAAGGGTTTCTATATAATATATATTATTTTTAATTTACCCTTTAAAAGACAGAATAAATTTTAGTCTACCTACCGAATTAAGAAACTCGAAAAACAATTGTTGTTTCATTTTCGCTCTCACAAAAAGGAAAGGAAAAAGAGAAACGAAAACAATTGCCGATCGTCAAGCGATGTGTCACACCTTCGTACGACGGGGAAAAGGTCGTTCTGCGCATGCGCGCGAGTGTGAGAGGGGAGAGAGAGAGTATAAGAGAGAAAGAAAGATATGAGGAGTGGTTTGGAAGATGGCTCAGAAAGGCACTGGGGAAAGTGTGTGAAGCCATGGTTAATGGAAGGGAGATAAGAGGGAGTGAGAGGGAGGGAGAGGGAGAGAGGGAGAGGGAGGGAGATAGGAGGAGGGGGGAGATTTGGGGACAAAACAAGAGAATGGCTCTATAAAGAGCAGCCGGCACTTGGTGTCATTATAACAAGAGGGGAGGGGGAGGTGAGAGGGGGTGGGGAGAGATTATAGAGAGGGGGGAGGGGAGAGAGGGGGGGGAGAGAGAGGGTGGGAGAGAGAGTGAGGGAAGTGAGAAACAAGAGGAAGAAGTAGAGAGGGAGAGAGAGAAAGGAAGAGAGAGAAGAGAGGAAGAGAGAGAGGAAGGAGAGAGGAAGAGAGAGAGGAAGAGAGAGAGAGGAAGAGACAGAGGAAGAGAGAGAGAGGAAGAGAGAGAGAGGAAGAGAGAGAGAGGAAGAGAGAGAGAGGAAGAGACAGAGGAAGAGAGAGAGAGGAAGAGAGAGAGAGGAAGAGAGAGAGAGGAAGAGAGAGAGAGGAAGAGAGAGAGAGGAAGAGAGAGAGAGGAAGAGAGAGAGAGGAAGAGAGAGAGGAAGAGACAGAGGAAGAGAGAGAGAGGAAGAGAGAGGAAATGAGGGAGAGGAAAAGAGAGAAGAGAAGAGAAAGGAAAAAGATAGGAAGAGAGAGAGGAAGAGAGGGAGAAAGAGAGGAAGAGAGAAGATGAGGGGAAGAGAGAGAAAAGAGAGTAAGTGAGAGAGGAAGAGAGAGAGAAAGAGAAAGGAAAAGAGAGAGGAAGAGAGAGAAGAGGGGAAGAGAGAGGAAGTGAGAGAAAAAGAGAGGAAGTGAGAGGGGAAGAGAGTGGAAAAGAGAGGAAGTGAGGGAGGAAGTGAGGGAGGAAGAGAGAGGAAAAGAGAGAGGGGGAGAGAGAGGAAGTGGGAGAGGAAGAGAGAGAGAGAGGGAGAGAGAGAGAGGCAGACAAACGACTTTATTGAGAGTGAAATTAAGATTATATAGTCCATTCTCACATTTAAGAGAGAGAAAATGAAAGGAAGAGAGGGGGGAGAGAGAGAGTAAGAGAGAAAGAGAGGACGTGAGAGACGCAGAGAGAGGAAGGGAGGGAGGGGGAGAGAGAGAGGAAGATAGAGAGGTTTTGGGTAAAATGTCTTGTTTGACAAAAATGTAAACTACAATTCCCGCGTAGCTAGAGGAATCCTTACACGGATGCAAAACTTAAAATCATCAAAAACCTAAAACATCTTTACCTCTATTTTTTCGCATTAATCGATTAATAATCTGGTCGATTTAAATTAGTATCGGCATAGTATAATTGGCGAAATTATTTGGTACTTTCGGGCAAAGCCAGACACTTGAAACTTAGCATTTTGATTAAGTTTAATGCGCAATTTGAATGAAAAAACTCCGAAAACATACAAAATTCAGAATCTTAAGGGGATTTCTGCCCTATTTATGTTCCATACATAAGATGAAAATTATAATGCACTTCCTGAAGAGCTAGAGCCTTGAATTTTGGCTGGATTATAGGTTATTCGCGACAAATAATGGAAATAAATTGGTGTGTCCACGACGCATGACTTTCTCCACGCTTAAGTCCTCAACTGAAATCAAACAAATACGGTCAAAAGGACAGTTCGAGAAACAGTTCGAATAAAATTGAATTTCTCTCGAAATATTCCTCATGTGAAAATTTAGTTCAAACAAAAGTTGTAGGAAAAAATAATATCTACAACTTTTACGTACAAATATGTCGGCAAAAATTCTGTTTTAAGCGAAATATTTAAGAAAAACTAAAACGGCTACTTCTGAAAAAAAATACTTGATCGATTGTTATCAAAATCATTTCGTATCTTAATAATGTATATAAAATCGCAAATATAGAATTAATAGTTTTTGTGAAAAAACAGTCTAAACGTGTTTTCATGGACCTCTCAAAACATGTATTTCCGTAGAAATCTCTCGAATTCGATTTTTTTCATGAAAACAATACTTTTTACTGCGAAATCTCGTTACAGCGTACTTCACAATTAAGTATATTAAAAATTAACGTACTTTTTTTAATCCCCGTCAATGTTCCCGTAAAAATACTGTATAAATATTTCAAAATAACGTACTTCAACTTAAGGTACTTTTTAATACTAAATATTACATTCAGAGTTCCAGAAAAGAGATTTTTGTGGTTTTGACGTATTCTTTGATCCGTAAATGACTCAACTATACCCAATTCTTGCTCGTTCAAGCCGTCTACACCAATTACGAAGGCATATTTTGTTTTTAGTACGGAAAGATCTGCGGAATTCGGCCAAAATCCTAAAAGGAGGAATTTTCCGAGCTGAAAAATCGTTATTTTCACGATAGCATTGAGATAAAATCTTAAGTTTTAGGAATTATCTCTTTTTAGACTCCCATTCTGGCCGGTTTCGGCCTGCGCAGGACTTGCGAGAATGGCCATCTCCCACTGAGATGCTTCAACAGAAAATGCTGTACTCATTATACATAACTAATATATAAAATTGACTTCGTCGTCGGTGGGAAATTCTGTAATGCTATTTTTAACAAACTTTCCGAGTAGCTAGAAGATTGACATTTGGTAGGAATGTTCGGTTCTTAAAGCAGAAGCCATCTACGAAAAAAAAATTTCCAAAATCGACCCGGGTTCGATTCCCGAGAACGATTTCCATTCCTCATAAGATAACATGGAAAAATCGATATTTTGACCTGCAACCTTATTTTATTTCGCTTATTAATATTCGCGTATTTGACCCACGATTTTCGGACTTGGACTGCATTAAAGAAAAATAAATGCAGTTTCTTATTCTTATCGTCTTTTATCGCTTTCGGATCTAAATCTTCCGAATTTAACGTTTTAATATCATATTTTGACGAAATTTAGCATTTTTAACGTGAAGTTGCCTTGCCAACCGATTACATTGTTAAACTCGAAATCCTATTACCCTCACGTATGCTTACGATATCTCAGAATTAGTTTTTACATTCTCCAATATATGTAGTATACAGAAAGTACTGTTTCCATGAAAAAAATCGAAATCGAGCTTTCAACGGAAATACCCGTTAACAAGCGAGCTTTGAAATAAATATTAAAACACATTTCTCTAATTTATTAATGGTTTCATCCCTTGGTAAAAAAATACGCAAAAGATGAAATTATTGTATTACCATATAATACAAAATTTTACTCGCAAAAGACGTCTGGCATAACCCGGGCATCGCCCGGATACTTTCGGCTACTAAAGTAAAAATATTCATGCTCGCTAGAGGAACGTTGTATCGAAGATTTTACCGCACTATGTATGTATTGAGAAAGTAAAAATCCGAAAAATTAAAAATTCCAAATTTTAAGGTGGCTGTTTGCCCCATTATCGCCCCAGAAAATAGGATAAAGATTATGTGGCCCTTCTTGAAGAGCTACGGAAATGATGCTAATGTTGCCGTGACGACGAGACCAATATTATTTCAAATGGAAACTCATCTACACCTATGCTTTAAAACGGGCAATGCCCAGTAATATTTTGCAATCATATTTTTATGCATATATATATATATAAGGAATTTGTAAGGATAGGGAATTAATGAAAGCTTGGAATCTGACGTGAAACAAAAGTGATACGCCGCTGACGTTCCGCCTCCCTAGCGACGAGAATGAAAGACCTTTCGCGTTGAGATATTTTCATTGACCTTCTACATAAATAAGTATGTATATGTCTGTATGTGTATGTGTGTGTACGTCTGTATGTACGTCGAAGTCGATACTTCAACTACGTTTAGGGGAAGTCATTACAGGTTGAAAATAAAGAGTAATCAATTTGCCTATTCTCATTGACAAAGGATTAATGGACATTTGAAGTTGTTGATGGTAATAGGAAGAAAAGCAACCATTGGCAACACTGCTGAGCACACAGCCGACATTCATTTTTACTTTCTCCATACATAGTATAGGGAAAGTATTGTGATCACGAAAGAAATCGACTTCGAGATTTCAACGGAAATACACGTTATATGGTCCCTAGAACACGTTTAGACTATTTTCGGAATGATGTCTGTGTGTGTATGTTATTGTGGGCGCTCTAACTCAAAAAGTACTTGCCATATCGTTACCAAATTTCATATATAACACTTTAACATGAGCATAAAGAACTGATTAGTTTTTGGACAATACAGATTAACCGGAAGTCGAGGTTTATACGAAACCCGATTCGCTTTTTGCGATATTTCTCCGGTAAAACATCATTATTGTATATACAACCCTATACAAAGATTATAGGGAATGTAATTTACTACAACTTTTATTTTAAACAATTTTCCATAGCAATTATTGTTTAGGAATTATTTATAAAAAATAATCGGTTTTTTTTGTTTTCGTCAAATTTCTCCTGAAAAATGTCGTAATTGTTCATCTTCGTGAGGACCAAAGTTGTAGAGAATAATATTTCTTCCAGGTTTTGTTTGAAACAAATTTTCGTAGAACCATCCATTTCGGAGATATTCAAATTTTTTCGTAATTTTCAGTATACAGCGCCAACACCATGTAGCGGTGAATTCTGTAAAAATATTCAAAATATAATTTACGGCAATAAGGACGACTGTATTATTTTACGATATGAAATGATAGTTTAGCCTCATAATTCTGTTCATAATAATTTAAATATCTATACCCCAAATATATGGAGAAAGTCACGTGTTGGCCCCACATAAGATTTTTTTGTATGGGTTCTGCGACGGGAATGTGGCAGCAGCTGTCCGAGAATACGAAAAGGCGATTCCCAAATCGGCGAACACCTGATTGGCGAGTGTTTTCACGCGTGCAAAGGTATATTGAAAGTATATATTTCATTCCAGATATCACGCATAAATAGTCATATACTGTAAGATATATAGTTTATATTTTGAAGGCATATATTTAGCTGTGTGTTAACGAAAAAGTCATATTTTTCGTACATGGAGAATGTATGAAATATTTCCGAAATTCAAATATATTATTCATCATATAAGGGTAAATATATGAACTTCAAATATATATATTTATTCAACATGTTTCCCATATATGAAACCAATATGAAATATTAAATATATTTACGTATATTTGAAATCCGTATATGTATCCATACATGGAAGGAAAATATATTTTTTTCCACATATTTCCCATACACGAAAAATATATAAAATACTAAATATATTTTCATATATTTTTAAATCCATATATTTAGCCATATCTTGATGAAAAGTATATTTTAATTCCTCATATTTCCCATATATGTAAAATATATGTACATGTACAAAATATATGGTAATTCCATACATTGTTGCATACATTTGACATATATTGGCCGCTCATATATCATAAGCCCATAAACAGCCCATATATCTACATATATTGACAGTATATGTTTCATATATGGGGCTTTAGTGTGGGATTAGTGGAAACTGTAGAAGAGCTGTCAAGACCGAATCAACCATGCCGCAGATTCGCACAGCATCAAGTCCTCTTTTAAAGAGAGCAAGAACCTGCCTAAGAGAAGATGGTGCCCTCTTTGACAATTATTATAACAAGTAACCGTTTTAATAAACATTACAAAACAGCAAACTTGCTTTTATTCCTATTTACGCCGGATACCATTACCAGAAGAATTTCCTTGACAAAGAAAAATATTCAGCTTTTTTAAAAATTTTTACGCCGGGTGCTACCTCAAGAATTACGACAACGTTGATGATTAAAATGACAATTAATTTTATTCAGCTTTTATATAGATAGAAGTAGAATTTTGAGAAAGTTTTACTTACTAAGATACATGTGTCCATTATCTGTTATTCGCTGTGTGTATTATGCTTTGGTCCATGTCAGGTTACAATATGGAATAACTTGTTGGGGAGGAGCCTATTTTTCTAATATTAAACCCTTAATAATTGCTCAAAAAAAGGTAATAAGAGTCACTCTATGTAAATCTAGAAATGATCACACTTTCCCCTTATGTAAACATTCTTCCAATAAGACATTTATTTATCTATAAGGTTTTAAAAATATTTTATAATCGCAGTGGTAATAGATATATATTATATACTATGTGTGTGGAATAAATATTATTATTATTATTTTAAAAAAGATACAGATTTTCGTCAGAAATTGTTACGATAGAAACAAAAGTGTTACAGGCTTGATACAGGACTTAGGATGGGAATCATTAAATGAGCGCCGATCACGCTCTAGGTCAAAACTTCTTGAAAGATTTAGAACGCATATATTCTACAGTGATGTCGAAGAAATAATAAGAGCGCCAACTTATATTGGTAGAATGGACCATCCTCGTAAAATAAGAGAGATAGCCTGTAAGACTGAGAGGTATAAAGGCTCGTTTTTTCCTAGAACGATAGCTGAGCAGAACAGAAGTTACGATAACAAATCAGCCGACGTAGGGTGATACTATTCATTATCATGCGCTTTCCCTTGGTGCTATAACCATATCAAATTTCAACTTTTTAGCTCATTTAGAAGTGCATTATAATTTTAATCGTCGCATAGGACAATTATTGGGCAAAGCGGTCGCTAAGATTTCGAATTTTAACGATATTGGATTTCGTCTTTCTGTTGTATCTAAAAACCCATAATTCCGCCAAATTTCATGTTTGTATCTCATTAAGAATTGCCGTATCATTTTCACACTGGTATGGGTCATATATAGGGCAAAACTGGCCTTAAAATTCTGAATATTCGTAGTGTTTTAGTCTATCTTCTGTTGCAAAAAAATTGTTTATAACCAGGCCAAATTTCAAGTCTCTACGTCATATGGAGCTGCCTCATAAGTTTTGTTCTCGTATGGAGCAATACTGGGGCAAAACAGCCCCCAAAATAGGGATTATTACAATATCGGAATTCCTTCATTAGGCATAGTTGAACATTAAAGGCATTAAAATGTAAGCCTCCGATTCCCATTAAAAGGTTACCCATATGAAATGATAGAGCTTGTTACCAAGGAAACCTATTGTTAGACCAAGAAAAATTACCACTTTTTTGCGATAAAAACTATAAATTTACGCTAATTCTACTCGGATTTGAATTCTATCTTCAAAAATAAGAAACTGCAATTTATATCCTATCCGACAGTTTAAGTCTCGAGTTCGTATCTTGACGGGAAGTAATTTTAAAATGCAAATATAAAAACCCCTACACCAACTTACATGTTTTCTTATGGGCAAATAATGGGGCAAAAAGGGGCCAAAATAGCCCCTCAAAATAGGAATTTCGACAGTTTCGCATTTTTTCCTTCGGTTGTGACCAAAAGCCTATAATCCTACCAAATTTCAAGTTTCCAGCACATCTGGAAGTGCCTCATAATTTTGTGGTGGCTTGCAGGGTGAACTGTAGATATTTCTATCAACAATTTCAAATGTCCATTACTCCTTTATTATTAAGAATAGGCAAAATCATTACTCTATATTTTCGTCTTGTAATGACTTCCCCTTAACGTAGGTGAAGTATCGACCTCGCGTATATATATATATATATGTGAGGAATTTGTAAGGATAGGGAATTAATGAAAGCTTGGAATCTGACGTGAAACAAAAGTGATACGCCGCTGACGTTCCGTCTCCCTAGCGACGAGAATGAAAGACCTTTTGCGTTGAGATATTTTCATTGACCTTCTATATAAATAAGTATGTATAGGTCTGTATGTGTATGTGTGTGTACGTCAGTATGTATGTGTATATATATATATATCTATGACTGTCTAAAGTGATGGAGTTTCTGTCTGTTTTTTCGAAGTGAAGAAGGAAAAGATTCGCTTTTGAGTGATTGGCCTCCTGAGTAGTGGACGAAAGCCCATCCATCAATCATCTACGGTATATAGATATATATATACATTATATATATATATATATAAACAGGAGACCACTCGTCAGATCAGAGAAAGAAATGAAAGGATCTCTTCCCCTCTCATCCTCTCTTTCTCACCCTCTCTCTCTCTTCCTCCCTCTCTCTCTTCTTCTCTCTCACTCCCTCTCTCTTTTTCTCTCTCTCTCTCCTTTTCTCTCTTCCCCTCTCTCCCTCTTCCTCTCCCTCTCTCTCTCTCTTCCTCTCTTTTCCTCCCACTTTCTCAACCTTTCTCTCTCTCTCTTTTTTTTAGTTTCAGGTATTTGTTTTCTGTTTGTATGTTTGTATGTTATAATTTTTATTGTCCATTGTAATTCACGTAGGGGTAAATGTAAGAAGGGACTTTGTAGTCTCATTTGCGCCCTAAATGAAGCCGTTTGTCTGTCTGTCTCTCCCTGTCTCTCTCTCTTCCTCTCCCTCTTCCTCTTTTTCTCATCCTCTTTCTCTCTCACTCCCTCTCTCTCTCTTCCTCTCTGTCATTCTCTCTCTCTTCCTCTCTCTCTCTACCTCTCTTCCTCTCTATCTTCCTCTCTCTCTACCTCTCTCTCACCCCCTCTCTCTTTCTCTCTTCCTCTCTCTTTTCCTCTCTCTCCCCCCTCTCTCTCTCCCTCCCGCTCTCTCCCTCTCACTCCCTCTCTGTCACTCTCTTTCTCCCTCTTCTCTCTTTTCCTCTCTCACTACCTCTCCCTCCCTCCCTCTCTCTCTCTCTCTCTCTCTACCTCTCTCTTCGTCTGCCTTTCTCATCCTCTTTCTCTCTCACTCCCTCTCTCTCTCTCTCTTTCTCCCTCTTCTTCTCTCTTTTCCTCCCTCACTACCTCTCAGTCTCTCCCTCCCGCTCTCTCCCTCTCTCTCACCCTATCTCCAAAACCTATAGGAACTCCTCCAATTAACTCTGTCAGATATTACTTAAATATGAAACCGATGACGATTTCCCATCAACACCCACAATATCTTATCGATTTCAATCCATTTCATCTCTAATAATATCTATATCTGTTTTGATTGAAACTCATTTTCTCGCCAAATGTCATCTAAAATATTATTCCGTATTTCATTAATCGAAATTAAGGCGAATTTTAATGATATTACATACTATAATTAAATGGATGTAATGTCACTTAGTTTTTCCGCTGTAAGTTATACGTACAGCTAGCTACGAAAATGGGAATAAATCAATAAATAAACAAGATGGAAGCTTTAAATTTGGCAGGAATGATCAACTCGCATATTTTAAGGTGATGACGTAAAAAAATCTCCTAAAAAGTCCTCGGTTCGACTCCAATACAACACGTAAAATTTAACTTTTTTATACCTGTGCAGGCTGTCGTTCTAATCGAGATGAAAATTACAAATGACTGACCTACGAACTCCGGATGTTAAACGTTTTTGAGAGAAAATTACATATTTTCTTATTTTATTCGTGTTTTTCCGCCATAAAGTTCGAAATTGCTCAAATTTCAACGTTTATAATTCACTTAGTTTGAAGAAACCTTGATATTTTAACGGAGATGTTATACCTCGAAATCCTTGTGGGTTTGTCGGCGTGCTTTGACAATACATTCCGAATGTTGTGTGTAGAGATATTTTTATTTTTTACTTTTTCATACGAAGTATCGAGAAAGTATTGTATTCGCGAAAAAATTCGACCACGAGATATTTACGGAAATACACGTTTTAGGTGTCGCTGAATCCGAAAAAGTGGTTTTCGCAATGCCGTCTGTCTGTCTGTTACTGGCTCTGGAGCCTAGACGGTACAAGGAAAATGAATGAAATCTCGTACTTAGGCACTTTTTCATACTGAGCAGAGTATACATAGAAATGGTTGACATTGATCAATAATTAAGAGTAGTTTATTCTACGCATTTTTAACAACAATCCGATTTTCTCCAAAACGGCTTTAACGATTTTGATCAAATTTCGTACAGTTACTTGAGTTTACGTCTTCAATAATACTGTATAGTTCATATTTCTCAAAAGATGAATATAAGGCTAGTTTATTCTTGGGTAACTTGAACAAAAATTGGATTTTCTAAAAACAGGCTCATACGATTTTCATTTTCTAAAGATAATAAGCGACGCATTAGTACCTATATATGAGAAAGTTTGTACAATGTATGTTGTACCGATTTTTTAATCAGTACCAGTGAAAAATATTCAAAATGGAAAATAAATACCTTTTTAGCAGGTTAAAAATGACGTTTGAATTTTCATTTCAGAAACAATATTTCGACCTAGTAACTCCATCAGCCGCATCAGAACAAAATTGTACCCCTTTAAATTAAAAATCCGACATTATTTCCCAAATAGAATTAAATTTCATCCGATTTCGAAAAACGCACATTTGATTTTTCCGACCAAATTGATCGGGTCGGATAAAATAATTCGCGTTAAGGATAACAGATGGCTCCGTCTACGACTCGCCCACGTGACCGCGCTAAAACTTCCATCATTCCGTGGGACGCCCACGGCTCCCCCTCTACCTCCCACGACCCTTTAAAAAAGACCGCCCCTCCCCCCTACTTATCAAAACACGAAACAAAACAACTGAAGGAGGACGATAACAATAATTTCGGGAAAATGTTAAAACCGTTTTAGCGAAGAGGGGGGGAGGTGGCACTCTCTGGCGGCAATTTCCAGCACCTGCTGCGAAAACATATGACTAATGAATATATGCGAGAGATGGGATCCACACAGTAGCCATGGACTCTCTCTCTCCCTCTCTCACTCTATCTCCCCCTCTCTCCCTCTGTCTCCTCACTCCCTCCCTCACCTGGCTTCGTGAAAATGATGTCTATATCTAGCTATTCCTCCTACTCCTATCCCTATCCTTACCATTATCATCGGCTCTATTTTCATCTCTCTCTCCATTCCTCTATCTCGTTCTCTTTATCTCCTTCTCTCTTTCCCTCTCTCTGTCTTCCTCTCTCTATCTTCCTATCTCTATCTTCCTCTTTCTATTAAATTTTATCTTCCTCACCATCATTCTCTCTCTATCTTCCTCTCTCTATCTTCCTCTCTCTCCCTCCCCCTCTCTCTTCTTTTTTCTCTCTTCCTCACCCTCCTTCCCTCTTTTTCTCCCTTTCCCTCTCTTCCTCTCACTTCCTCTATTTTCTTCCTTCTCTTTCTCTCTTTTTTCCTCTCTCTCTTCCCCCCTCTCTCTCCCTCTCTTTCTCTCTCTCTTTTCCTCCCTGTCTCTTCCTCTATCTCTTCCTCTCATCATCTCTCTCCCTCTCTCATTTCCTCTCTCTTCCCCCTCTCTCTCCCTCCCTCTCTCTTCCTCTCCCTCTCTCTCTTCCCCTCATCATCTCTCTCCCTCTTTCTCTCTTCCTCTCTCTCTCTATTCCTCTCTCTCTTTTCCCCTCTCCCTTCCTCCCTCTCTCTCACTCTCTTTTCCTCCCTCTCTCTTCCTCTCCCTCCCTCCCTCTTCCTCCATCTCTCTATTCCTCTCTCTCCCTTCCTCTCTCTTGCTCTCTCTCTTCCTCTGTCTATTCCTCTCTCTCTATTCCTCCCTCTCGTTTCCTCTCTCTCTTCCCCCCTTTCTCTCCCTCTCTTTTCCTCCCTCTCTCTTCCTCTCTCTCTTCCTCTCCTCCCTCTCTCTTCCTCTCCCTCCCTCTCTCTTCCTCTCTCTCTTCCCTCCTCTCTCTCCCTCTCTCTTTCTCTCTTTTCCTCCCTCTCTTCCTCTCCCTCCCTCTCTCTTCCTCTCTCTTCCTCTCTCTTCCTCTCTCTTCCTCTCTCTATTCCTCTCTCTCCCTCTCTCTCTTCTCTATCTTTATCTTCCTCTCTTTCTTCTCTCTCTCTCTATTCTTCTCTCCCTCTCTCTATTCTTCTCTCCCTCTCTTTCTCTCTCTTTTCCTCCCTCTCTTCCTCTCCCTCCCTCTCTCTTCCTCTCTCTTCCTCTCTCTATTCCTCTCTCTATTCCTCTCTCTCCCTCTCTCTCTTCTCTATCTTTATCTTCCTCTCTTTCTTCTCTCTCTCTCTCTCTATTCTTCTCTCCCTCTCTTTCTCTCTCTTTTCCTCCCTCTCTTCCTCTCCCTCCCTCTCTCTTCCTCTCTCTTCCTCTCTCTATTCCTCTCTCTCTCTTCTCTATCTTTATCTTCCTCTCTCTCTCTCTATTCTTCTCTCCCTCTCTCCCTCCCTCTCCCTCCTATTTTTTCTCCTTAGTCGATGTTATTGCTTACAGATGGCGCACCCGGACAATGCAACCCGTGTGCCTCTCTCTCTCTGTATGTGTGTGTGTGTTTTAGTCTTTGACTACGTAATGTATATGCGCAGTGTTCTACTGCGCATCCGATAGCCTCCCTTCTGTTTTAAAGGTTGGCTGGTCTTGGTCTTTTATTTCTCGTATATAGCAGAAAGCGCGAGAGAGAGGGAGGGAGAGAGAGAGAGAGGGAGAGAGAGAGAGAGGGAGAGAGAGAGAGAGGGAGAGAGAGAGAGATGAGATTACGTCGATATACACCTGGAAGGCGATCTTCACATGTTTCCGGGAAATCGGTAGATACGTCGCTGATTTGCTGACGCTAATTTTAACGCCATTTAGAGTTTGTGTTCAACGTAATATGAACATTTTTGGGAGCTCTAACTCAAACACTAATGATCGGATCAGAACAGAACTTTACATTTAATATTTTTATTAACAAATGAAGATTTGAAAAGGTTTTGGCCGAAAATGGTGGAACATAAACGAAGTTTCTTCGTGTCGCTTTTCCTTTTTTCTCATAAATCTCCCTTAATGCTGGATTTACGTAAATGTTTGTGATGACCAAAGTTGTAGAAAATGCTACATTCTACAATTTTTGTTTGAAACATATTTTCAGAAAACCGACGGTTTGAGAGATATTTTGATTTACCTCAGCTACGTCGCTGTTTCAATTCACTGCTGCACTCTTAACGCTGCCATGGAGATTGGTTTTCTTTTGAGATAGAAGTGTCAAATGTTTTTGGAGCTGTTCAGACTGTTGAATTCTGTTTGTTTCCATGGTGTTTGAAAATGTATTTAAACTTATATATGTGAAAGAAATATATATTTGAAGGAAAGGATAAATTACGATTATGGAATAGTTGAGAATGTTATAATAAAAAATGTGTTTATTATCTTCGTATTGGAAGACAATGAAAGACAGACAGACAGACGAACGACTTTATTTAGTGCCAATTTGACACTGTGAAGTCCCTTCTTACATTTAGGAGGAAGAGAGAGAGAGAGGAAGAGAGAGAGAGGAATACAGAGGAAGTGAGAGATGAAGATAAAGAAAACAGAGAGAGAGAAGCAGTGAAGAAGAGAAAGAGGAATAATCAGGAAGACAGGAAGAGAGAGAGGAGAAGAGAGAGAAAGAGAGAGAAGGGAAGAGGGGGAGAGGAAGAGAGAGAGAGGAAGAGAGAGAGGAAGAAAGAGAGAGGAAGAGAGAGAGAGAGGAAGAGAGAGAGGGGAAGAGAGAGGAAGAGAGAAAGAGTGAGAGAGGAATAGAAAGATAGAAGAAGAGAGAGAGAGAAAGAGAGAGAGAGGAAGAGAGAGAGAGGAAGAGAGAGGAAGAGAAAGAGAGAGGAAGAGAGAGAGGAAGAGAAAGAGAGGGAGAGAGAGAGAGAGAGAGAGAGAGAGAGAGAGAGAGAGAGAGAGAGAGAGAGAGAGAGAGAGAGAGAGAGAGAGAGAGAGAGAGAGAGAGAGAGAGAAGAGAGGAAGAGATAGGGAGAGAGAGAGAATAAGAGAGAGAGAGGATAAGAGAGGAGGCGAGAGAGAGAAAGATAAAGAGGAAGAGAGGAAGTGAGAGGGAGAGAGAGGAGGATGGAGAGATGAAGATAGAGAAAGGAAGAAAGAGAAATGAAGACCGATGAAGACAGAGGACTACGGAGAGATGAAGAGAGAGGGAGAGAAAGAGAGAGAGAGAGGGTAATAGGGAGGGAGAGAGGGTAATAGAGAGAGAGAGAGGTGAAATCGCATCAATTTTAAGTGTTCCGGGGGTTTTCGGGTGTTTGCATGATAATTATGGGTCTATAACAACAGATGTCGTTGATTCCTCTCTGCATTGGGAGACCTCCCGGATTCTCCGCCGGGGAGGGAGGGAGGGAGGGAGGGAGAAAATGGAGGTATAGGAGGGAGGAATCCAGAAAAGGGGAAGATTTAATCCCTGCATGAATACTTTCGAAAGAATTTATGACATCCCGTGTGACATGTTTCCATAACGATATGATTTTGTCGCTAGGAGATATTTACCGTGCCAACGACACTAGTAACACCGTGCTTGTGAGTTCTGCCAGCATTCCAGCCCACGTTCTGTATTAATTGGGTGGAAACACACCCTTAAAAATCAGAATTTTAAATGTTTCTGTTCACATCCATTGGTTATTACTGTAAACCTATTATTCTACCAAATTTCAAGTTTCTACCTAATCCGGAAATGCGTCATATAATTTTCAATCCACGCGTCTGGACAATAATAGGGCGAAAAAGTCGTTAAAAATCTGAATATTAAGAATTTTATAATTTTCCCAATGTTTTATATAAATGCCACGCATTTCGTCCAAATTTTAATGAAATACCACCTCCGTAAATGCATTCATATTGACGTAATTGTTTAAATTTTATGAATTTTTAGCTGTCACTATAATAAACTTTATTATAATTTTCAAACTTAATTACAGCTGAAACATAATCCCTTAATTTTCTCAAAATTTTAAGCTCCCTAGCTCTACTGAAATTGCATAAACGTCAGTCAATTTGTTTAACATTTATGAATTTTTAACGGCCGAATAAATAAACATTTTCAAATTTCCATAATCCCGTTTTCGTTATTTGGTCAATTCTACCGTAAGAAAAAATTCCAGCTTAGTAACGCATTTAGAAGTACCTAAACCACGAAATTTTTGTGTAAAAGTTAATATTTTTTAACGGCCATCAAAATAAACATTGTTTTAAATTTCGATTTATTTCTGTTGGTTTCTCAACGCCATCTATAATTTTTGAAAATTTCAGCTCTCCATATATATTATAATTTGGGCTACACATTAGTATCCTCATATATCCTCCTCTGTAAGAAGTGTATATACGGGTGGCCCAAAAGTTTTTGGACCGATTTTTAAGTGCCAATATCTCGGAAAGTATTGAAGCTAGAGATTTGAAAAGACCACCAAATAAAAGTTCAATTCATCCACTTTCCAATGATGTATGGTTTTCCAGTCGTAAGTGTCATGCCATGGCCGCCATGGCCATTTGAAAAAACAATACCTGAAAAAAAAGTAATATGTGCCTGAATTCTGCAAGCATTTTGTCTCACCTTATTGTAAAGAGTAAGAGCCCACAAATAAATCTTAAACGCAAGACTTCCCTGCACCAATTTCAAAGCTTTCCTTACGGGAAATAATCTCAAATTTAAGGCTGCCTGGAGTCGAACCGATGACACATACGCAGGAGTTCTCAAATAATATGGAGATATTCTGATGTCATCTACAAACCCTGAAAATATCATGTGTTTATTCCTCTTAGTTTCGTCTATATGAAGGAATTTATTTTTTCCGTGGTTTCTTATGGGAGATATACCGGGTCGTCTGGAGTCGAACCCAGGACACTTGCGGTAAAAGTGATAACGGTTCCCGATAGATCTCATGGATATCTAACAAACCTCTAAGTGTGAATTCTCTGTCTTATCGGAAAGTGCCGTAAATTAATTTTCAAATATGCCGCAATGCTCTTCTTATGGGAAAAAATGGAAATTTAGGAATTTCTGGAGTCGAACCCATGACACCTAGGTATGAGATCTCAATTTTTCTGGCGGTTTCTCCATGCCATCTACAATTACTGAAAATTGCAGCACTCCATCTATTGTAGTTTGGGCCAGACATTAGTATCCTCCTATTTTAAGCGTCACATCACTCTTGAAGGAGTTGAATTGGATATCGCTAGAGGATCGCAGAATTAGCGCTAGGTTAAGGCTTCTGGAGAAATTTAGGTCGGAAGTTCTCTTAGAGGAGGTCTCAGGAATATTAGAGGCACCTACGTACATGGGCAGGCACGATCACGAGAATAAAATACGTGAGATCGACTGTAGGACCGAGCGATATCAGAGCTCGTTTTTCCCAAGGACCATACGGGATCATAACAGGAGAGTGATTCCCACGAGGGACGTTATTAGGTAGGGCTTGGTGTGCTGCACCCCCTGCCACCCACCAGTCTGGTGATTTGCAGGGTATCATGTAGATGTAGATGTAGATGTATATATATATCCTCTGTAAGAAGAGTCGATATAGAATGACTAGTGAACGTGTGCTTGTATTCTGCAAGCATTTTCTCTCACCTTAAAGTAAAGAGTATGAGCCGACATATAATTTTTAAACGCAACAGTTTGCATCTTCCGGCCGGTTTACGTGTTTTTCCTTATTGTCAATATTGGGGTATAAACAACCCCAAAAATTTATAATTATGAGACTTTTATATAGGTTTTCAGCATTCGTTACGAATTCCTCACATGTATGCGAAATTTCATCAATGTTGCACCTGTAGAAGTGCATTTATATGAATTTCATTGTTTAAATATTATCAATTTTTAACAGCCACAACAATAAATAATTCTACAATTTTCAATGTTATTTACCACCGAAACATTATTTCCTAACTCTGTTAAAATTTTCAGCTTCCTGGATCTACAGAAAGTACATAAACATTAGTCAATTTGTTAAACTATTGAGAATTTATTACGGCCGAAGGAATAAAGATTTTCAAATTTCTATATTCCCGTTTTCATTACTTGGCTAATTCTACATGTAGAAAAAATTTGAGCTTGGTAGCGCATTTAGAAATACCTAAACCACGAAATGTTAGTAAAATTGTTTATAATTTTTAGCTGCCAAAATAATGCACCTTGTTGCAATTTTGCAATTTTTCCTTCGATTATTTTTTTCTATTCACATGTGCATTAAATTCCAGCTCTCCAACTAATACAGTTTGGGCCAGACATTAGGATCCTCCTATATCCTCCTCTGTAAGAAGAGTGCTTATAGAATGATATATATATATATATATATATATATATATATATATATATATATATATATATATATATACTAGCGTAAGTGCCGGTTGAATATCAACGGGTTTAATGAATCTAAATTTTCGTCAATGCAACGTAAAAATCGCAAGAATAAAATTGTGCACTGTTTTAACCATCGAATATTTCTATAAGTTTTTTAATTAATTAACTAAAATCTCACAGAAATTCCCTGTGAATTAAACAGTACCTTTCTTTCTACTAAAATAGCCATTGTTATTAGTTTTAAATCGATTATAGCATTAGGATTTCGATTTCATTAAATAAGCAGAATTCCGGTTCCAAAAAATTGGTTCAATCTTCAGTTGCCCCTCTGATAATACTTTAAATAGATTTTGGAATATAATGTATGTACCTCAATGTCGTTTATCGTCTGCTCAGCACTCTTGCCTTCTCATTTTCCGAAACAACCACTTTCACCAGTTTTAAATGGATGTTTGCTGTGAAATGGTACTTTCCTGTAAACGGGAATACCTCAAAAAATAAACACGTATTGTTGTGATATGTTGTGATATTTTGTTTGTTAACAATGCGTAACAAATCTCGTTAAGACGTTTACGTTGATCCCTTAATGAAGAATTTGTGGAGCTTGCCGAGGAGTGAAGAAGAAGCTGTTGCTTCAAGACCATGATATTTTATCTAAAGGGCGAATGTGCAAGAAATATCATATTATGAAATTTTACTTCTGAGACAGAATATTTTGGAAATGCAACGCGAAAGCCTGTCAGCAGAAGCATTCATGTGGCGACAACATAACAAAGAAATCGACATATTTCCAGATATTTTAAATGCCATAAAGACATATTGGCCCCCTAGTAACATAAATTTAGATTGTATTAGTAATTATGTTGCTTTTATTAATAAATAAGTTTAAAAAAAGTGTGATTTTTAATTAATTCCCCCGTTGTTACGCATTGTTAACAAACAAATACGTCGTAACATATCACAACAATACGTGTTTATTTTTTGAGGTATTCCAGTTAACGGGAAAGTACCCAAAATACTTGAGTCAATTCAGTACAACTTCCACTTTACATACTGTAAATTCCAAAGTAACTCCTTTCATAATAGGCAATGCTAGCCTAAAATCAATTCATTCTGTAAAGTGAATAAAAAAGTTCTTTCTTTAAACTATAATAGCCACTGTTATTAGATTTAAATGGATTATAAGCCTGAGAACTTACTCTGTATTAAATAAGCACCCAAATTCCTTTTATAAGAACAAATCAATTCATTAAAAGATCCACTGTTGTTTCTTCGAAAATTGCCTGTTAACAGTTTTGAATGTCCTTTTAATTTTAATTGAATTTTAATTTATATTCGTTTCCAAACTTCGGCCATTGTTACGAAATTAATTCGAGGAATAAGAATATAAATTCGTAAGTACGTATGGTTTACAAATAATTTAATTTAAGAATGCTATTTATTTCCAATTTTTCTAAAATGACACTGTTGATATTTAAAATTTTTTATATTTACGTTAATATACTTATTTTCCACAAAACACGCCAATCTCTCCCCTTCCTTCCTCTCTCTCCCTCTCTCTCGTATTGAAGCTAACAATGATAATGGTCGACATAGCAACATCACGTTAAAATGGCGAGATTTCCATAAAATATGCAAATTAAACGTTTAACATGGATTATTTCGAACTGTGGACGAAAAAAGACGAATGGAATAAGAAACATTATAAATTTTTCTTCAAAATGATTCAAATCCGAAGGTCGTGTGTTAATTTCTTCTAATTTTAATTTCCAAATGAATAAAAGCCTGCACGTCGAAAAATCGCGTTTCACATGTTAAGTAATGGGAAATGGAAATGCCTCTCTTGGAGGCGAACCAAGGAATTTTTTCGCGATTTAAATTCGTCATTCTCTGAATAAGTGTTAATCAAGAATACCTACCAAATTTCGAGTTTCTATCATTATTATTTCTCGAGTTATTAGCGTGCGTTTGCATAGCGTGACCAACCAACCAACCAACCAACGGATGACGGCTATTATTATATAATATATATATATATATACACACACACACACAACACACAAGTAATATGTGCTTGCATTCTGCAAGAATATCCTCTCACCTTAATACAAAGAGTAAGAGCAGACATTATAATTTTTAAACGCAAAAGTTTGCACCTCTGCGCCGACTTACGTGTTTTTCTTTATGGCCCATCTATACAAATAAAATTGTAACCTCTGTCTGTACATTTGTTTTTTTGTCGAGGTTTTACTTTTTTGTGTGTTTTGCATCACAAGAAGACGTTTGAACCCGTTTGCGCAATTGTTGTCTGTCTGTCTGTTTGTTTGTCACCGCACCACGCAAAAACGGCTGTTCGAATTTTTATGAAACTTGCAGCGTATCTTTAGACTGGTCCAGCTTAAAATATAGGCTATGTGCTGTGTCTCAAAAAATATTTAAGTGGGGTTTTGGGGGGGGGGGGGGCATCGATTTGGTTTTTGGACGATAACTCTCGAGTAAATTAACTTAGGAAGTTCAAATTTTATATTTGTCACTTTCAATATATATATATTTATGAAAGTTTGTTTGTTTGTGCATCTATATATTTCCACACCGTTAAAGGTAGAATAATCAAACTGTCAACAAATGGATTTCTATGCGCTTTTATTATTTTCGAAATTTCACGTATAGACCTCCTAATTGACTAGTGTACTTATTGTAGTATTGTAGTCATATTACATCGAGGTTTTCTTGATATTAGACCTAAAATTATATTTTTGTATATTTTTAAATGCACATATATATTTGGGAAAAACTGTAATACTTAAAATAAATGATAATTTTATATAATAATAGCCGTCATCCGTTGGTTGGTTGGTTGGTTGATCACGCTATGCAAACGCACGCTAATAACTCGAGAAATAATAATGATAGAAACTCGAAATTTGGTAGGGATGCTTGATTAACACTTCTTCAGAGAATGACGAATTAAAATCGCGGAAAAATTCCTTGGTTCGTCTCCAAGAGAGGCATTTCCATTTCCCATTACTTTACGTGTAAAACGCGATTTTTCGACGTGCAGGCTTTTACTCATTTGGAAATTAAAATTAGAAGAAATTAACAGACGACCTTCGGATTTGAACCATTTTGAAGAAAAATTTATAAAGTTTCTTATTCCGTTCGTCTTTTTTCGCCCACAGTTCGAAATAATCCATGTTAAACGTTTAATTTGCATATTTTGTGGAAATCTCGCCATTTTAACGTGATGTTGCTATGTCGACCATTATCATTGTTAGCTTCAATACGAGAGAGAGAGGAAGGAAGGGGAGAGATTGGCGTGTTTTGTGGAAAATAAGTATATTAACGTAAATATAAAAAAATTTAAGTATCGACACTGTCATTTTATAAAAATTGGAAATAAAAAGCATTCTTAAATTAAATTCTTTGTAAACCATACGTGCTTACGAATATGTATTGTTATTCCTCGAATTAATTTCGTAGCAATGGCCGAAGTTTGGAAACGAATATAAATTAAAATTCACAAATTCATCATTAAGGGATCAAGGTAAATATGTTAACGAGATTTGTTACGCGTTGTTAACAAACAAAACATCACAACATATCACAACAATACGTGTTTATTTTTTGAAGCATTCCCGTTAACAGGAAAGTACCATTTCAAAGCAAAAATCAATTTAAAACTATTCAAAGTTGTTGTTTCGGAAAATGAGAAGGCAAGAGTGCTGAGCAGACGATAAACGATATTGAGGTACATACATTATATTCCAAAATCTATTTAAAGTATTATCAGAGAGGCAATTGAAGATTCAACCAATTTTTTGGAACCGGAATTCTGCTTATTTAACGAAATCGAAATCCTAATGCTATAATCGATTTAAAACTGATAACAATGGCTATTTTAGTAGAAAGAAAGGTACTATTTTATCCACAGGGAATTTCTGCGAGATTTTAGTTAATTAATTAAAAAACTTACAGGAATATTCGATGGTTAAAACAGTGCACAATTTTATTCTTGCGATTTTTACATGTTGCATTGACGAAAATTTGGATTCTTAATGTTGAAATTCAACGGGCACTTATGCTAGTATAAATTATAATTAAGTATTTGTAAATACCCAACCGGACGCCTTTGGACAAGAGTTCAACGCCTATGTAAACAGAAGAACTCTTATTACCAAATGACCAATCGTAGTACAGAAACAACGCTCTTGTGTGGACCATCGTTCTCAACTGTCATCATTTTTGTCGCCACTCCTGTCTCGTAAGTCTTCAATTAACACTTGATTTAATGGAAGTTTTAAAGGGAATAATATTTTGACCCCCAGACAAGATGAGTGCAAAAAGAAAGAACTATACTATACTATAATCAAGAACCTGCCCTTGCAATGGCACCACAGTTAGAAATATCCCCCCAGAAGAATTCAAAGCATCACAACACTGGCTGGATGGCTTCCTTCAGCGACGTGAACTGTCTCTAAGAAGATCGACAAAGCTGTTCAAGCTGGAAGATAGTGAAGTTATTGAACGCGCACTTGCATTCAAGTCCTTCGTTGATGGCGTCGACTTTTCTAAATACCAACTCTCCAACGTGATTGATATGGATGAATGACCGCTTATCTCCAGGCTCTTGATGTTGCAATAAACAAGCCATTCAAGGACCATTTGCGCATGGAAATCAACGACTACATTGAAAATAGAATGGTGAGAAATCAGGGTGGAAACTTTGTGAAGCCTAGCCTGCACAGGAAATGGAGCTGCAAGGAATTCAGACTGGAATTCGGGGTTTGGAGAGTAACGACGATGTTCCAGAAGAATATGACATGACTGTATTTGAATAAATGTAGATTGTCGTACATGAAAAAATAAGACATCCACTGAAAATAAGCCCTAATTCGTCTTTTGGAGCAGAAATTAATACAAGACCCGGTCTTATTTTCGGGGAAATACGGTATCATCTAGAATTCCGATCGGATTTGAATCAAATTTCCCCTGGCAACGCCGGCATTTCTGCTGGTATTAGAATAAAAACAACCTCTGAAATTTATAATCATAGAAACTTATAGCTTTTCGTCATTTGCTACGAATACCTCTCATTTCCGCAAAATTTCTTGGATGTTGCACAGTAATGGCGAACCTGTGGCAGTTATTTAGTTAACTGTTGTAAACGTTAGTTTCACGGTTACGATCTTATTTATTGATCTCGAATTTAATTTAGTTGGCACCAAAAAAACAAAAAAAATCAAAGGACTTTTTGTATGGCACGCGAGGCGGAAATGAATCGACAATTTCGGTAATGTTGGCACGCTGACTATAAAAGGTTCGCCATCACTGATGTAGCACCTCTAGAAGCGCATTCATATATATATTTCTAATTGTTTAAATTTTACTAATTTTTAACTGCCACAATAACAAACTTCTCTGCGATTTTCAAAGTTAGTTGATATTGGAACGCAGTTTCCTAAAAATTCATTTACATCGATTAATTTGTTTAAATTTTATGAATTTTTCAAAGCCACGATAATAAACCTTATTGTAATTTTCAATGTAAATTAAACGCTGGAACGCTATTCCCTAAGTTTCTTAAAATTTTCAGCTCCCTAGCTCGACAAGCAAGCTTAAAAAAATTGGTCAATTTTTCTTAATATTTATAAATTTTTAACGGCCGAATAAATAAACATTTTCGAATTTGTTTTCGTTTTGTGGTAAATTCTACCGTTTGAAAAAATCTCAGCATTGTAGCACACTTAAAAGTTTATAAACCACGAAATGTTTGTTTAAATGTTTAATAATTTTTAAGGGCAAATAAAATAAACGTTGTCGTAAATTTCGATTTTCTCTGTCTGTTTCTCTATGCCATTTACAATTATTGAAAATTCCAGCTCTCCATTTATTGTAGTTTGGGCTAGACATTAGTATCCTCCTATCATTATATATATATATATATATATATACAGGGTGTCCCAAAAGTTCTAGTATATAGGCCATCTTTGTTATTTTGCTGAAAAACAGAAAAGTGTAAGAGACCAAAGTTGTTTGCAATAGGCTACTTTTCGGCTGAAATGTTGAAATTTTTCGTCTAGGACCTTCCTTTCGGCCGCTACACTCTTGGCTCATCAGTGGTCTCCTTGCTCAGTTATGTTCCACACCCAGACAGCCACTTTACCACTGACGAGCCAAGAGTGTAGCGGCCGAAAGGAAGGTCCTAGACGAAAAATTTCAACATTTAAACCGAAAAGTAGACTATTGCAGACAACTTTGATCTCTTACACTTTTTCGTTTTTCTGCAAAATAACAAAGATGTCCAATGTACTCGATATTTGACAAAAATGAAAACCTATCAAAATTAATCCATAAGGCCAGCCCGAGGCGTCAATATAGTTAGTGTTTAAACGACTTGTATTTGTATTTATTCAACAAAGGTTCCTGAGAGCCATAGGCTCATGATAGGAACAGTACAGGTTGAACACATATTTAATATACATAATCATGTAGTTTACATTTAGCAAAAAGGAAGCCATAATTAAAGTATAAACACAAAAATATTATATTATATTATTTTACATTATATAGATTAACGATCAGTATATTCACCATAAGAACCATAAATGCAAGAAAAGAATACAGAATCTGGAGTACAATGCCATTAATCAATGGATATATACATTATCACAATTTGCAACATAAGAGATATAATACAAATTTATTTTCATCCCAGGAGATACTTTTCCCATAAATAATTTTTGACATGATATTTAAATCTTGATAAGGGTTTTTGTAAATATACACTATTTGGTAATTCATTGAAAGCTATAGCAGATTGATATAGAACTCCTCGAGTACCAAATTTATAAGTTTGTTGGGATTTTATATATGCACTTTTTGTAATCGTCTTGTATTATAATTATGACATTTAAGGTTTAATTCCAAATAAGTATTAATATGTATCAACTCATTTTTAATCTTATAAGCTAATATGATACTTGAATATATAACACTTTGTTTTACGGGCCAAATTCCAGTAAATCTATGAACTTCTTTTGTAGGAGTATAAAAATTCATACCAAATAGGCAAAGTACATACTTTTCAACAACTGTCTAGGAACTTGATGTCTAAGTTTAGATAATACACCCACAGCAGGTATGATTTTCTTTTTTATGTGTGCAATGTGGTCTTTCCATGTCAATCCACAATCTAAGATTAGACCTAAATACTTAGTGGTAATATATATCTATCCATTATTGAAAATTTCTCTTTTGTATTCCAAAGTGAATCACATATTAAAGAAGCGGCAACTTCGTATTTATTACAACAAAGCGTATGGTTGAACATAAAAATTAACGGTATGTTATTGTGAAAGTCGCATCAGGTGTTCCACAGGGAAGTGTTATTGGCCCACTGCTATTCCTGATATATATAAATGATATCTGCTCGGTAGTTCGCTGCAAAATAAGACTTTTCGCAGATGATACCGTTTTATATAAGGAGATAACGAGTCAGGATGACCAAAAATCGCTTCAGGAAGATTTAAACGCCCTTTCAGCATGGTGTCAACATTGGAAAATCGAAGTTAATCAGAGCAAATGTTCCCTATTGAGTTTCTGGAAGAGTAAGAACAATGACTTAAACTCGGAGTACAGAATTGATAGATTGAATATCCAATCTGCAGAGTACGTTAAATATTTAGGAGTCACCATTTGTCGTGATCTATCGTGGAATATGCATATTCGAAGGATCGTAGGTGCAGCTAATAAGAAATTGGGCTTCGTAGGCAGAATAGTAAGAAGTAGCACAGAACAGGTACGAGAAACGTGTTATTTATCATTGGTCAGATCTCAGGTCGAATACGCTTCCAGCATATGGGATCCGTACGAAAAGGGACAGATACTTGAGTTAGAAAGAATCCAACGCAGAGCAGCCAGATTCGTTAAGCAAAAATATGAGCAAAAATTAAGCGTCACATCACTCATGAAGGAGTTGAATTGGATATCGCTGGAGGACCGACGAATTAGCGCTAGGTAAAGGCTTCTGGAGAAATTTAGGTCGGAAGTTCTCTTAGAGGAGGTCTCAGGAATATTAGAGGCACCTACGTACATGGGCAGGCACGATCACGAGAATAAAATACGAGAGATCGACTGTAGGACCGAGCGATATCAGAGCTCGTTTTTTCCAAGGACCATACGGGATCATAACAGGAGAGTGATTCCCACGAGGGACGTTATTAGGTAGGGCTTGGTGTGCTGCACCCCCTGCCACCCCCCAGTCTGGTGATTTGCAGGGTATCATGTAGATGTAGATATGCAAAAAGGGGCGCTGTTTGTTTGATTTGCCGGGCGTCAAAATATGATATCTCGAGCTGACAATGTATATTCATGACCTTTTCGATATCGTTTATTCCTTTTTAAACAATGCTGCTAAAACTCGTTTTTATGTTGAGTTGACCATGAGTTGGGCAATAGCATATTCGTAGAAGAAAGCCTCAGCCTAACCATGCATGGACGACTTTGTTACAAAAATAAAGGCGCAATATATCTCGGCTCTTATGAAATAAATTCTGGCAACCTTCCTACGAAGATTAAAAAATCGGTAAAACATACATTGTGCAAACCTTCTGATATAATAATGCGTCGTATGAGCCGGTTTTTACAAAATCCAATTTTTGTTAAAGTTGCCCTGGAATAAAGTAGCCTTATATTAATTTTTTGAGAAAAATGAACTATGTAGTATTATTCAAGATGTAAACTCAAGTAACTGTACGAAATTTGATCAAAATCGTTGTAGCCGTTTTTGAGAAAATCAAATTGTTGTTAAAAATACGTAGAATAAACTTCCCTTAATTATTAAGCAATGCCAACCATTTCTTCATAGGGTGTTTCGCGCCCGGGTGCAAGATAATGCATTTCTGTCGGTGTATCCCATAACGAAACGATTGAACAAATTAGTTGCATAATTATAAATATAAACATTTCATTTGATATCTGCTTGAAGGAAAATTATAAAACTGGCCGCACATATGATTATAATTGAATACTCTGTCCCGTTACATAATTATCATCCAAAAATTCCTATATTTCTGTTCATTTACAAGCCAAATTAGATTCGATATTTATTCTGACAGTAGGAAAACAATACTTCAATTATTCATGCATTCCTACGTCAAAGTCCCAACATCGTATTTTCATTTTAAGACATTTTAAAATCCAATGAAGGAGTAGATGTCAATAATTCTCTCATTATTTGGAGAAATTGTTTCAGTATTTGAATTTGGTACAATTTAGAAACGAATATGAACGTTAACTTAGGTGGGAGATCGCGAAGGAGTAAGGAAAGCTAGTTTTTGGAAAAGTTATACCAAGTCGATTCAAAACTGATTTGGGATTTCTAAGACTCGGTAAGTGGGAGAAAAATGGTAGGCACCTGGTATTCTTCCAGCGAAAGTATTCCTTAGATGAGAGGTACGAACTTTCCTACCTTTGCTGTGGCGTAAACGTTCCAGCGGTGGAAGAAGAAATAAATCCCTTTCCTCCAGCGATGAGAAAAATTCCTCACACTCAAATATACACTGCACTTCCTCACAGAATGACCATTACACTTCAAGGGGCGTGCAAAAGGGGGTAAATGAAAAGCACTTTGGGGTTGAGGATATTGGTGGGAATTGGTGGGAATCACAACACCGTATCACCTGTAATGACAAGAGAAAAAAATTCACTGGTACTAAATAAACACGACAGGAGGTGCGTCTAAAATAGACTTAAGGCTAGGAAAACCATTCACGTAGCTTATATTGCAATAATTCTCCGTAGACACCATGAAACTGCTTTGATTCTCGCGAGAATTTAAAAATTATGTTATAATTTTACCAAAATAACATTTATTTAAGATTATATATTGCCTTAATTCGGCGAATAAATTTGCCAAACGTTCATAAAATACTTACATATCTTCAGAGACTGCATGGCCTTCTCTTCGAAAGGAGGTCACTTTAACTTCCTTCGTCACATCCGAACACTTTCACCTCTCAAAGTAGACTGACGAAATATATAGAACATTTCCCGCCAATATCAGAAGACGTCACGACGACGTCACTTTGGACTCTTAAAAAATCGATAAAGAAGTGCTGGGAGGTGGGGGAAATGGGAGAAATACCTTTCTTATGACCATAAAAGGTAACTGGGTAGACGAGGAACTCGGAATGCCCTCCACGAGACCGCCAATGTCCAACAGAGGCACGCACTGGCCTACTCGCAAGAAATGCCTTTCAAAAAAACCTATCTGTCTGCATTTGACGGTGTAAAAGTCAAGAACCAAAGGAAAGGCGTTTTCCCCCACCTCCCAGATATATTAAAAGGCATTTCTTTTGAGTAGGCCAGTGTTGGACATTGGAGGTCTCGTGGAGGGCATTCCGAGTTCCTCCTCTACCCTGATACCTTTTATGGTAATAAGAAAGGAATTTCTCCCATTTCCCCCACCTCCCAGCACTTCTTTATCGATTATTTAACAGTCCAAAGTGACGTCGTCGTGACGTCTTCTGATGTTGGCGGGAAATGTTCTGTCGATTTGTTCAGTCTACTTTGAGATGTGAAAGTGATCGGATGTGACGAAGGAAGTTAAAGTGATCTCCTTTCGAAGAGAAGCCGATGCAGTCTCTAAAGATATGTAAGTCTTTTATGAACGTTTGGCAAATTTATTCGCCGAATTAAGGCAATATGTAATCTTAAATAAATGTTCTTTCGGTCAAATTATAACATAATTTTGAAATTCTCGCGAGAATCAAAGCAGTTTCATGGTGTCTACGGAGAATTATTGCAATATAAGCTACATGAATGGTTTTCCTAGCCTTTAAGTCTATTTTAGACGCACCTCCTATCGTGTTTATGTGGTACCAGTGAATTTTTTTCTCTTGTCATTACAGGTGATACGGAATAGTGAGATCCCACCAATTTCCTCAACCCCAAAGTGCTTTACCTCCTTTTGCACGCCCCTGTGAAGTGTAATGGTCATTCTGTGAGGAAGTGCAGTGTATATTTGAGTGTGAGGAAGTTTTCTCATCGCTGGAGGAAAGGGATTTATTTCTTCTTCCACCGCTGGAACGTTGACACCACAGCAAAGGTAGGAAAGTTCGTACCTCTTATCTAAGGAATAAAATCCTCCGTATCTCCCTTTAATTTCAGGTCTGGTTGACTGGCGTTTATATCGTCGCAGACAAAGGTATCCGATTGATACAAAAATTAGCGTGCCCAGAATTGTCAATTTGGATATGACGAAATTATAAATGGGTTGAGTGAGTGTAAGCCTTTCGTTAAATATGGACGAATGGGTTTTATTATAGCAAGTAAAGGACGATTCGCCCACTATATCCCCGCACCGAATTAAATGAATTCAACTCACAATTCGTGCGGCGATATTTTATTTGGGGTTAGCTGGTTTACTGACACTCTACCTCTAAACTGCGTCGACCGCTTATACTCGTCAACCTGTGTTTTCAATGGATGCTTGTGAACTGCTTTTAAGCTTCGTAGTGTGTTTCTTCTGCTCTCAGCTGGTTACTCTAAACGGTTACAAAGGTTAAACATACCCATTACCTATTGGTGTCCCAGTTGTATTATCTGATGTATGCTTGAACGTTTTCCTACAAAAATATTAGGTATTCTCCGTGATCATGTTGATTAGGAAAAATGTTTATAATTTTTTACGGCCAAGAAAAGAAACATTGTTGCAATTTAGCATTTATTCCTCCGATAATTTTTTTTGATTCACCTGTGCATTAAATTTCAGGTCTACACCTATAGTATCTTGGGCCAGACATTAATATCCTCCTATATCCTATATATATCCTATATATCATTCTATAAGCACTCTTCTTACAGAGGAGGATATACGATATAGGATGCTAGCTTATTGTGCTTGCATTCTGCAAGCATTTTCTCTCACCTTAAAGTAAAAATAAAAGGTTGCATCTTGGCTCCGAATTACGTGTTTTTCTGTTTTGAAAATATTGGGGTGAAAACAACCCCTAAAATTTATAATTATAAAACATTTATAGGTTTTAATCATTTGCTACGAATACCTGACATTTATGCAAAATTTCATCAATGTAGCACCTCTAGAAGTGCATTTATATGAATTTCTTTGTTTAAATTTTATGAATTTTTAACAGCCACAATATAAAACTTTCATGAAATTTCAAATGTTATTTTCTACCGGAACATTATTTCCTAACTTGGTTAAAATTTTCAGCTTCCTGGCTCTAATTAAAGTACATAAACATTAGTCAATTTGTTAAACATTTGAGAATTTATTACGGCCGAACGAATCAAAATTTTCAAATTTATATATTCCCGTTTTCATTATTTGGCGAATTCTACAGGTAGAAAGAATTTCAGCTTGGTAGCGCATTTAGAAATACCTAAACCATGAAATGTTAGTAAAATGGTTTATAATTTTTAGCGGCCAAAATAATGCACGTTCTTGCAATTTTGCAATTTTTCCTCCGATTATTATTTTTTATTCACCTATGTATTAAATTCCAGCTCTCCAACTATTATAGTTTGGGCCAGACATTAGTATCCTCCTATATCCTATATATCCTATATATCCTATATATATCGTATATCCTCCTCTGTAAGAAGAGTGCTTATATATGGTGACCAGATATTTTTTACCAAAAGGGAGGGTAAATCCCAATTTTTTATAAAAAATCTGATGTTGCCAACACATGACTTTCTCCATATTTGGGGTATAGATGAATTATGAATAGCATTATGCGGCAAAATTATTATTACGTATAGTAAAAGAATGCAGTCGTCCTTCCTGCCGTAAATTAGGTATATTTTGAATATGTTTACAGAATTCACCGCTACATGGTATTGGCGCTGTATACTCGAAATTAAGAAAAAGTTTAATATCTCCGAAATGGATGGTCCTACGAAAATTTGTTCCAAACAAAAGTTGGAAGAAATATTATTCTCTACAATTTTGTTCCTCACGACGATTACCAATAACGACGTTTTTAAGGAGATATTTGACGAAAACCGAAAAACCGATTACTTACAAATAATTCCTAAACAATAACTGCTATGGAAAATTCTTTCAAATGAACGTTGTAGGAAATTACATTCTCTATAACTTTTGTATAGAATTGTATATACAATAATGATGTTTTAACGGAGAAATATCGCAAAAACCTAATCGGGTTTCGAACAAACCTCGACTTCCTATACACAAAACGGGAAGTAAATTAAAAGTGGAGAACTACCGCCCTATATCGTTGACATCAATCTTCTGTAAGGTTTTTGAGCACATTATCGGCAGTTCAATAATGCGAGTTTTGAAAGTAAAGATTCTCTGAATAGAAACCAACATGGTTTCCGGAGAGGCAGGTCATGCGAAACACAGTTAGCTCTACTCATACATGATATTGTGAAAGCAGCGGACAAAGGAATAGGAGTTGATGCAGTATTTTTAGACTTTAGGAAAGCCTTAGACACCGTTTCCCACGCGATAATACTGCAGCAATTAAAGGCTTATTCAGTTAGCGAGAAAATATTAAATTGGATTGCTTAGTTCCTCTCGGATAGAACACAGAGAGTAGTTCTCGTCAAATTGAATTCCGGCGTGCCTCAGGGAACTGTAATCGGACCTCTTTTATTCTTGATGTATATCTTATATAATAAAACTGAATGTCTGTCCGTGTGTTCCTTATTCATTCCCACGCCCTTTGAGCTATCGGGACCAAACTTTGCAAATTGACTTCATATGACTCTACGAGTAACATAGGCTACCTGGGATTTCCAAAATCGACCCGGGTTCGAATCCAGGAGACAATTTGGTTTTCCCATAAGTTTACACGGGATTTTCGATTTTTCAGAGTGCAAGGTTTTTTCCTTCATTCGTTAAAATACGTAAAAATGGACCGATTCTCTTCGTTTTTCCTTTATTCAACTGCTGAAACTCTATACTACCTTATTCTTGCGATGTTTACATGTTACACGGTCGAATCATTCGGAAATACGCAATTGTTTTCGAAATTTTATGGATATTTCGTACTCTATCCGGACGTTGTCAAGGCGACCGTAATTGTTGCCTCCGATTCAATTAATGTCAATTAAACCTTCAAATATGTGAAAGAATAGCGTTATTCGCTTCGAACTGTTGCTTAAGCATCGAAATTAATGATGTATAGTACATAGTTAAGGATAATTATTCTGTTGACTGCGTATGGGAAGCGTTTATAACGACAATTCATCGCGTGTATGCTGGAATCTTACCTTTTAGTAAGTAAAACCTTTATGTTATACATCTGTAATGCTTACTAACGCACATTTATAATACTCTCCATAGAAGTCACTCGACATAAGTTTGTGGTTGTGAATAAAACGTCTAATCTATACAAGTTTTTCTAGGACGCCAACATTTCCCCAGAAAGTGACAAATGCTTCTTTGGTTCGTAAATGACACACGTACCGCACAGCAATATATGGGGCATTTGCTGTAATCAGAAAGTAAGTATGCTTTATTAAAGATTCGATCCCATTTTGAATGTTCTTACAAGTCAAAATTCTTGAGATTTATGGATTACAGTGTAAAGACGACTTTCTCTTGGTCACTTGGTTACGTGTCTGGCATCTTCGCAGATGACACGCTTGTGTATGGAGAAATCAACACAATACACGACCAGGAGACTTTACAAAGGGACCTTAAGGTTATTACGAAGTGGTGTAAAGATTGGCAACTCGATCTGAATATAAAGAAATGCGCCACAATGAACTTCACGCGCTCCACGAATTCCAACCGTTATCCGTACCAAATATCTGAACTAAAGCTAAAATACGTCAATAGCTACAAATACCTAGGAGTAACTCTCAGTAGCAATTTGTCTAGTAGAGAGCATATCAAAACCGTTATAGCATCGGCAAACAGAATTCAAGGGCTTTCCTCTAGAGTCCTGCGGGGATGCCCCTCGAATGTGAAGGAAATCGCATACTTTTCCCTAATACGACCCGTCGTGGAATACTGTTGCGCCGTCTGGGACCCTTTCGAGGAGTGCCTAAGTAGGGAGCTCGAAATGGTTCAGCGTAGCGCGGCTAGATTCGTAAAAGGAGAATATCCGATTGATGCGAATGTATAGAATTTTAAATACAATAATGATGTTTTAACGGAGAAATATCGCAAAAACCGAATCGGGTTTCGAATAAACCTCGACTTCCGGTTACCCATTACTGTCCAAAAACTAATCAGTTCTCTATGCTCATGATAAAGTGTTATAAGTGAAGTTTGGTATCGATATGGAAAGTACTTTTTGAGTTAGAGCGCCCACAATAACATACACACACGCACGCACACACAGACATCATTCCGAGAATAGTCTAAACGTGTTCTAGGGACCTCAAAACGTGTATTTCCGTTGAAACTTCGAAGTCGATTTTTTTCGTGATCACAATACTTTCCCATTACTAAGTATGGAGAAAGTAATAATACCAAAGGTTCTGGATATAATACGTAAGTACCTATATATTTATAAGGTTAAAAAGGAGAGGAAGATACAGATAAATATAGTAAGGAAGAGAGAGAGAGGAATTTGGAAAGGATGAGAGAGAGAGAGGAAGCGAGGGGAAATAGAGGAAGATAGAGTAAAAGAGAGAGGAAAAAAGTGAGAAGAAAGAGAGAGACAAAGATAGGGGAAAAAACATATCAAGACGACGAGATAAACTCTCTTCACATGAAATTAATCTCGCATAAATAAATTAAACCCCGATTTAGGCTTCATTAAACGTTCTCATTCACTGAGCCACCTTAAAAAGTACTTTTATAAATTAATCCCATAAAGTAATACAGAGCCATCTATAAACGTTTTTCTTTTTAGAATTGATTATTCCTAAGGGTAAGATTTCGAGGGAACTTTTTCAGTTATGAATCATTTAAGAATCTTTTCGGAGGAAGAGCGTTTTAACGGTCAATAAACAACAGTTGACAGTCGTTTTCTGAGTGGAGATATTAGCTCGCGAAAGGGAGTCACGCACCTAAGGATCCGATAATCGCCGCGTTTTTGTTTTCCGAAGTTTAATGGGGCGTTAAGAGATGGCGCTAGTTGGATTTTCTGGGTTTGTTTTTTTTTCCCGAAGGCAAAAGTTTGTGTGTTATAGTGCTCAACGATGCATGCTTAATAAACGAGGGAGAGCGAGAGAGGAGGGGGAATATATATGATTTAGTTGAGTTATAGGGAACAGAGAGAGAGAGGAAGAGAGAGGGATAGAGAGAGATAGAGAGAGGGATAGAGAGAGAGAGATAGAGAGGATGATAGAGGAAGAGAGAGGGATAGAGAGAGAGGATGAAAGATAGGATGATAGAGGAAGAGAGAGGGATAGAGAGAGAGGATGAAAGATACGATGATAGAGGAAGAGAGAGGGATAGAGAGGGGGATACAGAGAAGAGAGAGAGGGAGAGAGATGATGAGAGAGAAGAGAGGAGAGGGGAAGAGAGAGGAGAGGGGAAGAGAGAGAAGAGAGAGAAGAAGAGAGAGGAAGACAGAAGAAGAGAAAGGAAGAGAGAGGAAGACAGAAGAAGAGAGAGGAAGAGAGAAGAGAGGAGAGAAAAGAAGAGAGAGAAGAGAGAGGGGGGAGAGAGGGGGGGAGAGAGAAGAAGGGAGAGGAAGAGAGAAAAAGAGAGAAAACAAGAGAGAAGAGGGAAAACAAGAGAGAGGAAGAGAGAACAGAAAGGAAGAGAGAGAGGAGATGAGAGAGAGACGAGAGAGGGGAAGAGAGAGGAAGAGAGAGAGAAGAAGAGAGAGGGGGAGAGAGAGAGGGGGAGAGAAGAAGGGAGAGGAAGAGAGAGAGAAGAGAACGAAAAAGAGAGAGGAAGAGAGACGGGAAGATAGGAAGAGAGAGAGAAGAGAGACAGGAAGAGAAAGAGAGAGAAAACAAGAGAGAGAGAAGAGAGAGAGGGAGAGAGAAGAGAGAGAGGGAGAGAGAAGAAGAGAGAGAGGAGAGAGAAAAGAAGAGAGAGAAGAAGAGAGAGGGGGAGAGAGAGAGGAAGAGAGAAGACGAGAGGAAGAGAGAGAAGAGAGAGCGAAAAAGAGAGAGAGGAAGAGAGACAGGAAGAGAGGAAGGGAGAGAGAAGAGAGACAGGAAGAGAGAGACAGAGAAAACAAGATAGAGAGGAGAGAGAGAATCAGGGAGAGGACGAGAAAGAGAGAAGAAGATGGAGAAACTTACATTTTAAATTTGAAATGTTTTCAGCACTTTTAATAATAAACACAATATTCTTTAAAAGTCAATTTTTCTGATTTTAATAAGCAAAAGATCGAAACCTTCACACAAGTAAAAATCTGATGTGGTCAACACGTGACTTTCTCCATATTTGGGGTATAGATATTTAAATTATTATGAACTAGCTGAAAGTGCCCGTCATGTTGCCAATTCTCACGTCACGGGTTAAACAGTTCTATACAAAAGTTATAGAGAATGTAATTTCCTACAGTTTTCATTTGAAACAATTTTCTATAGGAGTTATTGTTTAGGAGTTATTTATAAATAACCGGTTTTTCGGTTTTCTCCTTAAAAACATCGTTATTGGTAATCTTCGTGAGGACCAAAGTTGTAGAGAATAATATTTTTCCAGGTTTTGTTCGAAACAAATATTCGTAGAACCATCCATTTCGGAGATATTCAAATTTTTTCTTAATTTTCCAGTATACAGCGCCGCCACCATGTATCGGTTAATTCTGTATACATTCAAAATGTCTAATTTACGGCAATAAGGACGACTGTATTCTTTTACGATACGAAATAATAATTTTGCCTCATAATAATGTTCATAATAATTTAAATATCTATACCCCAAATATGGAGAAAGTCATGTGTTGGCCACATCAGATTTTTTGTCGATATCTCAGTAACTGCTCGTCCGATCAAAAATTCGTATAGAACAGAAACGATCCAGAATCTAATTTAAAACAACTTTTGTTATAGACATTCCTGCTATAAAAGCCATGATAAGCGAGATTTTGTTAACTTCATGGTTGGCGCCCCCCCCCCCCCCCCCAACTCCCTTTCCCATAAAAAATTTCCGGATACCATACATCCTAGATTCTAAGTTGGGCTGACATAAAGATACGTTCCAAGTTACATGAAAATCCGACTTTGAGTTTTGGCGTGATGATGGAACAAACAAACAAATTATTTCAAATGAAAGTTGTAGGAAATTACATTCTCTATAACTTTTGTATAGAAATGTATATGCAATAATTATGTTTTAACGGAGAAATATTGCAAAAACCGAATCGGATTTCTAATAAAACTCGACTTCCGGTTAACCGTTATTGTCCAAAAACTAATCAGTCCTTTGTGCTCATGCTTAAGTGTTATATATGAAGTTTGGTAAGGATATGGCAAGTACTTTTTTAATTAAGAGCGCCCACAATCACTTAAATTCATACATCCATCCATTTACACACACACACATCATTCCGAAAATAGTCTAAACTTGTATTTCCGTTGAAATCCCTGTCGATTTTTTCCCTATACTACGTATGGAGATGGTAAAAAATCGAATTCGAGATTTACAAGTGAAATACACGTTTTGAGGTCCCTATAAACATAATATCTCGTACAATCTTCCTTAAAACAAGCAATTTTTTCTGATTTTAATCAGCGGATGATCGAAATCTTTCACACATGTCGGAAAAACACCGCATTTTAACTTGTTCATATCTTATGTTTGGCTGCAAAGGTGTCTGTAGAGACAAGAAAACAAATTAATCCTACGCCGATTATATTAAGGCAAAGTCGCCTATTAAAAACCACATTTACTGCAAACAGATGGAATAAACACGGCCTTTGTGTAGTGATTACATCGAAAACGTAGCCGTGGCCTCCGTCGACGACGTACCTACGACGATATTTCCATGGCAGCGCCTTAGAAACTACGCGAAATTCAAAAAAATTTAATATTTAAATAAATATTGATGTCTATCTTAAAGTGCTACGAAAGGTATTTTGTGAAAAAAATATGCTGAACTTCACAATACGGTAATACCCCTTTATAACGCGGGTTTCGTGAGACAAACCGCGGTATTTCGGGAAATAATTTTTAAAAAACGTGGAACTAATTTAATTGCAAAATACTTTAAAAACTGGTATCGTACCTTGATTTAAACGGATACCTAAGTTGAATCGGTTTTAAAAATGGTCCGATATTTCCTTTTGGCGCAACAGCTGATTGCGTTTGCCAAGAAAATGAATCGCGGTAAAATTCGAACCAAGTTGATTACGAAGAAAATAAATGGAATCATCTTGGAGGACATGATTAGAACCGCGGTATAGTGGGGCGCGCTGTAAGGGAATTTTACTGTATTATATTTGTGCCATATTCATTTTTTTTTAGATAATGTCAACGTCTTAATAGTTTGCTATCATAGATTCGCGGGCCGTAAGAATACTTCTCCTTGGCCGTATTCGGCCCTCTAGACCAGTGGTGCCCAAACTGCGGCCCGCTGGCCTGATGTGGCCCGTGAAAGGTTTTTGAAAAAGGAATCCGAAAAAATTAACACGCAATTTCATACATTTTTATGGAAATTCCTCAGACAATTCTTTTAAAATCGGTATCGTTACCTTAAAAACCTCACTAATACTATATTTTCACTTAAACGGCACCTCAGAATACATAGATAACTTCCGAATTAAACTCTAATCATGCCCGCGGAAGAATTGCCAACTTCCAATGCGTCCCGCGGAAGGATTCTCAACCACTGATGCGGTCCGCCATGTAGGAAAGCCTGGGCAACGCTGCTCCAGACCGTTCATTACGGACACGATCATAACGTAATTGGCACGTTTCTTCAGAAAGAGGAAGAGAGAGAGAGAGGGCGACAGAGGAACAGAGAGAGAGGAAGAAAGAGAATACCGAAGCACTGTTCCTGGTAAAGTAAAATAAACGACTTCAAATACGCCAAAACAACTCCCAATTCTCTCTCGCTTTTCACAGATAACATAACCTTCTCGTCGAGAACGGAATATCATATTACGTAAGACTTCCTCACACGGAAGGCGGCCTAAAAACCCTCACTGCTCGCCTTACACCGTGTAAAGCGTCCTTTAAACTTACAATTACTTACAATTCAAAGTACACATGGAACTAGTAATTCACCTCACGGCAGCTTTAAATATTAATAACAATTCGACGCAATGTCGTGATAAAAGATTCATTCTGTAAAGATACCAGATTCATAGAGGAAGAGGGAGGGAGAGAGAGGGAGGGAGAGAGAGGGAGAGAGGGGGATGGAGACATTGGGAAGATTATCTACCAATTATTCGAAAAACGCTAAAAAAATGAACCCTTTTCCCTAAAATACGAACATTTTCTCCCCAGGAACACCCACGTAAAACACACCCCAACACCTTAAAATGTAAATATTCACCTGTCGTCTCGAAGGGTGATGGCTCGTCCGCCTCGCCTTAATGGCTGCCGGTAATCCTGTACTCCAGTTTTCACTAGCACTTTAAACGGACCACACTCGCAACAATCTCCGATATATATCCATTTAAACACTTCCAGAACATGGACAATAACATAACCTATTCACTGAACAACTAACTCGATAAATAACACGCATTCTCAACCTATTTCTCGCGTATTATTTCTTCAACGCGGAATCCCGAATACATTTACGCAAATGCACGGCACGCCAGGATGACTATAGCTGTCCTTGTAAGAACGATTTTCGACCAATCAGCTCCCGTCATTTCCCTCAAAAAAGTAATCCTCGCGCGAGTTTTTTAGGCCAATCACCGGTCGTTGCGTGAAATACGAGGTGAATACTCCTACACAAGACATATTACTACACTTACAGGAGCGCTCCTACCTAAGGACGACCATTTCCTGGCTGGTTAGCTACGCAATGCTGGGGTCGCGGGTTCGAATCCAGGTCTAGGGAATGGTCCTGCGTGTTCGTCCTGTTTATTGTTGTGAGGATAATCAGGATAATTGGCCCTGTGCTGTCACAGAATTTTTGCAAATAAGTAAATGTTAGCGGAAGGTATATACAGGTAAATTCGGGGAATCAGCTGTATGCCGTCTTTTCTAAGAAGTAATCCTAAACCCCGTAAAAATCACCAGTGACGTAGCGGAACTGTTCCGGGCGCCCCCCCTTCCCTCCGCCAAGGACCTCCGCTGGTCTCCCCCACCCCCTCTCGCCCCTACCCTCCCCTATGAAGATAGAATTACACCCCCCCCCCTTACGATAGCTTCCAAAGTATGGTTCTTTAAATCTACCTGCTAATATTTCTTTTTCTTTTTGTCTCGAAATATATTTTAAACTATCGCCTTTACGAAAAATAGTCTCAAATAAAAGTTGTAGGGAATTTCATTCCCTACAACTTTTACAATATCAACTGTTTGCGAAAATTGAGTTTTAAGGAAGATAATCTAAAAAAACTGAAAAACGACATCTATAAACATCAACTTACGGTTGATCAATATTGTTCAAAAACTAATCCACATTTGCCCCTGTTATAAAAACGTTATATTTGAAATTTGGTACTGAAATGACAAATGCTTCTTCTAATATTAAATAATGTGTTTTTTACATTATGATGATTTCTCCCATATACGTAACAGACGATATTAGGAGAATTTAGAACCTGAACACCACATAGGAAATTTTATGGTAGCCCTAACCTAAAAACGAATTATCATTTTTGAACGAAACTAATTATCAGAACAGCATGAAACTTAATATATATGATTTTTATTAGTAAATGAAAATTCAGTTGCATTTTGGTGTAAAACGTTCGCCCCTGAGCGATGGTTTATTCCTGACCTTTTTCAGTTTTTGTAAAATATCTCCTTTAAAACCCAATTTTTCTAAATAACTGTCTTAATCAAAGTTGTAGATAATTTAATTGTCTGAAACATTTGTTTGAAACGTTTTTTCATAAAGTCAATTGTTTAAAAGATATTGTGATATTTTTTAAAAATTTTTAAATGTCGCCAAATGGTAGCTTAGTTTCCGATGCTACCTGGCGTAGGGTGACCAGATGCTTTTGGTAACAACCGGGAGAGTTTCGAAAGGGAAAAACCGGGACATTTTCCAAAAAAAACCTGGACAATGGATATTTTTATATTTTTTCTTGAATATTCTAAAAATCAAACATTTTTACAAAAGAATATACAAACTATAATTTATTGAAATAACTATTAAATTAAATATTTCGTGATTAATTAAGCAGTATTACAATAAAACATATTAGGTGAAAATGGTGTTTTCAATCATATTTTAAAGTACTTCTGCCTGCCTTGATCAAATTTTCATCATTTTTAATAATAATATTTTATAAAATACATACAGGCATATTATAATAAAATGAACACAAAATTACACAAGCACGAAAATTAAAATATACTGTATTAAAATATTTAATTGTCAAAACATTAAAATATAGAAAAGAAACATTAGGACAATAAAACATAAAATATTAACACACAAAAGCACTTCAAACAAAAAGATTAGTAAGACTTTGGTAGATCTTATTTTTTAAAACAGGCAAAAGAGTCGTTAAAAACATCAATTTTCTCGTTCAAGGATAAAACTTCATTCACAGACCTAACCATCCCCAATATAGGAGAGTACAAACACACATCAACTCTGCCAAAATATTCCTTAAGAATTGGGGTATGTCTAGTTCTACGCACTGGAGTGTTTAAATGAATATTATTCAATAAATCACTGCAGTCAATGACACCTATTAAAATATTCCTACAAAATAAAATATCTCTAATTTTTCGACGAATGTACAAAGGAGTCAGTTTATACCTTTTACAAAGGTAGTCACAACTCTGATTTGAATACTGTCTTTAGCACACAACCATTTCAAAAAACTCTTTTGCACTTTCTCAACCAGATCAATGCTTTTTTTACTTTCTCATACGAAGTATCGAGAAAGTATTGCTTTCGCGAAAAAATTCGACCACGAAATTTTTACGGAAATACACGTTTTAGGTGTCGCTGAATCCGAATAAGTGGTTTTCGCAATGCCGTCTGTTTGTCTGTCTGTCTGTTACTGGCGCTGGAGCCTAGACGGTAGAACGAAAATGAATGAAATCTCGTACTTAGGCATTTTATCATACTGAGCAGAGTATACATAGAAATGGTTGACATTGATCAATAATTAAGAGTAGTTTATTCTGCGCATTTTTAACAACAATCCGATTTTCTCGAAAACGGCTCTGACGATTTTGATCAAATTTCGTACAGTTACTTGAGCTTACGTCTTCAATAATACCAAATAGTTCATATTTCTCAAAAAATGAATATAAGGCTAGTTTATTCTAGGCAACTTTAGCAACAATCCGATTTTCTCAAAAACGGCTCTAACGATTTTGATCAAATTTCGTACAGTTACTTTAGTATACATCTACAATAATACTACGTATTTCATTTTTCTCAATGAATGAATATAAGGCTAGTTTATTCTTGGTCAACTTTAACAAAAATTGGATTTTCTAAAAACAGCCTCACACGATTTTCATTTTCTGAAGATAACTATACGACGCATTATAATATGATGAAGTTTGCACAATGTATGTTGTACCGATTTTTTAACAAAGACAATTGAAAATATATTAAAATATCCTCGAGTGTAATCGCTGATAATTATTCTAGAGGATGCTGATATGAGTCCCTCTGCTCTATGGAGAAAGACGTGTTGTGGACACACATCACGGTTTTGTCACATTATGATGATTTCTCCCATGTAACTAACGGACGAACATGGGAGAATTTGGAACCTGATCACCAGTTATACTATACGTAAATTTTGTGGCCGCTCTAACTCAAAAACTAATTATCAGATCTGCACAAAACTTTATATTTAAGATTTGTATTAGCAAATAAAGATCTGAAAACGTTTTGACTGGAATTGGACCACCGGAAGTTGGTGTTTATTCTAGACGTTTTTCCGTCGTTTTCAAATATCTCCTTTAAAAATGCATTTTTATAAATAGATTTTATTACAAACATTATAGCTCACGTAATTTACTACAAGTTTTGTTTGAAGCAATTTCTCGTAAAACCGTTATTTTATTAGATGTTTTGATATTTCTTCTTAATTTACGCTAAACAAATGAAGGTTGGGATACCTCTGACTTCGTTGCTATGATACAATTTTCTAATTGTTGGTACATTTTACGTTGGTCCTTTTTACGTTTCCGGGAACAATTTCATTTTTTCGACATTTTAACTAAAATATTCATAAAAATCTGATGTGGCCAACACACGACTTTCTCCATATTTGGTGTATAGATATTTAAATTATTATGAATAGCATTATAAGGCAAAAATATTATTTCGTATCGTAAAAGGATACAGTCGTCCTTATCGCCGTAAATTATATTATGTATCCGTTTACAGAATTCACAGCTATTTGGTGGCGCTGTATACTGGAAATTGAAGAATAAGATAAATATCTGCGAAATGGATGGTTTTACGAAAATTTGTTTCAAACAAAAGTTGGAAGAAATATTATTCTCTACAACTTTGGCCCTCACGAAGATTACCAATAATGACGTTTTTAAGGAGATATTCGACTAAACCGAAAAAACCGATTATTTATAAATAATTCCTAAACAATAACTGCTATGGAAATTTGTTTCAAATGAAAGTTGTAGGAAATTTCATTCTCTATAACATTTGTATAGAATTGTATATAAAATAATGATGTTTTAACGGAGAAATATCGCAAAAACGGAATCGGGTTTCGAAAAAGCTCGACTTTCAGGTAACCGGTATTGTCCAAAAACTAAACAGTTCTTTGTGATCACGCTAAAGTTTTATATATGAAATTTGGTATTAATATGCTGGGTGGGAGGATCAAAATCGATACATATCGAAAAGATATCGATCTTATGGACCTTTTTTTTTAAAAAAAGACACCGGTGGCGCCATATATACTCGGAGAAGGAAACTAAAAAACGTAACTTACGGATAAAATTTTTTTTAAATTTCTTTCTCTTGACATCTTTTGAAAATTTCACGGTGTTAATCGAAGAAAAACTTCAATCATTTTGGAATGAGAAGGAGAGAGAGAGGGGGGAGGAAGGTTACGGGTGGGAATCTTAGTTTGGCGGTTCCCAACGTATTTCCGCTTGGCCAATCAGACACCAGATAAGGAACTAACTATCTATGGCTTCCTCCTCCTCCCTCCCTCCCACACCCTCCCTCCGAAATGTATCCAACTCCTCTTCAAAAATGATTTATTGGGCTTTGATAAATATATGTTTGCCCAAAGTTACTGATCTCTGACCCCCATTTGAGATTAGCGCTAATGAGTGAAGTAAGGAAGAGGAGGGGGAGAGGGTGTTCGGGAGGGTGGGGGGAGGGGGGGGAGGAGGGAGGGAGAGGGAGGGAGAGGGAGGGAGATGGAGGGAGAGGGAGGGAGGGGGAGGAAGACAGAGGGAAGGAGGGAGAGAGAGGGAGGCAGACAGTAAGTGATAGAGTAAGAGAGAGATGAAGAGAAAGAGAAGAAGAAAGAGAGAGAGAGAGAGAGTGAGAAAAAGATATATGAAAAGATATTAAGATAAAGAGAGGAAGAGAGAGGGAGGAAGATAGATAGGAAGATAGATAGGAAGAGAGAAAGGAAGAGAGAGGGGAAGAGAGAGAGGAATAGAGAGAGGAGAAGAGAGGAAGGAGAGGAAGATAGAGAGAAAGAGAAAGGAAGAGAGAAAGACGAAGATAGAGGAAGATATAGAGGAAGAGAGAGAGAGGGAGAGAGGAAGATATTGAGGAAGAGAGAGAGGAAGAGAAAGAAGAGAGAGAAAGAGAGAGAGAGGAAGAGAGAGAGAGGAAGAAAGAGAGATAAAGGTGGAGAGAGAGGAAGAGAGAAGAAGAGAGAGAGGAAGAGAAAGAAGAAGAGAGAGGGGGGAAGAGAGAGATAGAGAAAGAGAGGAAGAGATAGAAGAGAGAAGAAGAGAGAGAGGAAGAAAGAGAGAGAAAGAGAGAGAGAGAAAGAGAGATAAAGGTGGAGAGAGAGGAAGAGGGAAGAAGAGAGAGAGGAAGAGAGAGGAAGAGAGATAAAGAGGGAAGAAGAGAGAGAGGAAGAGAGAGGAAGAGAGATAAAGAGGAAGAGAGAGAAAGAGAGAGGAAGAGAAAGAGAGAGAAAAAGAGAGGAAGAGAGAGGGAGGAAGAAAGAGAAAGAGAGGGAGAGAGAAAGAGAGACAGAGAAAGGGAGAAGAACAGAAAGCCTAAGAGTGAGAAAGGAAAATAGAGAAATGAAGAGAAAGAAAAGTGAAAAAAGAGAAAGAGAGGAAGACAGAGGGGGAGAGAGAGAGGAGAGGCGAGAAAGCTGTATAACTATACAAATAGCCCCTTGAGATTATGCAACACGTTTACTCTTTTTTGCACGCCTTAAACTTATACTACCAAAGTAACATTTACTTTCTCCATAGTACATACCATGCATAAAAACATCCCAGGCGCTCTAACTCAAAAACTAATAATCAGATCAGCGCAAGACTTTATATTTAAGCATCTTATTAGAATTTTAAGATCTGAGAAGGTTTTCGCTAAGATTGGTCCAACAAAAATGGCGGTTTATTCCTTTCGTTTTTCAGTTTTTTTCCATTAACTCCTTTAAAACGCGATTTACGTAAATGTTTACTATTATTAAAGTTGCAGATAATACAATTATCTACGCGTTTTGCTTGAAGCATTTTTTCATGAAACCGATAGTTTATGAGATATTTTGAGTTTCCTCCTAAATTTACGTTGCAGTGTCGTAAAGTGTTACCATAGTTTTCCTTGATACGATACAAAACTTTCTATTTGTTGATGGCGATTTGTACGCTTCCGAGGGTAATTTTTAAATTACGCGACGATTTCATAATATGCATAGCAACATTTCATATTTTTTGTGGTTGTTATTTTTCCAAAGTGAAATATGACTCAATAAAGGTAGCTACATACATGTTTTCATACATACACGGACATGAAATCTATTCAAATCGCTTCCAATGGCTTCAAATGGCTTCATACTCTATCCAACAAGCTTTAATTAGCTCTCAATAATTTCAAATTGGATTCAATCGCTGGCAATCGGCTATGATTTCAGTCTACTTTCAGTAATGTGGTAAAAAGCACCCCTAAAAATTAGAATTTTAAATGTTTCTGATTACATCCATTGGTTGTGACTGTAAACCTATTATCCTACCAAATTTCAAGTTTCTAGCTCATCTGAAATGCCACGTATAATTTAAAATCCTCGTACTTTGCAATAATTCAGCAAAACAGTCGCTAAACGTTGAAACAATTCAGAATTTTATATTTTTTTCATCATCTGATACGAGTACCTCACATTTCTGCGATATTACATCGATATAGCACCTCTAGAAATGAATTTATATTGATGATTTAATTGTTTCAATTTTACGAATTTTTAGCGGTCACATTAACAAACTTCTTTGTAATTTTCAATGCTAGTTGATATTGGAACGTAATTCCCTAATTTTCTCATAATTTTCAGCTGCCTAGCTCTACTGAAAGCGCTTAAACATTAGTCATTTTGTTTAAAATTTATGAATGAATAAACATTTTCAGATTTCCATAATCCCGTTTTCGTTATTTGGAAAATTCTACCGTTTGAAAAAATTTCGGCATCATAGCGCATTTAGAAGTGCCTAAACCACGAAATGTTCGTTTAAATGTTCTAATTTTCTGTTTTTTCTGTCGGTTTCTCCGTGCCATTTACAATTTCTGAAAATTTCAGCTCTCCAACTATAATAAAGTTCTGATGTGGCCAACACATGACTTTCTCCATATTTGGGGTATAGATATTTAAATTATTATGAATAGCATTACGAGGAGAAATTGTTATTTCGTATCGTAAAAGAATACAGCCGTCCTTATTGCCGTAAATTACGTATATTTATTTCGTATATGTTTACAGAATTCACCGCTACATGGTGCTGGCGCTGTATACTGGTAATTACGAAAAAAGTTGAATATCTCCGAAATTTGTTTCAAACAAAACCTGGAAGAAATATTATTCTCTACAACTTTGATCCTCACGAATATTACTAATAACGACGTTTTAAAGGAGATATTTGACGGAAACCGAAAAAACCGATTATTTATAAATAATTCCTAAATAATAACTGCTATGGAAAATTGTTTGAAATAAAAGATGTAGGAAATTATATTTTTTACATTTTTTGTAATGGTCAATGTATACAATAATGATGTTTCAAAGGAGAAATATCGCAAAAACAGAATCGGGTTTCGAATAAACCTCGACTTCCGGTTAACCGTTATTGTTCAAAAACTAATCAGTTCTTTCTGATCATACCAAAGTTTTAAATGTGAAGTTTGGTAACGATATGGCAAGTACTTTTTGAGTTAGAGCGCCCACAATCACATACACACACAGACATCAATCCTAAAATAGTCTGAACGTGTTCTAGGGACCTCAAAACGTGTATTTCCGTTGAAATTTCGAAGTCGATTTCTTTCGTGACCACAATACTTTCCCATTACTACGTATATGGAAAAGTAAAAAGAGTGCATTGGAATTTTATGGGTTATCTTATAGAAAAATGTTTTCACCCTATGTTGGCTGCACTGATTAATCCAGGTTGGGTCTCTTTGTCTTTTTTTCACCTCTTAAAAGTTAGAATGTCAACAATTTCAGTATTCTTCCATCGGCTGTGAGCAAAGACATACACTTTCGCTAATTTTTAAGCTACTAGCTTATCTGGATCTGCGCCGATTCGTAAGGGGCAATAATGGGGCGAAATTAGCCCCCAAAAATTCGAATTTCAACGATTTCGGAATTTTTCCTTCGGTCGCGACCAAAAACCCCGTAATCTTGCCAAATTCCAAGTTTCTATCACGTCTGGAAGTGCCTCATAATTTCGTATCCCGTCAGGAGCGTCGATATATTATAGATACACGTAGATTATTACGCGCGCGTAACACATTTCCTTTCAGAAAGACCAGTAAATAACGAAGAAATTATCATTTCAGAAAAACCCCGTCCGTTATTACAGATTTTTAGGGGGCTTTTAATTGCCGGCATCAATAATAAGGGAAGCGGAACATTAAATTCGGCGGAGAAATTACGCCATAAAAGGGTTTTGAAAAATTATTCCCAATTGGAAACCGAGTCATATAACATTTCGCGCGTTTTTTTTTTTTTTTGGCGAAAAAGATATCCGAGGACGAAAAATTCGTTATTCTTTTTTTTCCGTATCCAACGGACATATTTACGCGAAAGCTTGCGACGCTAAATAACAGGTGTCGCGTTAATAGGCAGAGCCTGGAAAGTGGTGTCATCTATTACAAGTCAATTGCACCTCTGAGGGAGAAGAGAGAGAGAGAGGGAGAGAGAGGGAGAGAGGGTGGATAATGAGCGTGGAATATTATAGGTGTGAGATATGATAAGGGTTTTTTGGGGGGAGAGGTAGAGAGAGGGAGGGAGGGAGAGAGGGAGGGAGAGAGGGAGGGAGAGAGGGAGGGAGAGAGGGAGGGAGGGGAGGTAATGAGAGTAGAAAGATATGAAGTTATTAATAAATAGTGAAATGCAGGAGTTATAAATGGACATAGAGGAAGAGAGAGATGAAGAGGGAGAGGAAGATGGAGAGTGGAAGATAGAGAGTGGAAGAGAGAGAGAGGAAGAGAGAGGAGGTTAAAAGAATGAAAGGAAGAAGGAGAGGAAGAGAGAAGGAGGGGAAGGGAGAGAGGAAGATGTAAAGATGAAGAGAGGAAGAGATAGAGAAAGAGAGATAGTGGGAGAGAGAGAAGAAGAGAGAGAGAGAACGAAGAAAGGGTAAAGAAGAATGTCAAAAAGGGAGAGAGAAAGAGAAAGGAAAAGAGAGAGGAAGAGAGAGAAAAAGAGAGAGGGAGAGATAGAGAAAGAGAGAGAGGAAGAGAGAGAGAAAGAGAGATGAAGAGAGAGAAAGAGAGAGGGAGAGATAGAGAGAGGAAAAGAGAGAGAGAGAGATGAAGAGAGAGAGAGAGAGAGAGAGAAAGAGAGAGAGAGAGAGAGAGAAAGAGAGAGAGAGAGGGAAAGAGGAAAGAGAGATGAAGAGAGAGAAAGAGAGAGGGAGAGATAGAGAGAGAGGAAAAGAGAGAGAGATGAAGAGAGAGAGATAGAGAGAGAGGAAGAGAGAGAGAGATGGAGAGAGAGAAAGAGAGACGGAGAGATAGAGAGAGAGGCAAAGAGAGAGAGATGAAGAGAGGAAGAGAGAGAGAGGGAGAGAAAGAGAGAGAGGAAGAGAGAGAGAGATGAAGAGAGAGAGAGATGAAGAGAGAGAGATGAAGAGAGAGAGGAAGAGAGAGAGAAAGAGAGAGAGAAAGAGATATGAAGAGAGAGAAAGAGAGGGAGGAAGAGAGAGAGAAAAAGAGGGAGAGAGGAAGAGAGAGAGAAAGAGGGAGAGGGGGAGAGAAAGAGGGAGAGGGGAGAGAAAGAGAGAGAGAGATAGAGAGAGAGAGATAGAGAGAGAGGGAGAGAGAGGAAGAGAGAGAGAAAGAGAGAGGGAGAGAGAAAGAGAGAGGAAGAGAGAAAGAGGGAGAGAGGAAGAGAAAGAGGGAGAGAGAATGCATCTATCACAGGGAATGTGGAAACAGGTGAAAAATTCTGCTATGACAGGGAATTGAACCAGGGTCTTCCACTTGCCGGGCGGATATTCTACCGTAGCAGACTAATTCCCCTGTTTCAGAACGGGAATATGGTAGTTCAGTGGTAGAATAACCGCCCGGCAAGTGGAAGACCCTGGTTCAATTCCCTGTCATAGCAGAATTTTTCACGTTTCCCATCATTACAGCTTATTCCTGTCGCATAAGGATCTTCGGATCAATAGTTTCCATCAATTTATAGCATCTATCACGAACAATATGGGCTAATTTTGAATTTTAATGAGGTTATAAACGGATAAGGTTTTGAAATTCGATAAGAAAAAGTATGCATGGTTTTTAATATATCGAAAAATACGGGAAAATATTTTTTTAAAAACATCGAAGTATATCGAAAGATATCGAAAAATATCGAATGGTTCGACCTCTGATAAATCGATTTCAATCCCAAATTTCTCTTTGTGGCCAACACACGACTTTCTCATATGGATTAGTGTGCTATTAATTATTTTAAATGCAAATATTAATAATCAATCTATCTATAATTCTTCCGTTGATATTTCAAGGCGCAATACATTAGTTTATAAATAATTCCTAAATAATAACCGCTGTGGAAAATTGTTTCAAATAAAAGTTGTAGGAAATTACTTTCTCTATAACATTTGTATCGGATTGTATATACAATAATGATGTTTCAACGGAGATATTTCGCCAAAACCGAATCGGGTTTCGAATAGACCTCGTCATCCGGTTAACCGGTATTGTCCAAAAACTAACTAGCTCTTCGTGCTCATACCAAGGTGTTATATATGAAATTTGGTAACGATATGGCAAGTATTTTTCGAGTTAAAGCGCCTAAAATCACATACACAGAGCCATAATCCCGAAAATAGTCTAAACGTGTTCTAGGGATCAAAATATCTAATAAACTATCGGTTTTTCGAAAAATTCCTATCATAATACACACAGACAACATCGATAAAATAGTCTAAACGTTTTCTAGCGACCTCAAAACGTGTATTTCCGTAGAAATCTCGAATTGGTTTTTTTTTTTCATGAACACAATATCGCGGCCATTCAATAACAAACTGAATGTTACGCTATTATAATATACAGTCAAATTTATACGTAAGTATTATGAAGGAAAAAGTTGCAATGTTGGTTAAAAAAAATCAGGGGGAATCTGGAAAAATGCCTAGAACAGAACGATGATGACGGGAAACTCTCCTTCGGAGGACGGATTGTGTGAATAGCCCCTAGAAATGTTAATTTATTGAGAATATATTAATTAAAGTACCATAGGGACATCTGGCGATCGTATTCATTCATACTAATTGTAAGATCTACTCATTTAATTCGTACCTTTTCGACTCTGTTGCAGTGCAAGATACGCAGCTACTTAAAAATGTCACGGGGGACCTCACAAAATGCAAAGTGTAGGAAATTCCGATTCAAATGTGGTCGTCTGTTACGACAAGTACCGATTATTTTTAAGCGTTGATTTTTTGGTACTAAAATATATTTTATGTGTCAATTTGGAAAACCAAATTTAAAAAATCTGATGTGGCCAACACATGACTTTCTCCATATTTGGGGTATAGATATTTAAATTATTAATAATAATATTACGAGGCAAAATTATTATTTCGTATCGTAAAAGAAGACACGTCCTTGATGCCGTAAATTACGTATATTTTGAATATGTTTACAGAATTCACCGCTACATTGTGTTGGCGCTGTATACTGGTATTAAGATGAAGCGAAATATATCCGAAATGCATGGTTCTACGAAAATTAGTTCCAAACAAAACTTGGAGAAATATTATTCTCTACAACTTTGGTCCTTACGAAGATTACCAATAACGATGTTTTTAAGGAGAAATTTAACGGAAACCGAAAAACCGGTTATTTATAAATAACTCCTAAACAATAACTCCTATAGAAAATTGTTTCAAATGAAAGTTGTAGGAAATGACATTCTCTATAACCTTTGTATAGAATTGTATATACAATAATGATGTTTTAACGAAGAAATATCGCAAAAACCGAATCGGGTTTCGAATAAACCTCGACTTCCGGTTATCCGTTATTGTCCTAAAACTAATCAGTTCTTTGTGCTCATGTTTAAGTGTTATATATGAAGTTTGGTAACGATATGGCACGTACTTTTTGAGTTAGAGCGCCCACAATAACATACACACACACAGACATCATCCGAAAATAGTCTAAACGTGTTCTAGGTACCTCAAAACATGTATTTCCGTTGAAATCTCGAAGTCGATTTTTTTCATGAACACAATACTTTCCCATTACTACGTATGGAGAAAGTAAAAAAATCGGTACAACATACATTGTACCAACTTTCTCATATACGTACTAATGCGTCGTTGACTAATCTTTAGAAAATGAAAATAGTATGAGCCTGTTTTTAGAAAATGGAATTATTGTTAAAGTTGCCTAGAATAAACTAGCCTTATATTCATATTTTTTAGAAAAATGAACTATACAGTATTATTGAAGACATAAACTCAAGTACACTGTACGAAATTTGATCAAAATCGTCAGAGCCGTTTTAATTGGGTCATTTTCACACCGTCCCGAGTCGTGGGTAACCAATCGCTAGCGAGCAACAAATGCGAAAAGACGAACGAGATGCTTTCCTAAACGAATAAAACCACGCAACACTTTCTCTCTTTAAAAAATTTTGACGGCGAGACGTCTTAAAGTAATTAAGGAAGAAAGGTGGCCTTTTTGGGGATGGGGGTGTGTTGGGTAGAGCAAATTCTCGGCTTGTACGAAATTATCCCTCCTAGAGAGTTGTGACCGTCGAGTCAAGTGCAATTAATCATCTCCAATGATATCCAAAAGAGTCAGAGAGAGAGAGGAATAGAGAGAAACATGGCGATTAGATCCGATTTAACTCCATTTGGTTTAACGTTTGGCTCCTAACCTCTTTCGGGCCGTATCAAAACTGAAGATCTTCAGCGCCCATTTAAGGGAGGAGGAGTTCCTGGTTTCAGGGTTATGATTGGTGGGCAAAGTAGTGACGTGTGCGGCCGTGAGGATGAGAGATCAACCAATCAGATAAGAGAGGGAGGGAGGGAAGGAAGGAGGGTGTTATGGAGAAGTTTGGATATATATATATAGAGGGAGAGAGTAAAAGGTAGTGGATATCGGAATGAGGAGAGGCATCATTCAAATGAGAGATTTGTGGAGAGATAAGGCAATGAGAGAGAGAGAGAGAGGGAGAGGAAGAGGGAGAGAGAGGAAGAGAGAGGAAGAAGTGAAGAGAGAGAGAGGGAGAGAGAGGGAGGAAGAGAAAGACAGATAGGAAGAGAGAGGAAGGAAAATAGAGAGAGGGGGAGGGAGAGCAAGAGAGAGGAAGAAATGAAGAGAGAGAGAAAGAGGAAGAGAGAGGAAGAAATGAAGAGAGGGAGGGAGGGAGGGAGAGGGAGGGAGAGGACGAGAGACGGAGGAAGAGAGAGGAAGAAATGAAGAGAGAGAGGGAGGGGGAGAGAGAGAGAAAGGAAAATAGAGAGAGAGGAAGAGAGACGAAGCGAGAGGAAGAGAGACGAAGAGAGACGGAGAGAGAGGAAGGGACAAAGAGAGAGGGAGAGAAAGGAAGGGAGAGAAAGAAGAAGAGAGAGAGGAAGAGAGAGAGAGCAAGAGAGAGAGGAAGAGAGTGAGAGAGAGGAAGAGAGAGTGAGAGAGAGGAAGAGAGAGAGAGGAAGATAGAGAGGAAGATAGAGAGGAAGAGAGAGAGAGAAGAGAGAGGGAGAGAAGGGAGAGAAGAAGAGAGAGAGGAAGCGAGAGAGGGAGAGAAGAGAGAGAGGAAGATAGAGAGAGGAAGATAGAGAGAGGAGGATAGAGAGAAGAAGAGAGAGAGAGAAAGACAGAGAGAAGAAGAGAGAGAAAGAAGAATAGAGAGGAAGATAGACAGAGAAGGATAGAGAGAAAAAGAGGAAGAAAGAGATAAGACGATAAGATCGAGGAAGAGGAAGACAGAGAGAGAGAGAGTACGATCCATAGCTCTATTGAAAGTGCATAAACATTAGTCAATTTGTTTAAACTTTGTGAATTTTTAAAGGCCGAATAAATAAACTTTTTTAAATTTAAATAATCCAGTTTTCGTTATTCGGCAAATTTTACCGTTTGAAAAAATTTACATTTAGAAGTACCGAAACCGCGAAATGTTCCTTTAAATGTAAATATTTTTTAACGGCCAAGAAAATAAACATTGTTCTAATTTTCTGTTTTTTCTTGCACATATGGAAGTGCTTCATAATTAGTATCCTCCTAAATCCTATGTCAGAATCTTCAATTATATCATAGATGTGACAATTTGCATATGACCTAATAAGCCTGTTTTTTTACTTTCTCATACGAAGTATCGAGCAAGTATTGTTTTCGCGAAAAAATTCGACCTCGAGATTTTTACGGAAATATACGTTTTAGGTGTCGCTGAATCCGAAAAAGTGGTTTTCGCAATGCCGTCTGTCTGTCTGTCTGTTACTGGCTCTGGAGCCTAGACGGTCGAACCAAAATGAATGAAATCTCGTACTTAGGCATTTTATCATACTGAGCAGAGTATACATAAAAATGGTTGACATTGATCACTAATTAAGAGTAGTTCATTCATTGCATTTTTAACGACAAACCGATTTTCTGGAAAACGGCTCTAATGATTTTGATCAAATTTCGTACAGTACTTGAGTTTACATCCCCAATAATACTGTATAGTTCATATTTCTCAAAAAATGAATATAAGGCTAGTTTATATTAGGCAACTTTAACAATAATTCGATCTTCTCAAAAACGGCTCTAACGATTTTGATCAAATTTCGTACAGTTACTTAAGTTTACATCCTCAATAATACTGTATAGTTCATATTTCTCAAAAAATGAATATAAGGCTAGTTTATTCTAGGCAACTTTAACAATAATTCCATTTTCTCAGAAACGGCTCTAAAGATTTTGATCAAATTTCGTACAGTTACTTGAGTATACATCTTCAATAATACTACTTATTTCATTTTTCCCAACGAATGAATATAAGGCTAGTTTATTCTTGGGCAACTTTAACAAAAATTGGATTTTCTAAAAAGAGGCTGACAAGATTTTCATTTTCTAAAGATAACTAAACGACGCATTAGTACCCATATATGAGAAAGTTTTTACAATGCATGTTGTACCGATTTTTTACAATCAAATTGAAGCTGAAGGAAAAGGAATATCGCCGGAGACATCTAAAAAGCGATCACAGAAAATTGGCGATAATTACTCAAAACAAATATTAAATGGAAATATATATACAATTGAGGGAATAATTTCACATCAAATTACAAAGAAATCGTCCTTTTCCCTGTTTTTATAGGACGATGACGCCGTCACAAGATATTACATCATTGGTTGATATATTTAAAAACCTCGTAACAGTCTAATAAATTCCCTTTTTTAAAAATCATTCTATATAAAGGACAGAGGAAAAGATCATTGAATTTTTGTCGGGAAGAAAAAAGATTAAGGATTTAAAAGGAATTTGTACTGAGAAGGGGGAAAAAGGAAGAAATAAATTGATGTGTCCACAACACATGACTTTCTCCATACGTAAGTTGTCAACTGAAATCAAATAAATACGGCCAAAAGAACAGTTCAACTTCCACGCTTCGGAGCTAGCCATTCAATTGTTTTCACTACAACGCGCGTGAGAGTTCCCCACCAAGAGTCAATTTCGAAGAAAATTGATTATCTCTCGAAATATTCCGCATACGAAAATTTAGTCCAAACAAAAGCTGTAGAAAAAAATAACATCTACAACTTTTATATACGTGTACGTTAACAGAAATTCAGTTTTAAGCGAAATATTTAAGAAAAACTAAATTTTTAAAAGAGTAAACCGGTACTTCCGGCTGTCCGACCGTTATCAAAATCACTTCATGTCTAAAGAATATATATAAAATCACAAATATAGAATTTCAGGCTGATCTGATGATACTGAGAAGGGTAAAAAAGGAAGAAATAAATTGATGTGCCCAACACACGACTTTCTCCATACGTGAGTTGCCAACTAAAAATCGAATAAATACGGCCAAAAGAACAGTTCCACTTCCACAAGGAGTAAACAGGTACTTCCGGGTGTCCGATCGTTATCAAAATCACTTCAAATCTTAAGAATATATATAAAATCACAAATATGGGATTTCATGCTGATCTGATGAATAGTTTTTGAGTTAGAGCGCACGCAATATTTCCGTCGCAAACATACGGACACACACACAGACATCATCGAGAAAGGAACACAGTTAGAGGAAGAGAGAGAGGAAGAGAGAGAGAGGAAGAGAGAAAGGGAGAGAGGAAGAGAGAGGGAGAGAGGAAGAGAGAGGAAGAGAGAGGGGAAGAGGCAGAGAAGAAAATATAAAGGAAGATAGAGAGAAGAATATACAGACGAAGAGAAAAGATACAGAAAATGGACAATAAGAAAGTAGCGATGAAGAGAGAGAGACGGAGCGAGACAGAGAGAGAGAGAGAGCAGAGAAAACACATTGGTGATGCGACGCAGCTAGAGACAAAATGAGAGAGAAACAGGGGAGAATATGAGAGGGGGAGAGAGAGAGAGAGAGGTGTCGGAAGATATGACCATAGTAAGTAAGCTGTTTAAGCTTTTCTCTGTTATGAACGTAAAGTATACATCTCAGCCAGCCTCGTTATGTGTGTGTGTGTGTGAAAGAGGGGGAGAGAGAGGGGGAGGGGGAAGGGAGGGAGAGGGGAGAGGGAGAAGCAGTTCTGGGTTATATACCTACGCTCTGTACTTAGCGGTCGGAAGGAAAGAATGGAGTAAGAGAGGGGTGTGAAGGGGATGGGAGGGGGGTGGAGGGGGAGGGGAGTTAGGGAGAGGAAGAGAGGGAGAGAGAGGGAAGGAGGGAGAGAGAGAGAAAGAAGGAGAGAAAGAGAGAGGGAGAGGAAGAGAGAGAGGAAGAGAGGGAGAAGAGGAGAGGGAAAGGAAGAGAGAGAGAGAGGAAGAGAGAGGACGAGAGAGAGAGGACGAGAGAGAGAGAGGAAGAGAGAGAGAGAGGGATAGGAAGAGAGAGAGGAAGAGAGAGAGAGGGAGAGAGAGAGGGAGAGAGAAAGAGAGAGGAAGAGAGAGAGAGTGAAAGAGAGTGAAAGAAATAGAGTGAAACAGAGTGAAAGAAATAGAGAGAAAGAGATAGAAATGTAGAGAGAGGAAGAGACAGGAGAGAGAAGAGGAAAAACGAGAGTGGAAGATAGAGAGGAAGACAGAAAGAGAGAGAAGGATAGAGAGGAAGAGAGAGAGAGGAAGGGCGTTCAACTAGAAAAGCGACAAGGTTAAACTATACATAAATGAAACGCTTTAAGAGAGGGGAAGAGAGAGGGAGAGGGAGAGGCAGAGAGAGGTAGGTTATAGGAGAAAAGGTGTAGGAGGAATTAGCAGAGGGAGAGAGAGAGGAAGAGTGAGAGGAAAAGAGACAGAGGAAGAGAGAGAGGAAAAGAGACAGAGGAAGAGAGAGAGGAAAAGAGACAGAGGAAGAGAGAGAGGAAAAGAGAGGGAGTAAGAGAGAGAGATGATTGGGAGGTAAAGAGAATGGATGAGAGAAGGCGAGAGAGAAAAAGAGTGGAAAGAGAGGAAGAGCGGAAGATTGAGAAAGAGAGAGAGCGAGGGAAAGGGTGAGAGAGGATATGAGAGAGGGAGGGAGAGGAAGAGAGTGAAAGGGAAAGAGAGAGAGGGGAGAAGAGAGGAGGGGAGATTTAAAATGAAGAGTGGAAGAGAGAGACGATGAAAGAGTGGAAGAGAGACGATGAAAGAGAAGAAAAGGGCGAGGGAGAGAGAGAGGAAGAGATAAACAGAGAGAAGATAGAAGAAAAAGCGAGAATGGTAGAGAGAGGAAGAGAGAGGAAGAGATAAAAAGAGGACAACGAAGATTGAAGGGTAGAATAAGGTGAAAGAAAAATCAAAGATGAAAGTCACACGCATAGTGGACATAGATATTGTTAAATTTCTCCGAAATGGATGGTTCTACGAAAATTTGTTTCAAATAAAACTTGGAAGAAATATTATTCTCTACAACTTTGGTCCTCACGAAGATTACCAATAACGATGTTTTTAAGGAGATTTTTGACGGAAACAGAAAAAACCGATTATTTATAAATAATTCCTAAACAATAACTGCTATGGAAAATTGTTTCAAATAAAAGTTGTAGGAAATTACATTCTCTATAACCTCTGTAAAGAATTGTATACAATAATGATGTTTTAACGGAGAAATAACGCAAAAACCGAATCGGGTTTGGAATAAACCTCGACTTCCGGTTAACTGTTATTGTCCAAAAACTAATCAGTTATTTGTGCTCATGCTAAAGTGTTATATATGAAGTTTGGTATTAATATGAGAAGTACTTTTTGAGTTAGAGCGCCCAAAATAACATACACACACACACTGAGACACTGACATCATTCCGAAAATAGTCTAAACGTGTTCTAGGGACCTCAAAACGTGTATTTCCGTTGAAATCTCGAAGTCGATTTTTTTCGTGATCACAATACTTTCCCATTACTAAGTATGGAGAAAGTAAAAAGGATAACTATAAAAACAAAGTAAATGGAACTTTTAAAAAACAAATTACACTAACAAAAGATAAACTGGACCATAAAATGACGGAGAGGGGGGAAGAGAGATAGAGCGAGGAAGATAGAGAAAGAGGAAGAGAGAGAGAGGAAGATAGAGAAAGAGGAAGAGAGAGAGAGGAAGAAAGAGGGCGAGAGGAAGAGAGAGATGAAGGTGCAGGGCGTGAGAGGAAGAGCAGGAATATTGGGGCGAATTTAAGGTAGTTTATGGCATTCCTCACGCGCCCACAACAGCCCAATAGATCGAGGGTTAAGTTTGGGAGGAAAGGGAGAAGGGAGGGAAGAGGGGGTAATGAGCGTATAAAGTGGAAGGGGGAGGGAGGGGGAGGGAGTGATGAGAGTTATCTAAAAGGGGCAATGAGAGATAGGGAGGGAGAGAGAGAGAGGCTGCGTGGGGGGTAGCTAGGGATGGTGGTAATGTGCTCAGTGTAAGCAAAAGACTTTTTTAAGGTTTTTGGTTTACTAGGTAACAGGAGAGAGAGGGAGGGAGAGGCAGAGAGAGGGAACAGAGGGGAGAGAGGGAAGAAGGAAAGGAGAGAGTGGAGAAGAGAGGGAAAGAGAGAGGTGTAAGAGAAAGCAGGGAAGAGAGAGAGGAAGTAGGAAATGTGCATGAGAGGAAAGAAGATAGGGGAATTGAAAGAGGAAGGCAGAGAAGGAGGAAGAGAGAGAGGAAGAGAGAGGGAGAGGAAGAGAGAGAGGAAGATAGATAGGAAGAGAGGAGAGAGAGGTAGACAGAGGAAGCCAGAGAGAGAGAGGAGAGAGAGAGGTAGAGAGAGAGAGAGGAAAGGAGAGAGAGAGGTAGAGAGACAGAGGTAGAGAGAGAGAGAGAGAGAGAGAGAGAGAGGAAAGGAGAGAGAGAGGTAGAGAGAGAGAGAGAGGAAAGGAGAGAGAGAGGTAGAGAGAGAGAGGTAGAGAGAGAGAGGTAGAGAGAGAGAGGTAGAGAGAGAGAGAGGGGTAGAGAGAGAGTGGTAGAGAGAGAGAGGTAGAGAGAGAGAGAGTAAAGGAGAGAGAGAGAGGTAGAGAGAGAGAGGGAGAGAGAGAGAGGAAGATTTAGGGAGAGTTAGAGAGAGAGAGAGGTAGAGGGAGGGAGAGAGAGAGGAAGACAGAGAGGAAGAGAGAGAAAGGAAGAGAGAGAGGTAGAGAGAGAGAGGAAGAGAGAGAGAGGAAGAGAGAGTGAGTGGAGAGAGAGGAAGAGGGAGAATAAGGGACAGAGGAATAGAGAGAGAGGAAGAGAGAGAGGAACAGACAGATAAAGAGACAAAGAGAAGAGATGAAGAGAGAGAATAAGAAGGGATAGATAAAGAGAAAGATGAAGAAAGAGGAAGAGAGAGAGAGGAAGATAGAAAGAGAGAGAGATGAATCAGATGTAATATCAAAGGGAGCGTTAATGCCCTCAGTGCAAGCAAGGTTTGGTTCCCTAGCTACCAGAAGGGGTATAATTTTTATTTTTATTCAAGGGTTGTTATTGCAGGGTTTATTAGAAAGGTGGTTATAAGGGGTTTGATATCAGTAACTTAAGGACGCCTACCCTTTTTTGTCCTTTGTGTATCTTTAAGAGATTTATTAGGATTTAAAAAAAGGGTTTTTTTTTCTGGGTTGGAGATTCGTTTAGAATCATGAAAACTATCTTTAAGGGTTTGAAATGAGGGTTTTTTTTTGAGAGGAGAGTGTGGAGAGAGGGAGATAAGGTAAGGGACAGAGGGGGCGAGAGGGAGGAAGGGTTAACAGACAAACAAATCGGTAATATATAAAATCCCTATTCCGTCACACTCATGAAACAGCAAAAAAATATTCAATGTGTTCATTAATTTGAAAAAATCGGTACAACATACATTGTACAAACTTTCTCATATACGTACTAATGCGTCCTTTAGTTATCGAAAAGTGTCAATTATATTTATATAACTTCTTTAATGATTCCTAATGACGTTCCTGTAACTCAGTCGTTCTTATGCTCTTTTGGCTGCGACCCAAATTCTGGTCGCGGCGACCCATTTCCTCCAATAGCTCACTTGCAATAAGTAATAAAATAAACAGGAATTTAATAAATAAATGAAAATAAGATCTCAGGTTATTAGCATTGAACGGGTTTATAGGAGGAATGATATATGCGGATATAGATAACAATGGAAGATCTTTGACGGTCCACTCAAAATGGCTTGGCGACCCAATTTTGGGTCGCGACACAGGGGTTAAGAAACACTGCTGTAACTGGAAAACATAAAAAATTTATGATATGGCTTTAAGAAATTTAACAAACAACTTTCATCTCAAATTTTTAGTCGAGACGAAAAATTTGACAATCGACAAACGTTTTTAATTTCTCCATATACGTAGTATAGAGAAAGTATTGCAATCGCGATAAAATAAGACCTCTAGATTTCAACGGAAATACACGTTTTGAGGTCCCTAGAACACATTTAGACGGAATGATGTCTGTGTGTTTGTGTGATTTTGGGCACTCTAACTCGAAAAGTACTTGCCATATCGTTACCAAACTTCATATATAACACTTTGGTATGAGCACAAACATCTGATTCGTTTTTAGACAACACCGGTTAACTGGAATTTGAGGTATATTCAAAACCGTTTTGGCGAAATATCTCCATTAAAACATCATTATTGTATATACAATTCTATACAATGGTTATAGGGAATGTAATTTTTTACAACTTTCATTTGAAACAATTTTCTGTATCAGTTATTGTTTAGGAATTATTTATAAATAATCGGTTTTTCGGTATCCGTCAAATATCTCCTTAAAAACGTCGTAATTGGTCATCTTCGTAAGGACCAAAGTTGTAGAGAATAATATTCCTTCCTAGTTTTGTTTGAAACAATTTTTCGTAGAACCATCCATTTCGGAGATATTTTGCTTTTTCTTAATACCAGTATACAGCGCCAACACCATGTAGCGGTTAATTCTGTAAACATATTCAAAATATACGTAATTTACGGCGATAAGGACGACTGTATACTTTTACGATACGGAATATTAATTTTGCCTCATAATGTTATCGTAATAATTTAAATATCTACACCCCAAATATGGAGAAAGTTATGTGTTGGCCACATCAGAGTTTCTTCTAATTCGAATGAATCGTTTGGAAATATTGAATAGTTTTCAAGATACTGATCTATAAATGAAAGTGCCGGGTCGTATGCGGTCAGGCAAGATATCGCTGGCTGGTGTTTCTAAATAACATTCAAAATTAAATAAAATGTTAATAAGCAGAAGTGTGTTTAATATTGTATGCTTTGAAAAACCTTTGGGTTATTTGAAATAAAAATAATATCCACTTCCTTAGGTTTCTTATCAATAAAACCCCGTCATTTAATGACGGGCTATATTCAAGTTATGCATTAAATATGTTAATTTTTTCCGTATTAATAAGGAATTTCCTGACCATCATTAGTGTAAATATTCTGAAAAATAATCCATCCATGCTTAGCATAGAAAAAAGCGTTGTATTCGTAATAAAAATTATAATTTCAAATTACAACGTAATTGCACGATTTGCTATCAGAGTATTTCACCAATAGTAAGGTAAATAAATATTATTATTTATTGCGAAAAAATTAGGGTAATTTTATGGATGAAAAATATTGATACATGAAATAATTTATTCCCTTCGAGAAAAAGAGAGGAAGAGAGAGAGAGAGGGGAAAAGGGAGGAGAGGAAGAGAGGAGGAAGGAGAGAAGAAGAGAGAGATTAAAAGTTAGAGAGGAAGAGAATAAGTGAGAGAGAATGAGAGAGGAACAAAAAATGAGGAAGAGGGAGAAAGAGAGAGAGGAAGAGAGAGAGAAGATAGAGAGAGGGAGAGAGGAAGAGAGAGAGGAAGAGAGAGAGGAAGAGAGAGAAAGAGAAAGAGAGGAAGAGAGAGGGAGGAAGAGAGAGAGAGGAAGAGAGAAAGAGGAAGAGAGAGAGGAAGAGAGAGAGAAGAAGAGAGAGGAAGATAGAGAGAGAGGAAGAGAGAGAGAGAGAAGATAGAGAGAGGAAGAGAGAGAGAGAGGAAGAGAGGGAGGAAGAGAGGGAGGAAGATAGAGAGGAAGGGAGTGGGAGATAAATATAAGAAGAGAGAAAAAGACAGGAAGAGAGAGAGGAAGAGAGACAGAGAGGAAAAAAGAGAGAGAGAGGAAAAGAGGGGAAAATAAGAAAGATAAGAGATGAAGATAGAAAGGAAGACAGCGAGAGGAAAATGGAGAGTTAGAGTAAGATAGAGATGTAGACAAATACGAAAATATAGATGATGAGAGAGAGAGAGGAAGATAAAAAGTAAGCTGCAGAAGAAGATACAGAGAGGTAGATAAAGATTAATACAGGCAGAGAAGCAGAGAGACATTTAAAATACAGGCACACACTTTACAAAAACACAAAAGGATCAGATGTGTGTATAAGTATTTTTTCCCTGAGAGAGAGGGAGAGAGAAAGGCGTCTCAGTTAAGGATCTTTCTCGACCGTCCAATGAGTCAGAGAGAGAGGGGGAGGGAGAGAGGGTTAGGTTAAGACCAGCCTATTTATGAGATGAATAAAGGGCAGATCGAAGGCACGGTGAGCGAGGGAGAGAGAAGGGAGGGAGGGAGGGAGAGGGAGGGAGGTAGAGGGAGGGGTTTTAAAAAGGAGGCAATATTGCTACGGGAGCAAATTGAGGGAAGGGGAAAATGGAAGGACACAGTGTCTCTGTGTGTGTCTGCGCGTGTGTGTGTGTATTTGGGATGAGATCTGCTCCCATCCGAGTTGGTTTCGGGAGGCAGGAAGGTGTTGGATATATATAGGGGAGGGAGGGAGATATGGAATAGGAGGGAGGGAGGGAGATATGGAATAGGAGGGAGGGAGGGAGAGTAAGGGAGGTGGACCAAAGAGACAAATCAAGAAAGCAGAAAAAAGAGGGGGGATGGAAGGGGGGAGAGAGAGGGAGGGGAAATTAAGAAGGAGAATGAAGAGGTAGGAGATGAAAAGACGGGAAAAGAGAGAGACAGGAATAAAGAGAGAAGATAGAGCAAGGAAGAATACGTAGAAAAGAGAGAAGAATTAAAAAATTGAAGTGGAGGGGGAAATTAAGAGAGAGGGGAGGGGGGAAAGGATGAAGGAGAAAGGAAGAGGGATGAAAGAAGTGTTAGATGAAGGAAGATAAACAGAGGAAGAGAGAGAGAGAGGAAGAAAGGGAGGGATACAAAGAGGAACAAAATCTGATGTGACCAACACATGACTTTCTCCATATTTGGGGTATAGATATTTAAATTATTACGAATAGCATTATGAGGCAAAATTATCATTTCGTATCGTAAAAGTATACAGTCTTACTTATTGCCGTAAATTACGTAAATTTTGAATGTGTTTACAGAAATAACCGCTACATGGTGTTGGCGCTGTATACTGAAAATTAAGAAAAGTGAAAATATCTCCGAAATTGATGGTCCTACGAAAATTTGTTTCCAGCAAAACTAGGAAGAAATATTATTCTCTACATCTTTGGTCCTCGCGAAGATTCCCAATAACGATGTTTTTAAGAAGATATTTCACGGAAACCAAAAAAAACCGATTTTTTTAATAAATAATTACTAAACAATAACTGCTATGGAAAATTGTTTCAAATGAAAGTTGTAGGAAATTACATTCTCTATAATCTTTGTATAGAATTGTATATAAAATAATGATGTATTATCGGAGAAATATCGCCAAAATCTTATCGCGTTTCGAATAAAACTCGACTTTCGGTTAACCAGTATTGTCCAAAAACTAATCAGTTCTTTGTGCTCATGCTAAAGTGTTATATATGAAATTTGGTATTAATATGGCATGTACTTTTTGAGTTAGTGCGCCCACAATAACATACACACACAGACATCATTCCGAAAATAGTGTAAACGTGTTCTAGGGACCTCAAAACGTGTATTTCCGTTGAAATACCGAAGTCGATTTTTTTGTTATCACAATACTTTCCCGTTACTACGTATGGAGAAAGTAAAAAGATGAGAACGTACATATTTTGCAGAAGAAGTGGAGGGAGAAAGGGAGGCAGAGATGGAGAGTGAAAAGAAGGGAGGGAGAGAGGGGGAGGGAGAGAGAGAGAGGGAGAGTGAGAGAGGAAGGTAGAGGGAGGAAGGGAGAGAGAGGAAGATAGAGGGAGGAAGAGAGAATAATATAAACAGAAACAGGCCAATTCATGTACAGCGAGGAAGAGCGAGCGAGGCAGAGAGAGAGAGGCAGAGAGAGAGGTAGAGAGAGAGGCAGAGAGAGGCAGAGAGAGGCAGAAAGAGAGGAAGAAATATAGATTGAAGGATATGAACAGTGAGACCCACACATACCCTTATAACAGGAGGAGGGATAATGCTTTAGAAGTGGGAGAGGGAGAGAGGGGAAGGGAGGGAGAGAGAGAGAGGAGGGAAGGGCAGGAAAGAAGCTGTCTTGTCCCTCTTTATGTTTAACACGTGTTAAGTACCAAAAGGGGTTTTCAAAATGGCGGAGAGGTTAGGGAGAGGGAGAGGGAGAGAGGGTGGAATTAAGTTGGGAGGGGAGGAAATATGATTGGTCGGGATAGGAGGCGGGAGGTGAAAGAAAGGAGAAAGCAGATAAGATAATGCAGCAGGGAGAAAGAGCGGAGAAATTAGTAGGGCACTGGCACTTATATTATGCTGTGCAGGTGTGTATTTATGTGTGTTCGTATGTATGTATGTTGTATGTGTGTTTGTATGTATGTATGTATGTATGTATGTATGTATGTATGTGTGTATGTATGTGTGTATGTATGTGTGTCTGTGTCTGTGTCTGTGTCTGTGTCTGTGTCTGTGTCTGTGTCTGTGTCTGTGTGTGTGTCTGTGTGTGTGTGTGTGTGTGTGTGTGTGTGTGTGTGTGTGTGTGTGTGTGTGTGTGTGTGTGTGTGTATGTATGTATGTATGTATGTATGTATGTATGTATGTATGTATGTATGTATGTATGTATGTATGTATGTATGTATGTATGTATGTATGTATGTATGTATGTATGTATGTATGTATGTATGTATGTTATCGTTGTTTCGTTATAAGTCGCATTTTTCAGGAACGCATCTCCGACGTATAGCGAGGTATTAACGTATTCTATCTTCCCAATTTTCTTAAATATACCTCCTTAAAACGCCCAAAAAATCAACTGGAATTCGAGGAACATATCGAAGTTTCGATAGGTCGAAAGTCTCGTCCGTGTGTTATCACATCCTTCGCAACGAAATACTTCAATTCACGTGTATTTCATCCTTAAAAAAAACTGGCGATTGTCTTCTGCCGATGTATTTTTTTTTCATTTTTCCAGCTTAAAACAGCCAATAAATCGCACGAACTCGATCGATATATATATCGAATCTTCGATATGTCGACTGTTTCCTTCGTGTTAACCACAAGTAGTCATTGAAACATTTTTTTTAAAGAGAGACAGGAAGATAAACAGAAAGGCATTTATGTCGATTTGTTTGATTAAAATTTATTAATTCTTAACGGTCACAGTAATAAACTTTATCGTAATTTTCAACGTTAGTTGACATTGGAACACCATTATCTAACTTTATAATAAATTTCAGCTCCCTAGCTTTATTAAAAATGCACAAACATTAGTCAATTTGTTTAACATTTACGAATTTTTAAAGGCCGAATAAATAAACATTTTCAAATTTCTATAATCCCGTTTTCGTTATTTGGCAAATTCTACCGATAGAAATAATTTCAGCATTGTAGCACATTTAGAAGTACCTAAAAATAAAATATTTAAATTTTAGGATTTTTTTAACGGCCCAATGAATAAACATTTTTCTAATTTTAGATTTTTCTCGTAATTTTTTAAACACTAGACCAACATAACTACCAAATTCCCCGTTTCCGACCCATTTAGAAATGCCTCCTAATATGTATCATAATATATCCTACGCTATAAGTGTCAATATATTACAGATATATCAGTAAATACTTTTACAGAACTAGGTAACATGCCAACATATTTTTTAAAATTATTAATCACTGAGAAAGCTGTTTATTTTCGCAAACAAATTCGTCTAATCATTTATGGGTCATTCCCTGCGAATCGAACCAAATTTTCGGGATCGTCAGTACATGCGCTGTGTCGACCTCCGGTAAATGTACTCGTGTCGCCCTCTCGTCCATCGTACAGAGATAAATTTGATGTCATTTCATTCGGTAAGGATTCCTCTACAAGGGCATGTATAGGTTTAGGGGTCTGAGACTTAAAAAAACACCACTTAGCCGCCTTTGAAATCCGGGTAAAAAATTCGAGATTTCTCTATTTTTCCGGCCTCACAGACGGGCCGGAAAATTTTTGAAAGGGCCGACGCACCTATCACCTAAAACTAGAGCCAGAGAACTCTTACCTCACGCAGAGTACAAAGGTTCAAAGGCATCTCACGTGGAATAAAATCGGCTCCGAACATGGTACAATTTGAAAAAGTGCCAAATTGGCGTCCCAAAAAAGCTATGTTTGCATCCCCGCAGAGAGGACTGGTTTGCACTGAGAGAACGAACCGAACATCTATTTTCAACATCTGAAGAGAAAGACCATTTATTTGGGCTGTAACCGCAGTTTTACAGGGGGTCAAACCACCCCCGCTGACGCCTGGAAACTGACCACCCACCTGACATGCATCGCGCCGCATAAGGCGGGGTCGGGGGAACGGTGAAGCATTTTTCACCAACGAATGAATGCATTATAAATTAGAAAAATACGTTTTAATATTTATTTCAAAGCTTGCTTGTAAACAATATTTTTTGTTTTTCCTTCATTAGCATAAATAAACAGATATTTGCTTGATTTCGAGTTTAACAACGTAATCGGTTGGCAAGGCAACTTCAGGTTAAAAACGCTAAATTTTGTCAAAATTTGATAATAAAACGTTAAATTCAAACGAATTAGATTAGAAAGCGATAGAAGCCGATAAGAATAAGAAACTGCATTTATTTTTCTTTAATACAGTCCAAGTCCGAAATTCGTAAGTCAAATACGCGAATTTTAATAAACGAAATAAAATAAGGTTGCAGGTCGAAATATGGAGTTTTCCATGTTATCTTATGAGGAATGGAAATCATTCTCGGGAATCGAACCCGGGTCGATTTTGAAAATATTTTTTTTCGTAAATGGCTTCTACTTTAAGAACCGAACATTCCTACCAAATGTCAATCTTCTAGCTACACGGAAAGTTTGTTAGAAATAGCATTACAGAGTTCCGATTTCCCACCGACGACGACGAAATCAATTTTATATATTAGATTTTTGTATGTACTAGCAGAATTTCCCGTTGAATTTCAACGGATTTAGTGAAGCTACTACAGCACAACACACAAACTCTTTAAAATACCTATATAGTAGATACTTTTTAAATTACAATTAGCTTTTCTTAACAATAAGTAATCATATTTGCTTGTAACAATCCGTTTCCGAGCCTATTGCATTCAAATATAACGATAATTTTATTTCCTATCATATTACTTTTGCCAAATCCAGCTTCATTTCTTGTGTAATTATGCCTAGCTGAAATATTTACTTTTATGTTTTGTAAGCAAGAAACCCGTGAAAAATCAATTTTACTTACAAAAAATGTAAGATTCCAGTATTCAATAGACGAAATAAGGTGCAATTACTTTCATCAATCGTTATAAACGCTTCCTGAATAATAATCAGTATCTATTTACGTTGCTATCCATAAATATCGATCGTTTCATTGCATAAACAAAGGTGCGAAACAAATATCACTAAACTTTCGTCTATTTGTAAGCTTTATCGAAGGTAATTGAATCGGAGGTAACAATGCCTTGGCAATGCCCGGAAAGAGTAGGAAAAATCCACAAAATTTCTAAAGAAATAACGTATTTCTGAAAACTTGGGCCGTGTATCATGTAAACTTCGCAGGAATAAGATAGTATAGAGTTTTATTCGTCGAATAAAGCAAAAACGAAAAAAATCGGTCCATAATTACGTATTTTAATGCTTGAAGGAAGAATACCTTGCAAGACAAGAAATGGATTCATACGTGTTATCTTATGGGAAAATGTTAAACCCCATATATTGGCAGTAGTGATTAATCCTGGTTGTCCAAACCTTGACCATTCACTAAGTTAGGATGTAAGGAAGAATCGTACCGAATTTATTTATTCTAGCTTTTATCGTTTAGGAGGAGTTCCATGAACAAACACACCCTTCAAAATATATTATATATTCTACTCTTGGTAGAAAGGTGTTTAGTGTATCTGCCGCCGAATACTAAGGTCGGGGGTTCGAATCCCGCCATAAGGCATGGATGTTTGTGGGTTGTGTGTAAGAATGGATTGAACTGTCTAAATATCACCTTTGAGAATTAAGTCGAAAAATACTTTCTTCCTATCTACCTCTCTCTCTCTCTCTCCCCCCCTCTCTCTCTCTTCCTCTCTCTCCCTCTCTCTCTCTTCCTCTCTCTCCCTCTCTCTCTCTCTTCTCTCTGCCTCTCCCTCTCTCTCTCCCTCTATCTCTCTCTCTCTCTTCCTCTCTTTCTCCCTATCTCTTCCTCTCCCTCTCTTCCTCTCCCTCCTTTCCTCTCTTTCTCTTCCTCTCTCTCTCCCTCTCTCTCTTCCCCTCTATCCCTCCCCCTCTCCCTCCCTCTCTCTCTCTTCCTCTCTCTGTCTTCCTCTCTCTCTCTTCCTCTCTCTATCCCTCTTCCTCTCTCTCTCCCTCTCCCCCCCCTCTTTCTCTGTCTCTCTTTCTCCCTCTCACCCCCTCCCCTCCTCTCCCCTCTATCCCTCCCCCTCTCCCTCCCTCTCTCTCCCCTCTATCCCTCCCCCTCTCCCTCCCTCTCTCTCTCGTCCTCTCTCTCTTCCTCTCTCCCTCTTCCTCTCTCTTTTCATCCCTCACTTTCTCTTCCTCTCTCTCTCCCTCTTCATTTAATTCTCTTCCTCTCTCCCTTCCCCTCTCCCTTCCCTCTCCCTCCCTACCTCCCTTCCCCTCTCCTTACCTCCCCTCCCTCTCTCTCCCTCTCTCTCTCCCTCTCTGATAATGTCCAGCTTCACTCACACGCAGACCCTTTATAAGCGAACCGCAGACTGCAGCGACTCCAACGGTCGACTCCCTTAACTACAAAGATGGTCGTCGTCAGCTTGCGAACAGAGACACAAAAAGAGGCGAATAAAGACGGCAGTACATACGTGTAAATAAAGGAAATTCTCGCAGAGAAATAAAGGATTATAAATATATTTACGGTTATTCGGAGATGTAAATATATATGCTGGCTCATCTGGAATTGCGTCGTATAATTTTAAATCCTAGTACTGGCGCAAATAATTGGGCGAAACGGCCACTTTGAAACTGATATTTAAAAGAAATTAATATTTTCCCCAAAGTCTGTTAGAAATTCCACAATTTCTCCAGATTTTAATCGATGTAGCACCTCCAGAAATGTATTCACTTATTGATTTAACTGTTGTAAACTTTTACGAATTTTTAACGGTAAAAATAATAAACTTTGATGCAATTTTCAATGCAAAATTCGGCTGAAATTCTATTTTCTAATTTATAAAAATTTTCAGCTCCCTAACTCGGACGAAAGTACATAAAAATTTCTCTGTTTAAGTGTTATGAATTTTTTTAGGGCAGAATAAACAAACCTATTTAAATTTACGTAATCCCAATTAAACTACTTAGTGAATTCTACCGTTAGAAAAAATTTAAGCATTGCAGCGCACTTATAAATACCTTAAAAACGAAATAATTGTTTAAATTTTCAGATTTTTTACCGACCAAAAAAAACAAACATTTTTCTTTTAAATTTTCGTGATAAATCCAAATTATAATTAAGACGCGTTTATCTCTTAATGTATTTCTTTTACAAATTAAACGCGAATCTACTTCTCGAAGAAAAAACCGAAAATTTGTATTCTTAAAATTAAGCCAACCCACACGCGTAACCAGGAATTATGCAACCACGGAGATATCTCCTAGGATGCGATAAACATCGGTCTTTGTCTTTCTTTTTTTTTTTTAGATTCCCTAAAAAATAATCGTTAATTAAGATTATCTCCAAAAGAAAAAGATAAAGGAATATTTTAATTTTTTTTTAACGACCGGAATTCTCCCCCTGGAGAGAAGGGGTTTTGGTTCTTGAAACCAATAAGAGATGGCGCCGAAGAGGAGTGGTCGTTAATAATGGCGACTCCGTAAGATAATAAATACTTTCTCAAATAAGGAGCAATATCTTGCGCGATTAAAAAATTTTTTAAGAGTTTAAGAGTCTTAGAGAAAAAGAAATTCTATTGCATTGCGTCTGAGAGATAGAAACAGCGTAAGAAAGAGACAGAGAGAGGATCGTATCGTAAAAGAATACAGTCGTCCTTATTCCCGTAAATTAGGTATATTTTGAATGTTTACAGAATTCACCGCTACATGGTGGCGGCGCTGTATACTGAAAATTACGAAAAAGTTCAATATCCCCGAAATGGACGGTTCTACGAAAATTTGTTTCAATCAAAACTTGGAAGAAATAGTATTCTCTACAACTTTGGTCCTCACGAAGATTACCAATAACGACGTTTTTAAGGAGATATTTGACGGAAACCGAAAAAACCGATTTTTTATAAATAATTCCTAAACAATAACTGCTATGGAAAATTATTTCAAATAAAAGTTGTAGGAAATTACATTCTCTATAACATCTTATAGAATTGCATATACAATAATGATGTTTTAACGGAGAAATATCGCAATAACCGAATCGGGTTTCGAATAAACCTCGACTTCCGGTTAACCGGTATTATCCAAAAACTAATCAGTTCTTTGTGCTCATGTTAAAGTGTTATATATGAAATTTGGTAATGATATGGCAAGTACTTTTCGAGTTACAGCGACCACAATCACATACACACACAGACATCATTCCGAAAATAGTCTAAACGTGTTCCAAGGACCTCAAAACGTGTATTTCCGTTGAAATTCCGAAGTCGATTTCTTTCGTGATCACAATACTTTCCCATTACTACTTGTGGAGAAAGTAAAAACAATTAAGAGATTGAATTACAAATTCGGAAACTTCTAAAAAGAGAAGACTTAAGTATCATCTGTGGCAAAAACCTATGAAGGACCTGACATGGCCAACCTAGTAAAACAAAACCACGCAGGAAAAACCTGCGAAAATCCTACATACATGAAAGAACAATTGTGGAATTACAAACAGTACATACAATTTTGAGATATAAAAAAGTCGCAAGATATATTTTTAAGTGTTGAAAAATGAACATGAAGTTTAATCAAATTGACTGTGATTAAATGAAAACAGAGATATTAAAGATAAGTAGAAATACGTAAATAATAGTACTCTACACATACATACATATATACAAAAGGAAAAAAACTTATTTCAAGTTTATTTCATCTCAGCGGCGAGTTTCCGTAAGATTAACAATCCATTTCGATGAATGAGAGAGAGGAAGAAACCAATCAGATGTCCTTATGCGTGAGTTTGCGAATAAAATTTTCTCCGCGTCATAAATATTAGAAATTTCCATTTAAACGGCAAGTTTTCAACATTTCATACAATTAAAAAATTTGATGTGGCCAACACATGACTTTCTCCATATTTGGGGTATAGATACTTATTAAAATTCTTTTTATGAATAGCATTATAAGGCAAAATTATTATTTCGTATCGTAAAAGTATACAGTCGTCCTTATCGCCGTAAATTACGTAAATTTTGAATATGTTTACATAATCCACCGCTACATGGTGGTGCCGCTGTATACAGGAAATTACGTTAAAAAGTTGAATATCTCCGAACTGGATGGTTTAACGAAAATTTGCTTCAAACAAAACTTGAGAGAAAATTATTCTCTAGAACTTTGGTCCTCACGAAGTTTACCAATAACGATGTTTTTAAGAGGAAAACCGAAAAACCGGTTATTTATAAATAACACCTAAACAATAACTACAATAGAAAATTGTTTCAAATAAAAGTTGTAGGAAATTACATTCTCTATAACTTTTGTTTAGAATTGTATATACAATAATGATGTTTTAACGAAGAAATATCGCAAAAACCGAATCGGGTTTCGAATAAACCTCGACTTCCGGTTACCCGTTGTTGTCCAAAAACTAATCAGTTCTTTGTGCTCATGTTAAAGTGTTATATATGAAGTTTGGTAACGATATGGCACATACTTTTTGAGTTAGAGCGCCCACAATAACATATACATATTTCCGAAAATAGTCTAAATGTGTTCTAGGGACCTCAAAACGTGTATTTCCGTTGAAATCTCGAAGTCGATATTTTTCGTGAAACAATACTTTCCCATTACTACGTATGGAGAAAGTAAAAACAGTTTCAGATGCGATCTGATGGTTTAGAACACCAAATTTCCATAAATTCGGACGTTTCCACCATCCGAAATAAGTCGACGGTCGTACGGAAACGATCTATATCGATAATCGAAACGTCAATATCGATATATATACATCGATACCATCGAAAATCAATCGAAAAAATCCGTAATCACGACGCGTCTCACATAAAATCATAATACAACGCTAACAATCAGTCGAAAGACGCACCTGAATGATCGATAATCGTAAAGTTCATATCGATATATATCGATTCTATCGGAAAATAATCGAAAAATTTCTCAGAAAGATGACGCATCTCACATAAAATTATACTATAACATTAAAAAATTAACGTGTCTCTTCAAAGATAAAGAGGAATATAGAGAGAGGAAAGAAGAAACAGGAAGATAAAGAGCATTTGTAGATTGGAAGGCAGCGGAAGAGAGGGAAAATGAAAGGGTATGAGACGACTGTGGCTCCCTCCTTTATCGCCGCGGCGAAAACGGGCAATTTGAATGCATGGGCCGACGTCAGTCAACCATTTAGAGAGATCGAGAGAGAGAGGAAGAGAGAGGGAATTTTGCGTAACAAATGACGGTAGGAGGGCGCGGGGAGAGAAATACTTTAGCTTCCGTAAGGCCCAAGGAGAATAGAAATCGAGAATTTCAAAAAAAAAAAAAGAAATTACACGCCCAAAAAAAAACTGGCGAAAAAAGGAATCGCGTTTAATTTTTCACATCCATTTTTAAACAAACTTATTTCGCCCGCACTAACGTTTATTTAAAAATCCCTTTTAAATCGTCGACAATATTGGTATTTACCTCGACGACGAATGCTGTTACCGTAGCGACGTACTACAAGTATGGTTACGCGCAGCAACGCATTTACCGTAATGAACGGAATAAAAACTTAAATATCTCCTAAACTGCACGTTTTTTGAAAAAACGTTTCAAGCAAATCTTGTATAAAATTCAATTCTCTACAACTTTGATCATCACAATTATATACCTAAATTGTATCCTAAAGGACATATTTGGAAAAACTGAAAAAAAAACTATTTCCTGTCTTTATTTTTTAATAAGTAACTTAAATATAAACTTCTGTGATGATCCGACCATTAGTTTTTGTGCTACAGCTCTTACGACATTCCTATCAAACAGGCACAATTGAGAAATAGTGATAACTTACTCAGTTTACCGCAAAATCGAAGCATATTTCTAAAAATGGACGATATTATAATAAAACTAGTGTAATTCCCGTTGAAATATCAACGGAAGAATTATAGATAGATTATTAATATTTGCATTTCAAATAATATCACACTTTTTCATCTATTATAATATATTTTGAAGGGTGTGTTTGTTCATGGAACTCCTCCAAAACGATAAAAGCTAGAATAACCAAATTTGGTACGATTCTTCCTTACATCCTAACTTAGCGAATGGTCAAGGTTTGGTCAACCGGGATTAATCAGTGCTGCCAATATAAAGGATTAACATTTTCCCATAAGATAACACGTATGAATCCATTTCTTGACTTTCAGGGTGTTCTTCCTTCGAGCATTAAAATACGTAAATATGGACCGATTTTTTTCGTTTTTGCTTTATTAGACGAATAAAACTCTATACTATCTTATTCCTGCGAAGCTTACATGTTACACGATCTAGATTTTCAGAAATACGCTATTTCTTTCGAAATTTCATGGATTTTTCGTACTCTTTCCGGGCGTTGCCAAGGCGGCCGTCATTGTTACCTTCGATTCAATTAGCTTCAATGAAGCTTACAAATAGACGAAAGTTTAGCGTTATTCGATTCGCACTTTTGTTTAAGCAACGAAACGATCGATGTTTATGGATAGCAACGTAAATAGATACTGATTATTATTCAGGAAGTGTTTATTGATGAAAGGAATTTAACCTTCTTTCGTCTATTGAATACTGGAATCTTACATTTTTCGGAAGTAAAATAATTAAATTTTCATTATAATGTTTATTAACGTAAATAAGCTCACGTATCTGGTGTACGTTTACCGGAGTCAGTGTTCAATCATGGACAACTGTACGTTGCTTTTTCATGGGTTTCTTGCTTACAAGACATAAAAGTAAATATTTCAGCGAGGTATAATTACACAAGAAATGATGCTAGATTTGGCAAAGTAATATGATAGGAAATACAATTAATATTTGAATGCAATACGTTCAGAAACGGATTGTTACAAACAAATATGATTAATTGTTAAGAAAAGCTAATTGTAATTTTAAAAGTATCTACTATATAGGTATTTTAAAGAGTTTGTGTGTTGTGTTGTAGTAGCTTCACTAAATCCGATGAAATTCAACGGGAAATTCTGCTAGACTGAAATATTTCGTCATATACTACATTTCTAGCGAATATTCTGTTGTCGTTTAGTAAATGCCTTTGGTTTTTATTTTCGGCTATAAAATTCTGTTATTCATCTCCCACCTTGTTCTCGTCAATGCTACACATAATTGCCGCTGTGCAAAGACAGGGAAATAATTATATGTATAAATATATAACGTGGGGAAAATAATTAAATTTCGTGCACTTAACGTTACGATTGTTTTAAAATTGTACTCTGTACTTGCGAAGAAAGAAAGCTTACCCAATGTTCTCCGTCGTCATGTAAATAAAACTCCTTAAAAAAGATTTAAATTAAAAACTAACTAATTAATCAATCATCGGAATAATTTCTTTGAATACTACCTGAACGAAAACAAATCACCAATTTATTTCAACACTGTAAACTGTTCCCTTGACGATTGAATGGATCGTTGTATTGGAGATCCTTAGTGACAAAAAAATAAACTGTTTATCGTAGAAACCGTTACATAAACAAACATATAAGTGTTTATTATATAATTCCCATCGTTTTCGCCTTAGGAAAGTCAAGTGAAATTACGTTAAAATAAAATTCATTTAACTTTTAATTAATTTAATGTACTATCGTGTAATCAGATCAACGACCACGTTACATGAAGATCTACATGAACTTTACAACGCTACATAAAGTTATTTCTAGAACCACTTAACCGATATCGACCAAATTTAACATTAAGAAGTATAATACGATCTGTACTTCATTTGCAATTTCGTTTCCGATCTAATAATTATAAAAACTTTTCGTTAATCGTCACGTATTTCTGAGAGAAAGGTTATTTTTTTAAAAATATTTGTTATTTTCTTCATAGATATGATATTTATATTAACAAATAAATGTGCCACTAGAATATTAACAACTACCAAAAATACATTGTGATAGAATGCGTTCAGTATTAGCTAACTGACAAAACATACTTTCAAGTGGTCTAAATAAATTTCGCTGTCGGCCATCTTGCGTTTCTTTAAAGAACGTTTTTATTATAGAGAATATATTATGGGTGATTCTACGGAAATGGGACAGAATGATATATGAATTTGGTCAAAGCAAAAAAAGTAACTGTGTTGGTTGATTCTTTGTTATTCGATTCCGGATATCAATAGAAACATTCTACCAAAAAGACCAGACAAAGTTTTGCTTTTTAAAGAATTTAATGGATAAAAATGAAAAAGATGAGTCAGGTGAATGACTGCACTGCAGGTTAATGAACAGATGAATGAATTCTTTACAGTTGAAAGACAAAATTGAAATGAATAGGGCAGAAAAAAATAAATCTCGATAAATGTATTTATTTTAATCAAAAATATTAATCAACAAACTTAAAATTGAATCTAAATCACGGCCATTTTCGCTGTGAAATTCTATTTAAATGCTTTCTGATGACCGAATATGATATTAAAATGTATTAATTGGTTCCTAAAGTCGAAAATTTCGTCTAAAATCACAAATTTATTCCATTTTCGCTGTGAAATTATATTTGAATGCTTTTCGATGACCGAATATGATATTAAAATGTATTAATTGGATCCTAAAGTCGAAAATTTCGTCTAAAATCACAAATTTATTCCATTTTCGCTGTGAAATTCTATTTAAATGCTTTTTGACGAACGAATATGATATTAAAATGTATTAATTGGTTCCTAAAGTCGAAAATTTCGTCTAAATTCACAAATTTATTCCATTTTCGCTGTGAAATTCTATTTAAATGCTTTTTGATGACGGAATATGATATTAAAATGTATTAATTGGTTCCTAAAGTCGAAAATTTCGTCTAAAATCACAAATTTATTCCATTTTCGCTGTGAAATTATATTTGAATGCTTTTCGATGACCGAATATGATATTAAAATGTATTAATTGGATCCTAAAGTCGAAAATTTCGTCTAAAATCACAAATTTATTCCATTTTCGCTGTGAAATTCTATTTAAATGCTTTTTGATGACCGAATATGATATTAAAATGTATTAATTGGTTCCTAAAGTCGAAAATTTCGTCTAAAATCACAAATTTATTCCATTTTCGCTGTGAAATTCTATTTAAATGCTTTTCGATGACCGAATATGATATTAAAATGTATTAATTGGTTCCTAAAGTCGAAAATTTCGTCTGAAATCACAAATTTATTCCATTTCGCTGTGAAATTCTATTTAACTGCTTTTCGATGACCGAATATGATATTAAAATGTATTAATTGGATCCTAAAGTCGAAAATTTCGTCTAAAATCACAAATTTATTCCATTTTCGCTGTGAAATTCTATTTAAATGCTTTTTGATGACCGAATATGATATTAAAATGTATTAATTGGTTCCTAAAGTCGAAAATTTCGTCTAAAATCACAAATTTATTCCATTTTCGCTGTGAAATTCTATTTAAATGCTTTTCGATGACCGAATATGATATTAAAATGTATTAATTGGTTCCTAAAGTCGAAAATTTCGTCTAAAATCACAAATTTATTCCATTTTCGCTGTGAAATTATATTTGAATGCTTTTCGATGACCGAATATGATATTAAAATGTATTAATTGGATCCTAAAGTCGAAAATTTCGTCTAAAATCACAAATTTATTCCATTTTCGCTGTGAAATTCTATTTAAATGCTTTTTGACGAACGAATATGATATTAAAATGTATTAATTGGTTCCTAAAGTCGAAAATTTCGTCTAAATTCACAAATTTATTCCATTTTCGCTGTGAAATTCTATTTAAATGCTTTTTGATGACGGAATATGATATTAAAATGTATTAATTGGTTCCTAAAGTCGAAAATTTCGTCTAAAATCACAAATTTATTCCATTTTCGCTGTGAAATTATATTTGAATGCTTTTCGATGACCGAATATGATATTAAAATGTATTAATTGGATCCTAAAGTCGAAAATTTCGTCTAAAATCACAAATTTATTCCATTTTCGCTGTGAAATTCTATTTAAATGCTTTTTGATGACCGAATATGATATTAAAATGTATTAATTGGTTCCTAAAGTCGAAAATTTCGTCTAAAATCACAAATTTATTCCATTTTCGCTGTGAAATTCTATTTAAATGCTTTTCGATGACCGAATATGATATTAAAATGTATTAATTGGTTCCTAAAGTCGAAAATTTCGTCTGAAATCACAAATTTATTCCATTTCGCTGTGAAATTCTATTTAACTGCTTTTTGATGACCGAATATGATATTAAAATGTATTAATTGGTTCCTAAAGTCGAAAATTTCGTCTAAAATCACAAATTTATTCCATTTTCGCTGTGAAATTATATTTGAATGCTTTTTGACGACCGAATATGATATTAAAATGTATTAATTGGTTCCTAAAGTCGAAAATTTCGTCTAAAATCACAAATTTATTCCATTTTCGCTGTGAAATTATATTTGAATGCTTTTCGATGACCGAATATGATATTAAAATGTATTAATTGGTTCCTAAAGTCGAAAATTTCGTCTAAAATCACAAATTTATTCCATTTCGCTGTGAAATTCTATTTAACTGCTTTTTGATGACCGAATATGATATTAAAATGTATTAATTGGTTCCTAAAGTCGAAAATTTCGTCTAAAATCACAAATTTATTCCATTTTCGCTCTGCAATTCTATTTAAATGCTTTTTGATGACCGAATATGATATTAAAATGTATTAATTGGTTCCTAAAGTCGAAAATTTCGTCTAAAATCACAAATTTATTCCATTTTCGTTGTGAAATCTTATTTAAGTGCTTTTTGATGACCGAATATGATATTAAAATGTATTAATTGGTTCCTAAAGTCGAAAATTTCGTCTAAAATCACAAATTTTTTCCATTTTCACCGTGAAATTCTATTTAAATGCTTTTTGATGAACGAATATGATATTAAAATGTATTAATTGGTTCCTAAGGTCGAAAATTTCGTCAAAAATCACAAATTTATTCCATTTTCGCTGTGAAATTCTATTTAAATGCTTTCTGATGACCGAATATGATATTAAAATGTATTAATTGGTTCCTAAAGTCGAAAATTTCGTCTAAAATCACAAATTTATTCCATTTTCGCTGTGAAATTCTATTTAAATGCTTTCTGATGACCGAATATGATATTAAAATGTATTAATTGGTTCCCAAAGTCGAAAATTTCGTCTAAAATCACAAATTTATTCCATTTTCGCTGTGAAATTCTATTTAAATGCTTTTTGACGAACGAATATGATATTAAAATGTATTAATTGGTTCCTAAAGTCGAAAATTTCGTCTAAAATCACAAATTTATTCCATTTTCGCTGTGAAATTCTATTTAAATGCTTTCTGATGACCGAATATGATATTAAAATGTATTAATTGGTTCCTAAAGTCGAAAATTTCGTCTAAAATCACAAATTTATTCCATTTTCGCTGTGAAATTATATTTGAATGCTTTTCGATGACCGAATATGATATTAAAATGTATTAATTGGATCCTAAAGTCGAAAATTTCGTCTAAAATCACAAATTTATTCCATTTTCGCTGTGAAATTCTATTTAAATGCTTTTTGATGACCGAATATGATATTAAAATGTATTAATTGGTTCCTAAAGTCGAAAATTTCGTCTAAAATCACAAATTTATTCCATTTTCGCTGTGAAATTCTATTTAAATGCTTTTCGATGACCGAATATGATATTAAAATGTATTAATTGGTTCCTAAAGTCGAAAATTTCGTCTGAAATCACAAATTTATTCCATTTCGCTGTGAAATTCTATTTAACTGCTTTTTGATGACCGAATATGATATTAAAATGTATTAATTGGTTCTTAAAGTCGAAAATTTCGTCTAAAATCACAAATTTATTCCATTTTCGCTGTGAAATTATATTTGAATGCTTTTTGACGACCGAATATGATATTAAAATGTATTAATTGGTTCCTAAAGTCGAAAATTTCGTCTAAAATCACAAATTTATTCCATTTTCGCTGTGAAATTATATTTGAATGCTTTTCGATGACCGAATATGATATTAAAATGTATTAATTGGATCCTAAAGTCGAAAATTTCGTCTATAATCACAAATTTATTCCATTTCGCTGTGAAATTCTATTTAACTGCTTTTTGATGACCGAATATGATATTAAAATGTATTAATTGGTTCCTAAAGTCGAAAATTTCGTCTAAAATCACAAATTTATTCCATTTTCGCTCTGCAATTCTATTTAAATGCTTTTTGATGACCGAATATGATATTAAAATGTATTAATTCGTTCCTAAAGTCGAAAATTTCGTCTAAAATCACAAATTTATTCCATTTTCGCTGTGAAATTCTATTTAAATGCTTTCTGATGACCGAATATGATATTAAAATGTATTAATTGGTTCCTAAAGTCGAAAATTTCGTCTAAAATCACAAATTTATTCCATTTTCGCTGTGAAATTATATTTGAATGCTTTTCGATGACCGAATATGATATTAAAATGTATTAATTGGATCCTAAAGTCGAAAATTTCGTCTAAAATCACAAATTTATTCCATTTTCGCTGTGAAATTCTATTTAAATGCTTTTTGACGAACGAATATGATATTAAAATGTATTAATTGGTTCCTAAAGTCGAAAATTTCGTCTAAAATCACAAATTTATTCCATTTTCGCTGTGAAATTCTATTTAAATGCTTTTTGATGACGGAATATGATATTAAAATGTATTAATTGGTTCCTAAAGTCGAAAATTTCGTCTAAAATCACAAATTTATTCCATTTTCGCTGTGAAATTATATTTGAATGCTTTTCGATGACCGAATATGATATTAAAATGTATTAATTGGATCCTAAAGTCGAAAATTTCGTCTAAAATCACAAATTTATTCCATTTTCGCTGTGAAATTCTATTTAAATGCTTTTTGATGACCGAATATGATATTAAAATGTATTAATTGGTTCCTAAAGTCGAAAATTTCGTCTAAAATCACAAATTTATTCCATTTTCGCTGTGAAATTCTATTTAAATGCTTTTCGATGACCGAATATGATATTAAAATGTATTAATTGGTTCCTAAAGTCGAAAATTTCGTCTGAAATCACAAATTTATTCCATTTCGCTGTGAAATTCTATTTAACTGCTTTTTGATGACCGAATATGATATTAAAATGTATTAATTGGTTCCTAAAGTCGAAAATTTCGTCTAAAATCACAAATTTATTCCATTTTCGCTGTGAAATTATATTTGAATGCTTTTTGACGACCGAATATGATATTAAAATGTATTAATTGGTTCCTAAAGTCGAAAATTTCGTCTAAAATCACAAATTTATTCCATTTTCGCTGTGAAATTATATTTGAATGCTTTTCGATGACCGAATATGATATTAAAATGTATTAATTGGTTCCTAAAGTCGAAAATTTCGTCTAAAATCACAAATTTATTCCATTTCGCTGTGAAATTCTATTTAACTGCTTTTTGATGACCGAATATGATATTAAAATGTATTAATTGGTTCCTAAAGTCGAAAATTTCGTCTAAAATCACAAATTTATTCCATTTTCGCTCTGCAATTCTATTTAAATGCTTTTTGATGACCGAATATGATATTAAAATGTATTAATTGGTTCCTAAAGTCGAAAATTTCGTCTAAAATCACAAATTTATTCCATTTTCGTTGTGAAATCTTATTTAAGTGCTTTTTGATGACCGAATATGATATTAAAATGTATTAATTGGTTCCTAAAGTCGAAAATTTCGTCTAAAATCACAAATTTTTTCCATTTTCACCGTGAAATTCTATTTAAATGCTTTTTGATGAACGAATATGATATTAAAATGTATTAATTGGTTCCTAAAGTCGAAAATTTCGTCTAAATTCACAAATTTATTCTATTTGAATGCTTTTTGATGACCGAATGTGATATTAAAATGTATTAATTGGTTCCTAAAGTCGACAATTTCGTCTAAAATCACAAATTTATTCCATTTTCGCTGTGAAATTCTATTTAAATGCTTTTTGATGATCGAATATGATATTAAAATGTATTAATTGGTTCCTAAGGTCGAAAATTTCGTCAAAAATCACAAATTTATTCCATTTTCGCTGTGAAATTCTATTTAAATGCTTTCTGATGACCGAATATGATATTAAAATGTATTAATTGGTTCCTAAAGTCGAAAATTTCGTCTAAAATCACAAATTTATTCCATTTTCGCTGTGAAATTCTATTTAAATGCTTTCTGATGACCGAATATGATATTAAAATGTATTAATTGGTTCCTAAAGTCGAAAATTTCGTCTAAAATCACAAATTTATTCCATTTTCGCTGTGAAATTCTATTTAAATGCTTTTTGACGAACGAATATGATATTAAAATGTATTAATTGGTTCCTAAAGTCGAAAATTTCGTCTAAAATCACAAATTTATTCCATTTTCGCTGTGAAATTCTATTTAAATGCTTTCTGATGACCGAATATGATATTAAAATGTATTAATTGGTTCCTAAAGTCGAAAATTTCGTCTAAAATCACAAATTTATTCCATTTTCGCTGTGAAATTATATTTGAATGCTTTTCGATGACCGAATATGATATTAAAATGTATTAATTGGATCCTAAAGTCGAAAATTTCGTCTAAAATCACAAATTTATTCCATTTTCGCTGTGAAATTCTATTTAAATGCTTTTTGATGACCGAATATGATATTAAAATGTATTAATTGGTTCCTAAAGTCGAAAATTTCGTCTAAAATCACAAATTTATTCCATTTTCGCTGTGAAATTCTATTTAAATGCTTTTCGATGACCGAATATGATATTAAAATGTATTAATTGGTTCCTAAAGTCGAAAATTTCGTCTGAAATCACAAATTTATTCCATTTCGCTGTGAAATTCTATTTAACTGCTTTTTGATGACCGAATATGATATTAAAATGTATTAATTGGTTCCTAAAGTCGAAAATTTCGTCTAAAATCACAAATTTATTCCATTTTCGCTGTGAAATTATATTTGAATGCTTTTTGACGACCGAAGATGATATTAAAATGTATTAATTGGTTCCTAAAGTCGAAAATTTCGTCTAAAATCACAAATTTATTCCATTTTCGCTGTGAAATTATATTTGAATGCTTTTCGATGACCGAATATGATATTAAAATGTATTAATTGGATCCTAAAGTCGAAAATTTCGTCTATAATCACAAATTTATTCCATTTCGCTGTGAAATTCTATTTAACTGCTTTTTGAATACCGAATATGATATTAAAATGTATTAATTGGTTCCTAAAGTCGAAAATTTCGTCTAAAATCACAAATTTATTCCATTTTCGCTCTGCAATTCTATTTAAATGCTTTTTGATGACCGAATATGATATTAAAATGTATTAATTGGTTCCTAATGTCGAAAATTTCGTCTAAAATCACAAATTTATTCCATTTTCGCTGTGAAATTCTATTTAAATGCTATTTGATGACCGAATATGATATTAAAATGTATTAATTGGTTCCTAAAGTCGAAAATTTCGTCTAAAATCACAAATTTTTTCCATTTTCACCGTGAAATTCTATTTAAATGCTTTTTGATGAACGAATATGATATTAAAATGTATTAATTGGTTCCTAAAGTCGAAAATTTCGTCTAAATTCACAAATTTATTCTATTTGAATGCTTTTTGATGACCGAATGTGATATTAAAATGTATTAATTGGTTCCTAAAGTCGACAATTTCGTCTAAAATCACAAATTTATTCCATTTTCGCTGTGAAATTCTATTTAAATGCTTTTTGATGATCGAATATGATATTAAAATGTATTAATTGGTTCCTAAGGTCGAAAATTTCGTCAAAAATCACAAATTTATTCCATTTTCGCTGTGAAATTCTATTTAAATGCTTTCTGATGACCGAATATGATATTAAAATGTATTAATTGGTTCCTAAAGTCGAAAATTTCGTCTAAAATCACAAATTTATTCCATTTTCGCTGTGAAATTCTATTTAAATGCTTTCTGATGACCGAATATGATATTAAAATGTATTAATTGGTTCCTAAAGTCGAAAATTTCGTCTAAAATCACAAATTTATTCCATTTTCGCTGTGAAATTCTATTTAAATGCTTATTGATGACCGAATATGATATTAAAATGTATTAATTGGTTCCTAAAGTCGAAAATTTCGTCCAAAATCACAAATTTATTCCATTTTCGCTGTGAAATTCTATTTAAATGCCTTTTGATGACCGAATATGATATTAAAATGTATTAATTTGTTCCTAAGGTCGAAAATTTCGTCAAAAATCACAAATTTATTCCATTTTCGCTGTGAAATTCTATTTAAATGCTTTCTGATGACCGAATATGATATTAAAATGTATTAATTGGTTCCTAAAGTCGAAAATTTCGTCTAAAATCACAAATTTATTCCATTTTCGCTGTGAAATTCTATTTAAATGCTTTCTGATGACCGAATATGATATTAAAATGTATTAATTGGTTCCTAAAGTCGAAAATTTCGTCTAAAATCACAAATTTATTCCATTTTCGCTGTGAAATTCTATTTAAATGCTTTTTGACGAACGAATATGATATTAAAATGTATTAATTGGTTCCTAAAGTCGAAAATTTCGTCTAAAATCACAAATTTATTCCATTTTCGCTGTGAAATTCTATTTAAATGCTTTCTGATGACCGAATATGATATTAAAATGTATTAATTGGTTCCTAAAGTCGAAAATTTCGTCTAAAATCACAAATTTATTCCATTTTCGCTGTGAAATTATATTTGAATGCTTTTCGATGACCGAATATGATATTAAAATGTATTAATTGGATCCTAAAGTCGAAAATTTCGTCTAAAATCACAAATTTTTCCATTTTCGCTGTGAAATTCTATTTAAATGCTTTTTGATGACCGAATATGATATTAAAATGTATTAATTGGTTCCTAAAGTCGAAAATTTCGTCTAAAATCACAAATTTTTTCCATTTTCACCGTGAAATTCTATTTAAATGCTTTTTGATGAACGAATATGATATTAAAATGTATTAATTGGTTCCTAAAGTCGAAAATTTCGTCTAAATTCACAAATTTATTCTATTTGAATGCTTTTTGATGACCGAATGTGATATTAAAATGTATTAATTGGTTCCTAAAGTCGACAATTTCGTCTAAAATCACAAATTTATTCCATTTTCGCTGTGAAATTCTATTTAAATGCTTTTTGATGATCGAATATGATATTAAAATGTATTAATTGGTTCCTAAGGTCGAAAATTTCGTCAAAAATCACAAATTTATTCCATTTTCGCTGTGAAATTCTATTTAAATGCTTTCTGATGACCGAATATGATATTAAAATGTATTAATTGGTTCCTAAAGTCGAAAATTTCGTCTAAAATCACAAATTTATTCCATTTTCGCTGTGAAATTCTATTTAAATGCTTATTGATGACCGAATATGATATTAAAATGTATTAATTTGTTCCTAAAGTCGAAAATTTCGTCTAAAATCACAAATTTATTCCATTTTCGCTGTGATATTCTATTTAAATGCTTTTTGACGACCGAATATGATATTAAAATGTATTAATTGGTTCCTAAAGTCGAAAATTTCGTCCAAAATCACAAATTTATTCCATTTTCGCTGTGAAATTCTATTTAAATGCTTTTTGATGACCGAATATGATATTAAAATGTATTAATTGGATCCTAAAGTCGAAAATTTCGTCTAAAATCACAAATTTATTCCATTTTCGCTGTGAAATTCTATTTAAATGCTTTTCGATGACCGAATATGATATTAAAATGTATTAATTTGTTCCTAAAGTCGAAAATTTCGTCTAAAATCACAAATTTATTCCATTTTCGCTGTGAAATTCTATTTGAATGCTTTTTGACGAACGAATATGATATTAAAATGTATTAATTGGTTCCTAAAGTCGAAAATTTCTTCTAAAATCACAAATTTATTCCATTTTCGCTGTGAAATTCTATTCGAATGCTTTTTCATGACCGAATATGATATTAAAATGTATTAATTGGTTCCTAAAGTCGAAAATTTCGTCTAAAATCACAAATTTATTCCATTTTCGCTGTGAAATTCTATTTAAATGCTTTTCGATGACCGAATATGATATTAAAATGTATTAATTGGTTCCTAAAGTCGAAAATTTCGTCTATAATCACATTCCATTTTCGCTGTGAAATTCTATTTAGAACGCATTTTAATGACGGAATATGTTATTTTAACCCAATTTATTTCGTTCCGTAGACCAATACTTGGTTTATAACCATAAATTCGCGCATATTAACGGATCTTTAGAGCTGAAACATTCGTCCGAAGAAAGAAAACACAGTTCCTGCCAAATCAAAAAAAACCTGGACGCGTTCGAAGTTTCCCTGGCGACCGGAGAGATTCTTCACCGAATCGTCACGTTACGCCAAAAAATATTTCAAATTTATCGCCTTACCGAGAGAGAGAGAGAAAAAAATGACCTGAGGACCATAAAGTTTAATTTATCGCCCGCTAGACGTCGCCGTATCCCTTGACGACGAATTCTCTTCCCCCTATATTCCCGGTCTCCTCAGTATTCTGCGAAAAGGGCCTCAAGTCTTGCACTGTGTGTGTTTATCGTTGGCATTTTTGCCGTAATTAACGGCCTTCGAGGGTCGCCAAATCCAGTTTTCCCGGCCTCATTCAAACACATTAACGACGGTCAGATCGATACAGGCCAGACGCTTGATCCGGCCGAAAGCGAACTCGCGCCATCTGTGCGGAGGCACTCGGAACTAAAAAACTCGTGCGCTTATACCGTCCTGACACCTAGCGACGACTTTAGGAACTACCTAGACAGTACTTATCATGTAAATTTTTTTCCATTTCTCACTTTTAAATATTTAAACTTTCAGCACAATATTTGTGATGCTATAATAATAACCCGTCATACGACAGGTAACATTAACAAGTTAGGTTGGTGTACAACGTATCACAAATGGGCGCGTTTCGTGCAATGGAGTATTAGAAAGAAATTATAGTATACCTGTACTTAAGGGAAATATGGTTTTAAAGTTCTTTTCTTCATCATAAATAATCCATTTTCTTCCTATTTAATAGTATTACATGCACACGTAAGGAAATTAAATGTGTGTTTGTGAGATTGTTTATGTTAGCAACAATGAAGAAGTAACCATGCAACAAATTTTCCAAGTTCAACTCGATTTAAGACGTTTTTGTCTGATTTTCTCGATAACGGCTACTCCTATGATAAAAATCTACGGGAAAGGAAATACTCTTCTTGATATGTTCTACAACTTTTATTTGAAAAATATTTTGATATGAGCAATACTTTACGAGATATGAAGAAAATTTAATTTTTTGTCACCAGTAAAGTGGTACCCCTGATTGGTGTACGTGATTCTTTTTGCGATTTTCTTATTATATTTGATTGAAAGTCCTTAATATCAAATTTCGTGAAAATCCGTTCGGTAGAAGCCGAGAACGAACATGCGGACAGACGGACGGACAGACCGACGATAATAGGCGCTCACGCTGTAAGCGAAACGCGCCTAAAAATTATTATAACATACTGAAAACGCTAGAATTCATTTTTATATAATATTTATGTTAATATCGCGATAATAGATGACACTTTGTGCACTTAACCTTTAGTAAATGCTTTAATTAGGTTATTCTAATTGACAACACTGAATACACTTCTTCAAGCTTGCTTCTTTCAAGAAAAATAAGCTTTGGAAGATTGCGGCGACTTGATTGTTAATTAATAACAAAACAATATCGGTTGCATAGCAACTCAAGCTGGATTAAGCGTTAAAATCACAAAAATACGCACTTATACATGTTTTTGAAATTTTAAAGTACAAGATACTATTAAATACCGCTAAAATAAAATAATTTAGAACTTTGTCCGTCTTTTAGTTTTTATTTGAAGTTTGTAAGTTAATATTTAGGTATTTTAATGAGCGAAAGAAAAAACATCCGAACGGTCATAATCGTTTTTTCCCATGCTCTTTTAAATGGCAATACGAAAGGATTTCTGGAGTCGAACCTAGGACACTTTACGTAAAAGTAATAACATTTTCTAGTAGTTGATGTGTTTATCTAAGGACACACCAAATTTCATATCTCTAGCTGCTTCCAGTGCTGAGATATATATATTGAAAGATTCTAAGAGCGTTATACTCAGACAGAAAGACAGACTTGGAAAACTATGAGATTAATCCGGTAAAACCTGACGAATTCGAACGGAAAAGCATCCAGGAAAACATACACAATAAAAAAAACTGGTTTATTCGAACTCCTTAATTCGAAATTTTTCTATAATTCGAAATTTCTTTAAAGATACGGTAAAAACCTCGGTTTATTCTAAAGTCTTTTCATTTTTTAAGACCTTAAAAAAATGCAAATTTCGGAATAATTCGAATTTTCTGTTATTTTTTTTTAAGACCCAAAAATAAAGGCAAATCTTCACGCAATAGAACCCGGATAATTCGAAAATAATTCGTAATTCGAAAAGTGAATTAGTCCCGTTCTCCTCTTGGCTATAATTCTGGTGAAAATGCGCAGATATTTATATAATTAAGAAAAAAATAAAATACTAATTTAATTTCCTCATAAATACACGTTTTGGGAGGTATACCCATAACACATTTTCTATTAGTAAACGTGGTCATCTAAGAACAAAGATTTTAAGAGCGTTACACACAGAAAGACAGAATTGGAAAACTATATGAAATATTTGAAGACATGCACAACTACATATTTCTCGGCTTCTACTGAACGGATTTTCACGAAATTTGATATTAAGGACTTACAATCAAATATAATAAGAAAATCGCGAAAATGAATCTCGTACACCAATCAGGGGTACCACTTTACTGCGGACAAAAAATAAAATTTTCGTCATATCTCGTAAAGTATTGCTCATATCAAAATATTTTTCAAGTAAATGTTGTAGAACTAATAAATTAGAGTATTTCCTTTCCTATACATTTTTATCGTAGGAGTAGCCGTTATCGAGAAAATCAAACAAGAATGTCTTATATCGAGTTGAACTTTGAAAATTGCTTGCATGGTTACTTCTTCATCGTTGCTAACATAAACAATCTCCCAAACAAACGTTTAATTTCCTTAATTGTGCATGTAATATTATTAACTAGGAAGAAAATGGATTATTTATGATGAAGAAAAACGCTATTTCCCTCAAGTACAGGTATACTATAATTTCTTTCTAATACTCCATTGCACGAAACGCGCCCATTTGTGATACGTTGTACACTTTCCTAACTTGTTTTATTACATCATAAAGCTATCCTGAAAATTTCGTCAAATACGGTTCGGTCATTTGCGAGATATTAAGCTTCAAAAATCGTTACAAAGTGACACCGTGTTATATATAGTTTAGATTACAGATACTGGTTTTTTGGCGGGGAATAATCCCCGCATTCCAAAAATTTCCTAAAAATAAATAAAAAATTCGACCTATCCATGACAAATTACCAATGCAAACACTTCGTTTTTATGATAATTTTCAAAGTAAAAACTACTGGAATGGTACAAGTGTATATTCTCTTTTAATCGGTTGATTTTATCGAAATACATAAAAATGAAAAGTATCAACTTTGTTGAAAACATTTGTTCCAAAAGTTGCAGCTGCAAAAAACTGACATTCCATAGCTAAATTCGTTAATTTATGGCGATTTGAATCGCATAAGGAAAACAATGACCGCTGCCGTCATCTATCGGCAGTTTCTGGAACTATATATCACGTGTGCATGCATCCATCATATATTAGTATGAAGAAAGACTATCGTTGTTGGCTTTTTCTATGGTATAAAAAAATATCTACGAGCGAAGTTTATTCCACGCATTTTTAACAACAATCCAGTTTTATCGAAAACGGATTTTGATCAAATTTCGTAGAGTTACTTGAGTTTACGTCTTCAATAATACTGTATAGTTCATATTTCTCAAAAAATGAATATAAGGCTAGTTTATTCTAGGCAACTTTAACAATAATTCCATTTTCTCAGAAACGGCTATAACGATTTTGATCAAATTTCGTACAGTTACTTAAGTTTACGTCTACAATAATACTGTATAGTTCATATTTCCCAAAAAATGAATATAAGGCTAGTTTATTCTAGGCAACTTTAACAATAATTCCATTTTCTCAGAAACGGCTCTAACGATTTTGTTCAAATTTCGTACAGTTACTTGAGTATACGTCTTCAATAATACTACGTATTTCATTTTTCCCAACGAATGAATATAAGGCTAGTTTATTCTTGGTCAACTTTAACAAAAATTGGATTTTCTAAAAACAGGCTCATACGATTTTCATTTTCTAAAGATAACTAAACGACGCATTAGTATATGAGGAAGTTTGTACAATGTATGTTATACCGATTTTTAGGCGCGTTTCGCTTAATATAATAAGAAAATCGCAGAAATGAATCCCGTACGCCAATCAGGGGTACCACTTCACTGGGGACAAAAATTAAATTTTCGTCACATCTCGTAAAGTATTCCTCAAATCGAAATATTTTTCAAGTAAAAGTTGTAGAGCTGGTAATGTAGAGTATTTCTTTCCCTATATATTTTTATCGCAGGAGTAGCCGTTACCGAGAAAATCAAACAAGAAAGTCTTAAATCGATTTGAAAATTCGCCTGTAAAGAATGCTATTTCATTCAGATTTTCTCGTGAAAATTAACCAAATTTGTTTGTAAAAATCCGTTTCCAAGCGCATTAAATTCAAATAGTATGCAGACCAATAATTTAAGCCTCAATAGTGTGCTTATTTGCCTCAACACACGTTAATAATGTACTATATAATGAATTTACCTACGAAAAAGGGAATATTCCAGTATTAAATTGAAAAAAGATACAATTGCTTTGATTAAATAGTTATAAACGCTTCCCACACGCGCAGGTAATGCTGAATAATCATCATCAACTATTTACGTTTCCATGTATAAAGTTTGACGTTGCTACAACGCAATTTCGACGCTTAAACAAAATTTAGAAGCGAATAACGTTATTCTTTTGTCTATCTGAAAGCTCAATTGAGTAAGCAGAAGGTATAACAATGAGGGTCGCCATTGGCAACGCCCGGAAAATGGACGAAAAATCAACAAAACACGAATAACACCGTGCATTTCCGAAAACTTCGACTTTTTATAGCATGTAAACATCGCGAGAATAAGAAGGAACTCTTAACCGTCGAATAAAGCAAAAACGAAGAAAATCGGTCCATATTTACGTATTTTTACGAACGAAATAAAAAAACTTTGCACTCTGAAAAATATAAAAATCAATTAGTATATGGGAAAATAATTATTGAATTAAACAAACCCCAAAATATTTTTATGTCCGTATTAAAAGTATCATTTAATAAAAACACAGTAGACACGTAGAGTACAGAAAAACACCATAAAATTAGTCTCGTTATCGCGAAATTATAGCAGACGTAAACGCAAGCAACGTTGTCAACAATTAGAAAATTTTCAACATAGCAACCGGAACCTGACGCCTTCAAGAATAAATTTAAAAGCGAAAATACAATTTTCTCCTAAACTACGGGTTTTATCAGAAAACCTTTCGAACAAATCTTGTAGGAAATTAAATTCTCTACAACTTTGGTAATAGCAAATTTTTGGGTAGATTGAGTTTTAAGGGAGATATTTAAGAAAAACGGAAAGATCACAAGGGCGAACGGTCACTTCCTGTTGGGAGATTACAACCAAAACTTTTTCAGGTCTTTGGTTGTCGATAAATAACTCGGATATAAAGTTTCGTCCCGATGCGTTGATTAGTTTCGGCGTTTCGTGACTTAGAAACATTGTAGTACACAAGAATCATGGTGAATAACAACCACATGTATGTATGTATGGAAACGGGTACCGTTTCCATGGCAATAATTCATTCCTCTCGTATCTTCTTTTTTGATTGAATTACGGTTCTACTCGCTACAGAGAAATGCTCGACTTCTTTATCAGGATGGCAAACAACTGCGTCTCGAAACGTTTTAAAATATGGTTCGCATTTTTTGCTCTGAGAAGCCACTGAAAATGAAAACATGACAGTCTAGCTGTTGCTTAAAGAGCGTGAGGTCGGGAAAAGTGCGAGTTTTTACAGGTTTTCGGCCATTTTCTGGTGAAATCGGGCATTTCCCGCCAATATCCGGGCGTATCCGAAGGAAAACGTAGTTATTCTTCTGTTTTAGCCCTAAAAACGACGGATAATCTAGGATTTTTGGCTTTCCTGCGCGCCGAACGGGTTAAATCACGTTTTTCCCGCGTTCCACCGATTTAAACCCTGAAAAAACTCGTTTTATTCAGAGAAATCGGGCTTGACGTGTTAGCTAACTGTAAAATATAGTTTTTCCTACGTTTTAAGCGAGAAAAACGACGGATTTCCGGGTTTTTCTGACATCCTCATCAGTTTAAATGCTTCATTCAGATAAATCAGCGTTCGTATGTTAGCTGGTGGCAAGTTTTTAGGCGTTACAAGGCAGAAATGGAGGTTTTTATTGGTATATCGGCCGAATCGGCCATTTTGACGAGCGCGTCGTTTATTTATCGGCCATAGAAACGGGAGGAACAAAAGGTGAGCGTTATTCTTCTAGGTTTTTATGCGGTGATTCCACTATTCATTTAAACGTTATTTACGTTCCATTTTAACGGTAATTTTGCCTTTAAAGTCAATCTTTTTCAGCGTTCATACAGTTAAGAAGGTTAACAAAACAATTAACGATTAAAATTATCAGTTGAGAAGTTTTTTTTTTTCAAAGTGTTACGCAACTATTAGTTGAGGAGACGCTCAACAGATGGCGTTGCCGCATTCGAGGTAGATAAAACCTACATTTTAGATCGCGCCGGCGACGAGAATTGTCGCAAATTCCTGGAACAAGGGTAATTAGACGGAGCAAACGATTTAATTCAAGCGAAAAATATTTTTTTTAATCCTGGAGTTCAATTTAGGATAGATTTATTCGCGAAAATGGATTACTGCGACATTCCGCCGATCAGAAGACTGTTCTACTTTTTCAACATGGTATTCGCGGTACGTAAACATTATAGGGATAATTCTCAACGCCAAAACTCTTGAGACTAATGATCAAATAATAACAAAACCTCATATTTAAGATTTTTATAAGTAAATGAAGATCTGAAAAGATTTCGGGATTAATTACTGCACCGGAAGTTGATTTTATTTAATTCTTGAAGTTTTTATCGAATATCTCCCTAAAAGATCAATTAACGTAAACACTTGTCATTAACAAAGTTGTAGGGAATTTTATTTCCTACAAGTTTTGTTTGAAACATTTTTTCATAAAATGATTAGTTTGGGAAATATTTTGATTTTTATTCTTATTTTACGTTATAAACGTGTCCCTGAAATTTGATTCCGTCGTTATGACAAAATGTTTTAATTGTTGTCGCGCCTGTGCACGTTTTAATATAGCCCTCTGATTGCCATTAAAAGCACTGAGCTTGTTGCCACGGCGGCCGATTGTTGGTACCCAGAAAAACTCCCACTTTTTCCGATGACAAATTAAAAATTCGGGCTTAAATCTAGACGGATTTGAATTCCGTCTTCGACAGTAAGAAACGGCAATGCATTGGCTTTCTGATGGTTTAAGTCCGGAGTACGTATCTCGACGGGAAATGATTTAAAAACGCAAATATGTAAACCTCTACACCATATTTAAGTGCATTTCTCACCAAAACGGCCCTTAAAAATGTAAATTTTCGCAATTCAGTATTTTTGCAATTATTTACGATCAAAAACCTATAACCGTGCATGATTTCAAGCCTCTAGCTCGTATAGAAGTGCCTCATAATTTATGTATTTTTTTTTTTTAAACATAGGCTTCGGGAGTGGGTCTGACCATAGTCGGAGCTTTGGTGACGTCACGACTCTCGTCATCGGCGGCTTCCTCGTTTCTCCCATTGGCCGTGTTGGCGCCACCGGCGTTCATAATATTACTGGGAGCGGTTTCGCTGTTCTGTTCGCTTTTTTCGTATTCTCTGTGCCGAAAAAAGGACAAGAACGGAAGGAAAAGAGAAGGGGCGAACGCAGAGAGGAAGAGGAGGAGGGAGAAAGTGGAATTCGACCCGGAAAAGAAAACCAAAGCGTTTGTGGTAATCACTAAGATGGGTTTGTGTATGTGACCGAATCTTTAACGCGCCATAACTCGAAAACTAATCATCAAATCTGCACTAAACTTCGTATTTAAGTTAATTATTAGTAAACGAAGACCTGTCAAAGTTTTGGTTCAAATCGGTGAACCGAAAGTGACTGTTCATTCCTGTCGATTTTCAGTTTTTTCGAAATATCTCCCTTAAAACCCCATTTTTGTAAACGGTTGTTATTGTAAAAGTTGTAGGAAATGTAGTTTCCTACGAGATTCGTTCGAAGCTTTTTTTCGTAAAACCGACGGTATACGAGATATTTTGATTTTTTCCCAAGTGTCACGGATTTTTCTTTTCATAACTGTTGCCATGGTAACCAATACAATATATTGTACATACTACGTATATGTTAATATGTACAGGTTGATTATAAATTCCTAGAAATTAAAAAAATAATAATGATAAAAATACAAAATATATCAAATTCGAACAAAATAGTATAACAATACATCCTGTTAAAATCGTAACAATGCGAGGTTTATTTACTATAACCATCATTGTTTGTGTAATTTCACGTTTCTACGGTTACCAAACATGGACAGGTTTATAAAAAATTTAAAAAATTGAAACCAAAATACGATTTATTAATATAACTACGAGGTCAACACTGCAATAATGCGTTTTATTATCGTGGACTGCCATTGTTGACAAAATTTCCCGTTCCGATGAAAAAATTTTAATCGATTGTTGCAAAAACAAGAAATTTAAATCAAAACTTTGAAATACGTTTAAATACATTTCAATAATATTTAAAACCGAATGCGAAAAGAGAAAGCGCTTTTATCGGTTCAATTGTTTCGTTTTTTAATTCCGTCGCCGTGGTTAGCGTGAAATTCGATCGATTGTTCAAAAAATAACAATGGGAAACCTTTCAAAAAACTACAAATTTTAAATAAATGCACAAAAATAACGTTTAAACATTAAAGTACCCGAAACATTTCATTGATTAATGTCGACAAACTTCCGTTTTTGTTAATAATGGTTTCATCGTCGGAAAATCAACAATTGGAAAGTTTTTTTAAAATAACAAAATAATTAAATCTATAAAAAGGTTTAAAATGTAAACATTTATCTCAAAATAGAGCGGAATTCGAAAACTAGAACAGCTTCGGTAATTATTATTATGAAGAGTACGTATGTATGTATGTGACCGAATCTCACAAACTAATCATCAGATCAGGACAAAACTTTATATTTAAGCTTCTAATTAGTAAACAAAACCCTGGAATGATTTTGGCCTTGATCGTTCCACGGAACGTGGCCTTTCATTCTTGTCGTTTTTTCGTTTTTTCGAAATATCTCCCATAAAACTCCATTTTTGTAAATAGTCGTCAGTACAAAAGTTGTAGATAATGTTCTTTTCTACAACTTTTATTCGAAACATTTTTTTATAAAATCTACAGTTTAAGAAATATTTCGATTTAAACCTATTAAACTTCACAATTTCCGCTAGTTTCACTGTTACAGCAGCATTTGTTTGTTGTTACATAAGGTCGCTATGGTTACGTAAACAAACGTATGTGCAGACCCTATTTTTCGTTTCAGTACGCCGCCATTTTTTCGGTGGTCGCGATGGCGGAATTGGTCACTGGTTCGGTCTCATTGTCGGCTAGAAAACACTACAACAGGGCACTGAGGGAGGCTATGGAGGATTCCCTTTTCACGTACCCCAACGACAGCGGCGCCAGGAATCAGTGGGACGCCATGCAGCAGAAGGTGAAAACTTTATATGTACACATATATATCTAATAAACAAAATATGTCTGTCTGTCTGTGGCAGCCATAACTCATCAGAGAATAAAGTTAGGAGATTGAAATTTTTACTGCAGCTTCAGGTTGATCATATGAGTCGCAGTGCCGAATATAATTCAAATCGGCCCAGGAGGTCGTGACCCAGGAGGTCACGGATCGGTCGGTCAAAATTTCAGTTTCTTGAGGATATCTCAGCAACCATTGGACCGATTTTGATGAATCCTACGCCAATATCGATGTTTCGATGATGTACATTTTCTAGCTGAAAATGGACTAAATCAGTCCACTGGTTCGAAAGGTCTTAATGTAATGGCCGGTTCAAGTTTTGGTTTTTTTTAGTATATCTCAGCAACAAATTGAAATAGGTTTTTAAAAATATAAATTTTTCATCAGTTATTTCTGTAAAACATTCCGTATCTTACGTAAAAATTGTTGTTTAAATTGTTATTTCATTGAAATATTTGTTGTTTTTAATTGAATTATCTTCTAATCTAACATATAAAGGAGAATGTTTGTAAGTTTGTTCGCTTTGAATGCTTTAAATACGAGATAGGGAGGGAGAGAGATGGATGGTAACGGAAGTGGGATATATATACATATATATATAAATTCTATGTCTGTCTGTGCACGCAATATCTAAGGAAAAATTAAACTAATAAACTTAATATTTTCAGGATATAGTGGGCTATATGTTCCCTAAACATGACGTAAATTTAGCGTGTCTAGGTTAACCCGCTGATGATTAACTTGTTTTATTACATCATAAAGCTATCCTGAAAATTTCGTCAAATAAGGTTCGGTCATTTTCGAGATATTAAGCTTCAAAAAACGTTACACACAAAGTTTAGTTATAGTTTAGTTATAGTTTAGATTACAGATATTGGTTTTTTGGCGGGGAATAATCCCCGCATTCCAAAAATTTCCTAAAAATGAATAAAAAATTCGACCTATCCACCAATGCAAACATCTGGCTTTTATGATAATTTTGAAAGTAAAAATTGCTGGAATGGTACAAATGTATATTCTCCTTTAATGGGTTGATTTTATCGAAATAAATAAAAATAAAAAGGATCAACTTCGTTGAAAACGTTTGATCCAAAAGTTGCAGCTGAAAAAACTGACATTCCATAGCTAAACTCGTTAATTTATGGCGATTTGAATCGCTTAAGGATAATAATGACCGCTGCCGTCATCTATCGGCAGTTTCTGGAACTATATATCACGTGTGCTTGCATCCATCTTATATTAGTATGAAGAAAGACTATCGTTGTTGGCATTTTCTATGGTTTAAAAAAATATCTACGCGCGATTAAAATCCATCCTTTGCGTTGCTAATAAACAGAAACCGTTGTCTCGTAGCAACAAAAATAAACTTTGTTCTTTTCTTCGTAGAACCATCCAAGTTTCGAGTTCGTACCATGTTTCTAAGTAATTTTAAAATTCAAATGAAAAATAACCTGCACTCGTTCCTATGTTATTCAAATGAAAAAAGAAAATATTTTTAGAAATTATAAAGGTCGATCGAATCGGTATTAAAACCTGACCAAAACACTTAACTCTTTATTGCGATTGAAATGACACCTTCCACCTTTTCCTACGTAGTTGCAGAACTATGTAAAAACACGTACAGACACTTTATTTTATAGATACACAAGATAAAAGATTCAATGTCTGTCTGTACACGCTATATCTCCTGAACCCTTTAACGGAGACAATTCAAATTTCAGTCTGCGGACGATTCACACACAGCGATTCGACCATGGGACGTTTCACCCAAAGACGTTTGACCCAAAGACGTTTGACCCACGAGAGTTTTCACCCAAGGGTTTTTCGCCCACAATCCAGTTCACCCAAATACTGTTTCAGCCAATGATATTTCCCCCATAAGTTCTTTTAAAACATCTGAACTCCCTCTGTATCATATTGTAATCTTCAAAACCGTTAAATCAGCGGAAGTCGAGAAAAATTTTCAAATAATATTTATTAAATTTCATCCCATTTATTTAATTTATAAATGAAACGGAAAACGAAAGAAATGTTCACATTCCAACATAATGAACTCCTGAATTATGTATCCGTTTAAGGAATTTCAAATTAACTACTGCATATTAGGTGTTTGAAATACTGCCACAATATCACATAAGATAACACGTAAAAACGGACTTTTTGACATATGACTTTAATTCTTTCTCTGATTAGAATTAGAAAGAGTTAACTTAAGATATATAAACCAAGTCTGTCTGTAAGCGCATCTAAATTGTTGAAACCAATGTAATGATTGTGCTTTAAAGAAATAAATGTATCTGCATTTATTACATTTTAAAATCAAAACATTGTCAATTATATATTGATTTAAAAATATAATTGGGAATGTGTATGTTGAGTCCCTAAATCAACCCTGAAAATATGGCGGCCGTAGCTTAAAAATTTACCTAGATATTTATTGATCACAAACAGACGGATTTTCACGAAATTTGATATTAAGGACTTTCAATCAAATATAATAAGAAAATCGCAAAAATGAATCACGTACTTCAATCAGGGGTACCACTTTACTCGTGACAAAAAATTAAATTTTCGTCATATCTCGTAAAGTATTGCTCAAATCAAAATATTTTTCAAATAAAACTTGTAGAACAGGTAAAGAGGAGTATTTCCTTTCCTATATATTTTTATCGTAGGAGTAGCCGTTATCGAGAAAATCAAACAACAAAGTCTTATATCGAGTTGAACTTATTTCTTGCATGGTTACTTCATTGTTGCTAACATAAACAATCTCACAAACAAACGTTTAATTTCCCTACGTGTGCATGTAATATTTTAAAATAGGAAGAAAATGGATTATTTATGATGAAGAAAAGAACTTTAAAACGCTATTTCCCTTAACTACAGGTATACTATAATTTCTTTCTAATACTCCATTGCACGAAACGCGCCCATTTGTGACACGTTGTACACTTTCCTAACTTGTTTTATTACATCATAATGCTATCCTGAAAATTTCGTCAAACACGGTTCGGTCATTTGCGAGATATTAAGCTTCAAAAATCGTCACACACAAAGTGACACTTTTATATACATTGTTAGTTTAGATTACAGATTATTGGTTTTTTGAGTCGGGGAATAATCCCCGCATTCCAAAAATTACATAATTTGAAAAAAAATATAAAACATCAATGATAAATTAACGACGCAAACATCTGGTTTTATGATAATTTTGAAAGTAAAAACTACTGGAATAGGACAAATGTATATTCTCTTTTAATGGGTTGATTTTATCGAAATAAATAAAAATAAAAAGGATCAACTTCGTTGAAAAGGTTTGATCCAAAAGTTGCAGCTGAAAAAACTGACATTCCATAGCTAAACTCGTTCATTTATGGCGATTTGAATCGCTTAAGGAAAATAATGACCGCTGCCGTCATCTATCGGCAGTTTCTGGAACTATACATCACGTGTGCATGCATCCATCATATATTAGTATGAAGAAAGACTATCGTTGTTGGCATTTTCTATGGTATAAAAAAATAAATACGCGCGATTTTAATCCATCCTTTGCGTTGCTAATAAACAGAAATTGTTGTCTCGTAGCAACGAAAATAAAAATTAAATCAAAATATCTCTTTTAAAAAATCGGTTTTATATAAAAACGTTAAGAACGAAAATTGTAGGTAATTGTATTTTCTACAACTTTGATAATGACGAACATCTGCGAGTTTCGAGTATTTGAGGAGATATTCGGTTAAAAAATAACGGGAATATACACGTATAGTTCAATATACTCCCGATAGATAGCGAGGCGGTCAATAATTTTTCTTACGCGCTTGAAATCGTCTTAAATAAATGAATTTTGGCGACGGAAATTCTATTTTTTCAGCTGAAGTCATGGAATTTTATATTTATTATTTTTAATTATTTCGATAAAATCGCCTAATTTAGGGAGAATTATACATCTGTTCCACTCCAATAGCTTGTACTTTCGAAATAACTATTAAAACCAGATAAAATTTGTCAGAAAATCCAGTAATCCATCGTAAAAATATTTGGATGGAAGTGGTGTCTGATATGCCAATTTGATCTCCATCAATAACTTGAAAGATCGAACCTTTATTCCCGTTGATATTTCAATGGACATTACACTAGTAAGGTTTTAAAGGAGAAATATAAGACTCTGTTTCCCATTAAAAGCTTACCCATATGAAAGCATTAAGCCTGTTGCCTAGGCAGCTGATTGTTGGACCCAGAAAAATTACCACTTTCTTCCGATAAAAACTATAAATTTACGCTAATTCTAATCGGATTTGAATTCTGTCTTAAAAAGTAAGAAACTACAATTTATATCCAATCCGACAGTTTAAGTCTCGAGTTCGTATCTTGACGGGAAGTAATTTTAAAGTGCAAATATAAAAACCTCTACACCAATTTACGTTTTCTTATGGGCCAAAAATGGGGCAAAAAGGGGTCAAAATAGCCCCTCAAAGTGGGAATTTCGAAAGTTTCGGATTTTTTCCTTCGGCTGTGACTAAAAACCTATAATCCTACCAAATTTCAAGTTTCTAGCACATCAGGAAGTGCCTCAATTTTGTATCTTGCCAAAGTGGTTACAAACCGCTATATATACCTATATATATATATCGAGTGATGTTAATATAAAAGTTATTAAAAAATAGCTTACTATCCTGTCCTATTCTACGAGCATTTCAAACTAAAGACGCTAAAATTACAATTTATAACAATTTTATATTTATTCTAACGGATGTTACGATGTTCCACACGTTTCTGCCAAATTTTATTCATCTAGCACCTCTAGAAATGCATTATGTATTGATTTAATTGTTTTAAAATTTATGAATTTTTAATGGCCAAAATAATAATCTATACTCTAATTTTTAATGTTAATTTCGGCTGAAACACCATTCTCTTTATGAAAATACTATTATAATGCCCATTGAAATATCAACCGAAGAATTACAGATAGGTAGATAATTATTATTTTCATTTGAAATAATTAATATCACACTTTTACATACGAAATATTTTGTCATATACAACATTTCTAGTGAATATTCTGTTGTTGACAGAGGTCTAACAATGGAATTGGTAGCCAAGGCAACATTCTGTTAAAATGGCAATTTTTCCACAAAATATGTGAATTAAACGTATAAGATGAGCGACTTCGAATTGCATGCGGAAAAAGACGAACAGAATAAGAAACTTTGTAATTTTTTCTTCAGAATGGTTCACATCCGAAGATCGTAGGTTAATTCCTTCTAATTTTAATTTCCAAAACAATAAAAGCCTGCATGCCAAAAAATGGATTTTTACGTGTTACCTTACGGAAAATGGAAATGTCTTCCTTGGAGTCGAACCCAGGACTTTTTTGGAGATTTATTTTCGTCTTTACCTTAAAATATGTTAATCAAGCATCCTTGCCAAATTTCAATCTTCTACCTATTCGGGAAGTTTGTTAAAAAATGCTCTATATCGGCCATCGTGACCAACAAACAGAACTGGGCTATTACAGTATAGAATTCAGCTCCCTAGTTCCTTTGAAAGTACGTAAACATTTGTCCATTTGTTTAACTTTAATGAATTCTTAACGGCCGAATAAATAAACATTTTCGAATTTTCATAATCCCGTTTTCGTTATTTGGTCAATTCTACAGTTAGAAAAAATTTCAGCATCGTATCGCACTTAAAAGTACCTAAACAACGAAAAGTTTTAAATGTTATTATTTTTTAAAGGCCAAAAGAATAAACAATTTTCTAATTTTCGATTTTTGATGCCGGTTTTGCCAACAGACCTCTCTAAATACTAAATTTCAAGTTCATTTAAAAGTGCCTCATAATTAGTATCAGAATAGTCAATATATTATAGAGATACACAGCTTAATTAAACCAATGAAAAAGGATTAATATTCTCCTGCATTTATATCAATAGGAAGCATATTACATTACCATAGCAACCCAAACCCAACGCAATTTTAAATGCGAAACATTATTGTATATCATAAAGTTCGAGTACATTGGACATCTTTGTTATTTTGCAGAAAAACAAAAAAGTGTAAGAGACCAAAGTTGTTTGCAATAGGCTACTTTTCGGCTGAAATGTTGAAATTTTTCGTCTAGGACCTTCCTTTCGGCCGGTACATTCTTGGATCATCAGTGGTCTCCTTGCTCCAAACCCACACAGCCACTTTACCACTGATGAGCCAAGAGTGTAGCGGCCGAAAGGAAGGTCCTAGACGAAAAATTTCAACATTTCAGCCGAAAAGTAGCCTATTGCAAACAACTTTGGTCTCTTACACTTTTTCGTTTTTCAGCAAAATAACAAAGATGGCCTATATACTCGAATTTTTGGGACACCCTGTATAATGCATTTTAATATAAATTTCTATAGACTATTATAAGGCCTTTGATATCTCAACCAATGTTATATAATATCTTAATCCTTATAAAACCCTTAAACTATCGTTTGTAGCTTTTTGTACGATTCACATCACAAAACTTTTGACAACGCCGACTTTGGAGCCACCTGGCTGTAAATCTGTGAACTATAAGGGAAATCCAATTGTTGGAATGTTTGTCGGATGAAATGGACTACCAGACCCAAAAACAATTTTTCAAATCTCTCTTCAAATAAAAAATATTTGACGTACACAGACAGACTGTTTTTTTTTAAACAAATCAACTGTTCTTTTAAATATATCAATATATGTTGATGTTGTTAACAAAATATCGTTGAGGAATTAAAATTACACTTCGGCAGCGCACGCAACGCTATAAACAATTTAAAAAAATATCATAGCAACAGAAACGATTTAACAAATTTAGAATAAAAATCAAAATATCTCTAAAAATATCGGTTTTACAATAAATTGTTTCAAACAAAACCTGTAGTACATCAAATTCTCTACAACTTTTATAATAAAGAATATTTATGTAAATTGAGTTTTAGATGAGATATTTGGAAAAATCTGATGTGGCCAACACATGACTTTCTCCATATTTGGAGTATAGACATTTAAATTATTATGAATAGCATTATAAGGCAAAATTATTATTTCGTATCGTAAAAGAATACAGTCGTCCTTATTGCCGTAAATTATATTTTGAATATGTTTACAGAATTCACTGCTACATGGTGGTGGCACTGTACACTGGAAATTTATGAATAAATAAATTATCTACTAAATGGATGGTTCTACAAAAATTTGTTTCAAACAAAACTTGGAAGAAATATTATTCTCTACAACTTTGGTCCTCACGAAGAATACCAGTAATGATGTTTTTTAAGGAGATATTTGACAGAAACAGAAAAAATCGATTATTTATAAATAATTCCTAAACAATAACTGCTATGGAAAATTGTTTGAAATAAAAGATTTAGGAAATTATATTTTATACATTTTTTGTGATGGTCATTGTATAAAATAATGATGTTTTAATGGAGAAATATTGCAAAAACCAAATCGGGTTTCGAATAAACCTCGACTTCCTGTTAACCGTTATTGTCCAAAAATTAATCAGTTCTTTGCGCTCATGCTAAAGTGTTATATATGAAATTTGGTAATAATATGACAAGTACTTCTTGAGTTAGAGCGCCCACAATGACATACATCCATCAAACAAAAACATTACTACTGTAAACTTCCACTTCCGGTTGAGTAATTTGAACCAAAACCTTTTCAGATACTTAAGACACTAATATTTAACTTAAATATAAAGTTTTGCGCTGATCTGATAATTAGTTATCGAGTTATAGCGCCCACAAAATCCTACCACATACATAAATCTTTAAAAATACCAAATACGGCCTACTTAGAGGAATAAAATGGAATACATTTATGTTTAAATGAACATGTATATTATTATTATATTACTAGCTGAATTGCTCGGCTTTGCTCGGGAAAGAGCTTTCTTTTAAGTGGCAAACGATTTTTATCGCTCGGGGCAAACGTTCCCCATTCCTTAATTACGTGAGGCTTACATTAACATTTACTATTTCATGTGTTGTATTGTAAAGTTTTACCATTAATATAATCACACAATGTCTTACTTAATATTCACATGGATAGATGCACCAAAGCCTTTAAGGCAGCAATAAAATTATGTGGATTATGTCAATACTATTAGCCAAAACGTAAACAATAAACAACATCTTGGTTACCGAACAAATGTAAGTAGATGTATGGATTTATGTTGCGATAAATCTTTCAATGTTAATGGTAAAAGATGAAAATGTTCTAATATTCCTTAAAAATCATTTGACTCACTTTAAAAGTATTCATAGACTATATTTAGGCATATCTTGGCGTTAGCTATTCTTCCTCTACAGCGTAACACGGCGTGGATTTTACTCGCATTAATCTTTACGTTGCTATCTCCCTTTGAAGAGAACAATTAGGAAATTTAGCTTTGTTGCCGCCTGGAAAATGGACATCTAAACCGATAAATTTTGCGCTTAAAGGAAAATTTCAAGTGATTTAGCATGTAAAACGACAAAACATGAACAGAATTAAAATATTCAGTCTTTCTTGCGTAAAATAATCCATTTCCCGTGACCGTAAGTTAATATTTAGGTATATTTATATCCACATCAGTGAAGGGCTGCATGGCATTTTGGGGTTTCTCCACACCATTTCTCATGCATTCTTATGGAAATGATATTTTGTTGACCCCATGGGTTATAAGAGACCCCACGGCCTGCAAACCTAGACCAAGTTCTTCCTTTGGTCCACAGGACGGCCCATGAAACTTTTGAATTAAATAGCTTTAACGGTGTACACACTAAAATATGTATATTATATATTTGCAGCTCCAGTGCTGTGGTGTGTTCAACCCTGGCGAATGGTTGAGCCATCCGACGATGACGCAGCTCCCGCCATCTTGCTGCGAGGCCGAGACCGTCCTTCCTCCCTCTCCCACTTCCCTCCCCCCTCCGCCTCCCCCCTTGCACCCCACCTGTTCGTTCCTCTGGGGACACGACGTCTTCCATTCCGGATGCTTCAGGAAGATCAGGAAGGTCGTGGATTCGGCCACGGTCACGATCGGGGGCGTGGCGGTCGCTTTGGGAGTCGTCAAGGTCAGTGCGTTCATGGAGGACGTATAACTACGTTCAATTTCGCTGTGATAAGCAGAGGGCGGATTTTGCCCTAAATGCCTTTTCCCATGCTCAGAAATTTAGGCTTATATAAGTCCATTTTAGGTCATTACGATGACAATATGCTAATTTTATTGCGCCTATAATTGCCTATTTCATTGGTCAGTGCCTATTTCATGGATGAGAGCCTATAAATGCATTTTTGACCGATATTTCTCTGCTTTCAGAGAAGACACGTTTTAAGAACGTATCGGTTTAACTGCTAATAGTGGACATGCAGTTATCTAAGAAATAAACATTGCATTAGAAGGCTTTTAGAGTTTGTCTTTCGTAAATGTATGCCATGTCAACAGTGTAATTTCGTACGCGGACAAGATTTATGGAGCTGTGGTAGAGGCATTCCAAACCGGCCAAATACTATCGGAATTTATTTCATCCTGTGATCACGTATCGAGTAGCGCAACGAATTTGCAGCAACAATGCTGCATCAAACGCAGTAATGTCGCCCCCTAGTGGAATCGATAGGAACAAAAAGCTGGAGCAAGTCCCCGGTGCAGATGGTCAAGCAGTTTTCGTTAAATTGCAGCGGGTATTCCAGCGAAACCCTGGGTGGAAAGCGATATCAGAGGTTGCAGATGTTTTAGAAGGGGGCAGTACAGTCGCAAATGAAGGCGAAATAAGTGCAAGTGAACTTGGCTTTGCCCAGTTACTTCCTGTGAAGTTGAAAGAAGTTTTTCCCAGTATAAGAACATTTTAACCGACAAAAGAACAACGTTCTATATCGAAAACCCAGACAAATATTTGGTAATTAATTGTGACGTAAATCCCGACTGTGACTGATTAGCAAAATGGAAATAAAACGATACTTTCACTGCCTATTTTGGTGCCTATTGTAGCTTATTTTGCCTTCTTAAGTGCCTATTTTTTCCTATTTTAGTGCCTATTTGCCTGCCTTTTTAAAAGGTTTTTAGTGCCTATGGATCCACCCTTTAGTGATAAGGTATGCTGAGCTGTGGTACTCTGCTACGCCAGCCTTTTCGAATCTGGGATGACGTGCTTGGCTGTGATAACCTCTGGTAAGATTCGCTGAGCTGTGCCAGGCTAACCAAGGACTTCAGAAGTTGTACTACTGTCCGATTCAAAAAGACGTGAGGTCGAGATGTTTTGTTTCTTCCCCAACTTGGTAGCAATGCGACCCCTACGTATAATATATCATTTCAAAGACCGATTACTGTACTTTTCTGTAGCATAAATAAGTATATATTTTCTTATAATTGATCAGAATTTTTTTGAAGGTGAAATGTTTGGAAAAACGTGTCTTTTTGGGCACTTCGGACCATTCTGCCACTTTTGACTTACTCTGTAAAAAAAACTAATAATGCTACGATAACCAAATTTCATTTTAATATTAGGTGGACTCTTAGGAGCAATCCTGCGACGTTTCATTACATTAGCATATTCGGTTTACTATAAACAATAGAAAACATAAAAAATTGAACTCATCACTCAATTTTTTTTGGCTATGAAAATTACATTCTCTTTGTAAAAAAATATCTACATTTCTATGATCTTAAATTTTGCTTAAAGTTAATATTTTAATTTAACGGTGGTTAATTTCATTGCTGCGTTGCCACATAGGCTCGCCTCAGGTGCTCTGCGTCTGCCGCCCAGTCCCAAACGCCGCTGCTGTGGTCGCGTGGTCACAAGCACGTGCGGGCACGAGAGACGCTCGGCAACACCGCTTTCAACTAAATTAATACCTCGCAGATAAAAAGCATTTTTTAATGCGTAACATACAGTTTCATTATTCTTGGATCACAGAAACGTAGATATTTTTTTACAAAGAGGTTGATATCATTTTCATAGCAAAAAAATAAAAATTGAGTGAGGAGTTCAATTTTTTATGTTTTCTATTGTTTATAATAAACCAAATATGCCAATGTAATGAAACGTCGCAGGATTGCTCCTAAGAGTCCAACTAATATTAAAATGAAGTTTGGTTGTCATAGCGTTATCAGTTTTTTTTACAGAGTAAGTCAAAAGTGGCAGAATGGGTCGAAGGACCCAAAAAAAAACGTTTTTCAAAACATTTCACCTTCAAAAAAATTCTGATCAATTATAAGAAAATGTATATTTATGCTACAGAAAAGTACAATAATGGATCTTTGAAATGATATATTATACATAAGGGTTGCATTGCTAACAAGTTGGGAAAGAAACAAAACATTCCGAATGCACGTCTTTTTGAATCGGCCAGTAGGTTGTGCTAGCCTTTGCTAAGCTGCACTAGGCTGTTTATAAGCTTTGAAAAGCTGCACTAGGTTATTTATAAGCTTTGACAAGCTGTACTAGGCTATTTATAAGCTTTGAGAAACTGCACTAGGCTGTTTATAAGCTTTGACAAGCTGTGATAGGCGTTTCTAAGCTTTGCTAAACTGTGATATGCTGTTTATAGGTTTTGCAAATGTGATAGCCTCTGCTAGTGTATGCTATGCCGTTTCAGGCTGCTTATGCGCTATTTATATGTTGCCATAGGCTTTTCTAAGCTGTCCTAGAATTTGCTAGTCCATTTATATGTACTGAAAAGCTCTACAAGTATTTGATGTTATTTATAGACTTTGATGTGCTGTTCCCGGCTGCTTCTGGGCATTGCTAAGCTGTTTATAGCCTTTGCTTAGCTGTAATACACTGTTTATAGGCACTGCTAAGCTGTGATAGGCAGTTCTTGGCTTAGCCAAGCTGTTCTAAGCTTTGCTGAGCAGTGCTAGACTTTGCTAAGCTTTGACAAGCTGTACTTTAATGCTAGAGGCTCTGCTAAGCAATGTTAGGCTGTTTAAAGGTTTTTCTGAGCTGTGCTAGGCAGTTCTAAGCTTCCATGAGCAGTGCCAAGCTGTTCTAAGCTTTGCTGAGCAGTGTTAGGCTTTTCTAGACTTTGCAAAGCTGTGCTAAGCTATGCTAAAGTTTGCTAAGCTGTGCTAGGCTTTGCTAAACTGTGCTAAGTATTGCTTAGCTGAGCTAAGCTTTGTTGGGCTGTGCTAATCTTTGCTGATCTGTTCCAGGCTGTTCCACCAACGAAATCTTTTTTTAAAAATAGAAGGAATAAAAGTCTTCTGGAATCGGACCCATTGAGTTGTTATGGGAAACTAATATTACACAATTATACAGCATAGACACACCTATATATGCATAAAAGTTTTGACTTTCCAATTCGATTTTCAACTGAAGAAAACAGCGTGACAGACGGACATAAAATTCCATAGCGAAATCTTGAAACAGAAGTAATAAAATTGCCTGGAATCGAATCCATGTACTCTTTTGTGGGAATCTAAAATTACAGGATGATACAGCATAGAAGCAACTGTTTATGTTCAAAATTTTGACTTTATAATTCGGTTTTTAGCAGTCGAAAACGGCGTGACAGACGGACAAATAAATTCCATAACAAAGCTATCGGAAATTTGTCTCTTTTAAACAACAATAACAATAAATTCTTTTTCTTTTTAATTTTAAAACAGATACTGTTGGCAATATTCGGCCTGCTCCTAACGCGGGCCGCGGTGAGGCGCCACATGATGGTTTGACTAGAAAAAAGCGAACGTCGGGACCCGCATTGGAGAAGGAGAGCCAGAAAGGAACACAAAGTCTCCGAGTCTCGCGGTTTCGACAGCGCTCAAGAAGAAGACAGAGTTTGAAGAAGTCAAATGTGAAGTGAAATTGAACAGAAAAACACAAACAGTTGAATAACGTTTGTTTTTTCCATTACAACAACGTGAAAAATGAATATATTCGTATATATAATGGACACACTATGAATAACATTAACAAAACCAATGAAATTATTAAATAAAACATATAAAATTGAAACCCAATGTAAAAATACGGAAGTGTTAATTTGGCTGCAATAACACCATCATTGTTGCGTCCATTTCGGTTGTCATGGCCAACAATGAACTTGCTCGATTGTTGCAAAGTCGACAATCAAAGTGTTAATCGAAATATATGACTCGAACAATAGGATAATACCATCCTAAGAGTTTTCTTCCTAAAAGTAACTGTAGCTGTTACGTTTTTCTTCAGTTGCTTCGGATACCTGCGTGAATATTTGCTCGATTGTTGATGCAAACGTTAACAATGGGACACCTTTTTCGTTTAGCGTGAGCTTTGATTAAATTCAAACGAGAAAAAAACAATTACGGGACAGTTTTTCTCTGCGACTGCTTAAAATAGGCGAAAGATAAACGTCTTATACTGACGCTACTGACGTAGGATATAGTAGAATACAAATTACGAGGCACTTCTAAACGAGTCATAAACTTTAAATTTAGTATTTAAGTAGATCTAGCGGTAACGCCGACCATAAAAATCGAAACGAGGCAAAAAAGTGACATCTCGGACCACTAAATTTACCTTGCATCGTTTTGAATCAAAATTAAAAGAAACATTTTTCGGACAAACGAATTTTCGTTTGCGTTAATCCCAAAATTTAAACAATCATTTCATTGTTTAGGAATTTCTGAGCGTGCTACGATGCTGAAATTTTTTCTAACGGTAGAATTTGCCAAATAACGAAAACGGGATTATAGAAATTTGAACACGTTTATTTATTCGGCCGTTAAAAATTCATAAAAGTTAAACAAACTAATGTTTATGTAATTTCTGTCGAGCTAGGGAGCTGAAAATTTGCAGATAGTTAGAGAATGGCGTTCCAGCGGCAATTAACATAAAAAATTAAAATAAAGTTTATTATTGTGACCGTTAAAAATTCAAAAAGTTCGAACAATTAAATTATCAATATAAATGCATTTCTGGATGTGCTACATCGATGAAATTTGGCCGAAATGCGTATTATTAGTCTAATAATATCATATATCCTCATATAGCCTATGTCAGCATCAATATATTATAGATATATCCAAAACAATGAGAAATATTGTTCAATTTCTAACCCTGAAATGAGGCAAAAAAAATTTAATTTATGCTACGATCTTGCATCGTTGGAATCAAAATTAAAAGAAACACTTTTCGGACAAACGAATTTTCGTTTGTGTTAACTCAGTCACGTTAATTTTTAATAATTTTTCCTTCTGCAACCAAACTGGAACCAGGATTGATGAAGTATTATCAATATTGTTATGCAGATTAAAAACAGTTGTTGTGTAACAGTTACTGTACAACAGTCAAAGTGTATCAATGTGTAACAATCTATGTGTAACAATCAATATGTAACAGCCAGTGTGTAACAGTTATTCTGTGACAGGCAATGTGTAAAATTCAATGTGTAACAGTTAATGTGTAACAGTCAATATGAGACAGGCAAAGTGTAACAGTTATTGTGTAACAGTTATCGTGTAACAATTTTATGATGAGACAGGTATTTACTGGGCAACTTGTATTACAAATTCGTAAGTGTATTAGGTCAACAAGTTTTTACAAATAAAGAGTCCTGAAGACAGCAATACATATGTTCTGCAGGTGTATGCAGTGTGTCTTATTAACGAGAACGCAGGAAGTATTAGTACTAGCAACAAAATTGTTGCATTTCAAATTCAAAATTTCCAACCAAAGCATTTATTATTAAAATACATTAGATCAAGAATATTTCCGATTTTAAATGAAGGTTCGAATGAAAATTTCCCAGGACTCAAGACAAGAAAAGTTGTTCAATTTCCCGGGAAATTTCCGTCGAGAATTCTCCAACCAGAATCCCCAGCTAAGTTAAGTTGATATAAAATTCGTTAAAAAATGTTTTCGAAAGATTTTGGGCAGTACGATATGTTGCGTTTCCTAGATAAATCTTTCTGCGATAGACACTGAAAAGAAACGCTTTATTCGCTATCAAAATACCGTAGAGGAAAAATGATTTTATAACTTACGATAATAAATTCACGGGATTTTTGTGGCTGTAAGTTGGGAATAAAGTACGCAAATAGCGGTGTATAAATATTTTCTGAAAAATGGGGAAAAATAGCGGTCTGGTGATTAAAAACAATTATCCTGCGTGAAAAAATAAAAATTGAGGTAAGTATTTTCCGAAAAATTGGAGAAAAACCAGCACGAAAAATGAAATTTTACAAGAGAAAAAACGTTGAACGACGCTGGTCTCAAACCCCGAGACCATGCATTGTAAGTCCTACTCGTTATCCCCCAACCTACGGTCGCTAGTGAACGTAAGAGCAAAATTACTAGGATTTATTAAGATTGGCCCATTTTTGTACTATTTAATTAATTATTTCTCTTAAACTAAAAGGCGTTGGCCCCTAATTCCGAAATGGTATTTTTTTTTTGACCTAAACTTTTTCACTGGTAGAAGATGAATCAAATCTGAGAGTTACACTCCGTAGCCTCTCCTTGCGAGTATAATTTTTCAGCTGAGAAATGTGTGATGTCGTGCAATATACGTAAAACATTTATTACATTGCGAATGATTCATTTTACAAGCGACACATCTCCTGGGCTGCCATTAGAGCACCCACGAATTCCTACCGACCAACCATCTCTTAAACAACTACTTAATATCACCATCAAGAGGGTTCTGTTTGCCTTTGGAGATAGCGGGATCTTCGTGAGTCTTACACCCGAAGCTTCATTCCCTACACCTTATCCAATTACCCTCCCTTTTGTATCCGCCATTGGTCGTCAGTTCGCTCCGGGTAGCAGATGATATTGGTCTTCTGTGCTGATAGAAACTGACATAATTTGTATTCTTCACGCATTTGTGAGGTTTGCAATATATTTTGTGTTATTAAAACTTTTTTATAAATCCCTAAAATACCAGAATGGATTTAATGAAGGAAATGTTTTTAAAAGTGCGTTTACATATGAAATGCTTTGTAAATTTTTAAACATAAAAAGATACTTTATAAAGGGTATATGTTTACTGAAGAATGTACAAAATGTCCACGGTCAGGCTGAATTTGGGTCAGTTTAAAATAATTCGGGCCTCGGGCTGGGAGGGAGGGAGAGAGAGGGAGAGAGAGGGAGGAGGAGGAGGGAGAGGGAGAGAGAGGGAGGAGAGGGGGAGAGGGGGAGAGAGAGGGAGGGAGAGACATGACATGATGCCGACAGAACATGATGCCAACAGGACGTTAAGCCGACAGCGTGTTACGCCGGCAGGAGATTTCAATGCCAGGACAATTTGCCAATGGACATTTAGCCAAAAGGACGTTTTACCAACAGGACATTTAGCTGATGGAACATTTTGCCAACAGGACGTTTAGGTGACAGGATGTTTAGGTGACAGGACGTTATGCCGACAGGACGTTATGCCGACAGGACGTTTTGCCGACAGGCTGTTTTGTGGACAGGATATGATGCCGACAGTACATTTTGACGACAGGAAGTTTCCCCAGCAGGACATTTTTCTGATAGAACATGATGCCAACAGGATGTTTAGCCGAGAGGACGTTTAGCTGACTGTGCGTTATGACAGCAGGAGGTTTCCATGTCAGGACAAATCGCCAATGCATGTTTAGCCAACAGGACGTTTTGCAGACAGAACGTTTAGCTGACGATATATTTCGCTAACAGGATGTTTTGCTGACTGGTCGTTTAGCCCAGTGGATCTCAACCTTGAGCCTCTGGCACCCCCTTGTACCACCTTTTCAAGAAACCCTGGTCCCATCACGATATAAAAAAAAACCTCAATTTATCTAATAAATATATTTCTGTGTTTATAAGCATTTAAGAAGTACATTAATAATTGGTAGTCACAAAGTAGAAGATCGAAATAAAAAATATTTATTTGGTATTTCCACAAAATTTATTTATTCATTATTTAAAATAAATTTCTGTGGAATTATCAAGTAAATCTTTCTTATTTGGACATTATGAAGAAATTCCATCAAGTTATGCCCGAAACTGTTGTACTATATAAAGGAGAAGGTGTCAGAAAGTCTAACCGATTAGGGAGCCAAAATGTCTTCAGCCGGTCCTGGTCCGACCTAGACACCGGTTTAGCCAACAGGATGCCTTGCTGACGTTTAGTTATGCCAACAGGACATTTAGCTGACATTTCATCTGCAAAATGTACCGTAAGCTGAACAACCTCTCGGCGGACCATCCAGTCAGCATAATGTCCTGTTGGGGAAACATCCGGCCACGTCTACAGTCAGCTGTCTACAAGTGTGTCGGTATGTCATCAAAAACGTATCAACGCTAATGGTGGGCAGTTTGAACATTTGTGACTTTCAGCTATATTCCCAAACCATTTACATAAATCCGTATGCATTAATGTTCAAGACATATGCGATTAAAGTGTGTATACCTTATTTCTGGTCACCCTGTATTTTAAAATGTTTATAAAAAGAATTATATCAAGAATAGCGCCGAAAAAAGGAGATAATTATGTTATACATCTTTGGTAAGGCTGTAAGTGAAATAAGCATTAGTTTAGTAAAGGATATAAAAAATATATATCATACTAGTACCTATTGGATTTAGATTAGTTTAACGGGAATATGTTTTGAATACGAGTTTAACGAATATATTTTTAATAAGGGATGTATGTTGGTTTTAATAACAAATTAAGAAAATTAGTTGAATAACTCGATAAAAAGTAAACTTAGAGGGCTGAAATTCCCAAAGATTAAAAATGGCTGAGGTATAGATCGTTAAAGAGAGAGAGACAACCAGAAATAGGATTTTAGTAATATATAGATAAAAAATATAAATAATGTGAATACTGCATACTGTTTATTTGCATTAAATTCATATCTTCGGTCATTTTGAGCAAGTTTTAATCTTATTTTCCATCTTTAAGCCTTTATTTAAGTGCATATGCGTGGAAATTACCGAGGACCAAGGAATCTTATTATTGAAATGCTAAAAAATTTACCAAAACTCGAGTATAAATTCAAAATTTGAGCAAATTCGAACGAGACTGAGTATTCGACGGTAAGAATATGAATCCTCATTCTTTTTGGCGTGTTCTAGCGGAAATTTCATCTCGATGACTTAATTTTAAGATATTTTAAAGAGTGAAAGAACGAAAGCCTTCGAACCAAAATGGTGATTTTTACGTGTTATCTTACGGGAAACGACATTCATTCTCTAAGAGTCGAACCCGTGATCTTTTTCAAAAATTTTTTTTAGCCATAACGTAAAGATTCATCAACAATGTAATCCTGAGAAATTTCAGGCTTCTAAATTTATCCCTAATCGAGTTATTCTCTAAATTAGAGCTTTATGCATTATGATGACCATTATGATTTTATAATACCGTATATACTCGTGTATATGCCGACTCCATGTATAGTACGACCCGATTTTTTGGTGAACAGACCTGATTTTTTCATATATCTCGTTTATAGTACGACCCCAGCTTTCCACCAGGGTCGATATATTTCGTTTCGATAGCTCGATGGTTACGAGCGAGATATATCGAACGACCTTGATTTTCCACACCACCATAGAATAGACCGTAAATGTCGTAAATAGTATTTCTTGCGAGTACACTAAAATTCGGATAAGTTAAGTATCTTACTCCTAAAACATTTAATAAAAAGTGATATGAATCATGACTGCACAAGATGAAATAAAATTGTTTCAATTCTAGTACGTCTGGAATACGTTCCGCGTACGTAATGGTTCCAACCGCTCATCTGTTTAATAGGTAAGGATAACGGATAAGAAGAAATTACTTTGTCATATTCCACAGTCTTTATTGTTTCTTCAATCACACACCGACCGGTTTCCACTACAAAATCATTCTAATGGTGTTACTAACCGACGTAACACCTTTAGAATGACTTTGTAGTGGAAACCGATCGGTGTGTGATTGAAGAAACAATAAAGACTGTTGAATATTACAAAGTAATTTCTTTTTTCCGAGATGTCGAAATTCCATAAAGTTACGCCGTCTACGATACTTTTAGTCCAACTCGTTCCAATCCATCCCTTGTAAAAAGACGCAAACAAAGATGTACATACATAAAATTCAAGAAAGGAAGTGCCCGTAAATCGTCACTTATATCAAGTATTTCTGAATTTGAAGCTGTATATATATGAAAAAGATTCTACTCTTCACGAAGCAACATAACAACGATAAAGGACCTCACTGTTAAGGTTAGCCTACCATTAGAATGTGTGCGGGTGGCATAACTTCACCGAAAATGCCCGTGAAGATACATGAATTTTAAATCCTCAAATGCATTACTCGTGTATAGTACGATCCCCAATTTTTGCAATAAAAATTTGGTCGTAAAAACTCGTACTATACACGAGTATATACGGTATATAGAAAGATATCTTTGTTAAGGCTGCAAACAGAATATGCAATAGTTTAGTAAAGGATATAAAAAAAATATATATTTTAGTGTGTCTGTCTGTCTGTGACTTTATGCATGCCCACGTCTCTCAACCGATTTCGACCAAATCTGGCAAGACTGTAGGGGACAGCAAGAGGAAGGGCTGCGCGGGGTCTCGAAACTTCAGAGACACCTGGAGGTAAAAATATGAACTAGAAAAGGAGGAAATTTCAATACAAATGGAAAAAAATAATATTATTATTGTTGTTAATATTAAAAAGGTATGTCTTACGTCGAATAAAGAAAGGATTTCCCAAAATATGTCTCTCCGTTACTATGGGAAACACGAGAAAAATAAAGTTTCGATATTTTTCGTATTTTCTGATTCTGGAGCCACCTGGTGGTAAATATATATGAACTACCAGGAAAATCTGAATATTAGAAATTCCTATGTTCGTAATATATAGATACTGAAAATCAAAAAGAAGTTTCTGAATATCTCCGCTGCTTATACAAATAGTTTTCAAATTTTTTTGAATTGTGAATTCCAAACTGCGTAAGTGGAAGTCACGTAATTCAAAATCGCGCAATTCGAAATCGCACAAGTCCAAATCGCGCAAGTCCAAATCACATACAGTAAAACCCCGCTATACGTTGTTTTGCAAATACGTCGCCAACCAATTAAGGAACATGTTCCATTATAAGTAGCGTCGCTTCGCAGATACGTCGTTTGTGAAATACTAAAACCAAAATTTCAGAAATTCCAATTGCGGAGCATAAATTATAACTATAACAATAAAAACCCTATATTCGGCTTTTAATTTAAGTGTTTATTATTATTAATATGAATTAATTTAATTTCGTGTTTATCAATTCGTGTAAAATCAAACTCGGAATAAACATTTGCTGAGCATGTGTATGAGAGATCACGATGGGTTACGACCGTCAGTAATAATCATGGTTTTTATTATCATATCTGAATATCTCCGTATCTTCCTTCATTTCGAAGCGCCTCTGCGACGAAATAAAGTTCGTCTTAATTCTGATTCGGATATTTGAAAGCCGACGATGCAACATAAGGCTAGAAATGGGAAATTTTCAATATAATACGTATATATCGATATATTATCTACATATTCGATGCTTTTGATATATTGAAGTCGTAGATACATAGAAAAATTCGATACAAACCAATTTAATAGATAGAAAAAGCATTTAATTTCACTAATTTTCGATATAATATGCACATATCGATATAGTATCGGCACGATAGATATTTTCAATATGTCAAAGTGGTTGATATATGGATAATATCTATACGAACCGATTTAATCGATAGAAAAAGCTTTTCATTTCTCTTATTTTCGATATAATATGTATATATCGATATAGTATCGACATAGATCACGATGGGTTTAGGTCAGGGGTCGACAACCTTTCCGCCAAGAAGAGCCATTTTTTCCAAATCTGTATAGAATCCAACATAAGATGAGCCGCAGAGCATGTATTAGGAAAAAATACTTATTAAATACCTCCAAGACACATTTAATGGCATCTATTTATTTAAAAACTGCACACACATATCCATACAACAGGGATGCACAGCTCGAGAGCTCGTGGAGCGCATGAGGAGACGGCGCGCTCTGCCCGAGTGAGAGTGTGCAAGAGAGAATGCGTTACCCCCACCACGCAACTTCAGAAGAGAGCTAAGGACGCATCTTCGCGCGCTCGGCCAGTTCTTCTAATATTATCGCGGATATTGTTCAGACGGGAGATGATTCATGAGTGACCATGGTGTTGTAACAAAAATACCTTTTTATTCGGGTGTGTAATGCGTTAATGATGACAATAATTTCTCATTAATTCTCTTTTATAGTTCACACATTCACCAGTTTAATTTATTTATTAATTTACACTTTCTGGCGCTTGTTTAGAACTAATCTGTCAATATTTGGTACAATACTGCTGTTCACATTGCTGCAAGTTCGACAGTGTTGCCAGATCTACCACGTTTACGCTTCCTTCCCATGCTACTATCAAGAGCGGATCGCTGGCAACTTGGCAAAGGTGTACTTCATATTCGCGCCTCTCGAAAGCTTAAAGTGGTGGTAGAGGGAGAAAACGCTATAATAGGCTACTCGCTGCGTCAAGGTCAAGCTTAATAAGACTAGAAAAGGACAATAATTGTAGGAGGGAGTGAGGAGAGTGCAGGGAAGTTTCCCCTCCCCCGCTATCACCACAATATATGCCCTGCCGTGCGCCCAAAGGCGCGCTCTGGGAGCGCTGTTTGTGCATCCCTGCCATACGATGATGTTTTGGAGATAATTCGTAAAAAGAACCTGAGAAAAAAAAACAATATTTTACTTATTCAATGAAAACATAAATAAACGTTTAAATGAAGCAAAATGATCCTTTCAGAAAATTAATCTACGACTATAGATGAAAATGAGGAAGTTGAAAACGAAATTTTCACTCAAAAGCCCATTCTGGATCCATCTACTGAAAGCGGTTATATTAATATCAATAGAGACCGTCATTGTTGTCTGGTGCACTTTTAAGCGGGAGGGTGGGCGTCGGAAGCCGCAGGTCATTCCTCAAAGAGCCGCACACAGCTCACGTGCAGTGGGTTGCCGACCCCTGGGTGAGGTGGTTCACGAGACACACAGGGGATAAAAGGGACTGTCCCAATTCTAATGACGATGTGTAAAAATGTATGTCTGAGATTTGTGAAGAGTTCTGTCTAACAATTTGTGTGTTTAACGTTTGCGTTGACATCTCACGAGATATCGGATATACCGTATCTGCCCGAATAGAAGCCGACCCACCAAAAATTTCCACAGTTTTTTGGCAAAAACGTAAATTTCGTAGATTTTATGCTAAAGTGTGCCGGGCATTCATGCACATCTTAGAATATATTATTCGAGATCGAAGAAATGTGTGGGAAATTGTTTAGTTGTTGGCATTTTGAAATATTACTCCAATTAATAATTTTGCATAGTTGAATAATGTTCCACATTCAGTGACAATAATTTCATTCATCTTCATTTTCACAAAAGGTCAAATATAGTAACAGCGATCTCGCCAAGATATTTTTTCATCCAAGTCTATTTCCAATGAAATTAGCATTTGCATTGCCTTAAGAAACTGCATTTTTATAATTATACACGCTCCATGTAAAGTTTTACCGAAATTCAAACAGTTGAGCATTCAAAGCCGTCAACGCATTTTGCGTAACCGTCAGTTTACGCAAGCGATTTCGCCAAGATATTCTTCATCCATGTCTATTTCCAATGAAATTAGCATATACATTGCCATAAGAAATTGCATTTTTATAATTATACACGCTCCATGTAGTTTTACCGAAATTCGAACAGTTTAGCGTTCAAAGCCGTCAACGCATTTTGCGTAACCGTCAATTTACGCAAGCGATCTCGCCAAGATATTTATATATATATTCATCGTAAGTCAAATATTTACTTTACGAAAAATATAGTACTAACATTTGAATGCGAAGGCAATGAGAGACTTCTAGATTTAACCATAAACCAAATTTTCCTCGGACTCGCATTTAAGCCGAGGGGTGATTTTTTCAAGATAGATTTTGACAAAAAACATCGGCTTGTATTCGGGCAGATACGGTACTTTGGATTGCAAAATCCGCTTGAAAAGTACTCTTTAAAGTGCGTATCAGTGTACGTGTAAGTAAATAAACAATATTTGCACTCCATCACATTATAGGCAATTATTTTCGGTGATTTATGAATTTATTATTGCAACCGGTTACTCGTTGTTACGATTAAATGTATATTAAACCCTAGTAGCAATGAGTGGTAAACACATAGTGGTAACATAGTATGTCCAATGTACTGTATTGATATGTATTATTTGGGAAACAAATGTGTCACAAAATATCCGCCAGGAACGTAACCCCTAACTTTTATCATAGTCCTTATGGTAATCTTTGTTTCGCTATACGTTGTTTCATTATAAGTCACATATTTCGGGAACGCATCTCCGACGTATAGCGGGGTATTACTGTAATTTGAAATAGCTCAAGTCCAAATCGCACAAGTTGAAATGACGTAATTTGAAACCACGCAAGTCGAAATCACATAAATCGGAGTAGGATACCTTTAGGTGTCACATACAGTACCGTCTTAAAGCATGGGCACACCGGGCAGTTGCCCAGGGGCCCCACGATTCTAGGGGCCCCGTGGTGAACGAAGCAGTCAAATCAAAAAATATCCCACATTCAAACGATACAATAAGAAGACGACTTCACGAGATGGCTGAAGATATAATACGAGTAACAGAAAAAATTATCAAGAAAAAACATTCGCGTCACAACGTGACGAATATACCGATATTTCGAATTGCGCTCAACTAATGGTGTTTGTTAGATATATTAACGAAGAGAAATAGGAAATACGTGAGGAAACGTATATGCTGTAAAGAATTTGATACGAAAATAACAGGCGAAGCCATTTTCAGATAGCTAAATGAAGTAATTCGTATGCGCGGACTATCATGGAAGTGGTGCGTCTCTGCGTGTACAGAAGGAGCAGCTGCAATCGTAGGTCGATAACGTGCTCTTATTGCTCGATTAAAAACTGTAAACCCTTCAATAAAGTGGACTCATTGTATAATCCACAGAGAGACATTGGCTGCAAAAGAGCTCGATGCAGATTTAAACTCTGTGCTAGAGATTGCAGTGAAGATAGTTAACCTCATAAAGTCTCCGAATTTAAGTCTTTTTCGATCGCTATGTTGTTATCTGACCATATTACTGTATTACTTAATTCCAATCTTCGATGGTTGTCACTTGGAAGATCGTTTCAGCCGTCTATTTGAGCAAAAAGGCTGAAGTTACAGTTTTTCTCACAGAAATCAAATCCGAATTATAGTATACTATTTTCATGAAGATATATGGTTGTGCAGATTAGTCTACCTTTGTGAAAACTTTGGAAAAATATCAATAACTTAAATCAGTGGCGTATCCAGGTTTTTTTAGGGGTTAACACCCCCCTCCCTCAATGAGTAGGGGGCCCCGTGAATCCTAGAGACGGCTCTGGTCACATATGTGTATTTTTTTGCATATTATTCAGGACAATAACGGTGCATGTGTGTCACACACAAAAATGTCCACCAGGGCATGCAGTCTTCAAGGATAACCATCGTCCACTTAGAGACGGAAGTTTCAAATAAATAACTCCGCAAATACCAAAAAAAAATAAGCGACCACGTTTAAAATAAGTTCTTTATATATATATAAACACATATATATATAAACATTCAGCCAAATTTAGACAGTATTAATGCCTTCTCATAATCATTATTACAATAACTAATTTAAAAACCAATTGACAATTAACAATCAACTGATTTTTTTAAATGTCCGTTGATTTTTTCACTTAAAAATGTGTCGCCGAAAAAATATTTTAATAATAATATTAATAATTAAAGGACATTGTTGATCGCGTATTTCGAATTTAGGGCGATTCAAAATTCGCGAAATTCGAAATTTACGTAATTCGAAATTTCGCGCGATTCGAAATTCGAACGATTCGAAATTCGCGCAATTCGAAATTCGCGCAATTCGAAATTTCGCGCAATTCGAAATTCGCGCAATTCGAAATTTTGCGAAATTCGAAATTTCGCGCAATTCGAAATTCGAGCGATTCGAAATTCGCGCAATTCGAAATTTTGCGAAAATCGCGAAAATCGAAATTCGAACAACATCCTCTAAAAAAAAAAAAAACAACGAGTTGCCTTTTTTTTCCTATTTTTCACTTTCTCTCCCCCCCTCTCGCACACAAAAAAAAGTCCAACAAACAAACAAAATAATCGATAATAAATCTAACAAAGCACCAATCGAATTCCTTCAACGATCCGCGACGACATTCTTCCTCTTCCGCCTTCTTCTCTCTTCAAAGCATCTGCGCAAACGTAAAAATACAAGGCGAGGAAACGGTATCTATTACGACGATGATAATCTCGTCCACTTAAACAGAAAACCCTTTCGGGGGTTTTTTTTTAAAAAAATAACCGTTTTTTCTTTTAAATAATATTCGAAAACGACTAATTACTCTTTTTTTTTTTTAAAGATTAAATCCTGCCTGGTAAGAGAGTGTGAAAGAGACGCTCCCCACGTTTAAGTGCCTAGGGAATCCATCTTCTTCGCCTCCTATCTTCTTTTTTTTTCTCTCTTTACGTGGGTAAAACTGCGAGGACTTCCTTTTGCAAGCGGTCCTCTTGCGTCGCAGTTGTTGTCTGCGTGGTGGTGGTGCTGCTGCTGCCTTCTTCGCTGCCTTTGTGTTGTTGTTGCTGCTGCGTCTTCCTCTTCGCGAGGTCTTTGGCCGGTGTGGGGAGGAACCAAAGTGGGATCATTCCCAGGAGGCATCCCAGAGTCACGCCCAACGCACGGCCCTACCGGAAAAAAATTAAAAGTAATTATAAACGGACGTCAGTCGCCGCTAGAAGAGCATTTGTCGCCGGAATTTTATTAAAATAACTAGCAGAATTTCCCGTTGAATTTCAACGGATTTAGCGAATCCAAAACTTCGACCGCGTAACGTGTAAACACCGCAAAAATAAGATAGCATACAGTTTTAATCCTTAACCAGTGATCTGGGTATTTAATTTTGCCCTGACGCACGGCTGGTGGGTACTTCTTCTTCGAATGAGAAGGTTTTCAAAATCATGACAATAATTAAGGATTTTAATAGATATTCATTAATTAATTGAAATAAATAATAATTAACTATGAATTTCACGTCAAAATCATAACATTTATGAAAAAATATTTTTTTTTATAAATTATAAATCAGAATGAAATATTATAGACATTAAATTATGTTTCACTTCTGTAAATAATGATAAAGTTGATGAAATAAACAATTTCAGAATGCTGAAAATCAGGCAACTTGTTTAAAACAACAAATGAACATTTGTTGTACAATAGGGGCGTTGGAAATGCAACCCGCAGGACAAAGGCAGGGTTTCCTTACAAGGCGTACAGCTTCTCAAAATAGGGAAGGAAGTGCCATCTACTGGCGAGACAGTAAACTAAAAGGATGCCTATAAGTGTTAGAACAGCTGCGTGACGGAATATAACGGCATACCCATAGCAAATGGACTTAAATTTGGCATGCTATGTATATACGGCATACCCATCACCGGAGCGTCTATATACAGCATACCCAGATGACTGGTTAAGAGGTCACGCATGGTCTAAAAGACCAGGTGGTTTACATTATTTTACACTAGCAGAATTTCCCGTTGACTTTCAACGGATTCAGTGAAGCTACTAAAGCACAACATACAAACTCTTTAAAATACCTATATAGTAGATTCTTTTTAAATTACAATTAGCTTTCCTTAACGATTAATCATATCTGCTTGTAACAATCCGTTTTTGAAAGTATTGCATGCAAATATAACAATAATTGTATTTCCTATCATATATAACACTTTCGCCAAATCCAGCTTCATTTCTTGTGTAATTATGCCTTTGAAATGTTTACATTTATTTCTTGTAAGCAAGAAACCCGTGAAAAAGCAATTTACAGTTGTCCGTGATTGAACACTGACTCCGGTAAACGTACACCAGATACGCGAGCCTATTAACGTTAATAAACATTATAATGTAGAATGCAATTATTTCACTTACAGAAAATGTAAGATTCCAGTATTCAATAGACGAAAGAAGGTTCAATTACTTTCATCAATAAACGCTTCCTGAATAATAATCAGTATTTATAATTACATTTTCACTAATTAAAAAATATTTTTCGCAATAACGTTGAAAAAGAATTGGATTAGAATTATCAGCAAAAATTAAATGGGAATAAGGGCCGTTTAACACACATATTCAACTCTTTTCTTTTACAGGGAGCTAATGCTTCACTGCAAATTATTATTGTACACTTTTTTTAATCGATTTTATTATATATGAAGTACAATGTTTCGGGTGGTAGTTATCGTAGAAACATGAAAAGCAGAGATCTAGATCCATACATAATATATCCCAAAAATTACTAGACAATAGAAACAAATCAAATAATAAAAATTCAAGAAAAAATTTGAGAGTTAGTATCGAACTCGAGCCCAAAAATTCGTGAACCCGACACCTAACCTACTCGGCCACCGCCTCAGCTGACTGTTGGGACTCATATTAGGGTATACATTGGACCCCTAGTATTTTCGCTAAATTTAATTGCAAATATCTCGCGAATGCTTGAGAGGTGCGTCTTCTTGCTTCGGCGTTTTTCATCAATAGGTGTGTGCTACATGCTCAACAAGTTTCAACCGAATCGGAGACGAACATGTCGTAAGGTCCCCTTGTGAGTGAAGTCCTTTAATTAATGTAGAAGCATATATTCGTATTTTACAACGCTTTTGGGTTGCGACGGACATGACCTTCCCTTACTCGATTAAAACATATACGTCGATTCTTTACCAGATTGGCTGCCCATCTCGACTGCTGCATCTCCAACTGCTGCGGCGTTAGCTGAGGTGGCCTCACTCCGACTTTTATGGCGACGCTTTCTATGTACCAAGCTGAGCCTATTCCTGCTATGTCCGATATGGTGTTTCCTAGTGCGGCAGCTGCCAAAGTGGTGATCCCAAGTACCGTTCCCAAGGTCAGGTCAATGTAATCGCCCTGAAAGAGACAATTAAAAGGCGCCCTCCGTTAAGTTCATGCTGGAAATTTTTCTGGGAATATTATTTTTGGAAGATTCTTTCGTAAAACGTGTTTTGGACAAATTTTTGGACAATTTTTTCGGTGAAATGTTTTCGGACAAATTGTTTCGGGGCAAATTTCTTTGAGGACTCTTTTCAGGACACTTTTTGGGACCTTTTTTTTGGAATTTCCACACAATTGGTGCCAGAAAATTGGTCCCAAAAAATTGGTCCGAAAAATATTGATCCCCAAACAAACGTACAAGAAGAATAACACTGGAAAAATACCTCCAAATCACCGTAAAGGCAGTACTTATGTGCCAAGGCACAGAAGACTCGCAGGATCACTCAGGAAGCGCGTTTCGACAGCAACGCTGTCATCTTCAGCAATGTCAAGGTGTGTAAGGTTGGAAGGAGTATTTATACTATTGTTGACCGTTAGAGAAGTAGGGGAGGGGAAAGGGAAAGGTGTATCGATCGTTAACTGAAATAGAGGGGAGTGGGGGACAGGACCAGAGTCGTTATTCACTATCTTGTTTTGGTTTTGGCGTATGTGAAGGCTTTCATAGGCATCTAGTTTGTTTTTGTACAAGAAATTCTCCAAAAAAATATTCTAACTTTCTCACAAATTAAATTGCCCTAATAAATTGTCCAAATATAGTTAGTTCCCGAAGATGTTTTTTACAAAAAATTGGTCCGCAAACGAATGTCCAAAAACTTGTCCAAAAATTTCTCACGAAATAAATTGTCCAAAGAAATTCTCCCAAAAATAATTCCGAAAGATATTTTTCCAAAAAAATTTGTCAAAAAAAAATCGGTCCCAAAAAATTTGGTCCCAAAATATTGGTCCAAAAAAATTGGTCACAAAAATTGGTCGCAAAATATTGGCCCCGAAAAATTAGTCCTCTAACAGATGTCCAAAAAACAGTACAGAAAATTGACTAAAATATTTCTCACAAAATATATTGTCCTATAAAATTGTCATAAAAATTGTATAAAAAACTGATCAAAAAACTGCCCCAAATATTGTCCCAAAAATTAGTCCAAAAATTTTTCTAAAAATTCGTCAGAAATATTTGTAAAAAATCCAAAATCTTTGTCCAAAACATTTGAAAAAAAAACAAAGAAAAGAATCTGATTTATTCCTCCGATAATTATCCTAGGCAAACCAAATTCGTACCATTTCCAGCATAAATATAAACCAATTTATAGTAAAAATTTGACTTCTCTAAGTTGCAGGACTCGAGATATTCTGCATACACAGACAGACAAAAACCAACCGAATAAAATCCCAATTGTCTCAAACCACTCGGGAATCAAAACTAAATATATATATAGAAATAACAGAGACTAAGATTAAAAAAAAACTCACCGCGACTATCATTATGAGGTTGTCCAGAAATCCAAAGCCGATGAAAGGAAGAGCTTGGTGCATCGATACTGAAAAAAAAATTAGGGGAATACAAGTTTAGGAAATTGAAAAAAACTAAAATCTTCATTGATGACATGACCCATTTTATCAATGTCGGCAACCGTCAGGTCCGAAGGATGCGGGATAGAGACTGTATATATACGAGGTGCTACCCAAAAGTTCCCGAAAGTTGAACGTCACGCGGGAACCGGTTGTAGTACGGACTAGTGGCGCTCGGTGGCGCTGCATGTATCCATTGTGAACCAGCGTGCGACGTGGCTTCGCGCCGAGTGCACGCATTCTTTTGTTCTACGCATTTTTATAACGTCGTGTTTGTGTCGTTTTGCGATTTCTTTTTCGTTGAAATGGTGGACGTGAAGGAGCAGCGTGTGTGCGTCAAGTTTTGATTCAAACTCGGCAGGAGTGAGGCGGAAACTCACAAAATGCTTAAACAAGCATTTGGTGATGACGCTTTGGGTCAGACACAAACCTACGACTGGCTTAACCGGTTTAAAAATGGCCGAACGTCAGTTGATGATGACACACGTTCTGGATGACCTTCAACCGGCAAAACGCCAGAAAAAGTGCGTGAGGCTATCCTCGAGGACCGTAGGCGAACGATCCATGACGTTTGCAACATTGTGGGACAGTCATATGAGACATGCCAGCGCATTTTGTAGGACGAACTCAACATGAGGCGGATTGCTGCAAAATTCATGCCAAGGCTACTGTCTGACAACCAGAAGCAACATCGGCCGGAAGTCTGCATGGAACTTCAAGAGCAGGTCAGAAATGACCCAGACTTCCTTTCTAAGGTCGTAACTGGTGACGAAAGTTGGGTTTATGGGTACGATCCTGAAACAAAACAGCAATCGTCCCAGTGGAAGAGTCCATCTTCACCCCGACTGAAGAAAGCGCGGCAAGTCGAAAGCAATGTTAAGTCAATGCTGATCTGCTTTTTCGACATTGACGGGATTATCCACAAGGAATTTGTCCCTCCAGGTCAAACCGTCAATGTGAAGTTCTCCTGCGACGTCCTGAGGTGGCTTAGGGAGGACATGAGGCGAAAGCTGTCAGAGAAATGACGCAGGAACAACAGGGTGCTCCATCACGACAATGCGCTCTGGCTGTGCAGCAATTTTTGGTCTCCCCCACCCCCCTTACTCGCCTGATTTAGCCCCCTGTGACTTCTTCCTCTTCCCCAAGATGAAAATCAAGTTGAAGGGGCAAAGATTTGACACCGTAGAGGAGATCCAGGCCGAATCGCAGGAGGTGCTGACAACGCTGACACAAAAGGACTTCCAGGACAGCTTCCGATCGTGCCAGAAACGTTGGGATCGTTGTGTACGCTCCCAAGGAGACTACTTTGAAGGGGACGGTGGCGATTAGGACTTTGGACAAGTCCACTTATTTTCCAGATACATTTCGGGAACTTTTGGATAGCACCTCGTACATACACAAAATTCAAATTTACTTTATTTTAACAACTAGGGGGCTCTGCCCACTGCTCGCAAGGCTCACCAACCCCGTTTCTCTTAATATAGAAAGGCTATAATGTAGGAATGAATATGCATGCATTTGTCATTAATTTTTCCGAAGTATTTTACACACAAAATTTCTTGTTTAATTAATTATGCCCTTTCTTGCATTTACTTATTCGTAGTTCTCCAGCATGTTTATTTTTCTATGTTTTGTAAGGAAGAAACCTTTGAAAAACCAACGTATAGTATCAAAATACGAAAATATGGACTGATTTTCTTTGTTTTATCTTTATGCGACGGTTAAAACTGTGTACTATCTTATTCTTACGATGTATACATGTTACACAGTCAAAAATGTCAGAATTAGGTATCCCTTTTCCAAAGTTTTGTGGATTTTTCGTACTCTTTCCGGGCGTCACCCAGGAGACCCTCACTGTCACCTCAGATTATTCAATTAGGTTCGATTAAACCTTCAAATAGATAAATGTTTAGCGTTATTCGCTTTGCACTTTTGTTGAAGCTACGAAATGATCGACGTAGCAACGTAAATCTTTATACATACATACCAGCGTAAACAGATAATGATACTCACTTAGGAAACTGCGTGTCGGAAGCGTTTATAACAATTGACCAAAGCAATTGAAGCTTCTCTCGTTTACTGAATAATGGAATCTTACCTTTTTCACAAGTAAAATCATTATATTGTACATCCATTATGCTTATTAATGCAAATTATTATATAAATTTTATACCAACTTGACCTGTACTCAAGTATGTATGCCCTGTTTCAAATCCCAATCATATAAATAAAAGCCTTGTGTGTAGTGCTTTTTGAAGCATCATGGCAGATTTTTTCACCTGTTTTCTCATGGTCATCATAACAGCTTATGCCTGTTGCGTAAGGATCTTCAGATCATACTTTCTATCAATAAATTTTCATGTTAATAATAGGACAAGCGTGAACTTAAATCTATTTAAAATCAATCTTGAGGGGCTAACGAGCCAAAAACTAACGACAAACAATAAGAATACCACAATCGTAAATGCGTCAATGAGACGACAGTACGATTCACCACTTATTAAATCTCATAAGCATGAAAGGTAAACAAACAAAGCGTCCTTACCTCCCCACAGTTCCTTGGCAGTAGGAGGTACCACTTTCTCAGCTGCATGGCGGGAAACGGAAAGAAAAAACGGAATCGTTAAAACAAGATTCGTCTTCGAAGAAAAGGCTGAAATAGAAAAACACGCCAAACACTCCAAATCGAAAGGCACGTCATGCTAAAGTGAATACCGTGCATCTCAGACAAACATACATTATAGGTGGTCAGGGTTTTTCAAAGTTACTTCTCAAGAGGTTCGATTTTAATAGAACATGCGTAATTCGGCCCGCAAAAATTCTACCTTAAGCCATTAGGCGCCGCCGTTACTGCTATACTGGCGCAGGCAAACAGAGAAGTCGAAGCGTGCGGTCTGTGTATCCCTGACGTCTCTTTCACTGTTTTATTACTTTCTCATATACAAGTATATTGAGAAAGTACTGTAATCGCAAAAAAATTCGACCTCGAAATTTTGATGTAAATGTAAACGTTTTAGGTGTACCCAAGTCCGAAAAAGTGGTTTTTGCAATGCCGTCTGTCTGTCTGTCCATTTGTCTGTCTGTCCATTTGTCTGTCTGTTATCGCCTCTAGAGCCTAAACAATAGAGCAAAAATTAATGAAATCTCATACTTAGGCATTTTATCGTACTGAGCAGAGTATACATAGAAATGGTTGAATTTGCTCAATAATTAAGGGAAGTTTATTCTACGCATTTTTAACAACAATTTGATTTTCTCAGAAACGGCTCTAACGATTTTGATCAAATTTCATACAGTTACTTGAGTTTACGTCTTCAATATTACCAAATTCTCAAAAAATGAATATAAGGCTAGTTTCTAAAGAACAGCTCGAACGATTATGATAAAATTTCGTACAATTACTTCAGCATACATCTGCAATAATACTACATATTTCATTTTTCTCAATGAATGAATATAAGGCTAGTTTATTCTTGGGCAACTTTAACATCAATTGGATTTTCTAAAAACCGGCCGATACGATTTTCATTTTCTAAAGATAACCAAACGACGCGTTAGTATATGAGAAAGTTTGTACAACATATGTTGTATAGATTTTTTTATAAGTTACGGGGTCGACAATGTTTTCCCTTGAAATTTTTTTAGTTCATAGGTTGCAGTCTTTGTCAAAAATGTGAAATAACCTATTCTTACAAAAATACGTAAGTTACTGTACTAGAAGCGACGAGTCCCATTTGGAAAAAAAGTTGCTTTTGATGTAATATTTTTTGTTTCTGAAAGCAATAAATTTTGTCGTTTTTAATATTTTTTCGATCTTCCTGACCAAACTTGTAAAAATAAAAAATTTGGTCATTAACGGGCAAATAAAATACTGATTTTAAAATAAAAACTGTGATTTAATTATCTTTAAAACTCGCCAGTTGATTTGTATCACCTTTGCCAAACAATTTAGGCCAAGTTCTTTGAAAAACATGTCCGATAGACCCTACTTTTGAGAGGGCCCTCGTCGGACATTTTCTCAGGGTCCAACGTTGGGCCACAGCCCGTACTTTGAAAAACCCTGACAGAAAATAATTCTCCGTCGACTAAAATCAGAACATTTAAAATACATTTCCGTCATGCATACCAAAAAAAAAGAAAAATCATGCAAAAGTTAGAGAAAATCGAATAAACATTTCATACCCAAAAGGTTAGTTCTAATACAAACAGTGCTTAGCTTAGAGTGGCTAAATTACATGTGAAATTTCCCTATTTTACAAATTTTGCGGAAAATCACTCGTTAAATCTGATTTTTACAAGCTTTCGATCTTACTAACGAGAATTTTTGGCCGCAGAACTGATTTAATGTCTTAAAACTATAATTAGTCAAGGAGAAAGTGCTGTATTCCTGAAAAATATGCGAGATTTGAAAAGGAAATACATGTTTACAGGTACCAAGAACACATTTTCATCATTTTATTCGCAATGTCTGCATGTACGCATGTTATAGTAATGTTTGAAGGTGCTCTAAACTCAATACTTAGCAGAAAAGTTTATATTTACGATTTTTATCAGCAAATGAAGATCTTATAAGGTTTTGACCGTAACTGCTCAACCGTAAACGGGCGTTTACTCTTGCAATTTTTCCTTTTTATTCAAATATCTCCTTTAAAACTCAAACGACGTAAATATTTGTTATTATAACAGTTGTGGAGAATTTAATCGCCTACAAGGTTTGTTTGAAACATTTTTTCACAAAACCGGTGGTTTAAAGAGACGTTAACATTTTTCCCTCGAATTTACGCCAAGCGCTGACAATCCGCGAGAAACTGCCCACATAAACGACAGCCGCAAAGTTGGATACATAGTTAAAAATCGTGCCAAACGTCAATAAAATTAAAGGCCAAGAGCAGTGCCGTTAACTAGGGTAAGGCAGAAGGTAGCATTTGCCATAGGCGCCAAAACGTTCCCGCAACATGTGGTGAAAGCTAATTTCCCCACAAATGTGTTATTTTAATATCACAACTTTAATTTCTATACTATAAAAAGGGAATTATTCTTTATTAAAACAAGTGAGGAAGGAATTGCATAGCAAATTACGTAAAATGCTTGTTTTTTAAGAATATTACAATAAGAAACATCTCCCCTGCATAGCAACCTATTTGGAAAACATTGCATTTCTAATAATAACATTCAATACATTAATTACGTAATTACATTTTTTAAGACATATGTAATTTCACTTTTGTTGCGAAAAACGAATTAACTAATCTTACAGCCATGTATTTTCCAATTAAAATGTTATTGAGCAGCGTATATCACGTAAATATTTCTTCAAAAACAATTGGCATTACGTAATAACGACGTCGAAATAGTTCACAGATTAAAATTTTAGAACTGTGTGTAATTTTACTTACTTTCGCTTAATGAATAGCGTACTAGTTTATTTACATTCGTTGCTGCGAATACACGGCCAACAAATGCGAAAGCCCATATAGACAGTCGGTAAGAGGTTTTCCTAATACAGTAAAATCCCGCTATACGTTGCTTTGCATACCGTAAAGACCCGGGTATAGGACGCACCCGTGTATAGGACACAGGGAGGTTTTCGACGTAAAATTTTGAGAATTTTCTGTGTTCCCGTGTATAGGATGCAGGGTGGTTTTCCGCGTCAAATTCTGAGAATTTTCTTTGTTCCCGTATACCTATAGGACGCAAGAAAGTTTTATCTTAAAATTCTAGGAAGAAACAATAAGTTGCAATAAAAGATTCGTATCCATTCTATTAAATGAGTTCCTTCGAATAAGTATGCTTTCTGCTGAGTATGATCTGAAAAGTGAATTTACCGAAGTATTTGTAATACTAGATTTACCTATATCGAAACTACATATTACGGGATATTGTAAAACACTTTGGAAAGCAATGTAGAAGATATAATGTAGCAGATTTTCGTGACTCCTATCCAATTGAAATAAAAAAAACTCGGTAAAAATTTTTTCGATCGTCTGTGAATCTTGCAGTAAAAATAAAATATCATGAGTTTAAAGAAGTTATTTATTTCAATTATCGATAAAGATTTCTCCTCAGAAACAATAATTAATGGATTCAAAAAATGTTGCATAAGGAATGCTTTAGATGGAAGTGAAGACAACGTATTATGGGAAGATGATAAAAACAACGGCACGACGACCGCAGAATTAGAAGCAGACGAATCTGAGGCTTCAAAAACAAATGAAGTGTACAACGAGTTCCAGATTACCGATGACGACTCAGATGATGCGAGTTTATAGGATTTTAGGGAAATTGTTTGAAAAGTTTGCTTTATTTTCTTGATTGAAGATTTTCTTTCAATGGACAGACTTTCAATATTTAAATTTTAGCAATTTCATTTTATATTTGTATTTCATTTTAACTGAAGACTTCGTACAGAAAAAACGAAAATTATTTAAAATCCATATCTGAGTATAAGTGGTAATAAAGCCGAAATATCTTGCACTTACATCACTTATTTGTAAAAGCGCAATCTTTTTTTCATATTAAAAAGTTTTATTTAAATTAAAACACTTTGATGTTTAATAAATATTAGTTTTCACCTGTTTATTTTTCATTTTTCATCGAACATTCATAGAGAGAAAAACATGAAATATTATGTACTTGTGTATAGGACGCATCCTACATTTTAGCTTCGAAAATTTGGAAAAAAAGTGCATCCTATACGCGGGTCTTTACGGTATACATCGCCAATCGATTAAGGAACATGTTTCATTATAAGCTGTGTCGCTTCGCATATACATTGCTTGTGAATAAGATAAGATATGCAGGGAATAAAAGGGACTGTCCCAATTTTAATGACGATGTGTAACAACCTATTTCTGAGCAACAGTCAGCTAAAAGAGAGCTTTGTGAACAGCTGCGTCTAACATTTTGTGTGTTTACATCTGCGTTGACATCTCATGAGATATTGGATATATACTTTGGATTGCGACATCTGCTTGAAAAGTACTCTTAAAGTGCGTATCAGTGTACGTGTAAGTAAATCAACAATATTTGCTCTCCATCACACCATAGACAATCATTTTCGGTGATTTCCGAATTTATTATTGCACAGATTATCATAATAATGTACCGCAATGAGGAAATATCCCGTCCATAAAGGTTAACATGCTTTGAATTGTGGGTAACGTAAGCTTCACATGCACCAATGAAAGGGAACTGAAAAAAAGGGAGGATTGGAAACATTTTTAATGGAAGGGTGACATAAAACAGACATAAAACAGACACCAAACAGACACCAAACAGAGACCAAACAGACACCAAACAGACACCAGACAGACACCACACACACATCACCAACAGCAAGCATTCATTACATTTAACGCCCAACGTAATTAATCCCCTACGTCGGAGAATTAAAGAGACAGGCAGTCCTCGACGCAAGAGTTCTTTTCCTTCATTCAACAAAATACCTAAATACGGACCGATTTCCTTCATTTTTGCTCTATCCGACGGTTAAAACTGTGTACTATCTTAAGCCCTGTTCGCACGATCCCTCACTTTGCAGTAAAGTTACGCTAAAGATGCATCAGTCACCTTAGTTCATGAGTTGGCCGTATGAAGGACGCTAGCATCGTCCTTCTTTTTTGAAACGGGTGATGAACCATTTCAAAGCGACTGACGTGAAAGTGAAGGAAGAGATGTGGGATACCGTCTCGCTCACTCGTGTTTCAATTGTCAGGTATTTCCGTTAACGACCGCGTTTTCAACCGTAGAGCAGAGCGTTTGCGTAGTACATCTGAGTGCAATTCTAGTTTCTTTGGTGCGTGTTAGAGCGTGTGGAGTTTTATGACGACGGAACGAAACGGAGAGGTGGACGAAGGACGCTACGCTCCCTCGTTACCGTATTTTTCTTCGCTATCAGACTTTTCACTTTCGACAGAAGTAAACTGAAAGTACTTTCCTTCATTCTCAGAAAGCTTTGCAATGAAAATGGATCCTCAACAGATAACTCTCGGAAGAGTAAAGAAAATACAGTTTCTGCATTATCTTCTTGCCTTCTTCTTATCCATTCACGGACACAATTTTTTTCCCGCTTCTCTCCTTTTTTAGGCACATTTCGATTACAGCGTGAGCACCCATTATCGTCGGTCCGTCCGTCCGCATGTTCGTTCTCGGCTTCTACCGAACGGATTTTTATGAAATTTGATATTAAGGACTCGTAATCAGATATAATAAGAAAATCGCAAAAATGAATCACGTACGCCAATCAGGGGTACCACTTTACTGGTGACAAAAAATTAAATTTTCGTCATATCTCGTAAAGTATTCCTCATATCAAAATATTTTTCAAATAAAAGTTGTAGAACAGGTAAAGAGGAGTATTTCCTTTCCTATACATTTTTGTCGTAGGAGTAGCCGTTATCGAGAAAATCAAACAAGAATGTCTTATATCGAGTTGAACTTGGAAAATTTCTTGCATGGTTACGTCTTCATTGTTGCTAACATATACAATCTCCCAAACAAACGTCTAATTTCCTTACGTGTGCATGTAATACTATTAAATAGGAAGAAAATGGATTATTTATGATAAAGAAAAGGACTTTAAAACGCTATTTCCCTTACGTACAGGTATACAATTGCTTTCTAATACTCCCTTGCACGAAACGCGCCCATTTGTGATACGTTGTACACTTTCCTAACTTGTTTCTTTCTTATATAATATGCAGCTGCAGCAGCTAAAATCGCTTGAGTTCTTTGCATTGCAATCCACAGAGATTAATGTGAAAGTAAACAGATGTCGATTGTGACTGATGTAAGTTTGACTGATGTAACTTGTGATAATGTGAACACAAGTGTCATTGAAGTGACTGATGTATATTAGAATGATGTAAGTGAAGGAAGCAAGTGAAGGATAGCGTGAACAGGGCTTTATTCTTGGGATGTTTACGTGTTGCAAAGTCGAAGTTTTCAGAAATACTCATCCTTTTTCGAATTTCGGTGGATTTCTCATACTCTTTCCAGGCATTGCCAAGGCGATCCTCATTGTTACCTCCGATTAATCAATTAGCACCAATAAAGCCTTCAAGTAGATGAAAGAATGGCAGAAATTAACGGCTTCTATGGTAATTGTTCGTTTGTATTTTTACTTTCTCGTACGAAGTATCGAGAAAGTATTGTTTTCGCGAAAAAATTCGACCTCGAGATTTTGAAGGAAATACACGTTTTAGGTGTCGCTGAATCCAAAAAAGTGGTTTTCGCAAGGCCGTCTGTCTGTCTGTCTGTTACTGGCTCTGGAGCCTAGACGGAAGAACGAAAATGAATGAAATCTCGTACTTAGGCATTTTACCATACTGAGCAGAGTATACATAGAAATGGTTGACATTGCTCAATAATTAAGAGTAGTTTATTCTACGCATTTTTCACAACAATCCGATTTTCTCGAAAACGGCTATTAACGATTTTGATCAAATTTCGCGCAGTCACTTGAGTTTACGTCTTCAATAATACTGTATTGTTCATATTTCTCAAAAAATGAATATAAGCCTAGTTTATTCTAGGCAACTTTAACAATAATTCGATTTTCTCAAAAACGGCTCTAACGATTTTGATCAAATTTCGTACAGTTACTTGAGTATACATTTACAATAATACTACGTATTTCATTTTTCCCAACGAATGAATATAAGGCTAGTTTATTCTTGGGCAACTTTAACAAAAATTGGATTTCCTAAAAACAGGCTCATGCGATTTTCATTTTCTGAAGATAACTAAACGACGCATTAGTACCCATATATGAGAAAGTTTGTACAATGTATGTTGTACCGATTTTTTATTTTAATATAGCGTGTTATAATAAAACATATGTTCAATTGTATTCAAGCTGGTGAAAGGCAGTGTGAGTGGTGTAGCGCTCCTAGAATAATGTACAGGATACACTTGCACAAGAACACCATGCATACTAAATGTGTAATATCCAAAAACAGAAATTTTCCCAATTCTGAAATACTGTCTTTCCCGAGGATTGCGGATCAAGGGTGCTTCACCTGTGTAACTCGTAACATTTTATGTTTTTTTTAGAAATCTCGCAAAACTAAAACGCGTATCAATTTTGAAATAATCCGCAATATTAAAAATACGTTTAATTTTTTTAAAAAACCCAGGTACGTCAATGGCAGAATGTCTTCCAAATATTGCCAAAACATCATAAGTAAAAAGCGAACTAAGAGATATTAATGGAAATATACATTTTGTGGTCCCCTGAGTACTTTTTCACTATTCTAACAATTACGTCTGTGTGACAGTAATGTTTGTGAGTGCTCTTAACTCAAAAACTAACAATCAGATTAGCGCAAAACTTCGTAATTAAGATTTTTATTAGCAAATGAAGATCTGAAAGCGTTTCGGCTGAAACCGGTCAAACAAAAGCGGAGGTTTATTCCTGTCGATTCTCCGTTTATTCCAAATATTTCCTTTAAAACTCAATTTACGTAAACATTTGTTATTAACAAAGTCGTAGGTAACCTATTTTCCTACAAGTTTCGTTTGGAACATTTTTTCCTAACGGCGACAGTTTACGAGACGTTTTGATTTTTTCGTCCCAATTTACGTTAAGTACGTCACCGAGTGAACGATAACCGTTGTTTCTGTCGCTACGACAACGTTTACTAATCGTTAATCTCTATACCTACGCCCATCAATGGTAATTTTTACTTTTTCCTCGTTATTTTGTAGTCCACGGCAATAGCTATGCATGTTTATTAAGTCAAGGACTGCCCGTATGCCAAAAACCTTTATTCGTGGGCGTTATTTTCTGCTTAAAAACCACAGAAAGAGAAAGCGAGAGAGAGAGAAGGGAAAGTAGTATGTCAAACGTGACTTACAAACAGTTCACAACCTGCGAAAAGGAGAGAGAAAAAGAGAGAAAGAAAGACCAGGAAATATATATATATAAAAAGAAAGTGACATTTCCATTTTTTTTTATTTAAAGGGGAAAAATACAGGACGAAACAAAAGTTTTAATTTAAACAAAATATCCTTACTGTAATAATTCCCCCAATTAACGCAGGGCGGAGTTCCGTTTTTCGTTCGAGGGGTTATTTTTTTCAAGTGGGACGGAAAGAAACAAATAGGGGTCAGCAGAACAGATTCAAAAGATTGATACGCAAAGGGGAAAATATTGATTATAAAAGAATGGAAAGATTTTTGAGGCAGGAAACGAGTTTATATTGCGTCGTTCAATCGTGAAAGTTATAAGAGGCAATGAGAGATGAAAATACATTGTAGGAATTGAAATATGGAATAGAATCAGATCGCGTTGAAATTATAAAGTTTTAAAAATGGTTTAAATAAAATAAAAATGAAAGGTTTTAATTATATCATTTAAGTTAAGTATATAATACATTGTAGACATTGAAATATTGAATAGAAACCGATCACGTTGAAATTATAAAGTTTTAAAATGGTTTAAATAAAATATAAAGGCAAGATTTTGGTTGTATCATTTAAGTTAAGTATATAATACATTGTAGGAATTGAAATATCGAATAGAATCCAATCGCGTTGAAATTATAAAGTTTTAAAAACAGTTAAAATAATATATAAAGGCAAGATTTTGGTTGTATCGTTTAAGTTAAGTATATAATACATTGCAGACATTGAAATATCGAATAGAATCCGATCGCGTTGAAATTATAGTTTTAAAATGGTTTAAATAAAATATAAAGGCAAGATTTTGGTTGTATCATTTAAGTTAAGTATATAATACATTGCAGAAATTGAAATATCGAATAGAATCCGATCGCGTTGAAATTATAGTTTTAAAATGGTTTAAATAATATATAAATGCAAGGTTTTGGTTGCGTCGTTTAAGATAATTAAGATTGTGCAGAATTTGAAAGATCAATAAAAATTAGGTTGCGTTAAAATATAAGTCGAATAATGTTTAAACAAAATGCAAGGTTTTCGTTACGCCGTTTAAGTTAAGTAAAATGTTGCGAAATTTGAAAGATCAATAAAAATTAGGTTACGTGAATATATATAGTTAAAAACAATTTCAATAAATAAAATATTGTGGTTTGAAATATCGGTTAAAATTAGATTATGTTAAATCATAGATTAAAACCAATATAAATGCAATTTTCATCGTACCATTTGTTAAGTAACGTTTTGTATTATTATAAAAGATTGAATAAAATCGTACAATATTGCAGAATTGGTAAAATCAATTAAAATTACGTTACGTTAAATTATAAGTTAAAAACAATATAAACAAAATAAAAACGCATGTTTCGGTTATATTGTTTAAAATAATTAACGTATTGCAGATTTTGAAAGATCAATTAAAATTAAGGTTACATTAAAACATACGTTAAAAGAGTTTAAACAAATAAAATGTAAGGTTTCCATTATGCCATTTAAGTTAAGTCAAATTAGGTTGCGTGTAATTATATGTTAAAGACAATTTAAACAAATAAAAATGCACGTATCGATTATATCGTTACAGATAAGTAAAACATTGCAGAATTGGAAATATCGATTTAAATTAGGATACGTTAAAACAATATAAATAAAAGAGAAATGCCAGTTTTCATTATACCGTTTAAGTTAAGTAAAATATTGCACATAAATGGATCGTTTCGTTGGTAAAAGGCAGAAAAGTTACAATAAATCACCCAAATCAACGATTCAGTGATAAAGACGGAAGATACAGTTTAAACGAATCAAAACAAAAGGACGTACAAAAGAATCGTAGAAAACGGACAGTTTTAAAAGACAGAGACCCATTTAAAAGAAGTTTGCAGAGAACCATTCAGTGATAAAGACGGAAGATACAGTTTAAACGAATCAAAACAAAAGGACGTACGAAAGAGTCGTAGAAAACGGACAGTTTTAAAAGACAGAGACCCATTTAAAAGGAGTTTGTGGAAAACCATTCAGTGATAAAGACGGAAGATACAGTTTAAACGAATCAAAACAAAAGGACGTACAAAAGAGTCGTAGAAAACGGACAGTTTTAAAAGACAAAGACCCATTTAAAAGAAGTTTGCAGAGAACGTATCAAGGAAGACGTAAGACAAGAAACGAAGACAAAGCATTACAGTAAACACGTAAGAGGAGGTCAAGTTTATTTGGGAAGGTCGTTTAGGTGGCGTTGCAGGTGGTCGCGTTCCGTGGTTCCGTCAGGCCGAGGGGGGGGGCGCCCAAAATCCAAAGCGGCAAGTGGTAAGGGAGGAAACAAGAAAAAAGAGAGAAGAGAGGAAATTACACAACGTTACACACACCGTCGAGCTTTCAAACACACGTTGAAACCGAGATTACTCCGCAAAAGATTCTCCTATAAAGTACAGTAAGAGCTAGCCATTCGCAAGTGTTACGCTTCATAAAAATCTCAGGTTTTTAAAACATTATCTCCTTTAGACCTCAACTTGCTATAATAGTTTCGACGATCCGTACGTTTGTTGGTTTGTCTGATGTAACGTCACACTCGCTCGCTATAAAAATGCGAATAATATTTATTTTTCTTAAAAATTCCCTCAGGGAGTATCTTTGTTTTTGTTGTTCATTTAAAAGTTTTTCTCTTTTTCGAAATGCTTTTAAGATAAAGCTGGGCAATTTTCTCGACTGGCAACTGAAAGTTAATATTAAACAAAAGTAGCAAAGTAAACATTATCGATAAATTATTTTTAAATTAGAGGCTGTTCGTAATATGAACAGATATCATCATTAACATGTATGTAGGGGACAGTGGCAGTCTTTTTTTTTAGGACTGACTAATAATCAATTTGGGGGAGACAAGGGGGGCGCCACAGAATTATTTTGCACCCGGGCACCAAACACCCATGGAGTGTGGCCCCGCATTGCCTCGGCAGGTTTCGAACCCGCATCCCTAGCATTAAGAGCTAGACACTCTACACCAGTAACTCAAGACAGAAACTATTAAACTTGGCGGGAATGCTTGACTCACATATTTTATGGTGACGGCGAAAAAAAATCCCTAAAAAAAGTCCTGGGTTTGACTCCAAAAATGAAGACATTTCCATTTCCCATCAAAAATCGCACTTTTCGACGAGCAGGCTTTCTTTCTTTATTAGATTAAAATTAAAAAGGAACAACCTACTTTGGATCTGACCCTTTTGGAACAGAAAAGTACTAAGTTTCTTATTCTGTTCACCTTTTTCTGCCAACAGTTCGAAATCACCCATGTTAAACGCCTTTATAATTCACAAATTTCGGGAGGAAATCTTGCTGTTTTAACGGGATGTTGCCTTGCCCACCAATTACATTGTTAGACCTCAAAATTCTATTATTATTTCTAACCTTACTATGGGTGTGTAAGTGTTTTTAATAAGAGAAAGAGGGGAGGAAGGAGGGGGAGAGAGAGGGGAGAGAGAGGGGGAGAGAGAGGGGGAGAGAGAGGGGGAGAGAGAGGGGGAGAGAGAGGGGGGAGAGAGGGGGGGAGAGAGGGGGAGAGAGAGGGGGAGAGAGATGGGGAGAGAGAGGGGGAGAGAGATGGGGAGAAAGAGAGGGAGGGGAGAGACATGGAGGGAGATAAAGAGAAAGGGAGAGAGTGGAAGGAAGAGAAAGGAAGGGACAGGGAGGGAGAGACAGGGAGGGAGACAGGGATGGGGAGAAAAAGGGATGGGGTGAGACGGAGGGAGGGGGAGAAAGAGGGAGAAAGAGAGGGGGGAGAGAGCAGAAGAGAGATGGGGAGGATGGGAGGGAGAGAGAGGAGAAAGATGAGAGAGGTAGAGAGACAGAGGAAGGGAGGAAGAGAGAGAGGGAGGGAGAGGGATAGGGAGGGAGAGAAAGGGAAGGGAGATAGGGAAGGAAAGTGAGGGGGAGACAGGGAGGGAGGGGGAGAAGGAGAGGAGGAGATGGAGAGGATGGGAGGGAGGAGAAAGAGGGAGAGAGAGGGAGAAAGAGGAAGAGGGAGAAAGAGGAAGGAGAGGAATAGAGAGAAAGTGAGAGAGGGAGGGAGAGTGTGGAGGGGAGAAAGGAGGGAGAGACAGGGAGGGAGGGAGAGAAAGAGAAGGTGAAAAGGAGGAGGGAGAGAAAGGAAGAGAGATGGAGAGGATGGGAGAGACAAAGAGGGTGAGAGGAGGGAGAGGGAGGGAGAGTGAGGGAGAGTGACGGAGATAGGGAAGAGAGAGATAGGGAAGAGAGAGATAGGGAAGAGAGAGACAGGGAGGGAGAGAAAGGGAGGAGAGAAAGGGTGAGGGAGGGAGAGGGAGGGAGGGAGAGGGAGGGAGAAAGGGAGGAAAGGGAGAGGGAAGGAGAGGGAGAGAGAGGGAAGGAGAGGGAGAGAGAGGGAAGGAGAGAGGAGAGGGAAGCAGAGGGAGAGGGAAGGAGAGGGAGAGAAAGGGAGGAGAAAAAGGGAGGGGGAAAGACAGGGAGGGAGGGAGGGAGGAAGAGACTGACTGATTGATATCTTTATTGGGACGAGATTAAGACTATATAGTCCCCTCTTCCACCTAACCAAGGGGCCGGCAACCTTTTTGACAAGAAGAGCCATTCTTTCAAAATTTGTACAGAATGCAACCTAAGATGAGCCGCAGTGCATGTATAATGAAAACATATGTATTAAATACCGTCAATCCATATTTAATTACATATATTTACGTAAAATCTGCACACACATACCCATACAGTGATGTTTTCGAGATAATTTGTACAAAGGACTTGAGAAACAAAGGAATATTTTATATAAGTTTTTATCCAATAAAAATGTAAATAAACATTAAAATGAAGCAAATAATGAGATTCTTTCAGAAAATGAAAATGAGAATGGTGAAAATGTTAATTTTACGCAACAGTCCATACTGGATCCTTCTATTGAGAACGATTACATTATTATCAACGGAGACAGTCATTGTCGTCTCGTGTGCTTTAAGCGTGAGAGCGGGCGTCGGGAGACACAGGCCATTCCTCAAAGAGCCGCAGGATTGCCGATCCCTGACCTAACCCCTTGTCAGTAAACAATAGTAAACAATGCATATTACAAGCAGTCAGAACACAAGATAATATGAGAGAAGAGCGGAAAAGGTATTTTACAGGTGTGGGCGAATAATAAATAGTTTCACAATGATATCGTGATTCTATAAACCTACTTAGAACCGCAAAAAAAGAATGAAAGAACAATAATAGACAGTGCAAAATTAAAGTGAAGTGCAAAAACGTCAATACAAAGCAGAAACTTATAAAAATGGGGATTAATAATAAATGATAACGATATAATGACATAAAATAAATAACTATTTAAAAAATGTGCATGTGCATGTACAAGAGCCTTTTGTTATTATAATCTTTCCACACAATAAATAACAGCCGTAAAATTATTTACTTTGTAAGCTAAATCATAAATGAAGTGAATGAACATAACCAAATGTGAGGGCATAAATGCGAGACAGGGGAAAGGTTTTCACCACATGAAAGCAAAACTCCGAAAGTTTTACGTACGCTACTTGATCTACCGAGCACGCACGGACGTGAGCGTGAATGTGCTCATGCGCCAAATTAAGAGATAACTGCATTGCGAAGATCACGCAGCAGTTGCTGCGAGCATGAGGTCCTCTCGGCAGAAGGCTGCGTGCGTGCGTGTGTGTGCGTGGTGTACGGCAGAATCAAAATCCGTTAGCAAAGAAAACCGTGCTCTTGTAGCTTTGTTTACTTTCTCAATAAAAATGTTCGAAATGTCTTCACTGTTTCTCCTCGTGATCTCCGCAATGCAACTCTCTCTCAATTTGGTGCATGCGCACATCCATGAGCGCTCGGTAGAAAAAGTAGCACCAGTAAAACTTTCAGAGTTCTGCTTTGACGTGGTGAAAACCGTTCCCTTGTAGCTTTATTTATTTTGTCAATAAAAATGTTTGAAATATGTCCACTCTTTCCCGGACACCCTGTATATTCGTATGATACAAAGAGAATAATGTAAGGAACAAGATAAATTATAAATATGAGAGAGGGAGACAAGGAGGGAGAGAGGGAGGGAGAGAGGGAGGGAGGGAGAGAGGGAGGGAGAGAGGGAGGGAGGGAGAGAGGGAGGGAGAGAGGGAGGGAGAGAGGGAGGGAGAGAGAGATGGAGAGAGGGAGGGAGGGAGAGAGGGAGGGAGGGAGAGAGGGAGAGAGGGAGGGAGAGAGGGAGAGGGAGGGAGAGAGGGAGGGAGGGAGAGAGGGAGGGAGAGAGAGAGGGAGAGAGAGAGGGAGGGAGAGAGGGAGGGAGAGAGGGAGGGAGGGAGAGAGGGAGGGAGAGGAGGGAGGGAGGGAGGGAGGGAGGGAGAGAGGGAGGGAGGGAGAGAGGGAGGGAGAGAGGGAGGGAGGGAGAGACAGACAGACAAACGACTTTATTCAGGGCAAAATTGAGACTTTGAGGGAGAGAGGGAGGGAGGGAGAGAGGGAGAGAGGGAGGGAGGGAGAGGGGGAGGGAGGGAGGGAGAGGGGAGGGAGGGAGAGAGGGAGGGTAGGATGCAGCTATTTCAAGTTTAACTAAAGATAGCCCGTCATATTGGCCGGCTTTTATGCTACTAATTATTATATATCTTCGTCTTCTGGGTAAATCATCTATTTAATACAAAGGTAGACCAAGATTCCCGCAAATGCTGCAGAAATGCATCTTTTAAAGGTAAATCAATCGTTTAAAAATTGTCCTGAAGAGGAGTAAATCCTTTAAACCTGTATAATTTTGACAACGTTAATTCTACAAATGGCTAGGTCCTACTGTATCAACTTTCCTATATTTAAAGAGGATAAAAACGTTTATCTTTCTGAGCTGAAAAGATAAAAAAATGCAAAAAAATGAGATTATTTTCTCACATCTTCAACCCTATACGAAGAAATGAATTCTATCTTACGGAGCAAAAGAGAAACTGAGAAAGGCATCAATGTAAGGCATATTAGAAGGCACTGCTTGAGTAGCAACACTGCAAAAAGATTGTTTATTAAGCAAAATAAAGAGTAATTCCAGAAAACACGTACCTCTGGTCTCATAGAGTCCGAAAGGAAATTTGAAGGTTAGTATCCGTTAGAATCAAGCGTCTAAGATGTTAGCAAGATTACTAACTACACGTAATTCACACAACTGTAATATAATGTGTTACATTTGTAAAAGTTATTGCTAGAGACACATATTAAAAGGTTAAAGAATATTAAGTGCAATATTATTAACGTTATGGTCTCAATATTCAACCTCTATGAATTTATATTATAAAAAGGCGTGGGAATCCTGTTTTCTTGTCTCTACACATACTCTGCAGCCACCCTCTATTTAGACACCATTGAAGATAATTCCCGAGCAGGTAAGAGTTTGAAATTTTAGCAGGAATGCACAAATCACTCATTACTAAAACGCGATGTAAAAAAAATCTCTTAAAAAAGACCCGGATTCGACTCCAGGAGATAATAATTTCTGTTTCCCAGTATAAGATATAACACGTAAAATGCAATCTTTTTTACCTGCAGGCTTACATTCTTTTGCAAATTAAAATTAGAAAAAATAGGCCTAGCATCACCGTATTCGGACTGCCTTAAAGAAGAATGTTTAAGGTTTCTTATTCTTTATCGTCCATTTTTGCCTTCCATTCAAAATTACTCATATTTATTAATGAATATGTGGCGAATTTTGACCAAATGTCAAGGTTTTATCGATGAGTTTCCTGGACGACAACAGATATAATTGTTGAGGTTCGAGATTCCTGTTATTGCCTCAATAATTCATATGTCATGCGATAAAAATATGAAACATTTATGTAGATGTATCGAGCGAGAGGGAGGGGGAGGGAGAGGGAGTGAGAGGTAGGTGGGGGGGGGTATGGATGGAGGAGAGAGATAGGGGAGAGGGGGAGAGAGAGGGGGGAGAGGGGGGGGAGAGGGGGAGAGATAGAGGGAGAGAGAAGGGGGAGAGAGGGGAGGAGAGAGGGAGGGAGAGATGGAGGGAGAGAGGGGGGAGAGAGGGGGAGAGAGGGGGAGTGAGAGGGGGAGTGAGAGGGGGAGTGAGAGGGGGGAGAGGGGGGGGGGGGGGGGGAGAGGGGGAGAGAGATGGGGGAGAGAGGGGAGGAGAGATGGAGGGAGAGAGGGGGGGAGAGGGGGGAAAGGGGGGAGAGAGAGAGGGAGAGAGAAGAGGGAGAGAGGTGGGGGAGAGAGGGGGAAGAGAGGTGGGGGGAGAGAGGGGGGGATAGAGGGGAGAGAGGGGGGGATAGAGGGGGGAGAGGGGGGGAAGAGGGGGGAGAGGGAGAGAGGGGGGGAGAGGGAGGGAGAGGGGGGAGAGAGAGGGGAAGAGAGAAGGGGGAGAGAGAAGGGGGAGAGGGAGAAGAGAGAGGGGTGAGAGGGGGATGAGAGGGGGATGAGAGGGGGGGAGGGAGAGGGAGGGAGAGAGAGGGGAGAGGGAGGGAGAGGGAGGGAGAGAGGGAAGGAGAGAGGGAGGGAGAGAGAGAGAGGAAGGGGAAGGACTGGAGGGAAGGAAGGGACGGGGATACGGCAATACAGTTTTCTTTCCTGTGATGGGCATTTATGCTAAGTACTTAAGTACCGTAGATATGAAATTTAAAAAAATTATATTCAACAAACTTTCAATATTCCCTTTGTTTATTATTAAAAAATGCCGGCAGCATTTCAAATTTGAGATGCAGGCTTTCTCTAGTAGATTAATAAATTTAGTCGAATATAGAGGACAACATTTTTCAACAAAAAAAGTCCTTCAAGAGAGTATTTATAATTACATCTTATAGTTTAGGAGACAAAAATTCCCCATGTTATCCTATTTGGGGAATTAAAAAATCCCTGGAATTGAACTCGGGTCGTTATTTTGCACAGTGATTACACATAAGACTCTTTTATAAGTGTCTCTCTTTATAAAATTGAAAGAATGGCTACAATACATGCAACCTTTCTCAAGTTATTAGACATTATTATTTTTGGGTCTTAAAACCATGCCTACAGACATATATACCTATATAAATTGCAGTAAATTAATATAAAAGTTGTTAACCAACCTCAAACATCATAATAGTGACTATCAGAGACCAATTTATTTGCTGAAAATGACAAAAAATTATAGTTCTAAGCCGTTGGCTCCACTACAAACCTGCTAATAAATCTAATAAAGATTAAATAGATAGCCAGTCAAGGATAAGTTAGTGAAAAAATACATCTCATGCGATAATTCTAATAGAAAAATGAAATTATTAGCATCTGAAATGAGTCAAATGTAATTACGTTAGTTAATAAATTGATATTACTCTTTAAAAAACATTAAAATACGCTACCATACCAAAATAATTAGTCATGGAATGAAGAATTAGATGTAATGCACACCATTCTACTACTACATCTACAACACACCCTGCAAAATACCTTACTGGTGTAAGGCAGGTGGTGTAATTACATGAAAGAAGAAAGTTGTTAGTAATATATCAGAATTTTTTTACCTGTTATAGTAATTATTTACAGAAAATACTGACATTAGCTCTTGACAGTGCTGTAGGACAAATTTATCAATAAAAGGGCAGTTAATCAAGGATTAGTGTGAATGTAGACAGTTAAACAAAGAAAAAGAGGCAAAAATCAAGTTAAACAACCCAATTTGCTATAAACTTGCTTTCCATTAGCTGCGTCACTCCTGTGAAATGTCAGATACAAGCATAAGTAGCGTAAAGTTTAAACTTTAATATTTTTATTAGTAATTAAACATCTGTAAAGGTTTTCGGCTGAAACTGGTCTCTAGGAAGTGGAGGTTAATTCTTGTAGTTATTCCTTTTTTTCCAAACATTTCCTCCAAAAATTTACATAAATATTTGTTATTACAAAAGTTGTAGCCTATATAATAAACTACAAGTTTTGTTGGAAACATTTTTCCGTAAAAACTGATAGTTTCAGAGATATTCTGATTTTTGTTCTCAATTTATATGTTAAACACGTCACCGAGTGATAACCATGTCCATTTCTATGATAAACTTCTTTAATCGTAGATAGCGTTGCCAAGGGTGATTTTAATTGCTCATCAATCTTTTATTATGCATAGAAACAGCTGACAGTATTGTTCACTTACTGTTTTTTCGATGCAGACATTCAATGCGTTTAAAATAATATTAACGAGTGTAATTGCTTATAATAATTATTAACGAGGATGCTTATTTAGATAGAAATCATATATTCCTTACCCTGTAGGAAAAAAGTCATGTGCTGGACACATCAGATTTTTAACGCTGGTTACCCTAAAGACAAAAATTTTGCCGAAAGAAGTAAAAAATATTAATTATAAAACCTATAATGAATGAAAGCCACGTAAAATAGTATGCATTCTTTTTGCCTCGCACCAAATCCGTCCCTATAATGTCTTTTAAACTCGAATATATCACGTTTTCAACCGCAAAAATCTTTCATCGTCATTCTATTCCGTTACACAGAGCAAGAGCACATTTTGTCAACAAAAGGTAGCAAGATCGAAGAGAGTCTAGATAAAAACTGTTCTGAAAAATGCCACTTTTCAAGTATTTACTCACATTAGTACGTAAAACTTATTTCGTATAGATAAGAACGTGTGATATCCTTCAGAAAATACAGCGTTCTTCGTTATCTACAGACCCAATTTCTAGAACTCGTAAACATACAAATAAATGCCTGTATAATAGAAGATTTATAAGTAATAAAACTAATTTTTACGGCTATTTTGGCCGATCGCAAAGTATTTAAAAGAAAAGGCATTTAATGTTAGCTAAAATGCGCCTGAAAAAGTCTGCAGTACAAGATGTGCAGTGAAAAGCTTTTGAAGGTCATCGCAAAGAAGAACAAACCTTATTATTAATTTATTTATTGGCAAGAATTCAGAGACAGCACTAGGCCAATTATACTGAATATCGTAACAACAATAACAGGGACGAACACACACAACCATGCCCTCCACAGGATTCGAACCTGCGACCCTAGCAGCGTGAGCTAGACACGTTAACCACTCCTCTACCGGCATTAACCTTTGTCATATGGATTTAAATTCCAGTCTACCAGATTTATTTTTCGGATATTTAAACGCAATATGCTGATTTCTGAATAAACTATCATATCCCAGGAACTAATAATGATAAAAAGTTGAAGTAACACTGCAAAAATTTGATAATAGGGGCTCAATAAAAAATATAGCAATTGAATATTTCAAATTTCAATTTTAACCCCTACATCAAATTCTGGTTAGTGATGATCAATATTTTCATCTTCATGAGTATGAAAATTTACAGGTATTAAAAATATTATAAGTTATTAAGGCGAACCCAAAGGCGAATGAAAAATTGGACAGGGATTCAAAAAAAAGTACGTCGATTTGAAACGTACCTAATAATGAAATACGTTGTTACTAGACTTCATGGTATCATCAATTCAAGGAGAACCTCTGACTCTCCGGCTAGCATTTAAGTGTACTCAGCCAACGCTGCCTATTTTTCATGCACAATAAAGCGCACGCACGTACAATAAACTTATAAGCACATACAGAACCCTCTTTATCACCCACAAATGTCGTTAATTTTGAGGTTAGATGTAGGCAAGAAATATAAAATGAAGTAATACTACTGCTGTATTTAAAACTGGCAAACTTAAAAGCTATCGTTACTTGCTAATCAAAACATAAACTCTCTTTTTCTCACTCTCAGATGCTACCTAAGAACAAAGACAACAATACACAATAGCATGATAATCTAATAACAGATTAAATCCCAATAAAAATTAGCTAACGACAAATGTCTACCTTCTGGGAATAATTCCCAAACCACAACCACCTTAAAATCACTTCATACTTTAGCTAAAAGTAAATACTATTCAATACAACAAATTTCTACATTTTTATTGTGGATTAAAGGTTAAAACAAACGCCGTTAAAATCTCAACGACTCAAAACCGCAGCAGAATATTTATACCAACAAACCATTTGCATCTGTACGGCAGTCGGTGAGATTCAGAAGCGTTTTGAGATGCACAATAATATAATATAAATACAGAAAGGTTAGTATATTTACTATAAAAGCACACCACACATTAAGCTATACAAACGCAAGGCATTCGCGTAAATGTCTCGACAATCGCGAGCAACCTCAAAAACTTTTGTGATCGAGCTCGTACTTACAACAATCCGCAAAACGTTACGATCGATAATATACGCGTAATAAACTTCGCGTAGTTATTGGTTCCGACCAACCACGCGAGGTTTAGTTTTGGTGTAGACACAGTTATATCTGCTCTAATTGTTGGAATTTGTGCTGATTTCACTCTTTTTTCTGTTAATCTTTTATTTAAATTTATTTATTTTATTGATTTATTTATAAATTTATCACTTGACGTGGCATCTAAAAGGAAATGTAATAGTGATAATGTAAGGGAATCAAATAAAAGAGGGCATAAGATTCATAGTTATGAATTGAAATTAGAAATTTTAAAGCGTGTTGAGAAAGGTGAAAGGCAAGCTGAAATCGCACGATCGTTGGGAATGTGTCATTCAACTATTAGCACTTATGTGGAACAGAAGGAGAAAATTCTAGAAGATGTGATAAAGTCACATAATTTGATAACAGCAATAAACAGTCCTAGGTGTGGTGTTGTGATTCCTAAAACGGAAAAACTTTTAAAACTTTGGGTAGATGATCAGTGTCAGAAACACATACTGAAAGCCATACTGAAATCGTACGATCGTTGGGAATGTGTCAACTATTAGCACTTATGTGAATCAGAATGAAAAAATTCTAGAATGTGATAAATTCAGGTAATTTGATAAAAACAATACCCAATAGCTCCTCTTCTTCCAACTAAAAATCTTCCAAATTCTCAATTAATAAACCAAGTCCAGTAAGCTCAGTTGAAAAAATTATGAAAATATTTTTAATTTTATTGTTTCTTTATTCTTTATTTTGTATATTTTTAATAACTTTTCTATTAATTTCGCTGCAATAAATAGTTGTATGTATAGATAGATGTACGCAGTTATGTTATCCAGCTCCGGACCGGGCTGTCTGTAAAGCATATTGCATACATCTATCTTTGAAGTTCGAAACAAAAATTTATTTTTTCCTTTTTAGTGCAAAAAATAAGTTACACATTTAAAATATTTATTATATAATTTATTCATAATTTAATACTGTTGTATTAACGTATTAGTAATGTTATTTTATCTTTATAGAACGTGAGGGGAGACTTTTTCCCGAGATGCGGGAATGTATCCCCGATTATAACATGCAAGTGTATGGAAAAATGAAGGAATAGGGAGAGAGGGGCAACTATTTTAAGTTAAACTAAAGGTAGCCTGAAATACTGACAGGCTTTTATACTAGTCAAATTATAATCAGGTAAAAATGGTAACCTGTAAAAAGACACGACTTCAAGTAGTTGAGATGGTCAGCACGAATGCCTTGGTTTTTTTTTCATAGCAAGCTCAATAAAAACACCCTTTTAACACTAGGACGGCGGGGCCGGACGACGCCCCGTGAACGGCGGAGGCGGTCATTTTGACCGCTCGTTATTTCTCAGTAGTTTTCAAGCGGGAAAATTTACACAAAGAATCAAATCAACTTAATTAATTAGCGATTGGTTATTCGTTTGCCTTTTTGCCTCAGCTTCAGTACATTTCTTTACGTGCGCGATCATGGAATTATCAATAAGGAGTCGCAGAGCACTAACCGGTGAGCGTACCAATATTCGTCAGCATCATTAGTGCGGAATCATATAATTAGTTAAATACAATGTAGACATGACGAACGTAACTGCCGATGACACAAAATGAGAGACAAACGAAGATCTGCTTTGAGGAAAAACGCGCAGAGGTCAAAATGACCACTGCCTCCAGGTAAGGTAAGGCTTGTAAATAAAAAAGTATTACAGGGATCAGCGTAAAAAACAGCTGAATTGTGCTCGACATTATTATAATAAAAGACAGCAAAAGGGAAAGAGATCGGAGAAAAAACAAGAACACATCGAGATAAAATGCAAAGTCCTAGCGGTCAAAATGACCGCGTCCGCCGTCCTAGCATTAATCATAGTTTTAGAGATCGTTAATCCAAAAACGGTTGGTTAGTTCTTACATGCTCGCGTGTGAGAGGGGGGTGTTAAACTGGGGTTAATGATAAAAAACGTAAGGAAGGCTCTGGTGGCGATAATCCGTACCAAACTTCTTCCTCAGCCAATCCTCGGGAACGGGGCAGTACGACCCGGTCGGGTCAACGTCTCCGACCCTCGGCAACTTGCTCGGCCTTCCGAACTTGGAACGCCACCTCACTCTCGCTAGCTGCCCTATTCGACACACAAAACAAAAAAGATCAGAACGCGTGCGCAAACAAAAGGACGCAAATTATAACGTACAGGTAAAAAACAAAAAACTTCGTGGGTGCTCTCTACGACGGCGAAAATATCGTGAGAAACTAAAAAAAAGACAAAGAGGGCGAAACAATTAAAATCGTCGAATACGACGCAAAGAAAAGAACTGTTGTTAAATGATAAACGATAAAGCTATAACTTAAAAAGCAGTCGAAAGGAAAAAAAGCGTTGCAGAATGGATTTTTATAGCATTTTCACACAGTGCAGATTAATACAAACTCATAATTTAGCAAGGATCACTTAGGAAAAAAATATACCAAGAAGTTCTGTATCTGAAATGGCGGAAAAAAGCCAGATGCTGCTCCTTGCGCAGTTCAAAGTAGGTGCGCATGCGCAGTGAGTACGTAATATTCGTTACGGTACCTTGACAGATCCAGCAAGGTTAATATATTTGGAAGTTTTTAACATTTTAGCAAGAGTTTCATAAAATTACCGGTATATTGGTAAGTATTTTCGTTTTTTATTTATTTTTCTTCTATTTGGACAGTTTTTTTGGATTTTTCTCTACTGTTTCCTTCCTAAATCGTTCACTTAAGTTTTAACAGTTTTTAGCGATATTTGTTTGTATTTTTTAACCTTTGGATGTCTTGCTGCTTTGTTTGTTCGAAGATTAGGAATTTTAAATAAAGCTTTGGGCGACCTTTGTTCTCCTCTAAAAATAACGTTCGATCTTTGACCTTTATATGCCTACATATACATACATATCGTTCCCGCAAGGAATCATCGAGGAAAAATCGTGACCATCACCTTATAAGACGCAGGGTGATTTTTTGAGATAGATTTCTGGAAAAAAGTGCGTATTATATGGTAGAAAATACGGTATGTATCTACTGTATCTGCCCGAATACATGTCGATGTTTTTTGTCAAAATCTATCATGAAAAAATCACCCCTCTGCTTAAATGCGAGTCCGAGGAAAATTTGGGTTATGGTTAAATCTTGAAGTCTCTCATTGCCTTCGCATTCAAATGATAGTTAAGTAAATATTTGACCTATGATGAATTTGTATAAAAATATCTTGGCGAGATCGCTTGCGTAAATTGACGATTACGCAAAATGCATTGACTGGCTTTGAATGCTCAACAGTTTGAATTTTGGTAAAACTTTACATGGAACGTGTATAGTTATAAAAATGCAATTTCTTAAGGCAATGTAAATGCTAATTTCATTGGAAATAGACTTGGATGAAAAAATATCTTGGCGAGATCGCTGTTACTATATTTGACCTTTTGTGAAAATGAAGTTGAATGAAATTATTGTCACTGAATGTGGAACATTATTCAGCAATGCAAAATTATTAATTGGAGTAATATTTCAAAATGTCAACAACTAAACCATTTCCCACACATTTCTTCGATCTCGAATAATGTACACCTGCGAGTTCAGCATTCGCGAGTTCAGGTATTCGCGAGGTAGCCATATAATTTCATTATTTCAAAAAGGCAACCGTTCTCAGGTTATAAAATTAAAATTAGACAGTCAACAATCCAATAAGCTGTGTAAGTGACTATCCAAAATATTACTAATCTTGCGATAAAAGCGCTTAGAATTCTTGTAATCAATAAAGTATTAATTGATGCAAGTAGAATCTAAGTAGTTGGTGTTAACCGTATAAATACTTGAGGACAGTAGATGTTAACCTTTCAAAAATGCAACTCATAACGTCCTACCTACAATAAGCTATAATTCCGAAAATTGGAATCATTCTGTTACATAGTATGCACTATGTATGTATATACAAAGTTACAAAACCCTGCCACGGAGTCGAACGCTACGCCACCACCATTCCCCACCTCCCGGGCATTTTCATTCTTGCCTGCATTTCGCTCAGACCGTGTCGCTCTTACATACTTTTCATCAGCTTTTGCGCTTTGATTTACTTATTACTGTAATTTTTAATTTAATAATTGCGATTTTTAGTTAACTACGTTTTCAAAAAGAAAATCATCTGTTAAAAGTGAATCAAGTATAAAGAGATCAAAGAATATATACTACATAATACGTATTACTACGTTTTCATTTTGTTTTAACTGTTTTCGAGTTTTTTCATGTTTATTTTTAGCCTACGAATGTTAATTTTAGGTTTAGTGTTGAGCACAAAGCAGTGTGAATGTTGAATATTAAGTTTCGGTAGTATAATTAGTGCAAAATTCATATTCGCGAATTTCAACATTCGCGAGGTTATTGGGAACATATCCCTCGTGAATGCTGAGGGGCTGGTGTATTCTAAAGGCCCATACACACGTCCTCAAGGCGGCCTGAACGGATGAAATCCGGACAAAAAACCGACGTGTGTACACTCGCTGGCGGCCTTACGGCCGCCTTCGGGCCGCCGGATAGAACCTCTGGATGGATAGTATTTTTCCATCCGGACTTCGTCCGGCCAAATCTTGCGCATGCACAGTAAACCTTTCAACCCCCTCTCCTAGCTACACATGCTCTCAGAGAACACGTGGATTTGGGTGATGCATGGTAGTTTCGTATTGTTGTTCACGTTTCCCTTTTGTGAAGATCGCCCCGGTACTTTTTTGTACTATAAAGCAGTGGTGCACAACCTTTTTCTATCAAAGGGCCCTATTTCACATTTTTTCCGAGTCCGCGGGCCGCATTATGAAAAAAATTACATTGAATTCGTAAATTTAAGGAAAATCTTAATTAAAACATTTTATTACATTTTATGGGATTTACGTGGGACATCACCACCCACAACATTGTCAGTCTTCCATTGGAGAGGTTAGTTTGAATGTAACGTATTGTTACTGTTTATATTAAACTTCTTTTAGTAATCTGACTTATTTCGAGAGATTTACTTCAATTATTTCTCGGTGTATTGTGGCATTTCTCGGAATAATTAGTATTATTAATATTAGCCGATGTCGGCATTTTCGCCTTGTCATAATGACCCCTATGTTATTGACGATTCCTATAATAACTTGCAAGTTCAAATCAGTCGTTCAAGTAAAAATCTCAAAAGTTGAAAAACTATACCCTAACCCTAATATTTAGGATGATCGTTTTTCAGATAAATTTCCCACCCCGTTATTCGCTAAACCCTTTGTTGTGAGGAAACCCTACCACAGGCCGCCCGAAGGAAACGGCCTCACGTGTGTATGCTAGGATCTGAACGGATCAGGCCGCCGTCCGGCCATTAACTGACGTGTGTATGGGCCTTAAGACATGCATGAATGCCAGGCACACTTCAGCATAAAATCTACCAAATTTATGTTTTTGCCAAAAAATTGCTGAAATTTTTGGGGGCTTGGCTTCTATTTGGGCAGATACGGTATGACGTTACCTTTCATATAGTTTTCCAATTCTGTCTTCCTGTCTGTGTATAACGCTCTTAGAATCTATCAATATCTCAGCACTAGAAGCAGCTAGAGATATCAAATTTGGTGTGTTCTTAGATGACCACATTAACTACTAGAAAATGTTATTACTTTTACAGAAAGTGTCCTTGGTTCGACTACAGACATCCTTTTGTCTTGCCATTTAAAAAGCACGAAACAAACGATTTTGACCGTGCAGACATTTTTTCTTTTGCTCATTAAAATACCTAAATATTAACTTAGAAACTTGAAACGAAAACTAAAAGATGGACAAAATTCTAAAATATTTTTTGTAGCTGTCTTTTATTGTAGCTCGCCCTTTAAAATTTTAAAAATACATAAAAGAGCATATTTTTTGGTGATTTTAACGCTTAATCTCGCATAAGTTCCTATGCAACCTGTATTGTTTTGTTATTAATTAATCAAGTCACTGCAACCAATTTGTGTTTTCAGTATGTTGTAATTTTTAATGTTATTATTCTAGTTATTATATAATGATGGTGATATCGTGTATGGCTGATTTTATTATTAATCAAACTTAATTACTGACGTTGTTTAACATGTATTTTACTAAGTCTGTCTGTCTGTTACCTTACGTTCCTTCTGACCAAATTTGGCACGATTGCGGGGAATACAAAGGGGAAGGATAATGCGTGGCTTTAGCGTCCGTCTGTCTGTTAGTTTCAAAATGGCGGCCAAATTTCTGTCTGTTCCTTTATCTGCATCAAACCATCCTTCTTTTCCTAAATTGGAATATTATTCTCTTCGAAAAACAACTCGAACGCTTTTGCTTTCAAGTACATAACATATTCAAATTAAAAATTAACCATATTTCGAAAGAAACGCACTAAACACCACGCAATAAACCTGTTCTTTTGGCACGGGAATGGTGGCGATTTCGACCTATCTAATACATCAATTTAACTAGGTTTTTCTGTACGTGAATAACGTCCTCAGTGACGCCTGTCTTATGACTGGTCCTTCTGAATAATGAATACACGTACCGTATATGCCCCAATATAAGGCGACTCCCCATTTTCCTAATGAGAAAATCCAAAAAAAGCTTTCTGGCCAGTTTGAACATATAAACTTTTTATTATATTAAAAAGTTTTTAAAATTTTTTTTATCAATAACACACTTTATTTAAAAAACCAAAACTCATTAAGTGACAATTTTATTCAAACCTTTCACACGCATCTTCGACATCAGTGTCTTCGTCATCGCTAGAGAATTGAAAAAAGTATAACATCCATATCACCTACTTACCGTCGAAAATGATTTCAAGGAGAGAAATTTTCAGATGTTGGACTTATCGTAGGTGGAAACGTGGACTACTCTTGGGACTTGGGAAGTTTGTGTAATGCTGACCGATTACCGACTAAACTTTCTATTAAATAGTGCGAAAAGGAATGGACACCTCTTGGATGTGTACGATGGTAAAAACACATTAATGTTATGGACGAATTATCTAAAAAGTTTGATTAGACTACTTTGTCATAATAATTAAAAAAGGTCGGAGACTACGGCGAGATGAATTAATTAAATTAAAACATAAATACTCCTTAACCGTACAAAGTAAACCGTTTTCACAAACTTTCCACCCAAATTCAGACCATTGCTGCCGACATAAAATTTCTTAAAGACTGTAAAAAACATGTTTTTCCTAAATTAATTAACATTTTTCCTAACACTACAAATTACACAGCATCCAAAGCCATTCTTTTTGCAAAACAAAAATGGATTGACCTGGAAATTAAAAAACTTAATGGAAAACGCTCCTCTTTAGAAATAGAAGCATATACCTTAAACTTACCAAACATTTGTCAGGTTTTGAATGTCAATTTGGGACCGATACATGAAAACGACATACACACCATCATACAAGGAAAAATGTTAAACAAAACAGAAAAACTACGCAGGAAATTTAATTCACTAAACAACGGACCGCAACGGGGCAGACAACAGGCTACTCAACCACACAACCAGAACATTATTAACCTTTTGGGTAAAACGTTCTCCCATGCAGAGATGTCTTTATTGGAAAAAGGTCTGAACTATACGCTCCCGTATAAAAAAACGCCGACAGAAGAGTTAGTCGCAGACATTGAGTCTGCTATTCAATCATTACCCGTAAACACAAAAAACATAATTAGAAACACCACCTTTGCACAAATTAAAGAGAATCTTTCCCAAAACTTTTCAGAAAAACGGCACACTTTTGAGGAAAATTTACTTTGCACGGAGTATTCATGTTTTAATTTAATTAAGACTACTTTGTTGTTCAAAATAAAGTGACTGAGAGAGACTTTATTGAGAGAGCTCCCCATAATATGAGAGACTTTGTAAAGACTCGAATATAAGCCGTCCCCCTCTTTTCTGAGGGACAATTTTGGGGGAAAGCCTTGCCTTATATTCGGGCATATACGGTATTTATTTTCCTGCACATTTTTATCGTAGAAGTAGCCGTTATCGTTGTTATCGAGATAATCAAACAAGTCTTAATTCAAAGTTGAACTTCTTTCTTGCATGGTTTTACTTCATCATCGTTGCTACAATAAAATATCTCACAAAAATATGTTTAATTTAATGGGAAAATTAATCGGGAATGCCACGTGAATCACCTGAGCCAATCAGGGATACCACTTTACCGGTGACAAAAAAATGAACCGTAATATAACGTCTAGCTATTAACTACAGCAGAAGAATAAACAGAAATGCAGCGAACGAAGCGAAAGGAAAATAGAATGAAACAAAAAAACGACAAGGCAAAATTCTTTTTTAAAACTCAAAACTAAATTAATGAAATGTGTTTACGCATGATGGGATGAGGGCTTTTCCTGTAAGTTCCAGCTTGGACGGTAAGGCTCTCAACTGCAAATAGGAAACAAAAGAAGAGAGAGAAAGAGAGAGAGGGGGAGAGGAGAGGAAAACATACAGTTTCGTACAACACAATCAACGGGCAACGCTTCCGGACAACACAAACACAAATTGAACGAGATGTTATGGCAGGAGAATCTCTCAACGAAACACTTCCGACATTGTAAATTCGTAAAAAACGATAATCTGGCCCAGTGCTTCCCAAACTACGGTCCGTGGAGGTTTCGTTGGCAGTTTCCAAAACGTAATTTTTTAGAACGAACCGCATATTTATAGTATGTTCACTAGCTGAAGTCTCTTGGCCTACTTAGAGCAAGTAGCCAATCGCGAACGTTTCCCCTTCCATCGTCCCTCTCGACTTTCGTGCGGGAGAGCAGATACCGGTGCGCGTTGCCAGCTCTTGCGGATTTTCGCCTTCGGCTGATATGCTACGCAATTTCTAAATAAAATACTTCCCATCCTTCTCCAACGTAGGATATTCGCCCCTCTCGAAGAAGCTTAACAACTCGCGGCGAATGGCTTCCTTAGCGAAGTCATCAATTTTGTCGATGGCCTTTCTTTTCTTGATAACTAAAACGAGCCGATTCCGTCAAATACTTAGGCGTTACTTTAACCCATTCCATGCGGCATGACTGGAATTCCAGTCATGGTGGTTCAATCAAATGGCGGCATGACTGGAATTCCAGTCATAGCGCTACATCTGGTTATAGCGGTCTGGGTAAGGGACCACCGGCGGAATGAGTTTCCTATGCGTCTCCAGCCATCAGTTTGACCCTAACCAGCGCTCGAGGAAAGTCCGTTTTGCAATTGGTGGATTTTCTTCGGATTTTCGACTTTTTCTTTTTTTGGGTACGTACTCACTCTGATTTTCCTATAGTGATTGAGAATTAGTTTTATTACGAATTAAAGGTTATTTTATTTTCTTTCCAGTTCCTTTTTATATTATAAGAAAATTCATTTGTACATCGTTAATTTTTTTCGACGATTTGCGTATTTTTTCTGTAATAACTTGCTGTATCGGTAAGTATTTTAAAAAATCATAAAAAATATATTTTCGCGTTTTTTCGTTAAATTCTTTCATATCTGCATTTCTTGCACTAAATTCTACTGGAAATGTAAGGAAACTGGATTCAGCCACCGCCAAAGAACTCGGATTTTCGGTGCCGCATTGAATGGGTTAACAAGCAACCTCTCGTGGGATATGCACATACGAAATATATGCGGTAAGGCTAAACAGAAACTAGGATTCAACAAACACATAGTAGGTAAAAGTGAGGAAAAAGTCAGAGAGACATGTTATTTCTCGTTAGTAAGACCGCTATTAGAGTACGCGTCGAGATTATGGGATCCGTACGAGAAAGGATCAATCTCAGAGCTAGAAAGAGTGCAGCGAAAAGCCGCTAGATTCGTCAGAAATTGTTACGATAGAAACAATAGTGTTACAGCCTTGATACAGGACTTAGGATGGGAATCACTAGCTGAGCGCCGATCACGCTCTAGGTTAAAACTTCTCGAAAGATTTAGAACGCATATATTCTCCAGCGATGTCGAAGAAATAATAAGAGCGCCAACTTATATTGGTAGAATGGACCATCCTCGTAAAATAAGAGAGATAGCCTGTAGGACTGAGAGGTATAAAGGCTCGTTTTTCCCTAGAATGATAGCTGAGCAGAACAGAAGTTACGAAAAGAAATCAGCTGACGTAGAGTGATACTATACATTATTATGGACTTTACCTTGGTGCTATTTGACTCCCTGCCACACACCATTGCAGTGGCTTGCAGGGTGAAATGTAGATATAGATATGCTTCCAAGGAGACCGAAATTTTGAATACCCGCAGACTTCCAGGCTCTTCTGTCCTTCCTTCACTATCTGCTGCATCGTCTTCTTAGAAATTAAGCAGACCTCTGCCACTCTCTCCTGCACTTTGGCCACATCGGCCCCTTATTCTCTGCCTCGCGCTTAAAATATTCATATACATTAAGAATAATTTTTCGCGCTTGGCGGTGCACAACTTCCCTCCTGTTAGCCATTGCAGATCACGACCTCAGTAGGGTAACAAAAACAACAAAACCGATAACAAAAATAATAACAAAAAATAACGGCAATGATAACTTAGGACTCCGCAGCAAGGAAACAGCGGTAGAAATGGCAACGCAGGCCGATGTGATCTCTTCGAGAGGAGGAGTGAGACTAAGTTCCTCCTCACTACCTTCCCAAACAAACCGTCTCCTATTGGCTGCTGCTAACTGGCACACGCCCCATCTTCAAGGCCAAGAGACTTTAGCTAGTGAGCCGACTATAGTTGAATTTTTTTGGGAAAAGTTAATCATTTCTTACGCTATCACAGGTATTCAATTCTTTAGTAATGCACCTAGTTAGCTTAAAGATTTTCCTACTCCTTCATATTTCAAGATTTCACCTCTCCGCCAGTCAAATCAACCCCTTTTCGTTAACGTGGTTACAGTAAGTCAGAGCTGCAAACCGAACCGCTGAACCGAACCGCAGTCATTTTGCTGAACCGCGAACCGAACCGTAATTTTTTTGCAAAAGTGGTTCGGTTTCGGTTCGATCTCAATCCACAAAGTATGGACCAACGAAAAGACCAGGAAAAATCAGCGGGTTTGCTTCAAAGGAAAGAGTGCCTATCTCTTTCCTCTCTGATAGTATTGTTATCCACATAAAAAAATCATGTTAGGATCAAAAATACCATTTTTTAATATAAATAAACGAAGATGATGATGGGATTATAATATATTTAAATATAAATTTTTCCTTCCTTTAAATAAATTCTTCTTTCATTTAAAATAATAATGACTGCTGACTGATACTGAACGTGTAATGTTTATATTGGTTAAATTATTTCTGGATAGTATTTCATCAAATGATTAATTTAGTTGAACCGAACCACTTGTCAAAATTCCCGTCCGAACCGAACCATGAAACAAACCACTTCCAAAAATTTAGGACCGAACCGCGAACTGAACCACTCTCAAAATTCTGAAGTGGTTTGCAGCTCTGCAGTTAGTACGGTTGCGTCAGAAATGAAGTGGTCCTGCAGGGTTGCTGTAGTGGTCCGCGGAGCTCAAAAGTTTGGGAAGCACTGATCTAACCTAGCCTTTTTCTAAAATTAACCTTCTTTTCAGCATTAAGTTAATAGGTATTTACGTATTAACGGAACTACCTTACTGCTGTTAGTTTTATATATGTTGGTGTGAACAGAAACTGATTGGCCGGTCTCGACATTTACAAACCCAATCACCGGGCAACGGGGTGGGATACTTTGGTTCCGGGCGAGGCGAAGGGCGCGGTAGCGCCCGGAGACGACTACCCATTAAAACAAAGCGAGCCGAAGGCTCGTCAATATATCCTTTCAATGTTATATCCTCTTGACTGTTGCGCCGCAAATTGAGAGGATATATCGACGAGCCTTTGGCTCGCTTTGTTTTAATGGATAGTCGTCTCCGGGCGCTGCCGTGCCCTTCGCCTTGCCCGGAACCAAAGATACCCTCCACAATGTCCGGTGATTGGGTTTGTAAATGTTGAGACCGGCCAATAAGTCATGGGTTAGCGACAGTCAAACGAGATATAATAAATGTAATATTGTTGAACTAGTGGTATTCATTAATATCCTGTAGTCCGGGGTAATTCCGTTATAGTTCGGCAGTCCCTTTAATACATAAGTACCAGTTAATGTTATCCTTTAAATTATTTATTAACGTTAGAATCAGTGGTGCACAACCTTTTATACATGGCAGGTCGCATGTAATTTTTTGTCTAAGCAGATAAAGAAGAGAGGGAAAGGAAAAAAAGAGGAAAAAAGAGGAAAAGAGGGATAGAGGGAGGGGGGGAGAGAGAGAGAGAGAGAGAGAGAGAGAGAGAGAGAGAGAGAGAGAGAGAGAGAGAGAAGAGAGAGAGAGAGAGAGAGAGAAGAGAGAGAGAGAGAGAGAGAGAGAGAGAGAGAGAGAGAGAGAGAGAGAGAGAGAGAGAGAGAGAGAAGAGAGAGAAGAAAGAGAAGAGAGAGATAGAGAAGAGGGAGAGAGAGAGAAAGAGAAGAGGGAGAGAGAAGAGGGAGAGAGAAGAGGGAGAGAGAAGAGGGAGAGAGAGAAGAGGGAGAGAGAGAAGAGGGAGAGAGAGAAGAGGGAGAGAGAGAAGAGGGAGAGAGAGAGAAGAGAGAGAAAGAGAAGAGGGAGAGAGAGAAGAGGGAGGGAGAAAAGAGAGAGAGAGAGGAGACAGAAAGAGAAGAGGGAGAGATAGAGAAGAGGGAGAGAGAGAAGAGGGAGAGATAGAGAAGAGAGAGAAAGAGAAGAGGGAGAGAGAGAGAAGAGGGAGAGAGAGAGAAGAGGGAGAGAGAGGAGGGAGAGAGAGAAGAGGGAGAGATAAGGAAGAGGGAGAGAGAGAGGAGGGAGAGAGAGAAGAGGGAGAGATAAGGAAGATGGAGAGAGAGAGAAGAGAGAGAAAGAGAAGAGGGAGAGATAGAGAAGGAGAGAGAGAAGAGGGAGAGAGAGAGAAGAGGGAGAGAGAGGAGGGAGAGAGAGGAGGGAGAGAGAGAGAGAGGAGGTAGAGAGAGAGGAGGGAGAGAAGAGGGAGAGAAGAGGGAGAGAAGAGGGAGAGAAGAGGGAGAGAGAGAGACAGAAGAGGGAGAGAGAGACAGAAGAGGGAGAGAGAGAGAGACAGAAGAGGGAGAGAGAGAGACAGAAGAGAGAGAGAGGGAGAGACAGAAGAGGGAGAGAGAGAGGAGAGAGAATAGGGAGACAGAGAAGAGGGAGAGAGAGAAGAGGGAGAGAGAGAGAATAGGGGGAGAGAGAAGAGAGAGAGGAAGAGAGAAAGAGAGGAAGAGAGAAAGAGAGGAAGAGAGAGAGGAAGAGAGAGAGGAAGAGAGAGAGAGGAAGAGAGAGAGGAAGAGAGAGAGAGGAAGAGAGAGGAAGAGAGAGAGAGAGGAAGAGAGGGAGAGGAAGAGAGAAAGAGGAAGAAAGAGTGAAAGAAAGAGAGAGGAATATAGAGAGAGGAATCATGAGAGAAAGACGAACAGAGAGGTAGAGTGAAAGAGAGTGAGAAAGAGGCAGAGGAAGAAAGAAGAAGATAGGGAATGAGATGAGAGAAGAGGGAGAGGAAGAGATAGAAGAGAAAGGCAGGTGGGAGACAGAGAGAAAGATAGTGAAGACAGTGGAAGGGAGAGAGGAAGAGAGAGGGGGGAGAGGAAGAGGGAGATGAAGAGAGGGGAGAGAGGAAAAGAGGAAGAGAGAAAGAAGATAGAGGGAGAGAAAGAAGATAGAGGGAGAGAAAGAAGATAGAGGGAGAGAAAGAAGATAGAGGAAGAGAAAGGAGAGATAGAGGAAGAGAAAGGAGAGAGAGGAAGAAAGATGAAAGGAAGAGGGAGAGAGGAAGAGATATATTATAATATATTATCTATTTATTTTAATTAATACAATTCATTCCACGCACTATTTCGAAGAAAACGTTCACTATATATAACAATTTTTTGAAACCCTTCTTAGAACAAACCTAATAAATGCGAATATCAATTAGTTAAGCTGCAGTAAGTTACTCGTCCCGACACAAATTGGCGCTGCGATATTCACGTAGTTATTCACTCTCCCATCAAACACAAACTGGCGCTGCCGTCGATGTCGTCTTCTATCAAATCAAAGGCAAAATATTTAATATTGTAACGTTAACGCTAAAAACTTAATTCGCACTCGATTTTCACTTTAAATGTTGTCTCGGAAATATTGCCAAAGAATTTCCAACTTGCAATATGGCCTGATATGTAAAAAAAAAAAAGATTAGACGTCCTGGAGCAATGAATTAATACACCAAATTTTACATTATCTAACGCAGCATAAATTACGAACAACCTTATTTTTACCCCGTTAACACACCACCAATTCCTAATCTAAGAAAAATTTTAATCAATTCGTACGAGATAAAAAGAGTATATACTGTATTTATCTCATTTTTCTCAATTAATAATCATTAACACTTTTAACATTACGCGTTTGTTCTGGCAAAGAAAACCGATTAATTCAAACATTTTCTTCTCCTTCCAAATCCTAAAATAACATTACTTTAATTAAAATATCACACACCACAAGCATAGTATAAAATTCATACTATAAAGTAACACTTTGTAAAAAAGGCATTAGTAATAATTAACAGTTTGCTTTTACATTAATAAATCGCAAAAATACCCTTGCATGCCTCATAAAAACAACCACCAAAGCTAATTACAAAGTATTTCGTTAATTAACTTTTTTTTAATCTTACCTTAAAATGTTACTTATAAACACTGTATTAATAAAACATTAGTGTCTGTAATTTACACTGGCAGCGATGCGTTTTTCATAAACGTAAACTCCGGTCGAGACGATTATTATCTCCTTGCACCTAAAGAAAAGCAAAGCAGCTGTATTTCTTTAGACTTAAAAAGGCGGTTACCAGGCAAAACAAATGAATGCACATAATAAAGGTAAACTGCTAGACAAAGTTTCACTGGAAATTCTCAAAGAAATAAATTATTATATAAATAAAAAACTTCACTCAAATAATATTTTTCGTGGTATCATACCATATAATACTTATCATTTCATTATTTCATTTCATATCTATGGAATACGACACTTCTGAAAACAATTGAACTTAGATGGAATGGAAAAGTTTGTGCATTAATTAATTACTTATTAGGTAACGTAAATAACATTGCAGTAACATCAGTAACATTCGGGAATAAACGAACAGAAAGACATTGGAAATATTTCAGATGGCGGAAAACGACATTTTTATAACATATCTGAACCCATGAATTGGATACAAATGAAATCTATACCACAATTTCATTGGTAATGGAAGACTTGATAAGGTAGATAACAATGATAAATTAATCTTAGCTTTTTAAATTGTTACTAATCCTTAAAAAATTAGATTTATCATGGATTATCAAGTAACTAAGTAATGAGTAATTTTTATACTGTAATAATTTAATAGATCGTTAATTTACAGAGAAAACCGGTAATGCAAAAACATACGAGGTATTTCAAATTATAACCTTTACACAAAAAACAATCTTGTGGTGATCGGTAATTATTTCTTTAAAACAAAGAGACTTTATGCACAGAAGAATAATATTCGTGGATAAATTTGTAACGAGCAAATTACTCATTTGGATAAAAATACTCCAAAACATTTCGAAAATAAAACAACAAACGATGGGAGAGAAATATTTCACGTTTCTTTCACATTCAAAATACAATTTCACCTTTCGTTTCGAGGAGTCTTCATTACCGTAGAATTTTGAGTTGGTCACGTCCGCTAGCGTTAACATCCTTTAAAAACACGTTTCTCATACCTTGATATTCCATCCGAACTTTTTCAGATTCGTATTCCTGCAGAGCGGCCAGGAGAGAGGATCTTTCTTCGTCCGTAAGCTTCAAAACTAAGTCCTGCGCGTGAGTCTTGGTCAGCGGTGGAGCAGTTCCCGCATCAGTGCCGAATTCTAATCCGCGAGACCTTCTCAGAGTATGGATAAATCTTCTAACACGATCGTCGCACGTACCTGAAAGCACGGGGTTATGAAAAGTTCTCCCATCAAAAAGAAACGAGACATGAATTTCGTAAGTAATATTCACACATGACTTACATCGACGTGAAGGTAAGAGGAATCCATTTCTTGTTTTCCTTGGCCTGTAAGTCCGATGTGATAAAAGGAACCTCCAAGACATAGACGATAGAGTATGTGAAGTGTTCATTTCTATTATAAATTTATGTACTACACTAAATGAATAGATATTATCGGCTTTTTTGAGAGAAGTTCACGGTCTTAAGCAGCCATTGCTTGTATTGAACGAAGATGAAGATCGTGATGCGTGATGAAAGAAAAAAAATCTGAAGGTCGATAATAGTGTATTATACATGTTATCGATAATTATAAATAAAATATAAACAATTATAAACACAACATTGGTAATTATAGACATTTAAAACCCAACTATCATAAACAATATCAGTAATTATAAACAATATCGTCGATTATAAACACAATATGAACAATTATAAACGCAATAACGCTAATTACAAATAAATCTGTAATTATAAAGAAACCCTAATTCTGAAATATGTTTACCTTCCTTTAATCAACTAATTTAAAAAAAAGAAATTAATGTAGTAATTTAACAAAATATATCTTCATTTTTTAAAATCATCGATCGCTCATCTATATCTGAAATAATAGCTTAAATATGTTACTAGTATGATTGGTGATTTAGTGTACCGGTTTCAGCTGAACTTGCTAAACGAAGGCGGTTTCAGCTTGTCGAGCAGCGAAGCAGGTGATTTCTATTTGGTTTTAACGTTGGCCCACCAAATTAACACGTCGTTCAGGACCTTCAGTTACGCAATGCGTTTTGAAAAGTAAAAAACTGATTGAACAATGCGGAATATTAGGTAATAATTATGTGCGTTTCTCTATAATTCACATCGTTGACTGAAATGGTCATTAACGCATTGTATTAAATAGCACGTAGAGATTACATAATGTAAAAATGTGTGGCCATCAGTCATGACGTTTTGAGTGTTTTATCTTCTGGATCAGATAAACCTAACTTCAAATGAGGAATCTAATACGCATTTTTACTACAAAGTAAAAAAAACTCTGATGTATCCAACACATGACGTTCTCCATACATGCGCGTGAATAGTTTTTAAACTATGAATAATTTTGCAGTGAGAATACGTCTCACATTGAAAAATCAATAAGTAAACAAAATTATCTGTTGCTACGGGCAACAAAATATCGATTCGCAATTAAAATTACCCTTGGCGGCCTGAGAATTCTAAATACTTAATGAGTATCCCCAGTTAATCTAACTATGATCAATACCATCAAGAAATAATAATTAGAATGAACAGTAATATCAATAGATTTTAAATTGGGAGAACCAAGTTTTCATCGATAAAAATAAGCTGCGTCAGCAATTAGAACGTTAGGGCCAATATTTGATTATATTTCGAATTTTTTTCATGATTTTGATATTCTTACAATTCTAAGCTTCGAGTATAGACCGAGTTTATATTTTCCTTGGAAATTATAAGCTTTCTGATCATTTTTTTTTCGAATGGACTAGAATATTTTCTGCATATTGATTGGTTGTTGGAAATTAAACTGAGTCGACAGCATTAACTTTTGCTAATCAATAAGCGTAACAATATAATAAATAACACGTTATAATTTTTTTGCATAGATTTTACAATAATAATAATTTCAATTAGTTTCCTACTATATAAAATTAGCTTTTCATGTTGTTTTTACGAAGCTTTATAATAACACCTTACGTGGAAAATATTTAATTAATTCCATGCAACTTTTAAAAAATGCAGGAATAAAAATCTCATCCAGTATTAAAATATTTAAGTAAAATCAATATCTAGGGCTAAAGGAAAAATAATAAGATTTTAATTAACATTTGCGATTTTTAAAAAAACCGTAGTTTCTCAGAGTTGCCACCAGGTAGCAGTAATAGTCTCCAGCCTGAAAGGTGGCGGGAACTTGGATGTTTGTTGGAACGTGTTAAAATTTGACAAATGCAGAAAGGCATTAGAGCAGTTGTTCTCAAACGTTTTTAGTTCACGCCTCCCTTGAAAATTTGAAAATTTTTCGTGAAAGCAGTAAATAAGAACGTAGTATTTATCGTTCTGGAATATTGATTTTTACAAAAGTGTTGAAGGTATGTAATCTCTTCTTACTTATTAATACAAAAACTTTAAATTAGCAAATTGTTATATGAAAATATACTATTCCTTACGTTTTTGTTATAATTAATTAAATAAAATTTGAACAACATAACGGATTGTTACAAGCAAATATGATTGTTAAAAAAAACTAATTGTAATTTAAAAAGTATCTACTGTATATTCTAAAGAGTTTGTATGTTGTGCTGTACTAGCTTCACTAAATCCGTTGAAATTCAACGGGAAATTCTGCTAGTAAGAAATTCATAAGCGGCTTTTGTTTCTCTCTCTCTCTCTGCCCGTTTTTATTCAAAATGGAGGTTGATTGAATTCTTAAATACCATGTACGCATGTAGAATTCTGATCAGATTTTAATAAAATTTCCCTGGGAAACGCCGGGTATTTCTGCTAGTACAATATATAACACTCGTTGATTCTTAAACTATTAATTTATAGCCTAAACTGGCTGAAACGTCCAGCTTCGCTCGGGAAAGTTTTCTTTTAAGTAGCAAATAAATTTTATTACTTTATACTTTAAAAGTATTCATAGACTATATTTAGGCATGAATCCATTTGTACTCTTTATTCTTCCTCTTCGGCATGCCACGGCATGGATTTCCTTTGCATTAATCTTTACATGGCTATCTCCCTTTGATGAGGACAATAATTCAGAAATTTAGCTTTGTTGCCGCCTGGAAAATGGTCATCTAAACCGATAAATTTTGTGCTTAAAGGAAAATTTCGAGCAATTTAGCATGTAATACGACAAAACATGAACAGAATTAAAATATTCAGTCTTTCGTGCGTAAAATAATCCATTTCCCGTGATCGTAAGTTATATTTAGGTATATTTATATCCATATCAATGGCATTTTGGGGTTTCTCCACACCATTTCCAATGCATTCTCACGGAAACAATATTTTGTTGATCCCATGGGGTATAAGAGACCCCACGGTCTGCAAACCTAGACCAAGTTCTTCCTTTGGTCCACAGGATGGCCCATGAAACTTTTGAATTCGATAGCTTCAACGGTGTAAAAACGTATAAAGAACATAAATACACACATACACACTAAAACAGTGATGGGCAAACGACTGGTTGCGCTCCCAGAGTGCTCTTTGCTCTGACCTTGAGAGCGAAGAGCTGCAGAGGGGGAAACTTTTAGACAATTTTGACGTAAGAATTCTAGGTAGTTCATACGTGGAAAAGGCGGTGCATTTGACAGGTAGTTGTAAGGTGCGTTATCAGTCACTAGCGCTTCCCTTGCAATCCTGCAGTAGTCGCAGCCTGCTTCAAGAGGAAATAGTATTGTTTCGTGCGCTTCGGAAGCAGAGAATAAGAGCTTTCCAAAGCTGACCTCTCGTGTACACTTGCTGCAGCAGCATGATCTTGAGAAGTACGCTGCAATACTCAGCACACTTCGTAATGAATTTAACAAACGATACCACGACTGGAATGCATTAGAAGCAGAAATGAAAATCTTCGCGACACCATTTTCAAATTCCCTCGATGGAAATGACGTCCCAATCGCACTGCAGTGCGAGTTTCTTGATCTTCATTGTGATCGTGAAATGAAGGACAAATATGAGAGAAGAACGAGTTTAGTGCAGTTCTACGAGAACTTTCCAAGGACACGTTTTCCAAGCTGCACACGTCAGCGATCAAAATAATATCTATGTTTGGCTCAACTTACATTTGCGAACAGCTTTTTTCTCTCACGAAACTAACGAAGTCCAATGTCAGGAAACGAGTCTCAGATGGAAATCTCACAGCCATGCTATGCATCAAAAGTGCGCGATCTATAGTCCCGCGAATAAATGATTTGGCGTTACGTAGACGTAATCAAAGTAATGCGAGCACAATGTAATTTTCATCAAAATAAAATTCCACTGTAAAATTTACTTAAGGACTACATGTAAGTTTCTTTCCACTATCATGCAATTTAAATACCCACCAACCTTAAGCCTGCCTTCTGCGTCACGTCCTCGCCCCTCTCGTTCTTCCTCCATTGGCTCCCCCTCTCGCTCAACGTTGCTCCCCCTTACGGTCGTGCTCTGAGCGTGCTCTTAGAGCGCTCTCTTGCCTATCACTGCTCTAAAATATTAATAAGATAGTACAATACAAGTGACTGTGTGCCTGCATTCTGCAAGCATTTTCTCTCATTTAATAAGAAAGACTAAAAGCCGACAAAAAATTCTAAATGCAAAAGCGCCCTGCACCTGTTTCGATACTTTCCTTTTGGCAAATAATCTCAAATTTGAGGCTACCTGGAATCGAACCGATGACACCTACACAGGAGTTGTCAAATACTATGGAGATATACTCATGACATCTACAAACCCTGAAAATATCATTTATTTATTCCTCTTTGTTTCGTCTATATGAAGCAATTCATTTTTTCTATGCTTTCTTATGGGAGATATACCGGGTCATCCGGAGTCGAACCCAGGACACTTGCGATAAAAGTGATATCGGTTCCCTATAGATCTCCTGGGTATCTAACAACCCTCCAAGTTTGAATTCTCTACCTTATCGGAAAGTGCCATAAATTAACTTTCAAATATGCCGCAATGCTTTTCTTATGGGAAAAAATGGAAATTTAGGAATTTCTGGAGTCGAACCCATGACACCTAGGTATGAGATCTCAATTTTTCTGGTGGTTTCTCCATGCCATCTACAATTACTGAAAATTTCAGCTCTCAATCTATTGTAGTTTGTGCCAGACATTAGTATCCTCCTATATACATATATATCCTATATCCTCTGTAAGAAGAGTCGATAAAGAATGATATAACACTCGTTGATTTTTAAATTATTAATTTATAGCCTAAATAAGGCTTTTGGTACATATTTTTTCTGAGATCCTGGAACGCATCTCAATTTATAACATGTAATGCAAGGGAAATTAATATTCACCTTACGGTGCAATTTTCAGGAACGCGTTAGGAGTCGTACGTCTGTAAGAAAACCATCCGAATTTCCCAATCTTTTTGGCAAAAATATTTATTTAGAATTAAATTCCATCGATCTAAATTTGTGTTTCTCTCGACGACCTTCCAAGTCACCGAAACGATCACACCACACAACAATTAAAATAGTTCGTTTTTTTTCCTCCAAAAAAAAACAAAAAAAAGAGACGATAAAAATCCTGAAATTTTCAATCCCAATATTTGATCAATCCGTCCCAACCAGCGGTCGCTACTTTACTCGTCTCATGAGGATGCCACAGGACGGATATACAGACGCTGTCGTGAGCCTTCCATTTCTTGTACAGTTTCGTAGTCTTCCAGTCCCATATGTAGCACTTCCCGTCTGCGTCTCCGGACACCAGGTAACTAGGGAAGAAAAAAAAATCGGTACAACATACATTGTACAAACTTTCTCATATACGTACTAATGCGTCGTTTAGTTATCTTTAGAAAATGAAAATCGTATGAGCCTGTTTTTAGAAAATCTAATTATTGTTAAAGTTGCCAAGAATAACCTAGCCTTATATTCATTCATTGGGAAAAATGAAATACGTAGTATTATTGAAGACGTAAACTCAATTAACTGTACGAAATTCGATCAAAATCGTTAGAGCCGTTTCTGAGAAAATCTAATTATTGTTAAAGTTGCCTAGAATAAACTAGCCTTAAATTCATTTTTTGAGAAATATGAACTATACAGTATTATTGAAGACGTAAACTCAAGTAACTGTACGAAATTTGATCGAAATCGTTAGAGCCGTTTTCGAGAAAATCGGATTGTTGTTAAAAGTGCATAGAATAAACTAGTCTTAATTATTGATCAATGTCAACCATTTCTATGTATACTCTGCTCAGTATGATAAAATGCCTAATTACGAGATTTCATTCATTTTCATTCTTCCGTCTAGGCTCCAGCGCCAGTAACAGACAAACAGACAGACGGCATTGCGAAAACCACTTTTTCAGATTCAGCGACACCTAAAACGTGTATTTCCGTAAAAATCTCGAGGTCCAATTTTTCGCGAAAACAATACTTTCTCGATACTTCGTATGAGAAAGTAAAAAAGTCAACGTGTGGTAAAAATTTGATGTGGCTAACACACGACTTCCTCCATATTTGGGGTATATATGTGTTTAAATTATTACGAATAGCATTATAAGGCAAAATTATTAATTCGTATCGTAAAAGAATAGTCGTTCTTATTGCCGTAAATTATATTTTTAACATGTTTACAGAATTCACCGCTAGATGGTGGTGCTGTATACTGGAATTTTACGAATAAATTAATTATCTACTAAATGGAAGGTCCTACGAAAATGTTTCAAACAAAACTTGGAAGAAATATTATTCTCTACAATTTTCGTCCTCACGAAGATTACCAATAATGAAGTTTTTAAGGAGATATTTGACGGAAACCGAAAAAACCGATTATTTATAAATAATTCCTAAACAATAACTGCTATGGAAAATTGTTTCAAATGAAAGTTGTAAGAAATTACATTCTCTATAACTTTTGTATCAAATCGTATATACAATAATGATGTTTTAATGGAGAAATATCGCAAAAACCGAATTGGGTTTCGAATAAACCTCGACTTCCGGTTAACCGGTATTGTCCAACAACTACTCAGCTTTTTGTGTTCGTACCAAAGTGTTATATATGAAATTTGGTAATGATACGCCAAGTACTTTTCGAGTTGGAGTGCCCACAATCACATGCATACACACACACAGACCATTCCGAAAATAGGCTAAACGTGTTCTAGGGACCTCAAAATTCGCGGTGTTGTCGGGAACGTAATCCCCGTGAATTTGAGGGTCCTACTGTATTTCTAAATGTTGTCTACCATGCAGACACAAGAACCGAAAAAAAAAGAATTTATTTTTCTAAAACTTCTTTTAAAAAGTCGGTCACAGTCGTCCCAAAGCGCCATACATTTAGAATTTTCCCACGAAATCGAACAAAAGACTCGCCAACCCAACCACAAACCAACATCGGCTACAAAAGGACCAAAGAAACACTCGGACGAGACAACATACCTCATGTCTGGGGAGAAGTCCAACGTGCAGGCGTATCCGGCGACCATGTGACCAGAGAAAGTCTTCTTCCGGTTCATCTTGAATCGGTTGAGAGCCGAAAAGATGACTATCTTGTTATCCATGCTCTGACAAGCCAACCACTTCTGGTTGGGAGACAATGTGACTGCCGGCATGGAGTGCATACTTGGGTCGGCTATGTACTTCATGTCCACTGGAATATCCCTAAATAGATGAAGAGAGGAAATGTGATTACAGTTATATAGTATACCGTATTTAATCGATTATAAGCCGACCCTTTTTTACGTTTTTACCATCGCAGAAATCGCCACTCGGCTTAGAATCGGTGTAAAAAAATAGTCAATGAATTTATGTCCGTAGTTACATATAAACTTTGTAGGAATAAGATAGTATAGAGTTTTATTCATCGAATAAAGCAAAAACGAAAAAAATCGGTCCGTATTTACGTATTTTAATGCTTGAAGGAAGAATACCTTGCAAGTCAAGAAATGGATTCATACGTGTTATCTTATAGAAAAATGTTAATCCCCATATTTTGGCAGCACTGATTAATCCCAGTTGACCAAACTTTGACCATTTACTAAGTTAGGATGTAAGGAAGAATCGTACCAAATTTGGTTATTCTAGCTTTTATCGTTTAGGAGGAGTTCCATGAACAAACCAACAAACACACAAATACACAAACCAACAAACACACACTTCAAAATATATTATAGTAGATTAATGTATAGTAGTTGCCTGTTGCTGCAGTTGTGGAAAGTACCGTATTTAATCGATTGTAAGCCGATCGTTTTTTACCTTTTTACCATCTCAGAAATCGCCACTCGGCTTAGAATCGGGGTAAAAAAAGTAATCAATGAATTTATGTCCGTAGTTACATTATAACGCGAGATATAAGTGTACTAAAGTGGAAGTAAACTATCTACTTTAAATGTATACAAAAAAGAATCAAAATGGCTGAACGCCTACGAAGAAATAAATTATGTAAATAATACGTGGAGCATCAAAGTCGTAAAAGAACGCAGCGATAGCGCTCGTATGCGTAAGAAGCTACATATATACACAATGTTTCATTTTACTCGTGAATCGAAACATTTGCCTTCCCTACCCCCCTTCCCCTGCCCTCCCTCCTCTACCTGTCTTGTTTCAGTGTGTCTAGTGGTGTCTAGCATGCGCGTACTGGGATTTCCCGAGCGAACCGTTACTTCCTCGTGCCTTAGCGGCACAGCAGCAAACTTGGGAGAATAATCTTATATAATAAAAGTGAATGTCTGTCCGTGTGTTCCTTATACATTCCCATGCCCTTTGAGCTATCGGGACCAAACTTTGCAAATTGACTTCATATGACTCTGCGAGTAACATAGGGTATTTCGATTCCAGGAGACAATTTTATTTTCCCATAAGTTTACACGGGATTTTCGATTTTTCAAAGTGCAAGGTTTTTTTCCTTCATTAGTTAAAATACGTAAATATGAACCGATTTTCTTCGTTTTTGCTTTATTCGACAGCTAATACTCTATACCATCTTATTCTTGCGATGTTTACATGTTACACGGTCGAATCATTCAGAAATACGCAATTGTTTTCGAGATTTAACGGATATTTCGTACTCTATCCGGACGTTGTCAAGGCGACCGTAATTGTTGCTTCCGATTCAATTAATGCCAATTAAACCTTCAAACAGGTGAAAGAATAGCGTTTTCACTTCGAACTGTTGTTTAAGCATCAAAATTAATGATGTACTATAGCAACGCACATAGTTAAGGATAATTATTCTGTTGACTGCATATTGGAAGCGTTTATAACGACAATTCATCGTGTGTATGCTGGAATCTTACCTTTTAGTAAGTAAAACCTTTATATTATACATCTGTAATGCTTACTAACGCACATTTATAATACTCTCCATAGAAGTCACTCGACATAAGTTTGTGCTTGTGAATAAAACGTCTAATCTATACAAGTTTTTCTAGGACGCCAACATTTCCCCAGAAAGTGACAAATGCTTCATTTGTTCGTAAATGACACACGTACCGCACAGCAATATATGGGGCATTTGCTGTAATTAGAAGGTAAGTGTGCTTTATTAAAGATTCGATCCCATTTTGAATGTTCTTACAAATTAAAATTCTTAAGATTTATGGATTACAGTGTAACGGCGACTTTCTCTTGGTCAGTTAGTTACGCGTCTGGCATAACCCGGGATTGTTTCATATTTAATATTACAGTCAATAATACCTTTTTACTGACAAATAACAGTGCTATAGTTAAACATTTCCTTGTGAATTAAAATCAGTCGTCTGATGCTAATATTTAGCTTCATCCAACTTTAAATAAAGTGATACTAGTGTAGTACTAGGGATATGTTCCTGCATCTCGGGAAAAAATCTCCCCTCACGTTCTATAAAGATAAAATAACATTACTAATATGTTAATACAACAATATTAAATTATGAATAAATTATATAATAAATATTTTAAATGCATAACTTATTTTTTGCACTTAAAAGGGAAAAATGAATTTCTGTTTCGAACTTCAAAGATGGATGTATGCAATATGTCGTTCATTACAAACTACCCAAAGTTTTAAAAGTTTTTCCATTTTAGGAATCGCAACACCGCGCCTAGGACTGTTTATTGTTGTTATCAAATTACGTGAATTTATCACATCTTCTAGAATTTTCTCCTTCTGTTTCACATAAGTGCTAATAGTTAAAGGACACATTCCCAACGATCGTGCGATTTCAGCTTGGCTTTCACCTTTCTCAACACGCTTTAAAATTTCTAATTTCAATTCATAACTGTGAATCTTATGCCCTCTTTTATTTGATTCACTTACATTATCACTATTACATTTCCTTTTAGATTAAAGTGACCAGACATACAGCATTATGCTGTATTGTACAGCATTTGCATCTCCTGTACAGCATTGGAAAGTGTACAGCAAAACGTACCGCATTTTAAAAATTTCCCCGTTAAAATTGATAATAATTGCAATGATTTGTTTTTATTATTTATGTCAGCAATATAAAAAAGTACTTAAACGCAGAAAAATGATTTGTTTTCCGTGGTGTGGTTGTAGCTCTATAATTCATGGTTTTGTTTCACTACTACACCCATGGTTTTTTGTCAAAATGAATGAATCACTCATACCACTTTAGAAAAATCTATGGTTGTAGCTGGTTTCTGTGGTTTTAGCATGTCCCCTGTCACAGTCAGCAAAGCACCTGCAAAGTTTTATAGTTTTCTCAAGTCATCGTCATAAGTTTCGAAAAGTGAAGTACCGTATATACTCGTGTATATGCCGACTCCATGTATAGTACGACCCCTGATTTTTTGGTGAACAAACCTGATTTTTTTTCATATATCTCGTTTATAGTACGACCCCAGCTTTCCACCAGGGTCGATATATTTCGTTTCGATAGCTCGATGGTTACGGGCGAGATATATCGAACGACCTTGATTTTCCACACCACCATAGAATAAATAGACCGTAAATGTCGTAAATAGTATTTCTTGCGAGTACACTAAAATTCGGATAAGTTAAGCATCTTACTCCTAAAACATTTAATAAAAAGTGATAGGAATCATGATTGCACAAGATGAAATAAAATCGTTTTCAATTCTAGTACATCAGCATTACGTTCCGCATACGTAATGGTTCCACTCGCTCACCTACTTAATAGGTAGGGATAACGGATAAAAAGAAATTACTTTGTAATATTCCACAGTCTTTATTGTTTCTTCAATGACACACCGATCGGTTTCCACTACAAAATCATTCTAATGGTGTTACTAACCGACGTAACACCTTTAGAATGATTTTGTAGTGGAAACCGATCGGTGTGTGATTGAAGAAACAATAAAGACTGTTGAATATTACAAAGTAATTTCTTTTTTCCAAGATGTCGAAATTCCATAAAGTTACGCCGTCTACGATACTTTTAGTCCAACTCGTTCCAATCCATCCCTTGTAAAAAGATGCAAACAAAGATGTGCATACATAAAATTCAAGAAAGGAAGTGCCCGTAACTCTTCACTTATATCAAGTATTTGTGAATTTGAAGCTGTATATATGAAAAAGATTCTACTCTTCACGAAGCAACATGACAACGATAAAGGACCTCACTGTTAAGGTTAGCCTACCATTAGAATGCGTGCGGGTGGCATAACTTCACCGAAAATACCCGTGAAGATACATGAATTTTAATTCCTCAAATGCATTACTCGTGTATAGTACGATCCCCAATTTTTGCAATAAAAATTTGGTCGTAAAAACTCGTACTATACACGAGTATATACGGTAATTTGAAAATTGAATTAATTTCTGTTACGGCAAATTACATCATTTATTCCAATTTTATTTTGTATTTCTTTGTTTTTTAGAAAAGTAACATCAAATGCACCGCGAGGAGGGTATGACTTTGGAGAATTAGTATACGATTAATAAAAAAATTGGATTTTATTATCCTCGTTAAAATTGTTGTTTTTAATAATTCAATATTGATCTATCATCGAAATGTTTTTATTTTGTTAAAAACACGGATTCAAAAATACGTATTGCATTTTGTTTTTTTCATTTTGTACAACAATGAGCTTATGGAGATCTGGTCACTTTATTTTAGATGCCACGTCAAGTGATAAATTTATAAACAAATCAATAAAATAAATAAATTTAAATAAAAGATTAACAGAAAAAAAGAGTGAAATCAGCACAAATTCAAACAATTTGAGCAGATATAACTACGTCTACACCAAAACTAAACCTCGCGTGGTTGGTCGGAACCAATTACGCCGCAAAAATTATTCCGCATAAAGTACCGTATCTGCCCGAATAGAAGCCGACCCCCCAAAAATTTCCACAATTTTTTGGCAAAAACGTAAATTTCGTAGATTTTATGCCGAAGTGCACATCTTAGAATACATTATTCGAGATCGAAGAAATGTGGGGGAAATGGTTTAGTTGTTGACATTTTGAAATATTACTCCAATTAATAATTTTGCATTAATAATGTTCCACATTCAGTGGCAATAATTTCATTCATCTTCATTTTCACAAAAGGTCAAATACAGTAATAGCGATCTAGCCAAGATATTTTTTCATCAAAGTCTATTTCCAACGAAATCAGCATTTGCATTGCCTTAAGAAATTGCATTTTTATAATTATACACGTTCCATGTAAAGTTTACCGAAATTCAAACTGTTGAGCGTTCAAATCCGTCAACGCATTTTGCGTAATCATCTATTTACGCAAGCGATCTCGCCAAGATATTTTTATATATATTCATCGTAGGTCAAATATTTACTTTACGAAAAATATAGTACTATCATTTGAACGCGAAGGCAATGAGAGACTTCGAGATTTAACCATAACCCAAATTTTCCTCGGACTCGCATTTAAGCCGAGTGGTGATTTTTTCATGATAGATTTTGACAAAAAGCATCGGCTTGTATTTGGGCAGATACGGTAGTTCCCAATTCGATCGGTTGGGTCAAAATCTTGAATTAATCGAATCTCGAACCTTCGAAACTCGGGAGTCGCCTGTATTAAGCTTCAAAAAGCATTACGTGACAAAGTGACATTGTGACACTGTCTTTTATTCTTGTAGGTAACTCACCATTCCCAAACTCTCAAACTCTTGTCATCAGACGTCGTCACGAATCTCCTGTTCTCGTCAACGAAGGTGATGGTGTTCACGGCTCCCAAATGTCTGTCATACTCCTGGACTATTTCTCCCGTTCTTATGTCCCACTAAAACGTTAAAGCAAAGAAAATTATATATAAATATACTAGTGTAATGCCTGTTGAAATATCAACGGAAGAATTATAGATAGATTGATTATTATTATATTCATTTAAAATAATTAATATCACACTTTTACATATGAAATATTTTGCCATACACAACATTTGTAGAGAATATTCTGTTGTTGATGGGCTATCTTTAGTTAAACTTCAAGTAGTTGCCTCTCTTTCCCTCCCTCTCCCTCCCCCATCTTACACCCTCTCTCTCCCTCCCCCTTCCTCATTTCTCCCCCTCCCCTTTCCCCCTCCACCTCCCTCTCCCCCCCCTCTCTCGTATTAAAAGCATTCAAAGCACATTTATACCAATAAGGATTGAATTAACAATATGAAACAATGGAATTCGTAGGCAAGGCAAAATCCCCTTAAAATGGCAAGATTTCCTCAAACTGTGTGAATTAAACGTTTACATTGAGAAATTTCGAACTGTAGGCACAAAAAGATGAACAGAATAAGAAACTATATAATGTTTTCTTCAAAATGGTTCATATCCGAAGATTGTAGGTGGATTCTTTCCAATTTTAATCTAAAAAAGAATGAAAGCCTTCAGTCGAAATGTCCCTTTTTACGTGTTACCTTATGGGAAATAGAAAATGTCTCCAGGAATCGAACCCGGGTCTTTGATCTCAAGTTTAATGGATAGTAAAAGCTAAACAAGTTAGGAAGGAGGCGGGGAAAGGTTTCGGAAGTCGAAGACTTTGAAGGGGATTCGATTTAATAAGGTTTAATTGGTTGATTGATTAAGGAAGGACGGGAGGGTGGGAGGGCGGAGAGAGGGGGAGATTTAGAGAGAGAGGAGAGAGGAGGGAGAGAGAGAGAGAGGGGAAGAGAGGGGAAGGAAGAAGATACGAAGTGTGGTAACAGAGAAAAGACGAAAGAATTAGTGGAGATGATACATAAAGGCAGATAAAACAAGTTAGGAAAGTGTACAACGTATCACAAATGGGTGCATTTCGTGCAATGGAGTATTAGAAAGCAATTATATACCTGTACGTAAGGGAAATAGCATTTTAAAGTTCTTTTCTTCATCATAAATAATCCATTTTCTTCCTATTTAATAATATTACATGCACACCTAAGAAAATTAAATGTTTGTTTGGGAGATTGTTTATGTTAGCAACAATGAAGTTACCATGCAAGAAATTTTCTAAGTTCAACTCGATATAGGACTTTCTTGTTTGATTTTCTCGATAAATTCAAATTAGTCTTCACTCATTCCTGTATTTCAGTTGTAGGATAATTAAATCGTTCGCCATTTTGAATCAAAGTGACGGACAGAAACAAAACCTTGACCATTCAGTAAGTTAGGATGTAAGGAAGAATCATACCAAATTTGGTTATTCAAGCTTTTATCATTTAGGAGTTCCATGAACAAACCAACAAATCAACAGACACACCCTTCAAAATATATAATAGGAGAAGGACTGAAAAAACTCCAGGGATAATTTTCATAGCATAATTACAAAACCTACGCAAATTATCTTCTTGTCTGAAGTTCCAGCCACAAACAAATGTTGTTTGTCGTCGTCAGGGTTGAATTTGGCGCAGTAAGGTATCTTTCTGCTGGTGAAACGCGATATGCACTGTCCTGTTTCCGTGTCCCACAGCTTTATGTAGCGGTCATAACCTGAAAAACGAGAGAAAATGGAATAAATTTATATTTAAAATTCCCTTAAAATACTGGAAAGTCACTATAATTATACACACCATGTTTTTCTTATTCGCTTTTATATTAATCTTTACGTTTATGAGATATTTACTGATTTTTTACTTTCTCCATACGAAGTAATGGGAAAGTATTGTGATCATGAAAAAAATCGACTTCGAGATTTCAAGGGAAATTCATGTTTTGAGGTCCCTAGAACATGTTTAAACTATTTTCGGAATGATGTCCGTGTGTGTATGTAATTGTGGGCGCTCTAACTCAAAAAGTACATGCCATATTGTTACCAAACTTCATATATAACACTTTAGCATGAGCACAAAGAACTGATTAGTTTTTGGACAATAACCGTTAACCGGAAGTCGAGGTTTATTCGAAATCCGATTCGGTTTTTGTAATATTTCTCCGTTAAAACATCATTATTGTATATACAATTCTATATAAATGTTATAGAGAAGGTAATTTCCTACAACTTTTATTTGAAACAATTTTCCGTAGCAGTTATTGTTTAGGAATTATTTATAAATAATCGGTTTTTTCGGTTACCGTCAAATATCTCCTTAAAAACGTCGTTACTGGTAATCTTCATGAGGACCAAAGTTGTAGAGAATAATATTTCTTCCAAGTTTTGTTTGAAACAAATTTTCGTAGGACCATCCATTTCGGAGACATTTTGCTTATTCGTAAATTCCCAGTATACAGCACAACCACCATGTCAAAATATACGTAATTTACGGCAATAAGGACGGCTGTATTCTATTACGATAGGAAATGATAATTTTGCCTCATAATGCTATTCATAATAATTTAAATATCTATACCCCAAATATGGAGAAAGTCATGTGTTGGGCACGTCAGATTTTTTAAACGATTGATTATAAATTTATCGCATTTTATAGCATATCAGATGCATTTTTTGACAAAAAAGAATCCTTTTATCTAATTTTGCAAGTGTCCGTCTGTCTATCCGTCCGTCCATCTGTCTGTACCCAATTTGTATCTTGAGAACGGTTCGTCATAGAGACATGTGGTATACAACATTTTGTTTATACTAGCTACGAGGTCTCTAGGAAAACTATTCTCATTATAAAGTCCCAGGGGTATCCGGATGTTTATCCTAAAGTGTTTCCCCCACGAGACATTTCACCCACGAAACATTTCACCCATGCATTTAAATTTTTGATACGTTTCATGCGTTTTCTGAATTATCAGTGTTACACCTGTGGATGAAAGTTCTTGGGATGGCACTTTATGTGGGTGAAGTGACTTGTGGGTGAAAAACTATGGGCAAAAAGACATGGATGAAACATCTGTGGGTGAAACGCACCACGGGTGCAATGCGCAAACATTGCTCGGGTTCAGCTAGTCGTTTTAAATTTAGACAAACAAACACACAAATTCTTAAGATGCTACTTTATATATAGAGGCAACCCTCGGGTTATGTAAGTAATGCGTTTGGGAAGTCGTTACTACGATAAGTACAGGAGATGGGGAAACAATGGCTGGTGTAACGAGATAGTCGTATTTTGAGTGTGTTTTGTTTTACGAAGGTAAACAAAGGTAAATCTAGCAACACTTGGGTGGTTTGTTTAAAAGTGAAAGTGAAGTCAACGATCGGAAAAGGGCTGAGGGGATTGGGAGAGAAACCACGGTAACATGCAGACATGCAAGAACAATGTTATCTATTGTCAATGTATTCATTTGAGTTCATATTACGCCACAATTATAGCTAGTCGCTAGAATTAGGTACGTTGTTAGATCGATTCACTACATAAGGTGATAGTCGCAGAGGCATTTTTTTCGGGCGCAATTCGACACCAAAGTCTTGAGATAAAGTGAAAAAATCGGTACAACATACATTGTACAAACTTTCTCATATATAGGTACTAATGCGTTGTTTAGTTATCTTCAGAAAATGAAAATCGTATGAGCCTGTATTTAGAAAATCCAATTTTTGTTCGAGTTGCCCAAAAATAAACTAGCCTTATATTCATTCGTTGAGAAAAATGAAATATGTAGTATTGTTGTAGATGTATACTCAAGTAACTGTACGAAATTTGATCAAAATCGTTAGAGCCGTTTCTGAGAAAATCGAATTATTGTTAAAGTTGCCTAGAATAAACTAACCTTATATTCATTTTTTGAGAAATATGAACTATACAGTATTATTGAAGACGTAAACTCAAGTGACTGTACGAAATTTGATCAAAATCGTTAGAGCCGTTTGTGAGAAAATCGGATTGTTGTTAAGAATGCGTAGAAAAATCTACTCTTAATTATTGATCAATGTCAACCATTTCTACATATACTCTGCTCAGTATGATAAAATGCCTAAGTACAAGATTTCATTCATTTTCGTTCTACCGTCTAGGCTCCAGTGCCAATAACAGACAGACGGCATTGCGATAACCACTTTTTCGGATTCAGCGACACCTAAAACGTGTATTTCCGTAAAAATCTCGAGGTCGAATTTTTTCGCAATAACAATACTTTCTCGATACTTTGTATGAGAAAGTGAAAATCGCTAAAACGGCAATATCAGCTGGATAATATCACATTACAGCCCACGTCTTACCTTCTTTCTTTACGCACATGGATAAAGATTTAGTTTGCGCTTGCTCACAGAAACCGCCAGATTAGGCAGCGCGAAATTTTTTTCCGTACTCAATTTTTGGGGTCGCTTACGTAAGTGCGGATTTACGCAAGTCGGGGGTTACGTAACCCAAGGATTGCCTGTGTATATATATACAGAGTCAGCTTCTTACCTGCTGAAAGGAACTGATTTCCAGGATTGTTGAAGCACGCGTCGCGAACGGCCTGCCGGTGTCCGTAATACGTCCGTATACAACGCCTCTCCTTGTATACCTCCCAAAGCTGCGGAGAAAAAAGAAAGAATGTTATTTAGGGCCTCTCGAAAGAGCTCTTATGCGGAAAGCGTATCAATAAGTAAGCTTGACGAGTTGAACGTTTTTTTGTAGCAAAATTGGGGAATAATAATGAAAAGCTTTTTTGGAAATCTATATTATAATCGGCGTAGGATTCTTGTTTGTTTTCTTGTCTCTACACATACTTTTGCAGTCACTCTCTATTTTGACGCCTTTTAACCCTAGAACGGTGGCACCCTTTAGTAGTACGTTGTTAGTAGCGGAGAGTAAATATTACAACTGAATGTATGTGTAATTTGGACTTTTTTTCAGGTTATTCTTATTTAAACTACACGAAATAAATAATTATTCTTTATTCTTCACAAATAATAGGTATGCCTTACAGTGAAATACAAGAATATTTAAAATATACTAGAAATTACAGGACCATTAACTTTCGAAAGTAAAAAAGACATCAGAAAAAAATCACTGAAAGGAACAAGAATCGTTATAAAAAAACTTGAACTCACACAATAATAAGTAACATTGAGTAAAACTGACTAATGAGTAAAACTGACTCACAAAAAACTTACATGCAGTAGTAGCTATGAGTAAAATTGACTCACAGACTTTTAGTATTAACTTTATCAGCAAAACTAGGGCAGCGCTAGCGATATGTTCCCTTGACCTTCTTACAACTAGTCAAGGGAAGAATACCTAGGCGGCCACACACATTGTGCCATATGAGTTGTGGTGGAGAGACATCTTTTACATAGCTGAGTAAAATTTACTCATCGCTACCCTTCTAGGGTAAAGATAATTTCCGAGTTTGAAATTTGACAGGAATGCATGAATCACGCATTTTAAAAGGCAATGACAAAAAAAATCCCTTAAAAAATCACAAGTTCGAGACTCTCCAGGAGATAATAATTTCCGTTTCCCCAGTGTAAGATATATGACACATAAAATGCAATCTTTTTTACGACATGTGCAGTGTTTTACTCTTTCCCGAATTAGAATTAGAAACAACTGACATACGATCACCTTAATTGGACTGTTTCAAAGAAGAACGTACGAGGTTTTTTTATTCTTGTCGTCCATTTATGCCTCCCTTTCTGTAATTTATCTATCTTCTACTATAATATATTTTGAAGTGTGTGTTTGTGTAGTTGTGTGTTTGTGTATTTGTGTTTGTTCATGGAACTCCTCCTAAACGGTAAAAGCTAGAATAACCAAATTTAGAACGATTATTCCTTACATCCTAACTTAGTGAATGGTCAAGGTTTGGTCAGCCGGGATTAATCAATGCTGCTAATAAAGGGGATTAACATTTTCCCATAAGATAACACGTATGAATCCATTTCCTGACTTGCAAGGTATTCTTCCTTCAAGCATTAAAATACCTAAATATGGACCGATTTTTTTCGTTTTTGCTTTATCCGACGAATAAAACTCTATACTATCTTATTCCTGCGAAGTTTACATGTTCCATGGTCCAAGTTTTCAGAAATACGCTATTTGTTTCGAAATTTTGTGGATTTTTTGTACTCTTTCTGGGTATTACCAAGGTGGCCGTCACTGTTACCTCTGATTCAGTTAGCTTCAATGAAGCTTACAAATAAACGAAAGTTTAGCATTATTTGCTTTGCATATTTGTTTAAGCAATGAAACGATCGATGTTTATGGATAGCAACGTAAAGAGATACTGATTATTATTCAAGAAACGTTTACAATGATTGATGAAAGTAATTGAACCTTCTTTCGTCTATTGAATACTGGAATCTTACATTTTTTGTAAGTAAAATCATTCTTTTCTACATTATAATGTTTATTAATGTAAATAAGCTCACGTATCTGGTGTACGTTTACCGGAGTCAGTGTTCAATCATGGACAACTGTACGTTGATTTTCACGGGTTTCTTGCTTCCAAGATACAAATGTAAACATTTCAGCAAGGCATAATTACACAAGAAATGAAGCTGGATTTGGCGAAAGTGATAGTATAGGATAATAAATTGTCATTATATTTGAATGCAATAGGCTCGGAAATGGATTGTTACAAGCAAATATGATTAATTGTTAAGAAAAGCTAATTGTAAGTTAAAAAGTATCTACTACATATTTTAAAGAGTTTGTATGTTGTGCTGTAGTAGCTTCACTAAATCCGTTGAAATTCAACGGGAAATTCTGCTAGTTACTCATATTTATTAACGAATGTGACGAATTTTGACAAAAATATCGCACTTTTTAAATGAGTTTCCTGGGCAACAAGGAATGTCACTGAGACTCGAGATGCCTATTATTGCCTCAATATTCATACGTCATACGATAGAAATACGAAACGTTCATGTAAGATGGATAGAGCAAGAGGGAGAGAGGGAGGGAGAGAGAGAGAGGAAGGGAGGGGAGAAGCAAGGAAGAGGGAGGGAGAGGGAGGGAGGAAGAGGGAGGGAGGGAGGAAGAGGGAGGGAGGGAGGAAGAGGGAGGGAGGGAGGAAGAGGGAGGGAGAGGGACAGACAGACAGACAAACGACTTTATTTAGGGCGAAATTGAGACTGTGAAGTCCCTTCTTACATTTAAGGGAGGGAGAGGGGGAGAGAGAGGGAGTGAGAGGGAGGGTAGAGAGAAAGGGAAAGAGACAGAGAAGGAAGAGGAAGGGGAGAGAGGGAGGGAGATGAATATGGCAATATAATTTTCTTTCTCATCATACTGATGGCCATTTACGCTAAGTACAGGCGACTCCCGAGATTCGAGCATTCGAGAATCGACCAACTCGCTTATTCGACCCAGCCGATCAGTTGGTCGAATTAGGAACTAGTTTATGCGTAGTGATTTTCGGCCCGCCCAAGCCTGCGAGGGTTAGTTTCAGTCTATACATCGTTATTTCTGCTCTAATTGTTTGAATTTGTGCTGATTTTACTCGTTTTTCTGTTAATCTTTCATTTAAATTTATTTATTTATAAATTTATCGCTTGACTTGGCATCATCATTCCTGCTCTGTTAGAATTTGTACCGATTTCTCTCGTTTTTCTGTAAATCTTTCATTTAAATTTATTTATAAATTTATCACTTGACATGGCATATAAAAGGAAATGTAATAGTGATAATGCAAGTGAATCAATTAAAAGAGTGCATAAGACTCATAGTTATGAATTTAAATTAGAAATTTTAAAGCGTGTTGAGAAAGGTGAAAGTCATACTGAAATCGTGCGATCGTTGGGAATGTGCCGTTCAACAGTCCTAGGCACGGTGTCGTGATTCTTAAAATGGAAAAACTTTTAAAACTTTGGGTAGATGATAAGTGTCAGAAACACATTCCTATTAGTGAGACCATGATTAGAGCAAAGGCTAAGGATCTCTATGATGGTTTGAAGGAAAGGATGCATGAAATTTCTGTTGATGAGCCTCCATTTAGTGCAAGACATGGCTGGTTTGACAGATTTAAGAGACGGGCAGGTTTGCACAGCCTTAAATTAACTGGCGAGGCTGCAAGTTATTGTGCTTTTTAATAACTTTTATATTAATTTTGCTGCTATATATATAGTTGTATGTATAGATAGATGTATGCAGGGTTGTGCTGCAGACAGCCCGGTCCAACTCGCGGGAGTCGTTTGTTAAAATCTTTGAAGCTCGACATGTCGAATGTTGCACATCACTCTTCCGTTAACTTAAGAGAGAGAGTAGAGAATGAGAGGAAGAGAGAGAGAGAGAGGAAGAGAGAGAGAGAGGAGGAGAGAGAGAGGAGGAGAGAGAGAGGAGGAGAGAGAGAGGAGGAGAGAGGAGGAGAGAGGGGAGAGAGGAGAGAGGGGAGAGAGAGAGACAGGAGAGAGGAGAGAGACAGGAGAGAGGAGAGAGACAGGAGAGAGAGAGTCAGGAGAGAGAGAGAGAGAGAGAGAGAGAGAGAGGAGAGAGGGGAGAGAGACAGGAGAGAGGAGACAGGAGAGAGAGAGGAGAGAGACCGGAGAGAGAGTCAGGAGAGAGAGAGAGAGAGAGAGACAGGAGAGAGAGAGAGAGACAGGAGAGAGAGAGAGGGGAGAGAGACAGGAGAGAGGAGACAGGAGAGAGACAGGAGAGAGAGAGGAGAGAGACCGGAGAGAGAGTCAGGAGAGAGAGAGAGAGGAGAGAGAGGAGGAGAGAGAGAGAGAGGAGAGAGAGAGGAGAGAGAGAGAGGAGAGAGAGAGGAGAGAGAGAGGAGAGAGAGAGGAGAGAAAGAGGAGAGAGAGGAGAGAGGAGACACGAGAGAGGAGAGAGAGAGGAGAGAGACAGGAGAGAGGAGAGAGACAGGAGAGAGGAGAGAGACAGGAGAGAGAGAGTCAGGAGAGAGAGAGAGAGAGAGAGAGAGAGAGAGAGAGAGAGAGAGAGAGAGAGAGAGAGAGAGAGACAGGAGAGAGAGACAGGAGAAAGAGACAGGAGAGAGAGACAGGAGAGAGAGACAGGAGAGAGACAGGAGAGAGAGAGACAGGAGAGGGAGGAAAAGGGAGTTTAAGTACGTTACTCACCTTGACGCGGCAGTCCATACTGCACGAAAGCAGAAGGTGCGCCGTCTTGGGGAACCACCTGATCCCAGAGATTCCTTTCGTGTGTCCTTTCCAAGTGTGGATGTTAGCCTTGGGAAGGAAGCATCGTTCCGGTGGTGTGTCCGCGTGTTGGAGGTTGACTCCGACGTCTTGAGGAGGATGCAGGAACGACCTCCCTTGGTAGTCCAACGCGTCTTTGACTGTCGTCATCAAAGAAAGTTAAGAAGAAAAGCATCCATTTAGTCAAATTATGGTGAATAATTTTAAAAACAAGTCAGTATTAAAAGGGTACAGCTTATCACAACGCAGTGGAGTATTTGTAAGAAATGAAATTATATGTTTAAATAAGGGAAATACCATTTTAAAGTTCTTTTCTCCCTCAAAAATAATCCTTTTTCTTCCTATTTAATAAAATATTGCATCACGCGTAAGGAAATTAAATGTGTTTTTACTGAGATTGTTTATGTTAGCAACAATGAAGAAGTAACCACGCAAGAAATAAGTTCTACTCGAATTAAGACTTTCTTGTTCGATTTTAATGATAACGGCTGCTCCTACAATAAAAATGTATAGAAAAGGAAATACTCTTCTTTACCAGTTCTACAAGTTTTATTTGGAAAATATTTCGATAGGAGCAATACTTTACAAGATATGATGGAAGTTCGTTTTTTGTCACCAGTAAGGTGGTACCCCTGAATGGATTACGTGATTCATTTTTGCGATTTTCGTATTGTCTTTTAATGCAAGTCCTTGATATCAAATTTCGTGAAAATTCGTCCGGTAGAAGCCGAGAACTAACATGCGGACAGACAGACCGACGCTAATAGGTGCTTCTGCTGGAAGCGAAATGTGCCTAAAAAGACTGCGAAAACTTTGTTCCAACGTTAACTCGGCAACTAGATAAGTTTTATTCACATTTTAATTATTAATTTACTTAATTATTTGTTTATATATTCATTTTCTTTATTAATTTATCAATTTATTTATCATTTTGACAGGAACACTTGTCAAGACGTTTCATTTATTTATTTAATTTAGTATTTTATCTATTAATTTATTAATTAATTAATGTTTATTTATTACTAGCAGAATTTCCCGTTGAATTTCAACGGATTTAGTGAAGCTACTACAGCACAACATACAAACTCTTTAAAATATTATATAGTAGATACTTTTTAACTTATAATTAGCTTTTCTTAACAATTAATCATATTTGCTTGTAACAATCCGTTTCCAATTCTTCCGTACATCCTAACTTAGTGAATGGTCAAGGTTTGGTCAACCAGGATTAATCAGTGCTGCCAACATAGGGGATTAACATTTTCCAATAAGATAACACATATGAATCCATTTCTTGACTTGCAAGGTATTCTTCCTTCAAGCATCAAAATACGTAAATATGGACCGATTTTTTTCGTTTTTGCTTTATTCAACGAATAAATCTCTATACTATCTTATTCCTGCGAAGTTTACATGTTACACGGTCGAAGTTTTCAGAAATACGCTGTTTGATTGGAAATTTTGTGGATTTTTCGTACTCTTTCCAGGTATTGCCAAGGAGTCTTTCATTGTTGTCTCCGATTCAATCAGTGCCAATTAAACATTCAAATAGACGAAAGTTTAGCGTTATTCGCTTCGCACTTTTGTTTAAGCAACGAAACGATCGATGTTTATTGATAACAACGTAAATAGATACTAATTATTATTCAGGAAGCGTTTATAACGATTGATGAAAGTAATTGAACCTTCTTTCGTCTATTGAATACTGGAATCTTACATTTTTTGTAAGATCATTATATTCTACATTATAATGTTTATTAACGTAAATAAGCTCACGTATCTGGTGTACATTTACCGGAGTCTGTGTTCAATCATGGACAACTGTACGTTGCTTTTTCATGGGTTTCTGACTTACAAGATACAAATGTAAACATTTCAGCGAGGCATAATTACACAAGAAATGAAGCTGGATTTGGCGAAAGTGATAGTATAGGATATACAATTATCGTCATATATGAATGCAATAGGCTCGGAAACGGATTATTAGAAGCAAACATGATTAATTGTTAAGAAAGGCTAATTGTAATTTTAAAAGTATCTACTATATAGGTATTTTAAAGAGTTTGTGCTGTAGTAGCTTCACGAAATCCGTTGAAATTCAACGGGAAATTCTGCTAGTCATATAATATATAAAACGTGCTTTGAAATAGGTTAAGATAATCAGCGTTTAAATGTAAAGTGGAAATTTAACGCAGTCGTAAAGTATTACGATGTATTAAATGATTATTCTAGTTATTCTAACTCACTGTGCAAGACGGTCTTCTCTTCCAGTGGTTTGTCGTCATTCTGTTTCCCTCTCTTTTGTCTTTTGGCCAAGATCTCTTCCAATTCGGCCGCCTCCTCCTGGAAAAATACAAAACATGCTAGAATACAGTTAAGGTCCTAGACTTGCAAATGTCCATACGCAAGTCTTTTGTTTGGAACTTGGAATCCAAAGACGGTATATAAATATCTATAAAGCAAAGTGTTTGTGTGTTTGTATGTTTGTATGTATATATGTATGTATGTATGTATGTATGTATGTATGTATGTTTTTTATAGCTCAGCAAGTAGAAACAAGAGGAAGGTGTCATTTTAATCAGAATAACGAGTTAAGTGGTGTAGTCAGGTTTTTATACCGATTTGTTTGACCTGTCTAATTTTAAAAAATCTGATGTGGCCAACACATGACTTTCTCCATATTTAGGGTATAGATATTTAAATTATTATGAATAGCATTATGAGGCAAAATTATTATTTTGTATCGTAAAAGAATACAGTCGTCCTTATTGCTGTAAATTAGGTATATTTTGAATATGTTTACAGAATTCACCGCTACATGGTGGTGGCGCTGTATACTAGAAAAAGCAAAATATCTCCGAAATGGATGGTTCAATGTATATTTGTTTCAAACAAAACCTGGAAGAAATATTATTCTCTACAAATCGTATGAGCCTGTTTTTAGAAAATCCAATTTCTGTTAAAGTTGCCCAAGAATAAACTAGCCTTATATTCATTCAATGAGAAAAATAAAATACGTAGTATTATTGTAGATGTATACTCAAGTAACTTTACGAAATTCGATCAAAATCTTTAGAGCCGTTTTTGAGAAAATCGAATTGTTGTTAAAGTTGCCCAGAATAAACTAGCCTTATATTCATTTTTTGAGAAATATGAACTATACAGTATTATTGAAGACGTAAACTCAAGTGACTGTACGAAATTTGATCAAAATCGTTAGAGCCGTTTGTGAGAAAATCGAATTGTTGTTAAAGTTGCCCAGAATAAACTAGCCTTATATTCATTTTTTGAGAAATATGAACTATACAGTATTATTGAAGACGTAAACTCAAGTGACTGTACGAAATTTGATCAAAATCGTTAGAGCCGTTTGTGAGAAAATCGGATTGTTGTTAAGAATGCGTAGAAAAATCTACTCTTAATTATTGATCAATGTCAACCATTTCTATGTATACTCTGCTCAGTATGATAAAATGCCTAAGTACGAGATTTCATTCATTTTCGCTCCACCGTCTAGGCTCCAGAGCCAGTAACAGACAGACAGACGGCATTGCGAAAACAACTTTTTCGGATTCAGCAACATCTAAAACGTGTATTTCCGTAAAAATCTCGAGGTCGAATTTTTTCATATGAGAAAGTAAAAGAAAGCTATTAGTAATAGACAAATCAAAGAATCTAGGTGCTTTTAAAAACATTAAAAACCTTCCAGTCACCTACCAATTAAATAGAAAAGCCTGCGTGACTTACACAATTTAGTAATTTGAATTTTTAAATAATAAAAATATGTACGGCATTAACCCCTCAAGCATGCACGACGACGTATGTCGTCCTGTGCAGCGTCAACTTTAAGAGCTCCTATACCCATCGCTTTTCGAGTTTTAGGCATAAAGTAAACACGACCTTAATCCTCTTGGACGACTGAATCTTCCTATGCCAATGCTGTGCACTTCCCCTTACTCAAAAGATCTTTTTTACCTGGGTTTTCCCCTCCTCATCTAGTTGAGTAAAATGGCATCCACGAGTAAGACGTATTCTGAAGTAGATGTGCTAAATATCATGGAAGTGCCATTTATACCAAATGTAATGACTGAAGAAAGATTTTCTCTTCTTACTCGTTTTTTGTTACGGTACATCCTATTCTACAACAAGTTTGGAAAGTGTACAACATATCAGAAATGGGCGCATTTCGTGCAAAGGAGTATTAGAAAGAATTATATACCTGTACATAAGGGAAATAGCGTTTTAAAGTTCTTTTCTTCATCATAAATAATCCATTTTCTTCCTATTTAATAGTATTACATGCACACGTAAGGAAATTAAACGTTTGTTTGTGAGGTTGTTTATGTTAGCAACAATGAAGGAGTAACCATGCAAGAAATTTTCTGTTCAACTCGATATAAGACGTTTTTGTTTGATTTTCTCGATAACGGCTACTTCTATGATAAAAATGTATAGGAAAGGAAATACTCTTCTTTACTAGTTCTACAAGTTTTATTTGAAAAATATTTTGATATGAGCAATAGTTTACGAGATATAACGAAAATTTAATTTTTTGTCCCCAGTAAAGTGGTACCCCTGATTGGCGTACGTGATTCATTTTTGCGATTTTTTTCTTATATTTGATTGAAAGTCATTAATATCAAATTTCCTGACAATCCGTTCAGTAGAAGCCGAGAACGAACATGCGGACGGACGGACAGACAGACAGACAGACCGACGATAATAGGCGCTCATGCTGTAAGCGAAACACCCTTTCTTATTAAATTAAATTTTGTAGCAAAGTCACATACATTGCGTAAGTTACGAAGGTGTTACCACGCAACGCAAGGACAACTCAGCATAAACATATAAAATACGGGTTGTTGCAACATTGTTTAAAAAGGAATAAATGATATCGAAAACAGTTATGGCTATTTTTGGATAAATTTTCATTGTAGTTCAATTCTGGCGCCCCTTTCGATAGGTGACTGAGGTGATCGGCACAATAGAATAAGAAAATTACTTATATGAAAGGCTTATTCTGTGTATTCGTCGGATTTCTGCCTTAGTACTACCTTTAATATAATGTAAAATATGAAATTTGTGCATTTTTTCGAAGAATCCCGTAATCATTGACAGACATTATGCTAGTGTATCCTTAAGTGAGGCGATATATAATTCAGAATTTGTTTACTATTTAAAGGAAACTTCGATATTAGTATTTCATAATTTGGTACCTTTCAGTATTTGACGCCTTTCATATTTTGGCGCCGTAGGCAGTTGCCTACGGTGCCTGTGCGTAAATACGGCACTGATTGTATATAATATCCGTAGTTAACAACAAAGTGAGGGAGAAGTAGGGCAGGGTGATGTATGGCGGGGACTTCGTGGGCCCCGTGACCGCTATGGTAGCCTTGAAGGCCTGTCACGAACCCACGAAAATCCACCACTGGAATGTGCTTATATATGTATGTATATAGGTATTTGTTTGTATTTATGCTTTTCTTTTAACCCATAAAAATTCAGTGTATTATTCAATTATGTGCGGGGAATATTTATGTTACCTTTTTATTGAATTATACTATGGCCAACTTCTAACAATTTGCTTAATAATAATAATAAAAGAGTAATTCTTGAACTGAATGCAAACAAACGGTGACTGTGTAACTAAAAAATAACTTTCAAGTCAAGTAATCGTAGTTTTTTTAATATAGTGCATCCCCACATAGAATAAAAATTAAAAAATAGGGAATTTATTAATACACCGGACGCTTGGTCATTCGGTTTCGAAAGCCTACCTCCGCGGTTAATATAACCGATGTGAAAACTGCCCTGGAAATCATTTTCTGTGTGTTGTACCATGTTTTGAAATGTACCACACATCTTATAAATATTTTAGTGTGTATGTGTGTGTGTATGTTCTTTATACGTTTTTACACCGTTGAAGCTATCGAATTCAAAATTTTCATGGGCCATCCTATGGACCAAAGGAAGAACTTGGTCTAGGTTTGCAGACCGTGGGGTCTCTTATACCCCATGGGGTCAACAAAATACTATTTCCATAAGAATGCATGGGAAATGGTGTGGAGAAACCCCAAAATGCCATGCAGTCCTTCGCTGATGTGGATATAAATATACCTAAATATTAACTTACGATCACGGGAAATGGATTATTTTACGCACGAAAGACTGAATATTTTAATTCTGTTCAAGTTTCGTAGTATTACATGCTAAATCACTCAAAATTTTCCTTTAAGTGTGAAATTTATCGGTTTAGATGTCCATTTTCCAGGCGGCAACAAAGCTAAATTTCTTAACTGTTGTCCTCTTCAAAGGGAGATATACACATAAAGATTAATGCAAGGAAAATACATGCTGAGGCTTGCCGTAGAGGAAGAATAGCTAATTCCAAGACAAAGGGTACAAATGGATTCATGCCTAAATATAGTCTATGAATACTTTTAAAGTGAGTCAAATGATTTTTAAGGAATATTAGAACATTTTCATCTTTTACCATTAACATTGAAAGTTTGATCGCGACATAAATCGATACCTCTACTTACATTTGTTTGGTAACCAAGATGTTGTTTATTGTTTACGTTTTGGCTAATAGTATTGACATAATCCACATAATTTTATTGCCGCTTTAAAGGCTTTGTTGCATCTATCCATGTGAATATTAAGTAAGACGTTATTGCGTACAATACAATAGTAAATGTTAATGTAAGAATCGCTTGCATAATTAAGGAATGGGGAACGTTTCCCCCGAGAAATAAAAATCGTTTTTCACTCTTTCCCGAGCAAAGCCAGGCGTTTCAGCTAGTTATCCAATACTGCAGAATCAAGTCGAAAGTGCGATGGATATTTGAAATTATAAAGCAGAAATCTAAAAAAATAATACACAGCAAAACGTTCGTGCTTAATATTGCCTATTTTTTCAGATTTTTATTTTTAATATTTTCCGAGAATTAAATTCAAATAACACGGATTGCATTCTCGAGCATTTAAGTACCTGAGGGGGGCCATTTTTAAATCACGCTTGAGGACTTTTTCAATAATGAAATGATTTTGTGTTTGAATTAATTAGTCTACAATTACATCAAATCTTTGACAATGTAATCAGAAGATATTTTTCATCACTGTTATTTGTGTAACATAAAAATACATAGGTATATACTGTTTAAATACTATAACGGTTGTAATGAATAACGGTTATAAAGAGCAATACTCTTTGGTCCCTTGGATCTTGTTATAACCGAGTTACACTGTATACTGATAATTATTGATAACTAGCAGAATTTCCCGTTGAATTTCAAAGGATTTACTGAAGCTACTACAGCACAACATACAAACTCTTTAAAATATGTAGTAGATACTTTTTAACTTACAATTAGCTTTTCTTAACAATTAATCATATTTGCTTGTAACAATCCGTTTCCGAGCCTATTGCATTCAAATATAATGACAATTGTATTTCCTATCATATCACTTTCACCAAATCCAGCTTCATTTCTTGTGTAATTATGCCTCGCTGAAATGTTTACATTTGTATCTTGTAAGTCAGAAACCCATGAAAAAGCAACGTACAGTTGTCCATGATTGAACACTGACTCCGGTAAATTTACACCAGATACGTGAGCTTATTTACGTTAATAAACATTATAATGTAGAATATAATGATTTTACTTACAAAAAATGTGAGATTCCAGTATTCAATAGTAGAAAGAAGGTTCAATTACTTTCATCAATTGTTATAAACGCTTCCTGAATCATATTCGGTATCTATTTACGTTGCTATCCATAAACATCGATCGTTTCGTTGCTTAAACAAAAGTGCAAAGCAAATAACGCTAAACTTCTGTCTATTTGTAAGCTTCATTGAAGCTAACTGAATCGGAGGTAACAATGACGGCCACCTTGGCAATGCCCGGAAAGAGTACGAAAAATCCACAAAATTGCAAAACAAATAGCGTATTTCTGAAAACTTCAACCGTGTAACATGTAAACTTCGCAGGAATAAGATAGTATAGTTTTTTATTCATCGAATAAAGCAAAAACGAGAAAAATCGGCCCATATTTACGTATTTTAATGCTTGAAGGAAGAATAATACCTTGCAAGTAAAGAAAGGGATTCATGCGTGTTATCTTATGGAAAAACGTTAATCCCCTATATTGGCAGCACTGATTAATCCCGGTTGACCAAACCTTGACCATTCACTAAGTTAGGATGTAAGGAAGAATCGTAACAAATTTGGTTATTCTAGCTTTTATCGTTTAGGAGGAGTTCCATGAACAAACCAGCAAACACACCCTTCAAAATATATTATAGTAGACAAATATTTCAGTAGTAACTCATAACGATTCCCAAGATTATTTATAAATCTAATTTCCCGTTTTCCTGGGGATAAAAATAAATATCGTCCAAGAACCACAAAACGCTAGTTAACGGTATCTCTCTCTCTCCGTAATACGTACCTCATTCGGTTTCATAACCTTCTTCTCGTCTACGTAACCACCCCATGGACCAAGGAACCCTTCTACGTCATCCGGCTTGTCATTCTTGTTCCTTCTTCTCTTGTCTAGGGGGCGTGTAGGGGCCGATTCGAACACGGTTTTGCCGTCTGATTCTTTGGCTGCTTTCGTGGCTCCGATGAAACCTTCCTTTGGCGCTGCTCCATCAATTGTAGGATCCAGAGCGTAGCCTTTAACAAGAGATACAGACCTTTAAACGATAGAATCCAATAATATATAATATATAAGCAAATATGTATACAAAAAACGACACTATTTTTTAATTCAAACAACTTTTAAGAAAGTGATTTAAATGCCAAGTATTTTTTATAAAATATTTGCAAAAATATTCGTTAATTTAAACATCTGTTACTGCAAAATTTGAATATTGTTTAAAAATACAATTTCCATTGAATACTCTGCAACTTTTTATAGGTTAAACAACTATATGTGTACAAAAACAACACTATTTTTTAATTCAAACAACTTTTAAGAAAGTGATTTAAATGCCAAGTATTTTTTATAAAATATTAGTAAAAATATTCGTTAATTTAAACATCTGTTACTGCAAATTTTGAATTTAAAAAAAAAATATATTTATTTATCTATTCATCTTATTCTAGTTTATCTTATTTAGTTTAGTTAGTTAGTATTTAATCACTTATTAAATTATTTATTAAGTTTAAATTAAATTAATTAGATTCTCATTATAATCCAATATTTAAGAATATTAATACGCGCAAAATGTTGACTTTTTTATAACTGGGCTTCATGCCCGTGTATATAATAAATAAAAATAATTAATTCTCGTGTAACTAATAATATAAAATAAACAATTTCAAAACTGGGTGAAAAATTGAGATGGCTACCAAATGATGATTCACACATTGAATTGTCGGCCCTAATTATGGGTTCTCGTTATGTAAAAACGATCGCGGATCAAATTAAATAAGGCGTTTTATTTCTTGTTTATAACATTATGACGTTATCATATTACATCTTTGGTTGAGATTAAAAAGGCCACATAATAGTCAAATAAATTCTCTTTTAAGAGCATTATTCATATTATTTCATATTTAAAACAAATAATTTATAAAAATATATATGGTAATTTAACGGAAACGTAAGTAAATTCGTCACAATAAATATTCCCGCGCTAACTTTTTAATTTAACTCCAATAAAAAAATTCTTATCGTAAACATTTTTTTCATACCATAAAATTCATTAATTTTTTTATTAATGTGTTTGCAAGATTGAAAGAAAAAGAACATCTTTAAATTTGTCCGATTTCAACTACAAATTGTAATATAAATATTCATCGCGCAGTAATCGACACAATGTTAGTCGAAATAAATATCGAAATATATCGAAACAACTCTGCTTTATAAAAAAAACTGGAAAATGATACAAGCAATCAGTTATGATTATTTATAACATTTATCGTATTAGTAAATATGCGAATACTTTCTTTAAAAGTAAATAAAATAAATATGAACGCCGAAAATTAATGCCGGTATAAAATGTATCACATTTTGCTAACTTAAGTGGCAGGATTGTCTATGCAAAATTTCATTGATATTTGTGTAGGTAATCGGTAATACGTGGATTTATTTTGCACAAACATACAAGCTGTACAATATATATATTGCATACTAACCATAACTAGTGAACGTTCTCCTTTGTGTCTCAAATTGGAATTCGCTTATATGTGCTTCTTCGACGTATCCAGAAAGCATGTTTTTATGAGCTTTCTGCTGCTCTGTCTTGAAAGGATGTTCCGGGCCAACTTCGGGAGCGAAAAGCACCTCACATTTTGGGTTATACTTTATTTCTTTCACGTCTCTATCCAGTATTTTTGACCACCCAGCCGAGCCCTTCATTTAACGAAGACATAAATCACAAATGAGCATTTTATTAACAATTGCAAACGTCAAATACATTCTAAATAGCGTTATCGTACATTATTGACAGTGATATTGCATTAGACGACGAATCAAGTTGAAATAAAACAAAAATCGTCGATAACAATAATGTCAATGTGTTTAAAAGTTATTCAACTAATTACGAGATAAAAGTAACATGATATGTTAACCTAAGAACCCTTGTTTGTAAAAATTATTTTATTTACGGTAATAATAGGTTACTTACGAGTGGTACGACGTCTGGAGCAGCGCAAATCTGGAGAGAATTTTGCAAAGATGCAATTGACTTTCCCTGTGGTAGAGGCAACAAATGACTAACCTTTTCTTCTTCCTTCTCTTTCGTTTCATCGCTGGAATTCTCCTCGTCGCTGCTACTATACTGACTTATCGACAGCATTGTAACTTTGCAGCTACGTTTTTTGCACTTACCGACGCCAGAAAGTTAAACTTTCTCTTCGTGAAAAACAAACAGTGACTTAATCTATATCATTAAACATTTTTTCAACAGTATAAGTTAATTTTATGAAATTTCACGTCCTAAGAGTTAATATGGAACCTGTCGCGCTTTTATAAACGTTTGTTTCACAAATATATATGGTTTGTTTACTTCTTCACAAACGACGCCATTTTGATCAAGAGAAACGCGCATCTTTCTGCGCAAGTTCATGGAAACATTAGTAGTAGTTGAAACTGATGAGTAAAATAGGTCTTGAGTGACGTCGCGCCAATAACGGCAGCAGCCGGAACTATGTGATCTTAGTAGTTCTTGTTAATAGCAATAAACATTTTAAAGAACCAGTTTGAATATATGAGATCTTTTGACCAACTCCCTATAACATATAATCTTTAACAAACTCCTGAACAGTATTAAATTACTACCATTGCTATTTAAAAAGTGAAGAGTTTATTTCACTCGTAGATGAATTTATACGTGACAACTTCTTGTTATTGGAATTATCGTAGTTTATTCTCTTTCGAGACAATTCCTTGTATTTTTATTTATGAATCTGTAGCATTTTAAAGGTAGAATGGTGATCTTTTTATCCGAAATTTCGCCATACGCAATTGCATAAAATGAAATATCAATGACACGTAACACGACACGTTTAGCCTTAATTAATTGCCGGAAGAAATAAATATACACCATGCGTACATTTTTTTTAAACGTAATATTGTATCTTGCAAAAATTACAACGTTGACGAATATTTACAAAAGTACTAATCCCCTTTATATCTTATGAATTGATTCTTTATGGCGATTTATTATAATAATAATAGCGCTATTCCTTTGTCCCGCCTCGTCGCCCCGGCAACCGATGAATATTTAACCGATATAGTAAAATCTTGAGGACGAAAGGTAAATAAGTAAATAAATAATAGTACAATTCTGATATTTTAATCACATTTATTTTATGAATTAATAAATCAAATTATGTACCTAATTTCAAACATAAACATTTGTAATTGTGTTTCTTTCGATTTTTTTACACGGCAACAGAAGTTTGGTTATAAGATTCAAACGTATGTATGCATTTTAGTGAAATTATGTGTATTGCGCTTGAATTATAAGAAAACGGTAAACATTGCATTGCTTTTTCTGCCAGTATTGTTTATTATTTGAATCATATAATTAATATAATCTTAGATATCGTATTTATATTGCTTTCAATTGGTTTTTGGAATCGCTGACTGAAGAATGGCTACATTTTAGACAGTACTGAGCGAATGTTTTAAATTAAAAGTATAATATTTAGAAGTTTCAGCTTTTTGTTAAGGACTAACGAACATTTCATGGTCAATTAAGGCAGTTGGCTGTGTATGAAGAAAAGTTCCAGATTAATTATCGTGTATCATTAATTTCCTTTAAGATGGATTTTAAGCATGCAGATTTCTGACTGACTTCGGATAATACTTTGCAGGTACCCCTAGTTATAGTAAATTATAAATTAAATTAGGATATTTCAAAGAAAAAATACATTTATTCGTGTGATTATTTTGCCTTAGAAAAATGTTGCGTCGAGAGATTCGTATGTGAGATTCTCATGTTACGTCTTGGAAAAATTACGTCATACGGAGCACTTTATCATAAATAGAGTAGAACAAGGAAAGAATTTCAGAGCAAATTACATAAGACCCTTTATTTAAGAATACTAAAATAAAATCATTCCTCGGCAGACCAATACATCTGGAAAATTTTGCATCTTTAATAATACTCAATACGTTATGTAAATTCATTTTTAGACCTAGGTAATTTCATTTTTGTTTCGAAAAATTAATTAACTAATCTCACAGCAGTTTATTTCACCTTTAGCTTGCGTAATTTTTCAGTTATTTTGTACACGTTCAGACAGACGGATGAACCAAATAATATGCTTTTTTTATTTAAAAAAGCGCGGAAAACTGAATTTTTCAAATCGCAACATCACAGTTACATGCAAAACCGCGGAGTTCGCGTTATCCGAAACTGTCATTAGATGTTTTTCTTCAAAGTTCATCTTGTTTTGACATCTGAGAATCTTGTCACCAGCGATGCAGCAGACGGATCACCCAGGAACTAACTTACGTCTCTCTAATTTACTCTTTCTCTGATCCTTCGTTGATGCTGCGCAGACACAATTTGTAAATAACAGCAAAAGGAAGCGACACAGCGTTGTCAGTTTATTGAATGCATTAGCAAACCTTTTACATATTACTGTCAGCTTGATGGATTGAAATTGCTGATTAACAAGGTCTTTATTGCTCGTTAAACGAAATCACATTTATGTTTGTCTAATGATGTTTCTCAGAGGATTGATTTTGGCAACGATCGTATGCAGTTTACATCTAAAGAGATTAGGTGAGAATTTTGTCTTTCTCTTTCGAGTTTAATTAATATATATATACATTTATTCTGCTAAGTTTAAAAGTGTTTATAATATTGAAAGATGGTGGTAACATTGTTGCTTTGTAAACAATTGGAATCGTGCTTCTGATTCAAATATGAATATCAACACGTTCTTTATATAAATTAATTAAAAAGCTCACCTCTATCATTGTTTTGTTTTATTATTCACAGTGATAATTACGTATGTTTATTTGTATAATTAAGAGTAAGTTTTTGATTCTATAGTAATGAATATCGACTTGCATTCTTTAAATAATAAATGTCATTTTTAAACATCTCGCCATATTGCATTCTTCTTTTGTTTTTTCATACTATTAATTACGTACTTTTATTTGTATATTTAAAAGTAAGTTTTCTGATTTTGATTAATTTAGCGTACTTTTGTTTTATAATTATCGGTTTCATGGTGTAATTTTGATATTTAAAAGAATATAAATCAGAAATATGATGAGGGTCAGTTTACTAAGCGTTATTTAGCATGGTAACATTATCATCAACAAAATGGTTTATTTACTAGTCATAGATTTTTTAATATTCGGTAAATTCATTGGTTAACATCCGATTTTTAATAACTGTTAAACACATTTAGTGCGATGGAAATTATAAATTTAACACTAATTTAAAACACAATAACCACATTTATTTTTTAAAAACAAATTGATAAATTTTTAAACGCTACAAATTTTCCTATAGTGACTCAACCGCTGGAAAAATTTAATAACAATTATCGAGAATATATTTCCATATTTTTTCCGTTCACAAGAAGTTTTTAAAGTAGAATATTTGTTAAATTACATTTAAAATGTTCGTAAAATTAAAGCAGGCAGCAATGCATTCTGTAATAATGGGAAATTATAATAATGTTTCATAATTATACAACTTTTATAATGACTTGTATGTTGAAAAATGTCCCGGGTATTAGATTCTTCGGGCGTTGGAGTCTCCGCTTCGACTCTACCTTCAAAGGGAAACTTTTCCTGCTACCAATGCGCAGTCACCTCTTTATCCGACAAGTGCGGACCGGAAGCGCTGAAGCCGTGTCTACAAACGTCTGACAGATGCGTCACACATATCACAAGATGTAAGTTTTTTTACCTATCGTGTTATACTGTTATTGTTATGTTACGTTATTTGTTACGCCATGTGTTATATTATATAACTACTACCTGCAGTACCGGGCGTTGCCCGGGTCAATTTCTCTAAGGATTTGGTAACTTTAAATCAAAATTATGGGGGAACGGGGAGACAGACCCCCCAAATGTTGTATACACATCGTAGAAGGGATAATGCATGACTTAAGTAAAAATAAATTGAAAAAATATGAAAATTTCTTAAAAAATTACGAGTGTGGGGGAGGTGGGGGGAAACAAAGTTGCCTAAAATCTTTTCGGGGATGACATAAAATCATGTGCAAAGTTTGGAAGTTGTGGAAATTTTGGTTCTTAAGTTATAAACGGACATACATACAAACACACTAAATTATATATTAAGATTTGTTATATTACGTTACGTTATATGTTATGTTACGTTATTTTATGTGTTATGTTACGTTATTTTGTGTTATGTACGTTATATTGTGTTATGTTACATTATTTTGTTACATTATTTTATGTTACGTTATATTATGCGTTATGTTACATGTTATGTTATTCTACATTACGTTATATGTTGTTAATTTATTTGCTGTTATATTACGTTGTTATTTGTTACGTTATATGTTATGCTATATGTTGTTACGTTATATCTTGTTATATATTGTTAAGTTAATGTTATGTTATTGTGTATGTTTCATTATATGTTGTTAATTTGTTATATTACGTTATATTTATGTTGTTATATGTTACGCTATATGTTATATCATATGGTTTTAGTGTTGGTACTCGTGCAAGTCACAACTTTTATCTTTATGCCGAGATGCATCAGAATTGTTGGACAAAGGGGATTTAGTTAATGCAATAGTATTGGATTTTGAAAAAGCTTTTGATGCGGTTCCTCACGATAAATTAATGAAAAAAGTGGAAAGTATAAGATTCGACAAGCACATAGTTAATTGGATAAACGCCTTTCTTCTAGACAGAAAGCAGAGAGTTAAAATGGGAGATAAATTATCGAAAGAGAGAGACGTTACATCTGGCGTTCCCCAAGGAAGCGTTATTGGTCCCATACACTTTCTATCGTTCGTCAATGATTTACCTGCCAACGTTAAATCCGTGATTAGATTATTCGCGGACGATATCATTCTTTTCAGAAATTACTTGCAAAATGATTTATATTGGATGATTGATTGGACGAAAAATAAAATAAAATGAGAATGAACATAAGTGAATGTGAACATCTGTCGTTCACAAAGAAATTAAATAGCCAGCATAAAAATTATTATATTAGTGACCCACACAGATCATTGCATGTATTTAGGAGTTACTTTGACTGAACGTTTAGGCTGGGGTGAACATATAGATAAAATAGTTGCTACGGCTTACAGTAACTTACACTTCATGATGAGGAACCTAAGGAAGAGTACGACTACGGCTAAATATCTTGCGTACAAGGCGTTAATACGACCGCTTTTGGAATATGTCACGAGCGTATGGGATCCTTTTGAATTAGGTCAAATAAAAAAGATATAAGAGGGGGTACAAAGAAAAGCGGCTCGTTTCGTATAAAGGGAGACATGACAGACTAGGACGGTGCGACAGAAATGATCCAAATGTTGGGGTGGGAATCGTTAAGAGAACTATATAGTCGGTATTTATAGGGCATATTCAGGAGATCAGGCTTGGGATGAATGGAAAAACCATATTTTATGGGGAAAAATGACCGTATGCACAACTTACGCAGTAGGAAGCAAAAGACTGATGTGGGGAAATATTGTTTTATCAATTGGGGCATAGGCAAATGGAACGCTTTGCCTGAAGAATTTTTGGTACTTACATATTATCTCTGGGACCCTTCGCAGGACCTGGTACTTATGTATTATCCCCATGCCATACTTACGTACAACATAAACAGAAACTGACTGGCCTGTCTCGACATTTACAAACCCAATCACCAGACAGCAGGGAGGGATACTTTGGTTCCAGGCGAGGCGAAGGACGCAGTAGAGCCCGGAGACGACTACCCATTAAGACAAAGCGAGCTGAAGGCTTAATATATCCTTTCAATGTTATATCCTCTCAAAAAAAATTGAGAGAATATTGACAAACCTTCGGCTCGCTTTGTTTTAATGGGTAGTCGTCTCCAGGCACTACCGTGCCCTTCACGTTGCCCGGAACCAAAGTATTCCTCCCCGTTGTCCGGTGATTGGGTGTGTAAATGTCGAGACAGGCCAATCAGTGTCTTGTCCGGTGATTGCGTTTGTCCATTTGCGGAACAAGTCAAGAGGATATAACACTGAAAGGATATATTGATGAGCCTTTGGCCCCGTTGTCCTGTGATTGGGTTTGTAAACGTGGAGACCGGCCAATCAGTTTATGTTAACGTTGTTTTGAAAATAAAACATCGTAAATCCAACAATACGTTGTTAACATTTTTATGGCATGAGGATATAATACGTAAGATAATACCAAAGTAAGGTCCTGGAGATAATACATATCCCTTGCCGAAAAATGTGAAAGTTTAAAAACCTTAATATAATCAAAAAGAGCTGTAGTAATGTAAAATGACTGTAAATTCCTGCAAATTAGCTGCTTTGAATTGTATAAGTAGATTCTGCATTGTAAATTTTTATTATCCATATCATTATAATATTATGCAATCTACAGTTGTATTCAAGAGCAAATTTTATCTTCTCCATTTGTCATTTTTTTGTATTTTTCTTTCCACCTGGCTTTGCCTAATTGCGAGTACCTGTGTAAATAAGTAAATGTTAGATGTTAATGCCATGTTACGTTATATGTTAATTTACTTGTTGTTACGCTGTATGTTATCTTTCCTATCTTTTTTTCCCCCTCGATAGCCTCTTCTTCGTCGCTTCTTGTAAGGAGAGAATGCGGCCTCGGTCCGTGCGCCTTCGAAAGCGAGAATAGCGTGGCCACGGCAGTCTTGGGCATGGACCCAGACCACTGCGACCTCAACCGACCGGAGTTGTTCTGCATATTCTGCTGCAGGGGCAGCGGGTGTAACCGTTCCTCCTCTACCACCTCCGTGACCTCTGCGTTCACCCTCTTCTCCATTTCGTTGGCTTCCCTTTGCAGTTATATGAGATAACGTGGAGGAAAAATGAGACTTTTCATCGACGTCGGCGTTTATCAACACGCTTAAAACCATCTCCAATAATTTAACGGTAAAAACTGCGGTTTATTCCTTATTTATTAAACAACGAAATCGATTTGACTTATTATCGTTTACAGTATTCATATATTATTTATTCAGTCACTTGTTTACGGCAAAACGCTAGTTTAATTCATGTTTACAAACAATGAAAGCGACGTTCAACTTTTTTTGGAGTTAGAAGTTATTGCAAATGGAGTTTTTTTTCACGTTTATTACGGCATTGTAGAGTCCTATTATTTGTACCAATTGCAATCGAGCTTTAATTTATAATTGTTTACGTTTTTTGTGGTAAAAATTACGACATTCCTTATTTATAAATAACGAAATCGAGCTTTGTAATTTGTTGTTTACTATATATATTACTAGTGAACGTGTGCTTGCATTCTGCAAGCATTTTCTCTAACCTTAAAGTAAAAATAAAAGCCGAAAAATAATTTTCAATGCGTAAGTTCGCATCTCGGCTCCGAATTACGTGTTTTTCTGTTTCGAAAATATTGGGGTAAAAACAACCCCCAAAATTTATAATTATCAAACATTTATAGGTTTTTATCATTTGTTACAAATACCTCACATTTATGCGAGATTTCATCAATGTAGCACCTCTAGAAGTGCATTTATATTAATTTCATTGTTTAAACTTTTTTAATTTTTAACAGCCACAGCAATAAATATTTCTCAAATTTTCAATGTTATTTACCACCGGGACATTATTTCCTAACCCTGTTAAAATTTGCAGCTTCCTGGCTCTATTTAAAGTACATAAACATTAGTCAATTTGTTGAACATTTGAGAATTTATTACGGCCGGACGAATAAAAATTTTCAAATTTCTATATTCCCATTTTCATTATTTGGCGAATTATAAAGGTAGAAAAAATTTCAGCTTGATAGCGCATTTAGAAGTACCTAAACTATGAAATGTTAGTAAAATTGTTTATAATTTTTAGCGGCCAAAATAATGCACATTGTTGCAATTTTTCCTCCGATTATTTTTTTTTATTCACCTCTTTATTAAATTCCAGCTCTCCAACTATTATAGTTCGGGCCAGACATTAGTATCCTCCCATATCCTATATATATCGTATATCCTCCTCTGTAAGAAGAGTGCTTATAGAATGATAACCAATATTTATTTATTTACTTTTATATGTGAATGGATCTCAATTTGAACGTAGAAGATAGTTTTCGTCAACTTTTATAGTAACTTACCACGATATACGTATGCATAAATGTAGTTAGGTATAGTTTTAAGACCCGCAAATAATATGTCGGCCATACTTTCAATTTTATAAAGAGAAACCCACTTAGAGCGATATTTACTTTCTCCATACAGTACATAGTAAAGAGAAAGTATTGTAATCGCGAAAATATTAGACCTCTAGATTTCAATGGAAAAACACGTTTTGAGGTCCTTAGAACACATTTAGACCATTTTCGGAACGATGTATGTCTGTGTTTATGTGATAGGAGTTTCGTGGACGCTCTTAACTCAAAAACTAATTACGAAATCAGCACAAAACTTTAGATTTAAGTCTTTTATTAGCAATTGAAGAATTGAAAAGGTATTTGACGAAACTGATACATCGAAAGTGATGTTTATTCCAGTAGTTTTTCAGTTCTTTTCAGTTGCCTCCTTTAAAACACCGTTTTTGTTAATAATTATTATAAAAATTACAGGTGTGGTTTTATACGAGTTTTGTTTGAAACAATTTTTAATAAAATCGATAGTTTAATAGATTTTAATTTTTATTCTAAATTTACCTTAAATACTTTCGCTATGACAAAACTTTCTAATTGCTGATAGCGTTCTGTAAGCTGTCGAGGGTCATTATAATTACGCATCGAAATTTCCAGATGAGTTAGGGACTTTAAACTTGGCAAGATTATAGGTTTTTGGGTAAAACGGAAGGAAAAAATCCGATATTGTAAAAATTCCAAATTTTAGGGGCTGTTTTTGCCCCATTTCTGCCCCATACGAGGATATTAAAATTATGAGACTTCCAGAAGAGCTATGGACTTTAAATTTGGCAAGATTATAGGTTTTTAGGTACAACAGAAGGAAAAAATCCGATATTGTAAAAATTCCAAATTTTAGGGGCTGTTTTTGCCCCATTTCTGCCCCATACGAGGATATTAAAATTATGAGACTTCCAGAAGAGCTATGGACTTTAAATTTGGCAAGATTATAGGTTTTTGGGTAAAACGGAAGGAAAAAATCCGATATTGTAAAAATTCCAAATTTTAGGGGCTGTTTTTGCCCCATTTCTGCCCCATACGAGGATATTAAAATTATGAGACTTCCAGAAGAGCTATGGACTTTAAATTTGGCAAGATTATAGGTTTTTAGGTACAACAGAAGGAAAAAATCCGATATTGTAAAAATTCCAAATTTTAGGGGCCGTTTTTGCCCCATTTCTGCCCCATACGAGGATATAAAAATTACGAGACTTCCAGTATGGACTTTAAATTTGGCAGGATTATAGGTTTTTGGGTACAACAGAAGGAAAAAATCCGATATTGTAAAAATTCCAATTTTTATGGGCTATTTTGCCCCAAATTTGACCTAGCTCGTCAATTTCTATTCTCCTCCAATGTAACATGCGTCTATATATTATTTAATACTGTCTCTTCAGAAGCAGCCAAATTTTCTATCAAGACGTTTCTTCTTTCGAGGAATTTGTAATAAATCATATCTCTTTGTAAATGTTTACAATTCGACCAAACATTTAATAGTAAAAAATTTAATAGTATATGTTTGTGTAACTATATCTGATGATGCATATTTTCGAATATTAAAGCACAAAATACAAATTCCATTTCTCATAGATTGTGAATGCGTAAATATATTTTAACAAATTTGTCAAACACGAACCTGTAAAATAATTGTATTCTGAATGTCGCAATAATATTGTAAATGTTTTTAGCCATGTTGGTAATTCGTGTACTTGCCAGAAATATATATATTACGTGTGAATTAGAAATTAAAATTATTATAAAATTACTCGTGGTCTTATTTTGTGAAATTATCAAATATGTACATGTAACCTTACCTTTTTTATTGGATAGAAAATGAAAGTTTAAGCGATTGCTTAATCATTTTCGTGAAGTATTTAAAAAAAATAAATTTTCAAAAAAAGATTTAATTTTTTTTAATTTCCAAGAGTCGATTTCCAAAAATAAAAATCAAGAAAAGTCTTTCAAAACTTTTTTCTTAAAATATTTCATGAAAATCTTTCAAATAAAAATTTCCAATAAATTCCTTTTATATCAAAAAAAATTTTCCTTGATAAATGTTTTTAAAAAATTTTTGAAAAAAAAATTTTTTGAAAAAAAAATTTGTCAAAAAAAACTTCAAAAAAAAATTGTGAAAAAAGAATTTGTCAAAAAAAATTAAAAACTTTTCGAAAAAAAATTTCAAATATTTTTCGAAATTAAACTTTTTTAAAATTAAAACTTGCGTCTTTTTCCAATTCTAAACAAAGTTATATTAATGTCACCAGCGTGTCCGTTGAAGGTCTTATTCTAAACGCATTTTTACACGTTCGACCAGGATTCCATTCACCAAGTTATGGTGTAAGGAAGAATTGAACCAAATTTGGTTGTTCCACCTTTATCGTTTAGGAGGAATTCCACGAAGAAAAACACTTTTACTGTGTTTTAATAATCTTCCCAAATAGTTGACTGAAAATTGGAAGGAATGTTTCATTCAAGAATAAAGAACACGATAATTTCCATTTCCCATAAGATAACACGTAAAAAATCATTTCCTCCATGCAGGCTTTTCTACTTTTGGAAATTTAAATTAGAGAAAATCGACCTATTATCTCAGGATTACGACCGTTTTCAAGAAAACTGAACAAGATTTCTTATTCTCATCGAAGATTTTCACCCTCAATTAAGAAATCGCTACAAATTTAACGTTTGCATCGCCTATTTATTCAGGTTTATATACTAACTAGCAGAAATACCCGGCGTTTCCCGGGGAAATTTGGTTCAAACCCGAACAGAATTCTAGACGATACGCAGTATTTAAGAATTCACTCTGCCGCCATTTTGAATAAAACGGGCAGAGAGAAACAAAAAAAACTAGGTATGAATTATTTCTGGGAGCCCTCCACAGTCATACCAAATTTGATTCAAATCAACAGTAGTACTTGGGAAAATATGCTAGTTTAATCAGTCCCCGCCGTCCAATTACGTCTTCGCTTTTACGTCGTTTGTGAAATACTAAAAGCAAAATTTCATAAATTCCAATCGCGGCGCATAAATTATAACTACAACAATAAAAACCCTTTATTCGGCTTTTAATTTCATGTTTATTATTATTTACGTGAATTAATTTAATTTCGTGTTTATCAATCCGTGTAAAATCATACTCAAGAATAAACATTTGCCGGCCACGTGTTTGAGATATCACGATGGGTTTAGGTGGTACGCAAGATACGTACGCAGGGGATAAAAGGGACTGTCCCAATTTTAATCACCATGTGTGAAAACCTATTTCTGAGCGACAGTCAGCTATAAGAGAGCTCCGTGAACAATTGTGCCTAACATTTTGTGTGTTTACGTTTGCGTTGATATCTCATGAGATATTGGATATACTTCGGATTGCGAAATCTGCTTGAAAAGTACTCTAAAAGTGCGTATCAGTGTACGTGTAAGTAAAGAACCAATATTTGTGCTCCATCACACCATAGACAATTATATTCAGTGATTTCTGAATTTATTATTGCAATTGGTTTCTCGTTGTTGCGATTAAATGTATATTAATGTATTAATGAGTGGTAATATAGTATGTCTAATGTACTGTATCGATATGTATTATTTGGGAAACAAATGTGTCACAAAATATTCACCAGGAATGTAACCCCTGTTATCATAGTACTTATGGGAATCTTTGTTTCGCTATACGTTGTTTTGTTATAAGTCGCATTTTTCAGGAACGCATCTCTGACATATAACAGGGTAGTACTGTATTCACTGTGTATAAGATGTAGAGTTACCTGTTCTTTGATAACAGGAAGTTTATGAGAACAGTTATTTTACGGAACAGTTTAGGCATCAGAACAGTTCAAAAAGAACCGTTCCGTTCTTTCTGACCCATCTCTAAGTGTTAAAATATTTAGCATTAGGATACAGAGTTATTTTGCTTTTTGTACAATTAATATAAAACATTTGGGATTAAAAATTAGCCTACGGCCTTCCTAATTATGAAGAAAGTATCTGTTGAAAGAGAACAGTTATTTTATGGAACAGTTTAGGCATCAGAACAGTTCAAAAAGAACTGTTCTGTTTTTCTGACCCATCTCTAGCATTAAAATATTTAGAATTAGCATACAAAGTTATTTTGTTTTTTGTACAATTAATATAAAACATTTGGGATTAAAAATTGGCCTACGGCCTTCCTAATTACGAAGAAAGTACCTGTTGAAAGTTTGATTACTCCAGCTTTAACGGTGTGGAAATGCATAGATGCACAAATAAACAAACAAACTTTCATAAATGTACAGGGTGTTCATGTGCACTTTTTAATTTTAATAATTTTGGTTGAATATGTGATAAAAAAACCGTAAACTGTATTTAAAAGCCACTCAAATTTTTAATGAACATAACGTTCATAGTTGTAATTTTTTCGCTAATAATAATTTACTCAAGAACGGCTGGAGAACGTTTTCAAGGAGCTGAAAAATCGGACTGCACATTGTATACTAACGGATGACAGCTATGTTGAACTTTAACAATTATGAAAGTTGATTATGATAAAATTTAAATAAATTATCTTTTAAATACAATTTACTTTTATCACATATACAACCAAAATTATTAAACTTTTAAAGTGCACACGGACTTTATGAACACCTTGTATATGCGATGGACAATTTCACTGGCTTGAAAACCTCGCATTGTCGCCAGATTCACGAATATTTTAATGCGATGCATTTGGAAACGGATCGTTTACAAACCAATTTGATTAATTCTTACCTTCTCCATACGGAGAAAGTATTGTTTTCACGAAAAAAAAATCAAATTCGAGATTTCAACGGAAATACATTTTGAGAGGTCCCTAGAAAACGTTTTGACTAGTTTCTCAATTTGTATGTGATAGGAATTTTGCGGGCGCCCTAACTCAAAAAGTATTTGTCATTTCGGTACCAAATTTGAAATATAATATTTTCATTATAGGAGCAAGAGTTGATTAGTTTTTTGGACAGTATAGTCCAACCAGAAGTTCACGTTTATACTTGTCGCTTTTCCGTTTTTACTTTCTCCATACGTAGTAATGGGAAAGTATTGTATTCATGAAAAAAATCGACTTCGAGATTTCAGCGGAAATACACGTTTTGAGGTCCCTAGAACATGTTTAGACTATTTTCGCAATGATGTCTGTGTCTGCGTGTGTACGTGTATGTTATTGTGGATGCTCTAACTCAAAAAGTACTTGCCATATCATTACCAAACTTCATATATAACACTTTATCATGAGCACAAAGAACTGATTAGTTTTTGGACAATAACGGATAACCGGAAGTTGAGGTTTATTCGAAACTCGATTCGGTTTTTGCGATATTTCTTCGTTAAAACATCATTATTGTATATACAATTCTATACAAAGGTTATAGAGAATGTAATTTCCTATAGTTTTCATTTGAAACAATTTTCTATGGAAGTTATTGTTTAGGAGTTATTTATAAATAACCGGTTTTTCGGTTTCTGTCAAATATCTCCTTTAAAACATCGTTATTGGTAATCTTCGTGAGGGCCAAAGTTGTAGAGAATATTATTTCTTCCATGTTTTGTTTGAAACTAATTTTCGTAGAACCGTCCATTTCGGATATATTACGCTTTATCTTAATACCAGTATACAGCGCCGCCACCATGTAGCGGTGAATTCTGTAAACATTCAAAATATACGTAATTTACGGCAACAAGGACGCGTCTTCTTTTACGATACGAAATAATAATTTCGCCTCGTAATATTATTCATAATAATTTAAATATCTATACCCCAAATATGGAGAAAGTCATGTGTTGGCCACATAAGATTTTTTTTCGAATAATTCCCTTAAAACTCAATTTTTGTAAATAGCTGATATTATAAATGTTGTAGAGAATAAAATTTGCTACAACTTTTGTTTGAAAGAATTTTTCGTCAAGCCGATAGTTAAACAGATATTTCTTCTAAATTTACGTTAAATACATCGCTAACCCCCCCTCTCCCTATTTGGCTAAAACTTTGCAGATATAACGCTTATTACGTCAGATGAACATACACAGATGATATCAGGGCCAACATCCAGCAACAAATGACACTCGCTCATATTTAAGCCCCCTTCACCAAGGGGACCACAATTTTTTATATACTTTCACTTGTTTTTGAAATCTCCCGGCCCCCGTTTTTTTTTTACGAGGGTACGGGAAACACATACACAAAATTGGTACAACCGCAAAAATAAAAACAATACATAAAAATCGGGGAGAGATAGAGAGTGAGATAGAGAGAGAGAAAAAAGATTAGGAGAGACAGCTACAGAGAAATAAAGGGATTAGGAAACATTAATTTTTTTCATCAAAAAAAGTCTTTGTATTTCTAAAGATGGCCGCCCAAAACAACGATTTAACACAAAACCACCCCACGACACTTTTTTTCTTCTGCGCATGCGCGAGACGGAGGAGTCGACGCTTACATAGACGCACGGCTGAACTTAAAAGAAGGGTACAACACACCTACTTCGAATTAAAACAAAACGGGTTACTTCTTTTTTTTCGCAAGCGGAAATAATCCTTACAAGCCATCTTTTTTGTGTCCATTTCACAGTCCGTTTTAAAGCTACGCAGGGGACGAGGACGAAAAACAAAAGAGCGTGCCGTGCGCGTCTTCCCGCGACGGGAAAAAAAAGATGAACTGAAAAGAACACTCGCCTCCCGAAACATTTTTTTTCCCTCTGCGGCACAGAAGAAGTACAACACCATTCCGCCAACCTTTCACGCAAGAAAACATCGAAAAAAAGAAAAGACAACTCGGCCTATTATAAGCTTCAAGGAGAACTACTTTTTTTTTATAAAACCAAGTCTCGGGAGGTTTTCCTTCCCCGCCAAAGAACAAAACAACACATCCAATACCTTCTTCCATTTGGCGCGTCCCTTTCTGAAGACCGGATACATTTTTTTGTAAACTGGTAAACAATACACTTGCGTTATCCCACGTTTGCGTGCGCATAGATGAGAAGAACCTTATATAAGCGCACGGGAGGAGTAGAACAGTTGACACCGTGGAACTCGGAAAAGAACGCATATTCGCGCGCCTGTATTTCAAAAAAAAAAGATCAAACTCGCGCGGCGCATTTAAAATCGAAACGCGCGCGCAAATGCGAGGAACAATTTCCTGCGCAGCCTGCGGGAAATTCTCTGCGCAGCTTACAGGAAAATTCCTACGCAAAGCAAGGATTAATTCCTGCACGACGCAAGGAAAAATACTTGCACGACGAAAGGAAAAATTTCCGCACGATGCAATTAAAAATTCCCGCACAACGCAAGGAAAAATCCCACCGCAATGCAACAGAGAACTTCCTACGCAAAGCAAGAAAATTTCCTGCGCAACGAAGGAAAAAAAACTGCACGACGCAAGGAAAAATTTCTGCACGATGCAATTAAAAATTCCCGCACGACGCAAGGAAAAATCCCACCGCAATGCAACAGAGAACTTCCTACGCAAAGCAAGGAAAATTTCCTGCGCAACTAAGGAAAAAAAACTGCACAACGCAAGGAAAAATTTCTGCACGATGCAATTAAAAATTCCCGCACGACGCAAGGAAAAATCCTGGTGCAACGCGATTAAAAATTCCTGGGCTGTGCAAGAGAACATCCCTGCGCAACAGAAGGAAAATTTCCCGCGCTACGCAATAAAAAAAATCCCAGCACGACGCAAAAAAAAGTCCGATCCAAAAAAAGGAACCACGTTCTTTACACACACACACACACCTCGAAGAGATGCAAAACGGAAGATATATAGATATTTTTCCAAAACACTTTGCTGGTGAACCACTTAATTATTTTCATAAAGACGGCAAAAACTTTTCACTGACCTCAAACGCACAAACACACACACAACCTTGTCCTTCAAACTCTTCTTCTTCTTCTTCACAAAAAACCCTTTTCCACTTAGACATCAATTTCTACGAATAATATAATGGAATCCATCCTCCTAGCGACGAATTTACGCCTTCCGTTTCTCTTCAAATCAAAGAAGACGGTGAAAAACCCTGAAAAATAAAGAACTGAAAGACAGACAGAAGAGAGAGAAGATTCCTCCTCTCTTGACATCCCTGGGGTGCACCAAAAAAAAAACAAACGGTCCGTCTTTCGTTTCTCGAACGTCTTCTTCTTCCTCCTTTGTTTTACGCAAATCGGGTCCTAAGTTTTAATGTTAATCCATGTCTTCTTGCATCCATTTTTTTGTTTAAGGAACATTTCATTTGGGATGGGCGGCCATAAACGTTATACAGTGGGCACGGCCCTGCTTCAAACAATCCAACCTGAAAAGGACAAATTACACAGGGGGGCGTTAATGCAAAGAGATAAAAGCAATTAAAAGAACGCACGTATAGCGTACGACGTGACATTTCTATAATATCAGCTCGTCGCGTAAGCAACGTCCACTTTTAACCCTTATTTCAAAATGGAAATACAATTCCATTAAATCAACTTTTAATCAAGTATGATATTTGCCTTGATTGTTTACGATCTTTTTTGCCACCTTACGACAAGATTTTCCATTCCGCGTTTATAAAATTCGGTTTTAACAGCCTCGAAGCCTGCCAACAGAATAGGGTGCGTACCACTAGCGCAGTAACTGGTAAGAAAATGAACTACGTAGCACTTGAACCACAGACGTTCTTTACGCATAGCAGTTTTCAAATGACTGAGTTACCACGCAATTGCGTCCAGACTGGAACCATATCTCGCTTCCCGTCTCGGAGATATGTTGCCCGAAGCAGAGCAAACGTAATTAGCATTAATACAAATGGAGCAAAAACTATTTCATAAAATCTTATGTTAACACTGTAAATTTCTCCATAGTCAGCCCTCGACATCCGTCAACTTCCAAATCCATTTTTTAACACCATTTTACGTTTGACTTTACCGAGCAATACGTAAATCGTATGTCTTGAGACATTAGTGCCCTGAGAGCCACGAATGAAGGCGCTCGAGTGTGGAGTCTCAAATCATTTTTAATATTCCTCTCGTTTGTTACAGAATTTGACATCAAATAGAAAAATCCTGCCTTTTCAGAGAGGGGGACAAAAACAACGTTAAGTTGTATATTGCATATATTCATGCTTAACATTTACATTTGTCGCTAGATTAGCAGAAATTCGCAACGTCGGTGACATGTCGCTAAGCACTAACATAATTCGCTGAAGCAGAGGTATTCAGCCTGTGGCGCACAAACCTCTCGCTGGGAGGTTCGCAAAGGGTCCCCGACACGATTATAATCACCGACTTTCAATTAAGATCCTCTACACGGCAGAAAGATTCGTCAACGGAAATGTTTACCGATAGACCACCAAAGGTAATGTTTCACGAGAAGGAGCTTGTTGACTTTAGACACGACGCTCGCAAACATCATACAAGTTTAAGGTACACTGCCATAGTTGTCAATTTAGCGACTGTTTACTTCCTTTAGCGGCTTTTTTTCATGTTTAGAGACACGTCACTTTGTGATTTTCTACTAATCTAGCGACAAATTTAAATACCGCCTAATGTAAACAGAAACGCATACAACACAAACCAAATAAATAAACTTTATGACATTATTTAGTTCAAAACAGCTTATATCGAGGGAAGTTTTTTCCTGTTTTCAATGTTGAAAAACCCTGAGTGCAGTTTAAATGCGGTGGCGGCTTATATCTGAGTAAATACGGCATTAAAATTTTTATCAGGTGCACCAAAAATTCTAAGTACGTACTTATTAGGGGTTCGCCAACCAAAAAAATCGGTGCAACATACACTGTACAAACTTTCTCATATAACAATGCGTCGTTTAGTTATCTTTAGAAAATGAAAATCGTATGAGCCTGTATTTAGAAAATCCAATTTTTGTGAAGTTGCCCAAGAATAAACTAGCCTTATATTCATTCATTGTGAAAAATGAAGTATGCAGTATTATTGAAGACGTAAACTCAAGTATCTGTACCAAATTTGATCAAAATCGTTAGATCCGTTTTTGAGAAAATCGGATTGTTGTTAAAAATGTGTGGAATAAACTTCCCTTAATTCAGTGGGTGGCGCAAAAATACTTCACATTGTATTTACTGTCGTTTTAGCTGTCGCAATCGTGAGACCTGCAATTTGCAGTCCCCGAATTCTAGCTCTCAAGTGGCTAGGGCATATAATTTGTCATATATTTATCATATACGGGGCGCAAGGACATTTTTCTTAGTTGAAGGGAGGCGCAGCTTTGTAAAGTTTGGAAACCGCTGCCTTAATTATTGAGCAATGTCAACCATTTCTACACAGCCTCTACTCCGTATGATAAAATGCCTAAGTACGAGATTTCATTCATTTTTGCTCTACCGTTTAGGCTATAGAGCAGTAACAGACAGACAGACGGCATTGCGTCAAAATTTCAAGGTCTAATTTTTCCGCGATTACAATACTTTCTCAATATATATATGAGAAAGTAAACAGGTTGAATAACACTGCTTTACACTGTCGATTTTCCAGAGTGCATTCATTCAATTAAGTAAGTAAAAAGAAGCTAAATCTAGCAACAAACTCGCTAAATTAGCGAGTATGAGCGTCGTGCGTGTCACGTCTCACCTCTCATGGGGCTAAGCTGTGCATCCCTCTAAGGATATCCCCTTCTCCGTCCCTCTCTGCTTCTGACGAGAAGCACGAATCATCATGTCGCATAGCGCTTTGTCCATAGCCGGGCTATGCGGTCGTGCTCCTCGCGATTCTGCAGATACTGTGTCGCTATGCTGCCAACCAACGGGTCCGCTGAAAAACGACATTCATAATGAACAACAACACACACTTTATCGTACGTTCGCACACAAACCATAAAAATGTTATAAGCCACTTTTGCAAACGGCGAGTATTATAGGAAATTTTAAAATGAAAGAAGATACCATAGTTTTAAACAGGGTTGTTAAACAAAACCGAACCCAAAGAATAGTTTCGGTTCGAAACGTAACTATATATTTTCTCTTGACATTTAGTTTCGGTTCTTAACGGAACTGTGTGTTCCGTGATGGGTTTAGTTCCGTTCCGGAACAGAATTGTTTAGTCGGAACGGAATTGTTTAGTCGGAACGAAATATTTCGTTCCGGAACGGTTCCTTTTCTTGAATGGGTTCGGGTTCAAGTTGAGAGTTATCGGGAGATACCCGTTAAGTAGTTTCATTCCAAGCAAACTGCACCATTATTCTGGTTTTGTTCCACGACTTCGGTTCCTTTTTCGGTTTGGTTCCTGTGAACCGTTCCTTGAACCTAAACCCATCTGGAACCGTTCCTTTTCAGTGGGCTCGGTTACGTCTAACAACCCTGGTTTTAAACAAGTTAGGAAAGTACTGAGATTTAAAAAAAAACTTTCACTGCTTGTAGTTTAACATTAATGGCATATTATCTGGCCGTTTGGACAGGTACATAACCCGAATTTTTAACGTTGTTCTTATTGGAAAATGTGCTTCAACTTTCAGGAACCAATCGTGCTGTAAGTGCGAGGACTGCCTGTATTACTCGTTTCTATACTTCTTACAGAAAAGTTAATAATATGGCGCACAAAAATGATTCTACACCCCAAAAACCTTCCAACGCCAATAATTTAGTGCAAGATAAAAACATTCCACGCGAAAATAAATCTTTCTTAACGTATCGCAAAGATAAACGCTTGTTTATAATCGCAAACCTTGAGGTAACGGACAGGTTTTTAGCAATTTTTTTACAAATCGTATTCACTCTGTCCGTCCGGACGATATCTCTGAAACGGTTCAACCTAGAGAAACCAAATTTTCAGGATAAGTTATTACATGTGAGAGCTACGCACGGCAAGAATTTGGCGCACCAGAATCAGCTGTTTAAGGGGCTACTTTTGCCCCATTATTGCCCCGTAAGAAAAACACGTATCTAGGGTGTCGAGGTTAATATATTTGCTTTTTAAAATCATTTCTCGTAAAGATTCAAACTCGGGACTTGAACTAACGGAAAGATTAGAAATTGTGGTTTCTTATCTTTGAAGACGGAATTCAAACCCGTGTTGATTTAAGGGTACATTTTTAGTTTTTATCAGGAAAAAGTGGGAATTTTTCTGGGTCCCAACAATTGACTGTCATGGCAACGACCTCACCGCTTTTATTTGTACAGTTCACCTTGAAAATAGGTGGAAATGCTTACAGAATGGGGATGACTCCATACCAGACTAAGTGTTTTCAGGGGATATCTCGAGAACCACGACCTTGGTACAATTTTCTATAATAATATCCCACGTCTGTTGGTCACGCTATTCCATAGGCCGTGCCTCTGGTAGCGAATTATGGTATTAACTCGTGAAAAAATTGAGAGAGGATCTCGAAATTAGGCAGGAATGCTCGATTAACATGTTTTAAGGTAATGACAAAAATAAACCTCCAAAAAAGTCCTGGGTTCGACTCCAAGGAAGATGTTTCCATTTTACGTAAGGTAACACGTAAAAGTCGATTTTTTGGCATGCAGGCTTTTATTGTTTTGGAAATTAAAATTAGAAGGAATTAACCTACGATCTTCAGATATGAACCATTTTAAAGAAAAAATTACAACGTTTCTTATTCTGTTCGTCTTTTTCCGCATACAGTTCAAAACCACTCATGTTAAACGTTTATTTTACACATTTTGCTGAAATCTTGCCATTTTAACGGGATGTTGCCTTGGCTACCAATTATATGGTTAGACCTCAAAATCCTATTGTTGTATGAATCCTTGTGGGTGTAAGTGTGCTCTGAATGCTTTTAGTACAAGATAGGGAGGGAGAGAGAGGAAGGGAGGTAGAGAGAGAGGGAGGGAAGGGAGGAGAGGGAATGAGGGGGAAGGGGTGGAGGGAGGGGAAGTGAGGGGAAGAAGGGAGGGAGACAGACAGACAAACGACTATACTGAGGGTGAAATTGAGACTGTATAGTCTCTTCTTACATTTAAGAAAGAGAGAGGGAGAGAGAGGGAGAGAAAGGGAGAGAGGGTGGGTGAAAGGGAGAGAGAGAGAGGGTGGGTGAGAGGGAGGGAGAGGGAGAGAGGGGGAGTGAGGAAGGGGAAGAGAGGAAGGAGAGAGGGGAGGAAGGGAGGCAACTATTTTAAGGTTAACTAAAGATATCCCGTCATACTGACAGGCTTTTATACTAGTTGGTCTCATAAATGTGCAATTTTTATTATTTTTACACTGCCCCTAACAATTCTTTTCAAAATGCACCCTTAAAATTTGAAACAGACTTTTACTTTCTCCATAAACGTAGTATAGAGAAAGTATTGTTTTGTAAAAAAAAGCAGCTTATATCATCTGCTTTCACAGTACTTTCCAAATGTTCATTTTCCAATGTACCTACGTAGATAAATCAAATGTAAATCGCATGTCTTGAGACATTAGTGCCCTGAGAGCCACAAAAAAAGGCGCTCGAGTGTGGAGTCTCAAATCATTCTTAATATTCCTCTCTTTTGTTACAGAATTTGACATCAAATAGAAAAATCCTGCCTTTTCAGAGAGGAGAACAACGCTACACAAAACGACACCAAAATCAATTTGAGAACAATTTACCAAAAATATATTACCTTTGATTACTTTAACTGTTCTGTTCATGCTTGCCCATTATTCATGACAGGCACTTAAGTACGTACCGTATCTGCCCGAATAGAAGCCAAACCCCGATTTAAGCCGACCCCCCAAAAATTTCCACATTTTTTTGCAAAAATGTAAATTAAGTAGATTTTATGCTGAAGTGTGCCGGGCATTCATGCACATCTTAGAATACATTATTAGAGATAGAAGAAATGTGTGGGAAATGGTTTAGTTGTTGACATTTTGAAATATTACTCCAATTAATAATTTTCCATTGTTGAATAATGTTCCACATTCTGTGACAATAATTTCATTCATCTTCATTTTCACAAAAGGTCAAATATAGTAACAGCGATCTTGCCAACATAATTTTACCTTCAAGTGTATTTCCAAAGAAATTAGCATTTACATTGCCTTAAGAAATTGCATTTTTATAATTATACACGTTCCATGTAAAGTTTTACCAAAAGCCAAACAGTTGAGCATACAAAGACATCAACACATTTTGCGTAATCGCCTGCACAGACAATCTACGCTAATAATGTGACCACTCAAATAATGTGAAAAACGCAACCTTAAATGGTAATAAAGCAAAGGTAGTGCTAAATTCAATATTCTAGCCTTTATTATTTATTCATTAATATTCATCGTAGGTCAAATATTTACTTTACGAAAAATATAGTACTATCATTTGAAAGCGACGGCAATTAGAGACGTGCTGCCATCTATGGATGACTACGAGATTTAACCATAACCCAAATTTTCCTCGGTCTCGAATTTAGGCCGAGGGATGATTTTTTCATGATAGACTTTGACAAAAAACATCGGCTTGTATTCGGGCAGATACAGTAATTACAAACACCTGCAATTACGGGTGCATTTTTCGAAATTTTTCAGGGAAAAAAAGCATTTTGGTTCACCAAACCATTTAGGAAGGATCAGGATGGATTAAGCAGTACATGGGCAAAGCACACGTTCTGGGCCCCGGCCTAAAATTGGGCTGGATTAATTTAGAGACCAATTCATTCACAGCGTGTTTTTTATGTCTTTTTTATTTTCCTCTCCCCCCTACCTTTCTCTCCCGCAGTTCCTTCCTCCACCTTAATCTTTCCACGAAATCGTAGACAGTAAGAAATGAACTAAATTCCCGTATTATAAAATCCAATGCAATGCCTGCAATTTCGCTTAACAGCAACATAATGGTTGCCATTGACGACGGAAGGATTCCAGCTCAACAAACGTTAAATTTTCGCGCCAAAAACCAAATTGTGGACATATTCGACAATCTACGATAAAAAGTTTATTCGTTTTCCAATGAAACAGTCCATATTCGAAGATTCTAGGTGAATTTCTCCCATTTAAATTTGCAAACGAACAAAAAATTGCACGTCGAAAAACCTATTTTTACGTCTTATGTTATGGGAAATATAAATTATCCTCTGGAATCGAACCATGGACGTTACTTCACAGGTTAACTCTCCAAAATTGTCTCAATGCATCACGATTACTAAACAGTGAAAGTTTTTACGAGTCGTCATTGTATCCCGATTAGAATAAAATGATGTCTAGACTTTGATAAGTATTATTATGTTTATCTTTGCCTGAGTACAACATTATGGGTCATTTTATAAAAATATATTATCTGGCCGTTGGGACAGGAACGTAACCCAAATTTTTAACATTGCTATTAAGGGAAAATGTGCTTCAGGAACCGAATTATGCCGTAAGTGCGAGGACCGCCTGTATATACTTGGAATTACTGATCAAGTAAGAAAGCGTTTTGCTAAGAAAAGCGTAGCATTTGATACAAAAGAATAAAAGAAAACAAGTAACAGATTTCTGTCCACTGTGGGCCTCTTTGTCCTCTTGGGCGCCACGCACTTGCGTGTTTTGCATACCACTTAATCCGGCCCTGGGAAGGATACAGGAGGAGGATACGAATTACGAGGCACTTCCAGATGCGCTAGAAACTTTAAATTTGTTACGTAGTTAGGGTTCCAGGATAAATTGTTCAATTAATTTTCTCCAGTGACATTTCGCCCAAAAGTTGCCCACTAATAAAATATATGGAGGGGCTTCGTTAGCGACGCAGAGATTTTAAGCAATAATAATGACCTGGATTGCAGTCTGTGAGCAGCGAGCAGATGGATAGGAGGACTTTAGAGATGGTTAGAGCAGGGGACCAGTTGTCCTTGAGTATGTCCAAGCAGATCACTCCTTGGCTGTTTATGTTGCAATGGTAGATTCTTGTACGGAACGTTACCTGCAAAAAAAACAACACGAACGCACGTTAAATTACAGTAGACAATCAATTCCTTCAATTAAAATAGACTAAATATGATTTATAAGTATTTATTTATCAGTAATAATAATAATATATATAATACTAGCTGAAACGCCCAGCTTCGCTCAGGAAAGAGTGACAAACAATTTTTATTGTTCGGGAGAAACGTTCCCCATTCCTTAATTATGCAGGCGATGCTTACATTAACATTTACTATTTTATGTATTGTATTGTACGCATTAACGTCTTACTTAATATTCACATGGATATATGTACCGAAGCCTTTAAAGCGGCAATAAAGTTATGTGAATTATGTCAATACTATTAGCCAAAACGTAAACAATAAACAACATCTTGGTTACCGAACAAATGTAAGCAGATGTATCGATTTATGTTGCGATAAATCTTTCAATGTTAATGGTAAAAGATAACAATGTTCTGATATTCCTTAAAAATCATTTGACTCAGTTTAAAAGTATTCATAGACTATATTTAGGCATGAATCCATTTGTACCCTTTATCTTGGCATTAGCTATTTTCCTTGCATTAATCTTTACGTGTAGGTGTATCTCCCTTTGAATTCGACAACAATTAAGAAATTTAGCTTTGTTGCCTCCTGGAAAACGATCCTCTAAACTGATAAATTTTGCTCTTAAGGGAAATTTCGGGTGATTTAACATGTAATACCACAAAACATGAACAGAATTAAAATATTCAGTCTTTCGTGCGTAAAATAATCCATTTCTCGTGATCGTAAGTTAATATTTAGGTATATTTATATCCAATCAATAAAATACGTGACTATATCAGTTTTATTACAATACCCATTACAAGCTACCATAACAACTCCCATAGTCATTAAGAGTTCAATGCATTTATATGGGGGAGCGGAGGGAGAGAGGGGAGGGAGAGGGGCGGAAGCAGAGGAGAGGGAAGGGAAGAAGGGAAGGAGAGGGTGGAAGGGAGGGGGAGGGAGTTTATACGTTATTTTCATAAGATTTTCTTCATTCATCTAAATAGGAAAATGCGGAGCGGTTTTCTTCATTTTTGCTTTATTCGATGGATATAACTGTTTACTACCTTATTCTTGCGATGCTTACATGTTACACTGTCGAAGTTTTAGATTCACTAAATCAGTTGAAATTCAACGGGCACTCCTGCTAGTATAAAGTAAAAACGAAGAAAATCAGTTCATATTTAGGTATTTAGATTAATGCAGGAAAAAATCCTTGCACTCTGAAAAATCGATAACGCTAGTATCCGAGCGTATCATCACGTATAGCGCGCTTATAATACAGGGAGCGAAACAAAAACCTCGTACAATCTGGGAAATCCAAAATTAAGGAACAAAACTTTGTTTGTCATGAGACTTTATTGCGTCAAGTGTCAAAAACGTAAAGACACACGTGTGGAATCTCATGGATTTTTAATATCACTCTCATTGTTACAAAACTTATCACTGAAAAGATTAGTTCTGCCTTTGAAGAGAGTTCATGCAACGCATTCACAACCTTATATATAGGGTGAGTCAAAATTACGTACAAACACTTTAAATAGCCATATTTTGTTGACATTACGACCAATTATAATAAAATGTACATTTTAAAGATAAAATAAACAATTACCCTTTCAAGTATTATTTGTTTTTTAAAATAAATTAACAAAATAACAATAGATTAACAATATCTTGAAGTTTAATTAGTGATCACTGATATGGAGTATTTATACATAATTTTGACACCCTGTATATTAATATACACTATCCATCATGCACTTTCATATTTACACGATTTATTATCGAACTGGGGTCGTTATTTTACACGGCGATTATACATTAAGACTCTCTTATACTAAGTGTCACTCTATAAAATTGAAAGAATGGCTGAGATACATGCAGCCATTCTCAAGTTGACATAATTTGTGGTGTCTTTAAAATTTACCTACCTACATAAATACGGGTTGTCTCAGGAGGAAATATCATAACTTTAATGGTGCATTCTGGAGGTAATTAGGAACAAAAGGATTCCTGTAAACTATAGTCCCATTCGGCTTCGTTATCCAGTTAAGCGCTAGCGTAGTTTTATGCGTTGTCTGAATCTGTATCACAATTGCCAAATCCGTGATCAGTATTCTGTGCGTCAGTAAGCTTCGTCAACTTTGTCTCTTCGTTTAAAAATGCCTCAAAAGTTTACAAATGAAGAGTATGTAGAGATTACCTATGTCTACGAACCCTACCACGGCAATATTGTCGCAACTCAACAACAATACGGGCGAATATTTCCGAATCGTGGCCATTTTGGCCAACTGATATAAGAATTCGGTGTTACAGGACCTCGACAACAGTAGCCATCAATAATGGTTGTCCTGATCAACCGTCGTTTGGCGCCAAGTGGTACAAAAAAGAAACAATTCCCTCGCCATTTGAACAAAGCAGACAAACGAATAAAATGACGATTGCACTGTAACTGAGAGAGAGAAGAAGGATGATGCCCTACGGTACCGTGTCCAGACATACTGTCGCCTGAGGCAACATACTACGTAACGCAGTCAGCTGCGACTGTTCTCGGAGAGCATTTGGTCGATGGTGTTAAAGTGGGAAAAGATTTTGCGTAAACTGAAACAAGATTAAACAAGGACTAATAGCATTTAGGATATTGCCTTCAAATCTAAAGGCAGGATTAGACCAAGGCAGCAACGTGCAACATTGCTGCATGCCTCATGACCATTTCAACCACTGGTGAGCAACCCACGGCCCACGAGAGCATTTTATGCGGCCTGCGATGCTACGATTAAAAAGAGATTCAACACAAATTTATATAATATACATTCAAGTTACAACAACAAAAATGCTTGATATTGAAGCGTTAGCCTTTGGAACCTAATTTAGACTTCATTTTCACTGTTATGATACCTCAGACTCCCTATTTTAACGTCCGATTTGAAGTCTAATCCGGCCCGCAGAAGCATCGACAAACTGCATTGTGGCACGCAGAGGAATTTTCAACCACCAATGCAGCCCGCCATGTAGAAAAGGTTGCTCACTACTCATTTAAACCAAAGCAGCAGATTTTTCTTTCAGTTAACGAAGCGAAAAAAGATTGTTGGAGGGGGAAGTTTCTGGGTTTGTTTATTTTGCACCAGGTAGTTTCCTGAAAAACTGGTTTCATGTCGGGAAGCCTTGCAACAACGTGAAGCATTGGTATTTTTGCGGCATATGGCAACAATCTGCAACATACAGCATGCAACATGTCGCTGCCATGGTGTAATCCTGCCTTAAGATTCAAACAGCGAAAACCTAACTTCTCGGATTACCGCTGTACAAATGTCAACTCATTTGTCAACATTTAACACCTCCCCCCCTCACATATTCCTCAAATATTTTTAGCTTATTAAACCCTAAGTCAGCGGTTTCAACCTGGGGTTCACGAACCAAAAGTGGTTCACGTACACATTAAAGTGGTTCGCAGTTCTAAAGATGTTAAAATCTGATGTGGCCAACACGACTTTCTCCATATCTGGGGTATAGATATTTAAATTATTATGAATAATATTACGAGGCAAAATTATTATTTCGTATCGTAAAAGAAGACACGTCCTTGTTGCCGTAAATTACGTATGTTTTGAATGTTTACAGAATTCACCGCTACATGGTGTTGGCGCTGTATGCTGGTATTAAGATAAAGCAAAATACCTCTGAAATGGATGGTTCTACGAAAATTAGTTTCAAACAAAACTTGGAAGAAATATTATTCTCTACAACTTTGATCCATACGAAGATTACCAATAACGATGTTTTTAAGGAGATATTTAACGGAAACCGTAAAACCGGTTATTTATAAATAACTCCTAAACAATCACTCCTATAGAAAATTGTTTCAAATGAAAACTGTACGAAATTACATTCTCTATAACCTTTGTATAGAATTGTATATAAAATAATGATGTTTTAACGAAGAAATATCGCAAAAACCGAATCGGGTTTCGAATAAACCTTGACTTCCGGTTATCCGTTAATGTCCAAAAACTAATCAGTTCTTTGTGCTTATGTTAAAGTGTTATATATGAAGTTTGGTAACGATATGGCACGTACGTTTTGAGTTAGAACGCCCACAATCACATACATCCACACTCACATCATTCCGAAAATAGTCTAAACGTGTTCTAGGGACCTCAAAACGTGTATTTCCGTTGAAATCTCGAAGTCGATTTTTTTCATGAATACAATACTTTCCCATTAGTACATATGGAGAAAGTAATAAAAACAATGAAGCCTTTTCTGCAGTGGGTAAACGTTTGTTCAATCAATTTTGGTTCATGAATATCCAACCTTGTCAAAGAGTGCAATTAAATACATACTTATCATTTTGTACCACATATTTGAGTGAAAAGGGATTTTAGGTGTATACTCGAATAAATAATTAGTATAGAAATAGGTTTGAAGTTGACGCAGATTTAATTGTAGCCATATCAACTATTTTGCCAGATTTTAAAAAAATGTGTGATGACAAACGAGCCCAAGTATCTCATTAACAATAAATTCAGAAATAGAATCAAGTCAAATTTTCTTTCGTATATATATTTTTCGTTTCGTTTTACAAAGAATTTGTTTATAGTCGCAATTATTTAAAAATAAAAGTATAATTAATCAACTTTATTGTACTATTATGGTTCACCAAAGAAAGAAAATTGGTTCGTCAGCTGAAAAACAGTCCTAAGTGATAAAAATGCAGTGTTACCGATAATGCTGCTAAAAATGTCTAGAAATCTGACATCCCTGCACATAAAACTAAAATAAAATTAATGAAAATGACACAATCTAGGATTTCAAGCAAACAGAGGCATAAAAATTCAGTATTCAGGTCTTTTTGAATGAATTATTGACCTATGACACTTCCTACGAGAAAATCAGTTTCACTATCGTCATTTCACTAATCATTGGAGATTCCAAGGACCAATTAATGACGGTTATCGAGATCCTACTGTATTTAGTACACTAGCGCTTTAACTAGGTAACGGAGCTGAACGGAACTATAGTTTGTAGGAACTTTTTGTTGAAAATGACCCCTTGAATGCGCCATTAAAGTTAATAACATTTCTTCCTGGTATGGCGCGGCAAGTTAATACAAAAGTCGTTAAAATAACAAGTGTTTTGTTACCTTTGGAGGTTTGAATGGATATTCTGGAGAGAAGTGGATGTCCAAGAAAAAGACTCCTCCCTCATAGACTGAACCAGGAGGACCCAATATGGTAGACACCCACTCGTACAAGTTGTCACCTTTTGGACCAGCGCTGAAAAAAACAGAAACCAGTTAAACACACTCTTATTTCCTTATATATTATACAAAGTTAGCTAAAAGCGTTTAGTATCGTAAATATTAATTTTATTACGAAATTCTTTTAACAAGAGTTTAACTGTAAACTGTAGCGCATCTTATAGTGTAAACAATTACAGTCTTGAAACAATTGTAAGCAGACATTGATTATAAGCCGACCCCCACTTTTCACAAGGGCACGCGAGGAAAATTCCATGTTGGGTGTACAGACATCCTAGTTTTCTGGGATTTGTCACAAAAAAATATACCGAAAAGGATGAGTGCCCCAATTTTTACTTTCTCATTTACAGTAAGTCCCCACCTTACAATGTTAATTCGTTCCGAAGTTAGCTGTGTAAATTGAAAACCGTTTAAGTCCAACAATGCTTAAATACGATGCCGTGACTTTCTGCACATTCAAGAAGATTCGGGAACCGACGAAAGCCGAGAATAGGTGCCGGGAAAAACGATCGGTTTGCTAGAGGAAGGAGATCGTATTATAAGCGAAAATTGGCTCGTAATTTGAAAAACAGGTATTAATTTGTGCATCTCATATAAGCGAAAACACGTAAACAGATTGCTCGTACACCGAGGGATTACTGTACTAGTACCGCCACCTATTGAGCTGCAGTTGAACTAACGATCGAGCTCGCTGATAAGTTACGTCATGTATCCGTGTAACGCAGACCCGTGTAAGTCGGGGACTTACTGTACTAAGTATATTGAGAAAGTATTGTAATCTATGAAAAATTCGACCTCGTGATTTTGATGGAAATACACATTTTAAATATAAAATACGTAGTATTATTATAGATGTATACTCAAGTAACTGTACGACATTTGATCAAAATCGTTAAGAGCCGTTTCTGAGAAATTGGAATTATTGTTAAAAATGCGTAGAATAAACTACTCTTAATTATTGATCAATGTCAACCATTTCTATGTATACTCTGCTCAGTATGATAAAATGCCTAAGTACGAGATTTCATTCATTTTCGTTCCACCGTCTAGGTTCCAGAGCCGGGTACCGCAGCTAGTAGTTATATAAATTCAACTTGTAACAACCAGACATTTTACGTTTAACTTTACTGAGTAATACGTAAGTTGCATGTCTTGAGACATTAGTGCCCTGAGAACCACGAATAACGGCGCTCGGGTGTGGAGTCTCAAACCATTTTTAATATTCCTCTCTTTCGTTACAGAATTTGACATCAAATAGAAAAATCCTGCCTTTTCAGAGGGAGTATAACAACAACACTAGATATACCTCTTGTACTTGCAAATATATGCCACCAAAGCATATATACACACAAAACCTTTTTCTTTTTTAATGTAATTTCAGTCAAGTTAGAGAGCTGAAATTTTTCATACACTTAAAGCTAGGTATTCCAGCTATAATAAACAATAAAAATTACAACAAAGTTTATTATTGTGACCGTTAAAATTCATCAAGTTTACACTAATTACACCAATATAAATGCATTTCTAGAGGTGCTACGTCATTAAAACTTGGCAGAAACGTGTGGAATTAGTAACAAACTTTGGAGAAAATATAAAATCGTGAAAAGTTGCAATTTTTAGTGGCTTTTCCGCTCCATTATTTCCCCAATACGAGGATAAATATTATGACGCACTTCCAGGTGAGCTTGAAACTTGAAAGATTATAGGTTTTCAGTCACAACCGATGGGTAATAATCAGAAATATTTAAAATTCCAACTTTTAGGGGTTGTTTTTAACCCATTATTAAAGTAGACATTCTGCAAGCACTGTCTATAACACAGATAACAACTAATGTGAATTAAAATTACCTGCAATTTGGAGGTGGGTCCAAAGTGATCTCTGCCAATTCTTTTTGGATCCTGAAATAAAGATGGAACATGCATCAATACAAACGTCGTTCCATTCTAATAACATATATAGACTTACGACTCTTAATGCGTCCCTGGAAATCGCATCGTGAGTCAAATTGTTTTAAGCCGAACATCAAATTTCCCATGGACTTACATGTTATACATTGAGACACATTCCAGGACCTTGGAAAAAATACGTACCAAGCCGTATTTAGGCTGTAAATTAACAGTTTAAGAAAAAATGAGTGTTATATATTTTACAGGTGTCCCTCTCTTTATGCAGGGGTTGCATTCCAGGAAAGTGAGGCATAAAACGAATTCGCATAAACAGAACCCGTTTACATGTAAAAGATACGTTCCACAAGAAATCCTAACTCCATTCCAAGACGCTATTCTTTCACTCCGTAACGACTCCTTACGCGCTAAATAAACTGACTAAATTGACTTGTTTGATTAACTCATTAACGTCCAAATTAATTTTTTTAATCTAATTGCTTTGAAAATTTTATGTGTCAGTCTTTAGTAGTTATGAAAGGAAACAAAATCGAAATTTTCGATAATTTTCCATTTATTGTTTAAATATGGCCCGTTCTCAAATGATGACGCTGGGCGTTAGGGGGTTCGTACTTCCCACAAAGAAATAAACTAATCAAATCTTAAAAAAGGTAAATTTTACTATTCTTATACATTCATGTTTATACATTATCTAAATCTTGAGTATGCTGAAGTTATTACGTAATTGAAATGTAAGCATTTTGGAATGAAAGTTTGAAAAATAACCAATACATAATGTTACATTGCATTTGGTGCAAAATGTCTGTGGTTTTCTTGTACAGTTTCTAAGTTGGCATCTTCTTTGACTATTCCTCTTCCCTATCATATAAGCTTTTTCACCGCACCTGACATCTTCAGACACAACAGCTCTTGAAGTCGACGGTAACGGCATCGATCGACCTGCAGCAACCCGTTTTCCGCAACCTCTTTTCAAATATGCGACAGCAATTTGTCTACGAAAGTCTTTAATTGAAATTGAATTATTTCCATGTACCACTTTATATAAAAGATAGCCATTTACAACTGCCGTGTCTATCATGCAGGTGAACAAACACCAGTACAACCTTTTACCCCTAATAGCAATTTATTTCGTCCTGTGATCACGTATCGAATAGCACAACGAATTTGCAGCAACAATGTTGCATCAAATGCAGTAATGTCACCCCCTAGTGGAATCGATAGGAACAAAAAGCTGGAGCAAGTCCCCCGTGCAGATGGTCAAGCAGTTTTCGCAAAATTGCAGCGGGTATTCCAGCGATACCCTGGGTGGAAAGCGATATCAGAGGTTGCAGATGTTTTAGAAGGGGGCAGTACAGTCGCAAATGAAGGCAAAATAAGTGCAAGTGAACTTGGCTCCCCGAAATTTTGCCCAGTTACTTCCTGTGAAGTTGAAAGAAGTTTCTCCCAGTATAAGAACATTTTAACTGACAAAAGAAAAACGTTCTGTTTCGAAAACCTGGAAAAATATTTGGGAATTAATTGTAACATAAATCCCTACTGTGACTGATTAGCAAAATGGAAATAAAACGATACTTTCACTGCCTATTTTGGTGCCTATTGCAGCTTATTTCGCCTTCTTAAGTGCCTATTTTTTCCTTTTTTAGTGCCTATTTGCCTGCCTTTTTAAAAGGTTTTTAGTGCCTATGGATCCGCCCTTTAGTGATACGATAAAAAATACTTCCATTCGCCAATTCCCTTTAAATGCCCGCCAAACGTTACCTGTATTCCGGTGTAAAGTTGGCAACATCTAGCTTGATCTTACTGCTAGTAGGCACTACCCTACCTCTTAGCGGCGGAGACATGCGAGCGGTCCCGCGTATGGCAGAAATCTCACGCGCCAAGTCATTTGAAAACCAGTGGTAAGGGAAAACACCCAAGGGTATTCCCCTCCAATAAGACGTAGATCATTCCTCATTGTTTGCTTTTCGAGAGACCTCCTGCGTGTTCACGATAGTGTCGTTCGTATTTGGGATGAGTTCACTGATCCAAACCAAGCACCATGTGTGGTCTGAAGAAAAATGCGCAACAGAAAACCTTCTCAAGTGTACTTAAAATATCACACGAAACCTCCCTTTCATCTTTTAATGTAATACTAATACGCACAGCATAAGACACAATGTGCGAATCAATGACACAAAACGAAATTCTGGTAGCAATGAGTTAGTCGCATAATACTCCCTATCTTGCAAGGTTCTCGAGCACATTATCGCTAGCTCCGTGATGGACTTCTTAGATAGTCAGAACTTGCTAAGTAAATATCAGCATGGCTTCAGGAAGACGAGATCTTGTGAAACACAGCTTGCTCTGTTCGTTCACGATATACTAAGATCAGGAGACCGTAAGACTCAGTTAGATGCTGTTTTCCTCGACTTCAAGAAGGCTTTCGATAAAGTCCCGCACAGAAAGTTAGTGAAGAAATTAAATGACTGTGGAATAAATCGAAAGATAATCGAGTGGATCAGGGACTTTCTTAATGAGCGTGAACAAATAGTAGTTATAGATGGATTTAAATCAGATTCAGTCAGCGTAGCCTCAGGCGTTCCACAGGGAAGTGTAATCGGCCCCCTACTATTCCTTTTATACATAAACGACTTAGATAAGGTTATTAAAAGTAAAATCAAGTTATTCGCGGATGATACAGTAGTTTACAGAGAGATTAACAGTCCTAATGATCAATTATTACTTTCTGACGACTTAAATGCAATTCTCGAGTGGTGTAAAGAGTGGCAGTTAGAATTGAACTTAGGAAAGTGTTCCTTTATGAGATTCTGGGGAAACAAAATCATTGACATGACGAATTACACTGTTGAAGGCGTCCAGCTAAAACTAGCCGATTCCGTCAAATACTTAGGCGTTACTTTAACAAGCAACCTCTCGTGGGATATGCACATACGAAATATATGCGGGAAGGCTAAACAGAAACTAGGATTCATCAAACGCATAGTAGGTAAAAGTGAGTAAAAAGTCAAAGAGACATGTTACTTCTCGTTAGTAAGACCGCTATTAGAGTACGCGTCGAGCATATGGGATCCGTACGTGAAAGGATCAATCTCAGAGTTAGAAAGAGTGCAGCGAAAAGCCGCTAGATTCGTCAAAAATTGTTACGATAGAAACAAAAGTGTTACAGCCTTGATACAGGACTTAGGATGGGAATCACTAGCTGAGCGCCAATCACGCTCTAGGTTAAAACTTCTCGAAAGATTTAGAACCCATATATTCTCCAGCGATGTCGAAGAAATAATAAGAGCGCCAACTTATATTGGTAGAACGGACCATCCTCGTAAAATAAGAGAGATAGCCTGTAGGACTGAGAGGTATAAAGGCTCGTTTTTCCCTAGAACGATAGCTGAGCAGAACAGAAGTTACGAAAGGAAATCAGCCGACGTAGAATGATACTATACATTATTATGCGCTTTACCTTGGTGCTATTGCACCCCCTGCCACACACCATTGCGGTGGCTTGCAGGGTGAACTATAGATATATAGCGAATTCTCATAAAGCAAGCCCTTATAAAGAGAGGGAAACCTGTATAAGAAACACTTATAAGGATTAAAACAATCAAAAAATTAATTACTACAATATGGACGAGTCATATCGTCTAACTGAATATCAGCCGAAAATATGCACAAAAAAGTACTCTAATAGTGAATCAGATGTCGAATACAGGACGTGGATTTCGAGGTATCAATGTATTAACGTTGTAAGTACGGGTTTCAACATCGCAAGTCGGGAACGGCATGTACTTAATAATGTGAATCAGTTCTTAATCTAAGAAAAAATATTAATTTTGAGCTCTATGGTTAACCAACGAAGATGAATGGAAGAACCTCCTAATAAAGATATCATTCTCAATCAAGATGCAGGTCCAATAGGAAACACTACTTTGCTTTCTCTTCAGAATAACGGTCATACTACATACTCTTCCTAACTTCTCCATCGCTACATTGTAACTATTTCCCCTCCTTTTTTATTCCCATCCCATTTCACCCCATATATATACCATATATACCTGAATAAAAGACGAGGTTTTGTTCCAATTTTTATGACCGAAACATCGCTAGTCGTCTTATAATCGCGCGGTGCGTAATAGTTTGACTGACAGAGGAACCGAATGCAGAGTATAATCGAAATATTCGATTCTTTAAATCAATCAAAACAATCGATTAATAAAAGTGGTAGTAAAAATGAATCGATTCAAGTGTATTCGAATACAAATACTCTTTTGAATTTTATCCTATATATTATGCGCGTTGTGAAGCTGCGTGCGTCTGTATGAAGTCTCTCGTAATTATATCGGCGTATTTCTCGAGAACCGTTTGTCATAAAAGATATGCGGTAAACGGCGTTTTGTTTCTACTGGCTATGAGGTCCCTGGAAAAATATTTTCGTTTGCTAAAGTGTCCCGGGTTCGAATCCAGGAGACAATTATATTTTCCCATAAGTTTACACGGGAATTTCCCATTTTTTAGAGTTCCTTCATTCATTAAAATACGTAAATATGGCACGATTTTCTTCTTTTTCACTTTATTCGACAGCTAAAGCTCTATACTATCTTATTCTTGCGATGATTACATGTTACAAGGTCGAATTTTTCAGAAATACGCATTCTTTTTTGAAATTTGCAGATTTTTCGTACTCATTCCGGGCGTTGCCAAGGAGACTCTCATTGTTGCCTCCGATTCATTAAAGGCCAATTAAACCTTAAAATAGACGAAAGAAAAGCATCATTGTTATCTTCTCTTCACTGATAATCTAAATAAACGCTTGCATTGACGTCGCCTTTATAGTAGGTCCTGTAAGAAGTTAAAATCAGACGTTGATAGACACTTGAAGGAAAGCAACTCTATATGCCAACTAACACTACAAAATTGCTTATTTCAATTGGTTCAATGTTTATTAGTCAATGGCATAATAAACCTCTGTCATTGTGTGCATAATAAATTTTTTCCTTTTATTAGGAGTTCAAAATGAGAGGTCGTCTTATATTCAGGTATATACCTTCCCCGATTCTTTAATCTTCATCTTTTCCACTGATCTACTGACAACGGAATCCTTGATTCTGAAATATGTACTTAGGCTATTTTTTGGAAAGGAAGTGCTCAAGTGTCTGTTTTTGTGTATTTGTGTGTATGAACAAAGGAAAGGACAATAAAAGGCATGAAGTGGATTTCCTTAAACCGGAGAGCACGTATTTTCCTTTTTTTAGGCGCGTTTCGCTCCCAGCGTGAGTGCCTATTGTCGTCCGTCCGCATCTTCGTTCTCGGCTACAAACCGAACGAGTTTTCATGAAATTTGATATTAAGGACTTAGAATCAAAGATGAAAAGAAAATCGCAAAAATGAATCACGTATGCCAATCAGGGGTACCACTTTACGGGTGACAAAAAATGAACTTTCCGCCACATCTCGTAAAGTATTGGTCATATCAAAATATTTTTCAAATAAAACCTGTAGAACTAATAAATTAGAGTATTTCTTTTCCTATACATTTTTATCGTAAGAGTAAATTAAGCAAGAATGTCTTAATTGAAATTGCACTTGGGAATTTCTCGCTTGGTTACGTCTTCATAGTCACTAACACAAACAATGTCACAAACAAACGTTTAATTTCCTTAAGTGTACATGCAATACTTTTAAATAGAAAGAAAACGGATTATTTATGACGAAGAAAATAACTTTAAAATGCTATTTCCCTTATTCAAAGGTAAATAATTTCTTTCTAATACTCCACTGCACAAAACCCGCCCATTTGTGATATGTTGTACACTTTCCTAACTTGTTAAAAAATATTTGTATGGTTATTATGAGGTTCTTACATTCATCTTCAAGTTCTTAATCTTTTTCGACCATTCCAATGCTTAATAAAGAGCTTCAAAAAAGAATGCAACTTTAAGTACAACTATTATTCTTCATTTACTCAAATGTTCAGAAACTCTATCAATTCCAAAATCTATATTATATTGGTTGCCATAAAAAGCAGCAAACACGTCTCTTGAAGCAAGGAATTTAACTTCTCATTATAGGACTTGGTTACTGTTTTAAAACTGTCACGTTATCAGAATTTTTAGATGAAGTCTTTCTTTAGCTGTTTTCCCATTGCAATGCAAAAGTACAGGGTCATCCATTTGTCACGCAACCCATCACATAACTGTGCGTGGCGAAGTAAATATGGCAACAGCGCACTAAATGACGCGCGCTCCGATGGCCTTGAGTCACCTCCAACCAGTGTCGACTGGATCAGTCTTAATGTCAGTCGTACAAGGTGTTCTGTTTAGCACACTCTCGTGCCGCGAAAAACGGGTTTTGCCCGAGAAGAGCAAGTGTTTATTTTAGAGTTATTTTTCAGTGAAATCATTTAGACAGTGCCAGGAGGCCTTCGGAAGAAAGTTCCCAAACAGACCAGTGCAAAATAAGAGGTGTACCAGCAATTCCTTGAAGAGGGAGAAAGATGTTGCTGGTTGCAGCAGGACTGAGTCACAGCCCACACTTCCCGTTCATCAATGGCGCAACTCCACCAATTCTTTGACGATCGCATTGTTTCGAGGGGCTTGTAGCCCCTGATTTATCACCTGCAGATTTTTTTCTTGTGGGGTTTCTTGTAAGGCGTTTACCAACCCAACCCGCATAACATTCATGAATTAAAGAGAAATATTGAACCTTGTATCCATTCAATCGACCAAGCAGCTCTGCTCAGTGTTGCACGAAACACATTAAAGCGAGCAACTGCTTGTCTTGAACAGCAAGGTGGACACTTGGAGCATTTTTTGTAGATAATTACAGACTGTTCAGTGTTATTACATTGTTGTAGCGGTTTACAGGACCTTGAGATGCAATTAAATATTTAGATAAACTAGTGGGTTGCGTTTTAAATGGATGACCCTGTAGAATTGAGAACACTCAATTCATCGTAAATTTCAATCAATTGAAAGAGAGTGAGAAACAGAAAGGAAAACAGAGAGAGGAGAGAAGAGAGAAAGAGAGGGGAAGAGAGAAAGAGGGGAAGGGAGAGAGAGGGGAAGGGAGAGAGAGGGGAAGGGAGAGAGAGGGGAAGGGAGAGAGAGGGGAAGGGAGAGAGAGGGGAAGAGAGAGAGAGAGGGGAAGAGAGAGAGAGGGGAAGAGAGAGAGAGGGGAAGAGAGAGAGGGGAAGAGGACCAGAGAAAGAGGAAGAGGATGACAGAGTAAGGAAGAAAGAAAGAGACAGAGTGAGAAAGAGATAAGAGTAAGGAAGAGAGTATAACTAAGTTGATAGATATATATTCGACATACAGCGAGCCAAACCTTTTAGCAGAAGTGCTCAGAGCTTTGGACATCTTAGGGTTTGGCTTCCCTCCGTCTCTCCCCTCACTCTTCCCTTCTTGAGAACCGGACGCGCTCAACCCAGGGGGCACCAGTCCCACAGAACCTCCCGCTTGAGCTCCCGAGCTGTTTGCTCCGCTACCGCTGCTGCCGGCTCCACTCCCGGAGGACCGCGACGAAGAAGAAGAGGACGAAGCCACAGAGCTCCGGGCACCGCCACCCGAAGCGGACGCAGTTGGTGCAACTGAGGACATCAGCCTGCGGAAGACAAGGAAGCCGCGTTACTCGTCTCCTCGATTTCTTCCAAATCAAAACATGCAAAACATCGGAGACACCAAACAAATTGGTAAACAGTAATTTAACGTACTTTATTTCACTTTTTAGCCCTTTTATTACATTGCATGTCTCATGTACTGCTTCAACTTATATTATTTTGGGCACAAATGCATCTTTATCATGCAAATACATTAGGAAATACAGCAGAACATCCACAAATGCACGGATTATGCTCTCGAACAGGGGCGCACAGCGCCGCATTTACCATAAGGCAAACTACGCAAGTGTCCAGTAATTTTAAAGATTTATTTTTGTTTACGGTTCTTTAAAAATATTAAATTGCAAAATACCCTTATTTACAGTATTATACGATAAATAAATATGTGATTTTCTTTCATTCTAAAAATGTTTTAATTTTCGATCAAGGGACCCTGACATCTGATTTGCATAGGGCCCAAAATGTGCTAAACGTGGCGCAATATACAGCCAGCGGGCCAAATATGTCCCGCCGACACCTTTTGTTTTGCCCAATTGAAGCTGGGAGTGACTCCGCTGGTTAATTCATTTTATATTAAAAAACACAATTAAAATTTATAAGTAAATTACATTAATTTGCCGCTTCATTTTTTTGTCGCACAAACATTGCACGTAAAATCTGTTACGGTAATTAATATTTCGACAATAGTGTAGTTAAGTTTCAAAGTGTGGTCTGCTTAGGACCAACCAAGGTCGATTTTGGCCCACATCAACTTCCGAGTCGTGCACCCCTGCTCTTGAAGGACAACGCATTATAGGAATCTGCGTGATGGCATATGCGGAAGAATCATCAAACCTTGTTGCGCAACGGCGCCCACAGGATTAATTAACCGAACGTGAGACGGAGAAACGGGGATATTTTTGCTGCGAGATTAAAAATCTGGGAAATAAACGGGACAAATTACATTTATAGTAAAAATCGTATCGAATGCTTGTGTTGTCGTAATTTTTGTCGATATCTTTATTTATTTAATTACGTACAGAAAAAACCGTGGCACTCATACTTTTTGGTATTTTTTTGTGACAAATCCCGGAAAACCAGGACGTCCGTACGACCAACGTGGAATTTCCCTCTCCTACCTTCATGAAAAGCGAGGATCGGCTTACAATCGATCGAATACGCTAAGCAAGTCACGTTCGGACTAGTTTCTCACATGTCGGGGTGATGCATAAAATCGAATTCACATTGTAGAAAGCCGCGCTCGGGGAAATTTTGCCGTACATTGTTTCCAGGATGAGAATCTTCTGCTATACAGCGGGAACTTATTGTCCTTCTAATTCCTAAGGCTAAATCTTATATAATAAAATTGAATGTCTGTTCCTTATACATTCCCACGCCCTTTGAGCTATCGGGACCAAACTTTGCAAATTGACTTCATATGACTCTACGAGTAACATAGGCTACCTGGGATTTCCAAAATTGACCCGGGTTCGATTCCAGGAGACAATTTTATTTTCCCATAAGTTTACACGGGATTTTCGATTTTTCAAAGTGCAAGGTTTTCTTCCTTCATTCGTTAAAATACATAAATATGGACCGATTTTCTTCGTTTCACTTTATTTGACGGCTAAAACTCTACACTATCTTATTCTTGCGATGTTTACATGTTACACGGTTGAGTCATTCAGAAATACGCAATTGTTTTCGAAATTTTGCGGATATATCGTACTCTTTCCGAGGGTGTCAAGGCGACCGTAATTGTTGCCTCCGATTCAATTAATGCCAATTAAACCTTCAAATAGGTGAAAGAATAGAGTTTTCGCTTCGAACTGTTGTTTAAGCATCAAAATTAATGATGTATAGCAACGTACATAGTTAAGGATAATTATTCTGTTGACTGCGTATGGGAAGCGTTTATAACGACAATTCATCGTGTGTATGCTGGAATCTTACCTTTTAGTAAGTAAAACCTTTATATTATACATCTGTAATGCTTACTAACGCACATTTATAATACTCTCCATAGAAATCACTCGACATGTTTGTGGTTGTGAATAAAACGTCTAATCTATACAAGTTTTTCTAGGACGCCAACATTTCCCCAGAAAGTGACAAATGCTTCTTTGGTTCGTAAATGACACACGTACCGCACAGCAATATATGGGGCATTTACTGTAATTAGAAGGTAAGTATGCTTTACCTAGTGTTAAGCAACATATTAGTAAAAATCAAGCTAAAATTAGGTTTTTATGATTAAAATTTCAATATTGAAAATGACGGTGGTTCAATCTTAGAAGTATTGACCTTTGAGAAAATTTAACATTAGACATTTTAATAAATTTTATTAGATTAAAAAATAATACAGTAGGAGCTCCGTTATCCGGAAAGTTCAGGCAACCGGTACATTTGAAAAATCATTTACGTAGTTCCAAAAGTGACCACCAGATGCTCTAATATCTGCCCTCCTTCGGAGGCAGTCGCCATTAAAATATCAGTTATTTGTGCTGGTATATATATATATCATAAGAATAAACGAAAAGAAAACGAAGGTGTTGGTTATAAGTAAGGGTAACAAAGAAATAAAAACGAATATAAGGATAGATAATAAAAAAGTTGAGCAGGTAAAACAGTTCGTTTATCTAGGTAGTGTAATTACCGAAGATAACAGGTGCACGGAAGAAGTAAAGAGAAGAATAGCCTTGGCAAAACAAGCATTTCAAAACAAGAAGAATGTATTAACAAGTACGCACGTTAATACTGAAATAAGGAAAGCTTTTGCAAAAGCATTTGTATGGAGTGTATTACTTTATGGAAGTGAAAGTTGGACTTTGAGAACACATGAGGAAGCCTGTTTGGAAGCAGTGGATATAGTGGAAAATGACAAGTATTAAGGGAAGTGAATGAGGAAAGGAAGTTATTAAAAGAAATGGAAAGAATGAAAGTAAAATTTGTTGGCCATGTTATAAGGCATGATGAGTTGATTTCAAACATTTTTGAAGGCGAGATTTTAGGAAAGAAAAGTAGAGGAAGACTTATTTAGAGGACATCAAGGTGATAATGGGATGTGATGGATATGAAAAGCTGAAGAGAGAGGCGAATGGTTGCGTCGACAAGGCTTAGCCTTTAGGATATGAATGAATATATATCATTACCCTATCCGTTCGAAACTTGCTGTGAAACGTAAACATGTGCTGACATTAAAACAGAAACTGGATACATGTAGAAGACCAGAAAAAGGCAAAAACGTAATGAACTTATGAAGGTGTACAATATCGGCTCGTCAACAATTTATGACATAAAAACACAGACAGCAAAGTTGAGAACATTTACCGCAAAATCGGAAAGTGTGAAAAACATTGAAAAATGGCATACTCTTAAAGCAGTGGTTCTCAAACTGTGTGCCGCAAAAGAAATTTAGTAAATAAATCAACGATTGGGATGAGTTATTACACAATCAGGGCAATAATTTCCCTTCGATAAATTGTTTACGGTATAATTCCCGCAAAGGTTTTAATACCTGCATATAAAAATGCGCTGCGAAATTCTGTTAATCTTCGAAAGGGTGCCGCGCTTCAGAAAGTTTGCGTTTGCTCAATCAACCGGCAATTTCAAGCATCTGGCGCCCTTCAATCCGGATAGCTTCCACCGTAGGTAAATAATATTTAGTAGATAAAAAAAGAAAACGAAAATTTTTCTGTAAACTAAGCAGCGGGCCAAATAAAATTGCTTACCATCGGCGCCAAAAGTATGTAGACTCGAGTTTGAGACTAAATATCTCAAAAACGGCTTAATGGATTTCAATAAGAGTCGTATCAGTTTTCAGCCTGTTTAATTCCGCGTTGCATCGCGATAGTTTTCATTTTTTTTTGTTTTTTTAAAGTTGACGTTTTCGGGGTGAGAATGAAAAATGGCCCCATTTTTTTAGAGCTCTGAGACGGAAGGCGTCACTTTGCCGGTCCATAATTTCAACACGGTTCATACAATTGCGGTTAAATTTTACTATAGTTTGTGTCATACCCTTATTATTACGCATGCAAGATTTCAAATCACTATCTCGATTCTATTATGATACTTTATTCAATTTATGAGAGACCATCATATCTCTGCAAGTATTATACAGGGTGTCCAAAAAGTCACCAGACTCTACGTTTGAAAATTTTTTATTGAAAATTTAATCACACGAAATACATTTCAGTTGTGTTTTACATAGTCGCTGGTATATTGGACGCTGTTTAGAGTAAGTGTTGGAAATGTCCACCTTTTTCCTGCAAGCACAATTCCACACGCTTACACATATTCCGTGACACGCGTCTCAGTATTGTGGGAGTGACTGCGTGTATTGCCTGCGTGATGTCCTGCTTCAGATCGGATCCCCGTGAAGCTCCAGCTTGTTGAAACAAACGCCGAACAGATTTCTGGGGCGATTGCAACAATCGCCTCTGGATATCTCCAATGAATTCCGGAGTGATTACTGATGGTCTGCCACTTCGCGGCCTATCCTCCGCAGAACCAGTGTCACGAAACTGACGTGGTGGCCTTGCCTGGTGTCGGAGTATAGGGATATTTGCACTGCCATACCTCTACACACCTCTGATAGGATTTGCACTGAAAGTACGCCTCCAGTAAAGCAACCCTCTGTTCCCGTGGAAACCTCATTTCCGATTGACGCACAATCTGCTCCTTTCCTAGATGTTACTGATTGTTCACGCGCCCTATACATGGTTCCAAAATGTAGTACAAAGTAGTACAATGTCTCAACATAAAACATGATTTCATGCTGTTTCTCCAATAGATACAATACATTGTCAAACTTTGAGTCTGGCGACTTTATGGACACCCTGTACTTTAGGACATGGTAAGCACATTGTTGGCTTCATTTTCTTTTAACAACAGACACTTGATGTTAGAATTAACTGACGCAATATTTAAACATGTCTTGAGACATTAGTGCCCTGAGAGCCACGAGTAAAGGCGCTCAAGTGTGGAGTCTCAATCATTTTTAATATTCCTCTCTTTCGTTACAGAATTTGACATCAAATAGAAAAATCCTGCCTTTTCAGAGGGGGAGAAGAACACCAATAAGGTATACCTCTTGTATTTATAAATATAAGCCACCAACTTTGTGTTTTGATGGCTTAAGGCAGTGGTTCTCAAAGTGAGGTCCACAGGCCATACTAAAGAACTGACCAGAACCCAAATCTCCAACACTTGCGTGGCGTATTACAATAGTGATAAGGATAAATACACCAGCCCCTCAACATCCACGAGTTCAGGTATTCCCGAGGTTGCCATAAAATTTCATTATTTCAAAAAGGCAACCGTTCTCAGGTTATAAAATTAAAATTAGACTAACAATCTCATAAGCTGTGTAAGTGACTACCTAAAATATTACTAATCTTGCGATAACAGCGCTTAGAATTCTTGTAATCAATAAGGTATTAATTGATGCAAGTAGAATCTAAGTAGTTGGTGTTAACCGTATAAATACTTGAGGACAGTAGATGTTAACCTTTCAAAAATGCAACTCATAACGTCCTACCTACAATAAGCTATAGTTCCGAAAATTGGAATCTTTCTGTTACACAGTATGCACTACGTATGTACATACAAAGTTACAAAACCGCACCATGGAGTCGAACGCTACGCCACCACCATTCCCCACCTCCCGGGCATTTTCATTCTTGCCTGCATTTCGCTCAGACTGTGTCGCTCTTACATACTTTTCATCAGATTTTGCGCTTTGATTTACTTATTACTGTAATTTTTAATTTAATAATTGCGGTTTTTAGTTAACTACATTTTCAAAAAGAAAATCATCTGTTAAAAGTGAATCAAGTATAAAGAGATCAAAAAATATATACTATATAATACGTATTACTACGTTTTCATTTTGTTTTAACTGTTTTCTAGTTTTTTCGTAAGTTTATTTTTAGCCTACGAGTTTTAATTTTAGGTTTAGTGTTGAGCACAAAGCAGTGTGAATGTTGAATGTTAAGTTTGGGTAGTATAATCAGAGCAAAATTCTTATTCGCGAATTTCAACATTCGCGAGGTTATTGGGAACGTATCCCTCGCGAATGTTGAGGGGCTGGTGTATAACATTTTAAATTAATTCGTTTTCACGGCTCACCTGATTAGTCCTAAAGCAATTAATGTTGACCAAAACAAATTAAATTAACACCACCGAAATTAACTAAATTAGTCACGGCGTAAAATCTCGGTGGATACGACGAAATCGCCCAACAACTGTTCCTATACCCCTCATTTGTTTGGACCAATCAATAACGGTTCCTCTATTAAAGTTTAGCAGTGGCAAGATGGGGTAGGTGGACCGCGAGGTCTTTTGCCCGTCTGAAGTGGTCCGCAGGCCGAAAAAGTTTGAGTACCACTGACCTAAGGAAAAAATTCTATAAATAAATGTATAGCAGCGGTTTTTAACCTGTGGTAACGCATACCCCTAGCGAGCATTTTGAAGGGGTAAGCAAAAGAATTAAAGATTATAAATTTTAGCAATTTTTTTTTACAAAAAACGAATTCAGTCTGTCTGTGCAGACGTAATCTCTGAATTGGTTCGACCTAGAGAAACCAAATTTTCAGAATAAGTTACTACATATGAAAGCTACACGTGGCCGGAATTTGGTGGGCTGGGATCAGCTGCTTGGGGGCTAATTTTTGCCCCATTATTGCCCTATAAGAAAAACATAAATAGGGTGTAGATGTTTATGTATTTGCCTTTTGAAATTATTTCCCGTCGAGTTTCAAACTCGGGTCTTGAACTGTTGGAAAGTATAGAAATTGTAGTTTATTTTTGAAGATGGAATTAAAATCCCTCTGGATTAAGAGTAAATTAGTAGTTTTTACTTTCTCATACGAACTATCGAGAAAGTATTGTTTTCGCGAAAAAATTCGCCTCGAGATTTTTACGGAAATACACGTTTTAGGTGTCGCTGAATCCGAAAAAGTGGTTTTCGCAATGCCGTCTGTCTGTTACTGGCGCTGGAGCCTAGACGGTCAAACGAAAATGAATGAAATCTCGTTTTTTTTATCATACTGAGCAGAGTATACATAGAAATGGTTGACATTGATCAATAATTAAGAGTAGTTTATTCTAGGCAACTTTAACAATAATTCCATTTTCTCAGAAACGGCTCTAATGATTTTGATCAAATTTCGTACAGTTACTTAAGTTAACATCCTCAATAATACTGTATAGTTCATATTTCTCAAAAAATGAATATAAGGCTAGTTTATTCTAGGCAACTTTAAAAATAATTCGATTTTCTCAGAAATGGCTCTAATGATTTTGATCAAATTTCGCACAGTAACTTGAGTTTACGTCTTCAATAATACTGTATAGTTCATATTTCTCAAAAAATGAATATAAGGCTAGTTTATTCTAGACAACTTTAACAATAATTCCATTTTCTCAGAAACGGCTCCAACGATTTTGATCAAATTTCGTACAGTTACTTGAGTATACATCTACAATAATACTACGTATTTCATTTTTCCCAACGAATGAATATAAGGCTAGTTTATTCTTGGGCAACTTCAACAAAAATTGGATTTTCTAAAAACAGGCTCATACGATTTTCATTTTCTAAAGATAACTAAACGACGCATTAGTACTATATGAGAAAGTTTGTACAATGTATGTTGTACCGATTTTTTTATAAAGAAGTGGGAGTTTTTCTGGGTATCAACAAAGGAAATACTTAACTACCATTTCAACGAGCTCAATGCTTTTATTTTTCATAAAGTGTTACTTTAAAATGCTTGCAAAATGGGGATGACTCTATATACCAGACTGTTTTTCGTGGGAATATAAAACCATATCCTTTCTACAATTGGTCTCCCAAAATGTGCAATTTTTATTATTTTGACGACGCCGTTAACAATTTTTTCAAAATGTACCTTCAAAATTTGAATCTTGGATGATTTTCTGCCTGAAAAAAGACGGCGTGGAATGGAAATTGCCCGATAAAACTGTCCTGGGTACGTCTCCACGGAAACTGTGATATTATTCATAATGAAATACTTTTCTATCATTATGAATGTGCAACCGATATTGAAATCTGATTAAAGGATAACAACAAAATCCACAAAACAAAATTTATTTAGAAAAAATACCTTAACATTTACTTTATTAACAAATACGATGCAGCAGCTTCAACAAAAAATCGTGACTGGCCACATTATCTATATACACAATACCCCACTATAACTTTATAATAATAATATAATTATGACGAATTTACAAATAAAAATTACTATATTGTTTGAAATATATAGATAGCAGCATAAAAACAAAAAAACCGTATGTTAGATTGCTATAGCAACCTATTTATCTAGCTAAATTCCAGAAATATATATTCTGAAATAGTAATCCAGCTCAGATAGCTACACCATATTATTTTTATTCAAAACTTACCCTTAAGAATATTCAGGAGAATCGGGATAAATATTTAATGCAAAGTTTAACGTTTTAGGTTAATAAAAGGATTAAAATTTTGGAAAAAATTCTCACCAGCCTTCCGTAAGGACGCAATCGAAAAATATAACTAATCCATCCCGGATAACACGCCCTAAAAATTAATCAAGGCAGCGTTACCGGCTAATTATGACGCATTCGCGCCATAACAATTTAACAAAATTCCGCGTTCATTTACATCTAATCCAAAGAACTTTATCAGCAAAATTTCCGATTAATTTCAAATAATGATTTTTAACTTTGAGTGAAACCGTCGTATGACTATGAATACAATTATAGGTAGTGATGATGCCAATATTTCCAAGTTACGAAAATATTTCCCGTGAGTCATTTAACCAATACCCAAATACATTAAAACATCACTAGCTTGCATAATTACCGTTAACTATTCTGAATACACAAATTTAAAAATAATACTAAATAAGGGGAGATTATTTTTATAGAACATAAATCGAGTAACTTTGGTAATATGACTACGACTACAATTATAGGTAAGAGTCAACAGTGATGAAGCCAAAACTTCGAAGCTAGCAATATATATCCCATGATTCATTTGTTTACTCAAAACCCGAATACATGCATTAAACACGCAAAGTAAAACATTTCGCTGGTCAAATTACGAGTCGACAATTCTAAATATACAATTTTTTAAAATACTAAATAAAGATTATATTTATCGAACAAGAACCGCGTAACTATGGTTCCTTGATAACACCGATTTCTAAAATACGATTACATTCGACTACCAATAAAAATATTACAAACACTTTGGTGTGACGGCATCAAAATTACTGAAGAGTAACGCAAGGTAGAAAACCAGTAACGGAACCCAAAAACTATATTTTCCACTAATTCGCCATAAAAATCCTACTTATTTGAATTAAAAATGTTGTAAACATAACACAAAAATCTGAGAAACTCTTAAATAAAATTATTTCATACATAAACCATTACAATTACATGAGTTCATTGGTAAACAGGTAGTGTGTGAAGCACTTCACGTCAAGACCAGATTATAGGTTCATAACCTCATCCAGAGCAAATTTCACGTATCGAAAACCAGAAATAAACATCTACGTTGTTCTTTATGACCAAAACAGTCGTGAAACGGGACAAATATATTAAAACTATAAATCTAAAGAAATTCTTCTACAATGACGAACATCCGCCATCTTGAAGACAACTTCGATTTACCAAAATCTACCACTAATGATTTACGCAACACCAAAGGTTGGACTTAAAACTCGAAGAGATGTGCGTTCAACCGCAAAAACTTTTTAGTCATAATATTAATAATATTTTTTATAACGTGAACTTGAATCCAACCAGCTAAAACCTGGTTCTGAAGTCATGTACGAACTGAAAACACAAACATTACCTTTTTAAGCAGATAAATAAGCAACAACACTGTTTCCTCGTACACAACTACACTATTAACGGCATTCTGTGACGAGATTTACACACAAATAGGAATAAAAACAACATATTATGCACGCCGGCTATAAAGTCCAAGCGGCTTTCTCAAGTAATGCTGGGCACGGTACGACTTACAACGAAAAACTTCACCAAATTAATATTACGTCAATTTACGCATTTATACTACCGAAACTTCACAGAATGATGGTCTACTCACCCTCTACTCGAGAAATTGTTTTGGTTGATACTTAAATAATTACAATTTCAATTTCATATGTAGAAACACGACCAGCCCCTCGAGTGTTGTGCGGGGCTGTTCCAACCACTCGCTACTCAATGATGGGAGACCATGAAAACCAAGCCAGTAAACGATCTACAATATGATTGAAATTAAATAAAACAATAAAGGGAATAACTTGATTACGCAAAAAAACAATTTTCAAGGGCAATATTCCTGGGAACTTTAGCACAAATTAGTAATTAAACGCGAAGCCAAAGAAATGGGGAAAGCGGCAGTTAAACGTAACAGCCAAGTTAGACCGCTTGACGACAAAAAACGATCGCCTGTTACGTCAGGAAAGAAGCGGATAGTATAAAGTGCAATTAAGTATTTTATTTAACTACATCGTTAAAATGTAGTTTTAAATACTATAATTATCATATTATATATATAATTTACTTATGGAAAATAATATTGATGAATCTCAGATAGAACTATTACTTTTTGTAAACATATTAATACATTTTTTCGGTGAATGACTATTTTTTATATCAGTAAACAACATGTGGAAATTACCTAAAAATAAACTAATATTCAAACCTCTCTCAATTTCTCACTGAAAATTTTAGATGTTCTCAACGTAAGTCAAAAAATTCAACAGGTATGTTATTTCAATGTAAACATTACTGAAAGTGTTTATAAATTTTCACAAGTGTAATTGCTGATAATTGTTCTTGAAGTACGCTTATTCAGAGAGAAATCATATTCATTGCTCTGTATTACGGGGAAAGTGAAGTGCTGGATACATCAGATTTTACTTAAAATTCAATTTTAGTAAATTAGAAGAATGAACAACCCAGTATTGTTACTAATTAACCCGATAACGCTATCATATATTATTCTTTTTTTTCGACGCACTGAAATTTATTTGTCAAATTTCAAGAGAGATAACTTTAACCTGGATAACTTTAATTTTTTCCTTCAATTTTATTGTATTTTTTATAACATTCTAAAATCAAGGTTTATAAATTTTTCTTTGTATTCTGCATGCACGTATGTATATCATCCATTCTGATGTATTCGACTTGAAATTTACGCTTCTACCGAACGAAATGAGACAATTTTTTTCTGTGCGAGTTCTGTAATGATTACGAATGAAGACTGTGTTATTTAAAAGTTTATAGGATTCGTTAAATGTTTTAAAAAATAAGAAAGGTAATGTTTATATCAAATTTTTAGTCGTGACTTGAAAAAGAAATAATTTTTCCAGCCTCCCGGAAGAAATGAGGCATCTTCGACAGACCTTCCGCCAAAATGGACACAAAGAACGAGCGACACGGCATCAAAACCTTCTTACCCCAGGTGAAAGATGACCTAGGTGTTAACACTAGGAGTACCGGGTTCAGCCACCTCTCTGTAAGTACCAGCGGCGGTCAATTGACCGCTGGCGACTTTCTCACTTATTAGGCGTGAAAATGTGCTGAATTCGTTACGTATTTGCCTTATTTCATTGTATCCTGATCTTATATACACATGGGTACGGTACAATTGTACAATTAGGAAGTACACTGCAAAAAAAATTCTCTCACAAAAACAAGGAAGTTTTATTTCTCAAGTCACTTTTCATAAAATGGGACATAAAACGTCTTCAAATCGGTTGAAAACACAAATTAAGGTCAATACAACTCAATTTCAACTTGCAAGTCGTGTTTAACGACAAAAATTATAAACGCAAAGCATAAAACTTGGGTCTTGCCAAAAGTCGGTCTTAGACATCATATTATTTGCGACGAAATACTCTGTATTTGCTTTTTTTGTATTTTTAATGTCACCTATTGTTTTTTAATTTTTTGCACATATTTATTATATCAGTTGTAATTGGGGTTTCTTTCCCTGTAAGTGATTAATGTAATAATAATAATAATATCGATAACTTTAATGGTTTTCAAAATATTTGTCTTTTCCCTCCGTCAAACAAACTCTCTTTTTTATTGGGTAGGACATGGTCAAGTAATCAGTTATTCAAAAAAATTATTAATTTTTTAATTAATCAGTGATTAACCGATTAAAAATGGAATACTTCTGAAAAGGTCATCAAATACGTTTATTTTTACTTAGAGAAAGATAAGTTAATTGAAATTTTTCTTGCGTTAGATAAGAGCGAAGAAAAAGTAGCTTATCAATAGCCTCCTCATTCAAAGACGTGCAATGTTTTGTAATAAACGGTCCAGCTACACTAAAACTTCTCTCTGACTCTACACCTGTCGAAGGAATTGTCATCAAAGCATTGGACATCTTTTCCAATGACCCTTATTGTAGCTTTCGAGCACAGTTCAAGAGGAATCAGAGCAGACGAATTACACCAGCCCCTCAACATCCGCGAGTTCAGCATTAGCGAGTTCAGGTATTTGCGAGGTAGCCATAAAATTTCATTATTTCAAAAAGGCAACCGTTCTCAGGTTATAAAATTAAAATTAGGCAGTCAACAATCCCATAAGCTGTGTGACTATCCAAAATATTACTAATCTTGCCATAAAAGTGCTTAGAATTGTTGTAATCAATAAGGTATTAATTGATGCAAGTAGAATCTAAGTAGTTGGTGTTAACCGCATAAATACTTGAGGACAGTAGATGTTAACCTTTCAAAAATGCAACTCATAATAACGTCCTACCTACAATAAGCTATAATTCCGAAAATTGGAATCATTCTGTTACATAGTATGCACTATGTATGTACATACAAAGTTACAAAACCGCGCCACGGAGTCGAACGCTACGCCACCACCATTCCCCACCTCCCGGGCATTTTCATTCTTGCCTGCATTTCGCTCAGACTGTGTCGCTCTTACATACTTTTCATCAGCTTCTGCGCTTTGATTTACTTATTACTGTAATTTTTAATGTAATAATTGCGATTTTTACTTAACTGTATTTTCAAAAAGAAAATCATCTGTCAAAAGTGAATCAAGTATAAAGAGATCAAAGAATATATACTATATAATACGTATTACTACATTTTCATTTTGTTTTAACTGTTTTCGAGTTTTTTCATGTTTATTTTTAGCCTACGAACGTTAATTTTAGGTTTAGTGTTGAGCACAAAGCAGTGCGAATGTTGAATATTAAGTTTGGGTAGTATAATCAGAGCAAAATTCTTATTCGCGAATTTCAACATTCGCGAGGTTATTGGGAACGTATCCCTCGCAAATGTTCGAAAAAATTTCATCGGTTAATCAACGCTTAAATCTAAACAAGTTAAGAAAGTGTACAGCTTATCATAAACGGGCGTGTTCCCTGCAGTGAAGTATTTGAAAAAAATTATATACGTTTAAATAAGGAAAATACCGTTTTAAGTTCTTTTCTCCCTCGTAAGTAATCCATTTTCTTCCTATTTAATAAAATATTGCATGCACACGCGAGGAAATTAAACGCATTTTTATTGAGATTGTTTATGTTAGCAACGATAATGAAGTAGCACCACAAGAAATAAGTTCAACTCGAACTAAGACTTTCTTGTTTGATTTTCTTGATAACAGCTACTCCTACGATAAAAATTTAAAGGAATAGAAATACTCTACTGTACTAGTTCTACAAATTTTATTTGAAAAATATTTCGATACAACCGATACTTTATGAGACGGCAGAAAGTTCATTTTTTGTCACCAGTAAAGTGGTATCCCTGATTGGCATACACGATCCAGAACAAGGAACAGTTCCAAAATTGTTCCGGTTCCTAGATCCGGAAATGAAAAATTCATCGGAACTGGAACCCGAACAAGAACGATGGTTCCGGAACTGTTCCAGAATGGTTCCCATAAAAAATAAATTATTATTACTATTTATGGTTGTGGGTTCAAATTCTGCTTCAGGGCATGGATGTTGCGATTCGTCTCGTGGTTTTTCTCCATACCTGCAGACAAGCCTTTGGCTTTGCGAGGAAGGCATTCTTTAAAAAATCGGTACAACGTACATTACATTACGTACAAACTTTCTCATATACGTACAAATGCGTCGTTTAGTTATCTTTAGAAAATGAAAATCGTATGAGCCTGTTTTTAGAAAATCCAATTTTTGTTAAAGTTGCCCAAGAATAAACTAACCTTATATTCATTCATTGAGAAAAATGAAATATGTAATATTATTGTAGACGTATACTCAAGTAACTGTACGAAATTTGATCAAAATCGTTACAGCCGTTTTTGAGAAAATCGGATTGTTGTTAAAAATGCGTGGAATAAACTACTCTTAATTATTGATCAATGTCAACCATTTCTATGTATACTCTGCTCAGTATGACAAAATGCCTCAGTACGAGATTTCATTCATTTTTGTTCTACCGTCTAGGCTCCAGCGCCAGTAACAGACAGACCACTTTTTCGGATTCAGCGACACCTAAAACGTGTATTTCCTTAAAAATCTCGAGGTCAAATTTTTTCGCGAAAACAATACTTTCTCGATACTTTGTATGAGAAAGTAAAAATATATATATTTTTTATACAAAATTGGAAACATATACTTTCTCTGCTTATTCTTCTTCCTTGCTAAGTTTGTTCTAGTGTTTGGACATTGGTATCCAATCCATCTCCATTTTGTTACCATATTTTGCATAATAGATTCTGGTATAAAGCTGTTTAATGACTATATAAATCAGGGAATAACAAGTAACATTGAATTATCTACTCGAATACATTGTAAGAGCTCAATTTCGAATCAGTTTTATCATCTTTTTTTGCACAGTCAAAAAATCGGTACAACATACATTGTACAAACTTTCTCATATACTAATGCATCGTTTAGTTATATTTAGAAAAATATGAACTATGTAGAATTCTTATAAACATCAACTTACATAAATATACGAAATTTGATGAAAATTTTATGAACCGTTTCAGAGAAAATCAAATTGTTGTTAAAGTTGCCTAGAATAAACCAGCCTTATATTCATTTTTTGAGAAATACCAACTATATAGTATTATTGAAGACGTAAACTCAAGTAACTGTATGAAATTTAAGCGAAATCATTAGAGCCGTTTTTGAGAAATTCGAATTATTGTTAAAGTTGCCTAGAATAAACCAGCCTTATATTCATTTTTTGGTACTTCCCTGTTAACGGGAATACCTTAAAAAATGAACATATACTGTTATGATTGTCTGAGAGGACATATTGATGTATTGCTGCATTTACGATATTTTATTTTAAAAACAACATTAACGGAAACTGATTGGCCTGTCTCGACATTTACAAATCCAATCTCTGGACAACGGGGAGGGTTTCTTTGGTTCCGGGCAAGGCGAAGGGTGCGGTAGCACCCGGAGACAACTACCCATTACAAAAAAGCTAGCCGAAGGCTCGTCGATATATCCTCTCAATTTGCAGCACAACAAACAAGAGGATATAACATATATGCACTTAAATAAAGGCTTAAAATTCTAATTTTTAAGGGACTGTTTTTACCCCAATAATATTGAAAGTAGACTGGAATGCTTTGCAGAATGCAAAGCACCGTCTGTACTATTACTAATCTACTATAATATATTTTGAAGTGTGTGTTTGTGTATTTGTGTTTGTTCATGGAACCCCTCCTAAACGATAAAAGCTAGAATAACCAAATTTGGTACGATTCCTCCTTACATCCGAACTTAGTGAATGGTCAAGGTTTGGTCAACCGGGATTAATCAGTGCTGCCAATATAGGGGATTAACATTTTTCCATAGGATAACACGTATGAATCCATTTCTTGACTTGCAAGGTATTCTTCTTTCAAGCATTAATATACGTAAATGTGGACCGATTTTTTTGGTTTTTACTTTATTCGATGAATAAAACTCTATACTATCTTATTCCTGCAAAGTTTACATGTTACACGGTCGAAGTTTTCAGAAATACGCTATTTGATTCGAAATTTTGTGGATTTTTCATACTATTTCTGGTCCATCATTGTTACCTCCGATTCAGTTAGCTTCAATGAAGCTTACAAATAGCCTCGCACTTTTGTTTGAGCAACAAAAGGATTGATGTTTACGGATAGCAACGTAAATAGATACTGATTATTATTCAGGAAGCGTTTATTGATGAAAGTAATTGAACCTTCTTTCTTCTATTGAATACTGGAATCTTACTTTTTTGTAATTAAAATCATTATATTTTACATTATAATGTTTATTAATGTAAATAAGCTCACGTATCTGGTGTACATTTACCGGATTCAGTGTTCAATCATGGACAACTGTACGTCGCTTTTTCACAGGTTTCTTGCTTACAAGACAGAAAAGTAAATATTTCAGCGAGGAATAATTACACAAGAAATGAAGCTGGATTTGGCGAAAGTAATATGATAGGAAATAAAATTATCGTTATATTTGAATGCAATATGCTTGGAAACGGATTGCTACAAGCAAATATGATTAATTGTTAAGAAAAGCTAATTGTAATTTAAAAAGTATCTACTATATATTTAAGAGTTTGTATGTTGTGCAGTAGTAGCTCAAGGCCATATATTAGGAAGTAGCTTCACTAAATCCGTTGAAATTCAACGGGAAATTCTGCTAGTAATAAATAATCAACCAATGCGGTTCTTTATAAATATAATTGCACTCTTAAAAATCATACAAACTTTGAAAATTGTACACGTTCGAACTTGTTCAAAAAAAAATTTTAAAAATTAAAAAAATACTATAAACATTTCCGTAGTTTTCGCAATTTTAAAAGATTTACGTCACGATACAAATCGCAGATGAGTTTTGAAAGTTTTTTACGGTGAAATTAAAGGTTTTCTTTGGCCTCCGCTTCTTATTTGACGGGAGACCTTGACCTCTCTCTTCTCCTCCGTCTGGAATCAGATGGACTCTTCCTTCCTCCCCTCTCGTGAGAAGCCTCATTCCTCGAAGACTCCTTCCTCGACTGGTTCGCTTCCGAAGACTCCTTGTACCTTCTAAACTTGTCAGCATCTGAAACAAACCACGATATCATCATTTACTAGCTGATCCCGTGCAAAGATTCCACAGTTAATTTAAAAACTGATTTATAAAAAATGATGAAGTATGTAAAAATAGGATGATCTCAATAATTCACATTTAGCCCTAAAAATGCATTTCCTTACACAGTAATTGACTGCAAACTTTTACGTTTTTATTTTTATTCAAATATATGTCCTTTCTTTTTTATATAACAATCAAATTTGGTTATTCTAGCTTTTATCGTTTACGAGGAGTTCCATGAACAAACCAACAAACACACCCTTCAAAATATATTATAGACTAGGACTTAATGGTCTCATACTTTGAGCTCATTCACGATTTTTCTTTTCATTAATTTTAATTGGTCTTACCGTTGAATCAACTAAACCGAATAGTCTTGGCCATTCACCAGCATCATAACGCCTGAACACTTCCAACAACTTTTAAATTAATGCTTTGCCAGCTTTTCTTTGACGATGACGCAAAAACTCTATTTTACGAATGTTTTCCACTCATATTGAGAGGGGCCAGTAAATTTGAACAAACACAAAAAGTTCAAATAATGTTCAACACGGTTTTCGTGGCAGCAAAACTAACTAAGCAGAACATGCTCGCACGAGTCGTATTTACATAACGGAAATATTCTCATCGAGAAATCCGATCGGCATTTCCATGTACCAAAATGCGTTAAAGCAACCGTATCGCAGAACAGCATATAAACTCAAAAAGTGTACCATTTCCTTCGCAATGTAGAGAAGGAGACATGAAACCGATCACTACAGAATATTTCCCATATTTTTGGAATGTACATAACATATATACCCGAATCCAAGACAATCTTTTTTTTCCAAATTTCCGCCTATGAAAATCGAGGGTTGTCTTAAATTCGAATGCAAAGTTGGATTGCGTGTTTAATTGAAGTTTTTAGAATTAATGGAACATAAGATAAACCAATTCACAAAAACAAATTAAATAGTATAAAACAACGAAATAAACATTAACTAGCTAATCCCGTGCAATCTTTGCACGGAGAATTTTCAATTGATTTATAAAAAATGAAGTATGTAAAATAAGATGATCTCAGTAATTCACATTTAGCTCTAAAAATGCATTTCCTTACACAGTAACTGATCGCGAACTTTCATGTATTTATCTTTATTCAAATATATCTTTCTTTTTTATATAACTATCAATGCAACCGTTTACGTAGATTATCAATAAGGAGAAGATAACCATGTAATGTGTTTAAACTAACTAAAATTAAAAATTTATGGTTGAGCCTATTTGCGTTAATAAACATTATGGATGTATAATATAATGGTTCTACTTACAAACAGATAATATTCCAGCATTCAAATGATGATAGGAAGATTCAACTGCTTTGATACGCAGTTAACTGAATAATTATCCATGGTACTTTCCTGTTAACGGGAATACCTTAAAAAATGAACGTATTTTTATGATTGTTTGAGAGGATAGAACATTGAAAGGATATTTTGACAAATTATTGCATTTACGATATTTTATTTTAAAAACAACATTAACAGAAACTGATTGGCCGGTTTCGACATTTACAAACCCAATCACCGGACAACGGGGAGGGTTTCTTTGGTTCCGGGTGAGGCGAAGGGTGCGGTAGCATTACAACAAAGTGAGCCGAAGGCTCGTCGATATATCCTCTAATTTGCAGAGCAACAGTCAAGAGGATATTACCTACATTGAAAGGATATATTGACGAGCCTTTGGCTCGCTTTGTTGTAATGGGTAGTCATCTCCGGGTGCTACCGCACCCTTCGCCCAAAGAAACCCTCCCCGTTGTCCGGAGATTGGGTTTGTAAATGTCGAGACAGGCCAATCAGTTTCTGTTAATGTTGTACGTAAGTATGGCATGGGGATAATACGTAAATACCAGGTCCTGCGAAGGGTCCTGGAGGTATTCCCGTTAACAGGAAAGTGCCTTATCCGTAAATATTTATGTTGCTATGTATAAATGTTGACATTGCTACAGCAATAATTTCGATGCTTAAACAAAGTGCGAAGCTAATAACGCTATTCTTTCACCCATTTGAAGGTTAAATTGGCATTAATTGAATCGGAGGCATCAATTATGGTCGCCCTGACAACGCCCGAAAAAAGTACGAAATATCCGTAAAATTTCGAAAAAGAATGCATGTTTCTGAATGATTCGACCATGTAACATGTAACAATTGCAAGAATAAGATAGTATAGAGATTTAGCCATCGAATAAAGCAAAAACGAAGAAAATCGGTCCATATTTACGTGTTTTAATGTATGAAGGAAAAAAACCTTGCACTCTGAAAAATCTAAAATCCCGTGTAAACTTATAGAAAAATATAATAGTCTCCTGGATTCGAACCCAGGACTTTATGAAAATGAGAATAGTTTCTAGGGGCCTTCCTAGCTTGTAGAAACAAAACGCAGTTTACGGCATATCTCCACGACGAACGGCTTTTGAGATACAGGGTGGGACAGACAGACGCTATTATAGATATAGACAATAACAGCAACAAAACAAAAATAATAATAATTATAAGACTACCGTATTAACTCGTGTTATTTACCCACTTTATACCTATGCTTAAAATTCGTAGTTAGTGTAAATAAGTTTAAACCTTTTCGAAAGTAATCAGTCTTAATGACTGAGCAACATATGCAGTAAATCACTTTTCGTCCGTCACTCGGAAACCTCATTTACGTGATTAAAAACGAATTCGCATGCTTGCTCAACGTAAATAGTTTTGTTGAACATTGGTGAAGACACGCATAAATTACAGGATTATATATATGATTTATACCAAAATTCATGACAAAAATTTGGTGTGCGTAAATTATGCAGTGGCAAAAATTACATAGTAAATGCGGTATTCATCAACAAGTCCACAGCGAATCATATGCCACCATGATGCAGAGCGTCAAAACAAATGGCAGCGTAATTCCCCTCTTTTGAACATGATTTTAAGTATCATATCATGATTTTGTTACGCATATTACCTATTTTAAAATACCTACGTCGCCCTCAAATTAAAAATGGCAGATCATGTAGAAATACAAGGTACAAATGCAAATATTAAAAGGAATGGGACGTAGTTTAGATGCAAATTTTAAAACGATCGTGATAAATTACGCAGAAAAAACGATAACTGTGACGCTAGTAGAAAATACAGTATTTTGACTAGAATGCTTCTATTTTCATTTTTTTACAACCGGAATAGCCTTCCGACGCAATTCGAGCACTAATTTTATCATGTAAAATGCTAAAGACAATTCAAGAAAATCACAGAAGAATAAAAATTTCTCCCGGGTTTGTAGATTTTTTAAACATTTTGTAGTTACGTCGGCCATAAAATCTTTTTTCTGTTTTGACAGTCATCCGAGTGAGGGGTCGTCTTAGATTCAGGGTCGTCTTGGATTTGGATAAATACGGTTTATAGTTTTAGGCTTTTTTAGGAGAATAGTACCAAAACTTACTCTCAGATCATATTTTTGTAAAAATTATTTTTTGGCGACTCCAATTTTCCAGATTATCCACTCAGTCCCAGTTTTACGCTCAAAATAAGAGTGCGGTGTTTTGAGGTAACCTAGAAACTATCAGCATCACGAGAAATATTTTCATCGAGAAATCCAATCGGCATTTTCATGCACCAAATTCCGCTCGTGTAAATCGAATTATGTTCCCTATTTTGTCAATCGCATATGAGTGAATCCACATAAATCGAGTTCGCGTATAATGAGGACCTGCCGTATCTATTTTCATAAAAGAATACAGGACAAAGTGCGTCCCGTATTGATTTCACACGGGACATTTGAGGAAAAATTGGCCGAAAAACGGGACATGTGGTCACCCTAGGTGTGACTGACATTACTCAATTAATATACGAGGTGCTATCAAAAAGTTCCCGGACTGGCTGCACGGAGCGCTAACCGGACGTAGTACAGACTTGGGCCGCTAGTTAGCGCTAAAGGACTTCATTGTGAAGCAGTGCGCCGAGTGTCACGTTGATACACGCAAGCGTTTTTCTTTTCACGAGCGTTTTCGTGCGTTAAGTGTTAGCGGTGTACTGCGATTTTTGCGAGAAGAGAAATTGCAGACTTGAAGGAGCGGCGCGCATGCAACAAGTTTTGCTTCAAACTCCGCAAAACCGCATCGAAGACCCACGAAACGCTTAAACAAGCATTTGGTGATGACGCCACGGGCAGAACCCAGACTTTCGAGTGGTTCTTGCGGCTCAAACGTGGGCAAACGTCGGTTGAGGGTTCTGAACGTTCTGGTTGGCCCTCAACCAGCAGAACCGAAGAAAATGTTGAAAAAGTGCGTCGGGCCATCCGCGAGGACAGTCGGCGAACGATTAACAACATCTGCAGCGTCATGGGCCTATCATTCGGTACATGCCAACGCATTCTTTCGGAGGAACTCAACATGAGGCGGTTCGCTGCCAAATTCGTGCCCCGCTTGCTGACCCAGGACCAGGGGCAACACCGACTGCGTGCATGGACCTCCAGGAACAGGTCAGAAATGACCAAAACTTCCTTTCCAAGGTCATCACCGGTGACGAAAGCTGGGTTTATGGCTACACCTCAGAAACCAAACAGCAGTCATTCCAGTGCTTCTCCTTCAAGTCTGCAATTTCTCTTCTCGCAAAAATCGCAGAACACCGCTATCACTACCGCTCGAAAACGCTCGTGAAAAAAAAACGCTTGCATGCATCGGTGTGACACTCAGCACACTGCTTCACAATGAAGCTCTTTAGCGCTACGTAGTAGCCCAAGTCCACGCTCCGGGAACTTTTTGATAGCACCTCATATGTCAATTTTTACTTTCTCCATACGTAGTAATGGGAAAGTGTAGTAATCATGAAAAAAATCGACTTCGAGGTTTCAACGGAAATACACGTTTTGAGGTCCCTAGAACACGTTTAGACTATTTTCGGAATGATGTCTGTGTGTGTGTTATTGTGGGCGCTCTAACTCAAAAAGTACATGCCATATCATTACCAAACTTCATATATAACACTTTAACATGAGCACAAAGAACTGATTAGTTTTTGGACAATAACGGATAACCAGAAGTCGAGGTTTATTCGAAACCCGATTCGGTTTTTGCGATATTTCTTCGTTAAAACATCATTATTGTATATACAATTCTATACAAAAGTTATAGAGAATGTAATTTCCTACAGTTTTCATTTGAAACAATTTTCTATAGGAGTTATTGTTTAGGAGTTATTTATAAATAACCGGTTTTTCGGTTTCCGTTAAATATCTCCTTAAAAACATCGTTATTGGTAATCTTCGTAAGGACCAAAGTTGTAGAGAATAATATTTCTTCCAAGTTTTGTTTGAAACTAATTTTCGTAGAACCATCCATTTCAGATATATTTCACTTTATCATAATACCAGTATACAGCGCCAACTCCATGTAGCGGTGAATTCTGTAAACATTCAAAATATACGTAATTTACGGCAACAAGGTCGTGTCTTCTTTTACGATACGAAATAATAATTTTGCCTCGTAATATTATTCATAATAATTTAAATATCTATACCCCAAATATGGAGAAAGTCATGTGTTGGCCACATCAGATTTTTTAATATTTCCAAGCATGATACTGCAATCAAAGCAAGTTAGGACAGCCTTAGACTTGTGCTTTAACGAATCACACTTACTTAGCACTCTGCCGTTGGTGGCATATTCTTCTTTGGAGACGGGCTTCAGCAAGTTTTCGTTGACCGAGACGGACGATCCGCCAATCTCAAGCTTGACGATGCATCTTCCGCTGTCCTCATTATGGCTAACGATCTGCAAAAAAAATAAGACAAATAAATGCGTGAAACAATATTTTTGAACCGATTTCAATTTTAATACAATTGAAATGCATTGCGTTTATTAACAGACTAACAAACTTACTCGAGGTTACGTTTTAAATCGACATTATTGCAATTGAGACAATTATTAGGAACGAAACATTACTTGTACGTTTCTATGCATTCTCCATTGTTACAAACCTATAAAAACCATGATTAAAAATTATGTTTCAGATGGAAACAAAATCTAGTGTTGTCTTTCCTCTTGCTGTCTCCTATAAATATGGTCGGAATCGGTTGAGAATTGTAGGTATGCATAAATGAACAGACAGAAAATTGGCCGCCATTTTGAATCAAGCAGACAGACAGACACTAAAACCACACACAAACCTTCCTTTTGCCGTCCCCTATAATCATGCCAAATTTGTTCAGAATCCGTTGAGAAACATGAGCGTGGATAAGTGTACAGACAGATCAGTCTTATTAAAACATACAGGTGGAGATTACATTGTGTACAAGCTTGACAACAACAAACATTGTCATAAATTCAGTATTAAACAAGATATTTGGTAAAAAAAACGTGCATTTCCGTTGGATTCTCGAATATTTTTTGCAAATACAGGCGACTCCCGAGTCTTGTTGGGGATGCGTTCCTGAAAACTTGTTCGAATCTCGAATATTCGAGTGTCGGATGCCGTTTTTCCATATACTTGCATGTTATAATCGGTGGATACGTTCCCGCATCTCGGGAAAAAGTCTCCCCTTACGTTCTATAAAGATAAAATAACATTACTAATATGTTAATACAACAATATTAAATTATGAATAAATTATATAATAAATATTTTAAATGTATAACTTATTATTTGCACTAAAAAGGAAAAAATAAATTTTTGTTTCGAACTTCAAAGATAGATGTATGCAATATGCTTTACAGACAGCCCGGTCCGGATCGCGCGAGTCGTTTGTCACAAACGACTCACGCGAGCTGGATAACATAACTGCGTACATCTATCTACACATACAACTATTTATCGCAGCGAAATTAATATAAAAGTTATTAAAAATGTACAAAATAACTTAAGAATAAAGAAACAATAAAATTAAAAATATTTTCATACCTTAAATCTTTTTGAACTGTGCTTACTGGACTTGGTTTATTAATTGAGAAGTTGGAAGATTTTAGTTGGAAGAAGAGGAGCTATTGGGTATTGTTGTTATCACATTACCTGAATTTATCACGTTCTAGAATTTTTTCCTTCTGTTTCACATAAGTGCTAATAGTTGACACATTCCCAACGATTGTATGATTTCAGTATAGCTTTCAGTATGTGTTTCTGACACTGATCATCTCCCCAAAGTTTTAAAAGTTTTTCCATTTTAGGAATCGCAACACCGCGCCTAGGACTGTTTATTGTTGTTATCAAATTACCTGAATTTATCACGTTCTAGAATTTTCTCCTTCTGTTTCACATAAGTGCTAATAGTTGAAGGACACATTCCCAACGATCGTGCGATTTCAGTATGGCTTTCACCTTTCTCAACACGCTTTAAAATTTCTAATTTCAATTCATAACTATGAGTCTTATGCCCTCTTTTATTTGATTCCCTTACATTATCACTATTACATTTCCTTTTAGATGCCATGTCAAGTGATAAATTTATAAATAAATCAATAAAATAAATAAATTTAAATGAAAGATTAACAGAAAAATCGGTACAACATACACTGTACAAACTTTCTCATATACATACTAATGCGTCGTTTAGTTATCTTTAGAAAATGAAAATCGTATGAGCCTGTTTTTAGAAAATCCAATTTTTGTTAAAGTTGCCCAAGAATAAACTAGCCTTATATTCATTTGTTGGGAAAAATGAAATACGTAGTATTATTGAAGACGTATACTCAAGTAACTGTACGAAATTTGATCAAAATGGTTAGAGCCGTTTCTGAGAAAATCGAATTATTGTTAAAGTTGCCTAGAATAAACTAGCCTTATATTCATTTTTTGAGAAATATGAACTATACAGTGTTATTGAAGACGTAAACTCAAGTGACTGTGCGAAATTTGATCAAAATCATTGGAGCCATTTTCGAGAAAATTGGATTGTTGTTAAAAATGCGTAGAATTAACTACTCTCAATTATTGATCAATGTCAACCATTTCTATGTATACTCTGCTCAGTATGATAAAATGCCTAAGTACGAGATTTCATTCATTTTCGTTCGACCGTCTAGGCTCCAGCGCCAGTAACAGACAGACAGACGGCATTGCAAAAACACTATCGGATTCAGCGACACCTAAAACGTATATTTCCGTAAAAATCCCGAGGTCGAATTTTTTCGCGAAAACAATACCTTCTCGATACTTCGTATGAGAAAGTAAAAAAGAGTGAAATCAGCACAAATTCAAACAATCAGAGCAGATATAACTACGTCTACACCAAAACTAAACCTCGCGTTTGGTCGGAACTAATAACTATGCAAAGTTTACTTCGCGTATATTATCGACCGGCGGGATCGAAATCTCGAATTAATCGAGACTCGAACAATCGAGACTCGGGAGTCGCCTGTACAATACTTTCTCCTAAGCTACGTACATATAAATCTCAAATTAACGCAGTTATCAACGACCCTAGAAGAGTTTCAAACCTACCAAATCACTAACCTTACCGTACAACCCCTTGTAAGTTCCGGCCACGATCTGCGCTCCGCACCCCGTTCCCAAACTCAGCGCCTTATCATCTTTCGAAGAGGTGCAGTACGTTACGGGATTCGATACGGCCATCTTGTCGGCACCCAGACCCATCCCTTTGGGACGCAGTTGAAGTTCTACCGGTGCGACCACACTGGAAATAAACAAAGGAATTGGTTCTTAAGTTGTGCGTTGACTTATTAAAACAACTCACCCGTATATAAAAGAACTGAGCTTGTTGCCATGGCAGGTGATTGTTGGGAACCGGAAAAATTCCCTTTTTTCCAATAAAAACTGTAAATTCTACCGGAAATAAACAAAGGAATTGGTTCTTAAGTTGTGTGTGTTGACTTATTAAAACAACTCACCCATATATAAAAGAACTGAGCTTGTTGCCATGGCAGGTGATTGTTGGGAACCGGAAAAATTCCCTTTTTTCATATAAAAACTGTTAATTCTACCGAAAATAAATAAAGGAATTGGTTCTTAAGTTGTGTGTTGACTTATTAAAACAACTTACCCATATATAAAAGAACTGAGCTTGTTGCCATGGCAGGTGATTGTTGGGAACCGAAAAAATTCTCTTTTTTCCAATAAAAACCACAAATTCTACCAGAAATAAATAAAGGAATTGGTTCTTAAGTTGTGTGTTGACTTATTAAAACAACTTACACGTATATAAAAGGACTGAGCTTGTTGCCATGGCAGACGATTGTTGGGAACCGGAAAAATTCCCTTTTTTCCAATAAAAACCACAAATTCTACTCGGGTTTGAATTTCGTCTTCAATAATAAGAAACTACAGGTATTCCCCGGATAGCGCAATTTATCAGTTCCGTGAATATAGAGCACTAAGCGAAACCTCGCTAATCAAAGCAGGTTTACCCATAAGAAATAAAATGTAAAATGCATTAATGCGTTACCAAGGTCCAAAAAAGTGACATAAAAACAACAACTATGTAAATTCAAACAAGTTAGGAAAGTGTACAACGTATCACAAATGCGTACGTTTCGTGCAATGGAGTGTTAGAAAGCAATTATAGTATACCTGTACGTAAGGGAAATAGCGTTTTAAATTCTTTTCTTCAACATAAATAATCCATTTTCTTCCTATTTAATAATATTACATGCACACGTAAGTAAATTAAACATTTGTTTGTGAGATTGTTTATGTTAGCAACAACGAAGAAGTAACCATGAAAGAAATTTTGTTCAACTCGAATGAAGACATTCTCAATAATGGCTACTCCTACAATAAAAATGTATAAGAAATGAAATACTCTTCTATACCATTTCTACAAGTTTTATTTGAGAAATATTTTGATATGAGCAATACTTTACGAGATACGACGAAAACTTCATTTTTCGTCACCGGTAAAGTGGTGAAAAATACATTATTTTAACAGTTTTATGACAATACATATCATATAAATTACCATGGCAACTCGCACTTTCACCGAAGTCGAGACTCCAATACATTTATTTGCAAAAAATTTTATTGTAATCTCGTTTTTCAATTTCTGTGTCCAATTTTGCTTCTTTTACATGGTAGCCAAACATTCATTGATTTTAATTGAAGTACTGGCGATTCCCGAGATTCGACAGGGATGTGGTCATGAAAACGTGGTCGAATCTCGAACCGTCGAATCAGCACAAAAAAAATAATACACACACACACACACATACAAATCTTTCTTGATAGTAGCATAGCTGCAGCGCTTAAACATATGTAGGTACATTTTCTGTATCAACCATTTAGGTCGTATGTGGTGACCTGCATGGCGTGAGCCTCCTTAATCGTTAAGAATGTTTCCAAGATATTTGCCCGTCGTCTACCAGACTTTATAAGGATTCCCACCACTGCAGCTGAAGTTGCTGAAACTGCACTTCAGTTTCATGAAATGTATAGGGGGTTCTGGGTGCAATAGACGGAACCCATGTAATGATAAAAAACCCTGGAGGGCCTAATGCAGAGGTTTACCGCAATAGAAAAGGCTATTTTTCTATAAATGTATAGGTATGTCCACGGAATATCGATTGAGCATTGAATGCAGGATTAATGAAATTTTTTCACCAAGCCCACTCTTAAATTCCCATATTTTTTAGGTAATTGCGAACCCATCCTTAAAAAATTACGGATATTGTTGTCAGGAGACCTGGATCATGCCATGATGCTCTGGTATCCAACAATTCGAGCCTTAGAGCAAGACTGGAAGGCTGTAGGGAGTATCTTTTTACTCCCATCTTAAGACCAGCCAGCAGAGCTGAAGAGCGACATAACGGAACAAGGAACGAACCTAACCTAACCTACAATCTATGAACACGGTCGTTAATATTTAGGCTTTAAACTAACAAAGGAGTGGAGGAGAAAATCATTTGCAACTTGGTGGAATGACGGACGAAGCTTCATGCGTTATAACCTTTGCAGCGAGTTCAGGACGTCGTAAGGTCTTTCAGAGATTTTCCCTTGCAGAACTATCTTACAGAAACTGCCTAAGTCTGGCTTCCGCAAGTTTCCTCTCGGCCACTGCTCGCTTGAGTTCTTCAGCAGCAATTTCCTCTTCCATCTTGTACTGCCTCATCTTGCTCATGTGATGATTATACTGCTCAATTCGTTCCTCTTCCACGATTGCCAACCTAGCCTTCAATTCTTCTTCGACGACCGTTTGGGCAGTTCTGGCTGCAATTTTTCATAAAAAGACAAGAAGGAACTTACTATTAAACTTCATATAGAATATGATTTATCTGCTAGAAAAATTCCCTCGCTAAAATCCTTACCATATACAGTGACTCCCCGACTTACATGGGTCCGAGTTACGCGGATCTGTAGATACACGGATACATGACAACTTATCAGCGCGCTCGATTTTTAGTTCAACTGCCACTCAATAGATGGCGGTACTAGTTCACTAATCCCTCGGCATACGAGCAATCGGTTTACGAGTTTTTGCTTACACGAGATGCACAAATTAATACCTGTTTTTCAATTTACGAGCCAATTTTCGCTTATAATACGACCTCCTTCCTCTTGCAAACTGATCGTTTTTCCCAGCACCTATTCTCGGCTTTCGTCGGTTCCCGAATCTTCTCGAATGCGCAGAACGTCACGGCATCCCGACTTTAATGACATAACTATTGTTTATAAAATTTATAACATGGGATGTATTGGGAAATTAATTTTCGTCTTACGAGTTTTCACCTTACGAGCAGTTTTCGAGGAACAAATTACCGTATATACTCGTGTATAGTGCGAGTTTTTACGACCAAATTTTTATTGCAAAAATTGGGGATCGTACTATACACAAGTAATGCATTTGAGGAATTAAAATTCATGTATCTTCACGGGCATTTTCGGTGAAGTTATGCCACCCGCACGCATTCTAATGGTAGGCTAACCTTAACAGTGAAGTCCTTTATCGTTGTTATGTTGCTTCGTGAAAAGTAGAATCTTTTTCTTATATACAGCTTCAAATTCACAAATACTTGATATAAGTGACGATTTACGGGCACTTCCTTTCTTGAATTTTATGTATGTACATCTTTGTTTGCGTCTTTTTACAAGGGATGGATTGGAACGAGTTGGACTAAAAGTATCGTAGACGGCGTAACTTTATGGAATTTCGACATCTTGGAAAAAAGAAATTACTTTGTAATATTCAACAGTCTTTATTGTTTCTTCAATCACACACCGATCGGTTTCCACTACAAAGTCATTCTAAAAGTGTTACGTCGGTTAGTAACACCTTTAGAATGATTTTGTAGTGGAAACCAGTCGGTGTGTGATTGAAGAAACAATAAAGACTGTGGAATATTACAAAGTAATTTCTTTTTATCCGTTATCCCTACCTATTAAACAGACGAGCGGGTGGAACCATTACGTACGCGGAACGTAATCCAGACGTACTAGAATTGAAACGATTTTATTTCATCTTGTGCAATCATGATTCATATCACTTTTTATTAAATGTTTTAGGAGTAAGATGCTTAACTTATCCGAATTTTAGTGTACTCGCAAGAAATACTATTTACGACATTTACGGTCTATTCTATGGTGGTGTGGAAAATCAAGGTCATTCGATATATCTCGCTCGTAACCATCGAGCTATCGAAACGAAATATATCGACCCTGGTGGAAAGCTGGGGTCGTACTATAAACGAGATATATGAAAAAATCAGGTTTGTTCACCAAAAAATCAGGGGTCGTACTATACATGGAGTCGGCATATACACGAGTATATACGGTAAGCTCGTAAACCGAGGGATTACTGTACGTTGACGCACGGCTGACAGCGTCACTTTCGCCGTTTAGATTTGTTATCCCGTGGGTGCAAGTTGTGTCTCTTTACTGTACTGCTCTTCGTAAACAAACTAAAAAACCCTCATCACATAAGCACTACATTTTTTAGCTTTTAATTGAAACGAACGTATATGTCAAAAAATATATCGTATTTAAGCACTGTTGGACTTACACGGCGACCTTAGGAACGAATTAACCATGTAAGTTGGGGACTTACTGTATTACAAAACCCAAATTTGATGCAAGGTAATATCTATGACAATTAAGATGCAAACTGCTGAATAAGAGGTGCACATATCTCAGTAAGCTGGATTTACGTTGAAAACAATCAATACTAAATCGTAATAAGACATTTTATCCATGGTGAGCGTGTACGTTAACATTTCATACAAACAGGGCCGGTTTCAGGCGTAAGCGGTCGCTCACAGGCGCCACTTCAGAGCGGCGGCAAGATCAATATTTCGGATTTTGACATTTTCGTTTTTTTTAAAAGGTTTATCGCGCAGAACTTGAAAACATAGCAAAAAAATTATATTTTACGCCATGATATGTCGTTTACATTCAGGGTCGGTTTAACCCTTAACTGGGAGCGTCAAAAAATGCCACGCAACTGGCGTACTGAGTGCGTCGCTGCATTGCGTGGAAAATGCGAACGTAAACAGTAATAATAACAATAGATTCATTCTAAATTTTGTTTATTTAGCCTTTTAACGCATGTTAAGATTTATAATTCTCGTTGTTGAAGTTATTGTTGTGATTCACTACATTATATACGAACTAAATTTTCAAGATATATTAAGTACCATATGAAATTATATCATTAAAAATTTTTATCATAATGTATTAACATAAGCGTCATTTTAAGCACAAAGATGTAAAAATAGAAGAAATAATGCTAAAAAAATTACGTTGTAGAAGTATTTAAACTTTTACAGGCAAATCGCGATGTGTGTTTATAGTCGGTCCATCATCGGAAGTCTGATGGCCTCGAAAACTGGGCGTACACGAGTTAGCAGCAGCCAATAGGAGACTGTTTGTTTGGGAAGGTAGTGGGGAGGAAACCAGTCTCACTCCTGCTCTCAAAGAGATCACATCTGGATGCGTTGCCATTAGAAATTGCGTAGTATATCAGATGAAGGCGTAAATCCGCAAGAGCTGGCAACACGCACCGATATCTGCTCTCCCGCACGAAAGTTGAGAGGGGCGATGGAAGGGGAAACGTTCGTGATTGGCTACTTGCTCTAAGTAGGCCAAGAGACTTCCGAAGGGGGATCGACTATAACACAGCGGAAGCGACTCGCATAGCTTTGCCTCCGTTTTACTCCTCAAGAACAATAGCTAAAAGGTTGATAACAACTTGTTCGATTAGTCAGGCAATAAAGATAGGATAGATATGAGAACAATGTATATGAAGCATTCTTTACAAATTGACAGCATTTTAAAAAGATTTGGCGTACTCCGTTCGCCAGCACGTCCACTTAAGGGTTAAGGTGTAAGCTACGTAACCTACCGCTTAAAGGTGTCACCTAAGAAGGACTGCAAGATGAACGTTTTAAAGTTTTACATTGTCTAAAACACGCCGATACACTGTGCACTTTCCTTAACCTCTTTAGCGGAATATATACACGCAAAAGCAATAACTATACTGCTAAGTTTCATGTGCTTTTAGGGATTACGCATTGTAATTTCAAATAACCTTCCCATCCCAAATACAGCGAACCTTCAACACTAGAGACTGTGATTACTCAGAGTTTGTCTCTTTGTGCAGCTATTTAACTTTTGGGATCTTTTTCACGTAGATTCCCTCTCTGATCCCTGATAAACGACTTTGCAAAGAAAAAAGCCTGAAAAAACTTAATCTCGTCCTTTTCGAAAAGTTGGTTCGTAAAGTTGCAATATAAAAATATTCGGGAATACAATCATTACATAGTAATTTTGTCGTAAGGTCAGTGAATGTTTTATTTCTATTTTCTGAAAATATTCAGCTGAATTTTTTTTTGAAAAAAAAAACAGTAAAATGTTTATTTTATTTATTTTTAGTGTATCATTAATATTATTTCATGCCTGTAATATCCAGAGGAGGGGCAAATTTTCACCTCACACATATTTTTCAACTGAAACCGGCCCTGCATACAAACTTAATGAAAGTGGAAGTACAGTCACCATTACATTAATTATTTTTCTTGATCAGGAAAATTTTCAAAGAATTTTCTATCCATTTTTAGTGCCATAAAGATTATGCTAATCATGAGAAATTACACTAAAAGTTTCATTGTCAAGAAGTAATTCCATATAGTACCAAACTATTTCAGGGATGTTTTCTACGCCTTTGGTACAGTGGCATTCTGCTTAACACTTTCAGCCCGAATAGTATTTTCCGAGAATTTCTGAAATCGGAGGACTTTTTTTCTGTGATATTCCTTCTTAATAGTCTATTTATCCTATTCGAATGCAAATTATTATTTTTTGTTGAAAAGTAACCGTTTTTTGCCGAAATTCGTGCTTTTTCTTTTGTTTTTTTGAATATTGCCTACACCTCTTTTGGCCCCTCCTATCATTTCTTTTTTCAAGAGGGTCTCCATAATACGGACTAATTCTGCCAAGTAGTTTCCTTTGCATGGGCGTCTATGATGGACAATCTGTATTCGTACAAGGTCGTTTTATTATAACTGAATTTTTTGAACAGGAGAATTTATCAACATCACCGAAATCAAAAATTAAAGAAAATATTAAAAGCTTTTATCAACGAAAATGGAATATTAAAACAACGTAGTAAAAATTAGGAAAATACGGAGAAATAAAACACCTCGACGGAAACGCCTACTAAAAAATGCCACTGTTACAAAAAAATAAAAACTCGGACGGAGAACTGGCGCATAGCACATGAAAGGCAGGCCACAAATGTGACCGCTGTGAAGGTTCGAGAGTTATACCTGCAGAAATGGGAGGGGACGAGAGTTTGAAAGCCGAAACGGAACTGCGTAGTTGCCTGTCATCTATTGACAGCGCTTGGAACTCGGCAAATCAATAGATGACGCTCGGCTTCAATGCGTTAACTGATGAATTACTTGCCTTTCTTGCGAGGTTGGCAACTTTCCTTGGACGAGGGACTAATTGCAGTACAAGACGTTGAGGCAGAAGCAGTGGCTGATGCTGGAAGGGACTCTGAGAGACGACATTCCGGAACGGTTGAGGAGGACGAGTTTATAGGACTGGACAGGAAAAAGGAACGGGTAGGGGACGGACTCGGAGAGGAATGGGAGGGAGAGGGGCTTGGGACAGGAGAGGAAGCAGAGACGGGATGAGGCCTGGAGGCAGTGACAAGATGGTGGTAGTCACTGTCATAGGTTTCCTCAATCACTTCGTCCAAGTAGGGATCTATTGTCTCCACTTGGGCGGGGATCGGGTCCTCTCCAAACCTCCGGGGTGGTCCTCCTCCGGTACCCATCCGATAACGCACCTCCTCCGTCTTCTGCCTCTTCAGAGTGGTCTTCGGCTTCTCCCGGCATCTATTTCAACGCCCACGATAAATATTATTCAGTCATACAGAGACTCAAAATATCATCATATTTAAATTGTTAAAATGCATAACTTGAAAAACATTCACTATGGAATTCCTATGCCATGCCCGCAAACTTGTTTAAATTAATGGAAGCAATGCACAAAAATCGGTACAACATACACTGTACAAACTTTCTCATATACGTACTAATGCGTCGTTTAGTTATCTTTAGAAAATGAAAATCGTATGAGCCTGTTTTTGAGAAAATCCAATTTTTGTTCAAGTTGCCCAAGAATAAACTAGTCTTATATTCATTCATTGAGAAAAATGAAATACGTAGTATTATTGTAGATGTATACTCAAGTAATTTTACGAAATTTGATCAAAATCGATAGAGCCGTTTTTGAGAAAATCAAATTATTGTTAAAGTTGCCTAGAATAAACTAGCCTTATATTAATTTTTTGAGAAATATAAACTATTTGGTATTATTGAAGACGTAAACTCAAGTAACTGTACGAAATTTGATCAAAATCGTTACAGCCGTTTTCGAGAAAATCGGATTGTTGTTAAAAATGCGTAAACTACTCTTAATTATTGATCAATGTCAACCATTTCTATGTATACTCTGGTCAGTATGATGAAATGCCTAAGTACGAGATTTCATTCATTTTTGTTCGACCGTCTAGGCTCCAGCGCCAGTAACAGACAGACGGCATTGCGAAAACCACTTTTTTGGATTCAGCGACGCCTAAAACGTGTATTTCCATAAAAATCTCGAGGTCGAATTTTTTCGCGAAAACAATGCTTTCTCGATACTTCGTATGAGAAAGTAATAAAAAGAAGCCACACAAAACTTGCGCCTAACTATAACATTTTCATGAGGAAACATATGACGGTAACCGATTACTTCCTTCTAACATAGCAAATTCTTGACAAATAATTTGTCCTCACAAATTCAAAGCAAATTTAATACAAAGCTATTTAATGAATTGTGGAGGCGAATAATGGAACTGAAATGGATTGTGAATTAAAATATTATGAAGGAAGCTCAAAACAAAATAGCTTGAGTTGGGCAAACGTGAACAAATTACAAGTTTTCACTTGACCATAAGAAGCTAAAATAATAATTCTTCCAATACCACCTTTCACGCAAACCCACGCTGATTAATAATGCACTAATAACTCACATTTCCTGACATGCGTATTGGCCATTTCATATTAAATCAGAAGAGTCAAAGCACCATAATCATAACAATGACATTATAATTGTTGCATTTACCTTAAGTTCATAGCTTGTACTAGTTGTTGTTGGGTGGACCAATCCCATATGACCTGTGCTGCCCATCATGGTTTCGGTCACCCGAGGTTATTCTCTGACTTGTCACACATATTAAACTACTACTGCACATTAAACAATTCATTTTTTAACAATTTCATCGACGAAATCTCGTGATGTCAACAATGTGATGCTGTCAAGTCGTTCGTAACCATATTGAGTCGCTGCACCCATCAAAAGAACACAAATTCATCGACTTTCCGTTAATTAGTTCATAGGTTACCTCTTCAGCTGTTTGTCGTCCCTCCTTACGACATCCCGACTGCTGTTAAACTCGCTGCAAACTTTTCCTCGGGCTGATTTTTTGCTCTCGCACGAAGCTGTGTCCGTCCTTTTATTTTCTGTGACGTTCTTGCACTTTTCCACCGAGTCGCAAATGATTTTCTTCTCCACCGCAGAAAACGATACAGACCTCGAGGCCATGTTAATAAAATACAGAATGCGAGGGAAAACGTCGAAACAACTGAACGGCAAAAATGAAATCTCTAGATTTTTCTTCACATAGTTGCTAAATCTACCGTATATACCCGATTATAAGACGACTCTGATTATAAGACGACTCTGATTATAAGACGACACCCCATTTTGAACTCCTAATAAAAGGAAAAAATTTATTAAGCACACAATGACAGAAGTTTATTATACCATTGAGTAATAAACATTGAACCAATTGAAATAAGCAATTTTGTAGTGTTAGTTGGCATATACAGTTGCTATCCTTCAAGTGTCTATCAACGACTGCTTTTAACTTCTTACAGGACCTACTATAAAGGCGACGTCAATGCAAGCGTTTATTTAGATTATCAGTGAAGAGAAGATAACAATAACGCTTTTCTTTTGTCTGTTTGAAGGTTTAATTGGCCTTAAATGAATCGGAGGCAACAATGAGAGTCTCCTTGGCAATGCCCAGAATGAGTACGAAAAATCTGCAAATTTCAAAAAAGAATGCGTATTTCTGAAAAATTCGACCTTGTAACATGTAATCATCGCAAGAATAAGATAGTATAGAGCTTTAGCCGTCGATTAAAGCGAAAAAGATGAAAATCGGTCCATATTTACCTATTTTAACGAATGAAGGAAGAAAACCTTGCACTCTAAAAAATCAAAAATCCCGTGTAAACTCATGGGAAAATATAATTGTCTCCTGGATTCGAACCCGGGACACTTTAGCAAACGGAAATATTTTTCCAGGGACCTCATAGCCAGCAGAAACAAAACACCGTTTACCGCATATCTTTTACGACGAAAGGTTCTCGAGAAATATGCCGATATAATTACGAGAGACTTCATACAGACGCACGCAGCTTCACTACGCGCATAATATATAGCATAAAATTCAAAAGAGTATTTGTATTCGAATACACTTGAATCGATTCATTTTCTACTACTACTTTTAATAATCGATTATTTCGATTGATTTAAAGAATCGAATATTTCGATTATACTCTGCATTCTGTTCCTCTGTCAGTCAAACTATTATGCCGCGTGATTATAAGACGACTAGCGATTTTTGGTCATAAATATTGGAACAAAACCTCGTCTTATATTCAGGTATATACGGTATTACCTGGCAGGCCCCTGCCTGGGAGACTGCTAGGTGTCGTTTATTAATTCCTCTGGGAAGCAATCGCTCTGGCAGTCCCCTAGCAAAGGGGCTTGCCGGGGGAGTATCTATCAGCCGATCATAAATACGGCCCTTAAGAGTTTCTACCTCGATTCTTTATCAAGTTATTAGCACATTAATACAGTAAAAAGAAGTTAATTTGTTTGTGGTAACACATTCATACTTTTTTACATGACGTCGTAAGTGATGCGAGAAGAAAAAAATTACGCTTATTATTAATAACTTACACATCATTAAAGTCGATGTATTGAATGTTATTATTATCATTTACGATATTATTATTGTCTATGATCAAATAGTGGGTTACGCCGATATGACGTTGTAAGTTTACACTGTTGCTATGTGGAAGTTTACATTGCTAAGTGGAACGACGTTTTCTATAATAATATTATATATACGAGGTCTGACAAAAAAGTAATGAGACTAGTTTAAAAAAAAAATTTATGGTGTCTATTGATCTACAGTAATGTGGTCTCCTTCAAAATAACATCCTTCTGAGTGCACACGCTTCTGCCAACGGTCCTGCCACTGTCTGTAGCATTTCTGGAAGTCATCCTTTGAAATGCTGTCCAAGGCCTGGGTTACGGCTGTTTGGATGTCCTTTGTTCACTGAAAATGGTGTCCTTTTACCACCGACTTTACTTTTGGGAATAAAAAGAAGTCACAAGGGGCGAGACCCGGCGAATATGGGGGCTGCGGCAACACTGAAATGCTTTTGGCGGCCGAAAACTGCCCTCCTGACAGGGCAGAATGAGCCGGGGCATTGTCGTGATGGAGAATCCAGTCTCTGGCGATGTTTGGACGAATCCGATTTACTCGCTTTCGCAATTTCTCAAGGATTTCCATGTAGTGCTGTTGATTTACTGTTTTTCCAGGTCAGATCACACAAGATACTTCACCAGAGCTGTTTTTTCGTCAGTCAGAGAGGTTGATGGTCGCCCGGAGCGATGCTCGTCTTCAACGGCGGTTCTGTCGTCGGAAAACATTTTGTGCCAGCAGAAAGCTTGTGATCTTGACATTGTCTCTTCTCCAAAAGCCTGCTGAAGTTTTCCATAAGTTGTGGTGGCATTTTCATCGAGTTTCACACAAAAGAAAATGGCGTAATGCTGTGCGATGTTTCGCTCTTCCATTTCTGTAATGAGGTACCCAAACACCTCTTCACTCTTTAAGCGATTACTCGAGACAGAATGAATGCATGTCAGTGAAACTTTGGGGAAGAGTGGGGGAAGAAACAAAGTAAAACACTATATGCGGTAGAATGCTACATTGTTGCCGATACAGCCGGAACAACATCAGTCGCATTACTTTTTTGTCAGACCTCGTGTGTATATATATATATATATATATATATATATTTAGGGCAACTAGGTGTTGAAGGAAACCCAGTGAACACTTACCGGAAGTAGAGCTGCTGGGGTGTTGGAGAGACACATTTGTAGAGGTTAGAGATATATATATATATATCTTGCAATCTTATAATAATAAACACATATTTACCGCTGAGTCTTTCCGATTCCCATTGTTGGATTCCAGCCCATTCCCCTAAGCATCGCCTTGCCAAAATCTTCCACTGGAATGTTCTCGTAATCTTCCAATGTAGCCTGAAAAGGATATTAAAAACTTATTCAACTCGAGTGCTAACCAGCGTTACTCCAGATCCAGTAACAGACAGACAGACGGCATTGTGAAAATGATTTTTTCGGATTCAGCGACACCTAAAACGTGTATTTCCGTAAAAATCTCGTGGTCGAATTTTTTCGCGATAACAATACTTTCTTGATGCTTCATCTGAGAAAGTAAAAAAACAATCAAGTTGTAATTTCTGAGGGCCAATATTTAGCAATTTCTTCTAAAATGGTATCAAAAGCATCTCAACTGATCGGCCCATCGCAACATTTAAAAACCTGATCACCGGACAACGGGGACGGATAGTTTCGTTCCAGCAAGGCGAAGGGTGCGGTAGCGCCTGGAGGTGACAACTAATATACAAACAAAGCGAGCTGAAGGCTCACCAGTATCTCCTCCATTTGCGGCGCAACAGTCAAGCGAGATATAATTCCTCTGTAGACTACAGAAATCTTGGTAGAAACCAATAGGTACTTCCGTATTAAGTTGGGCTCACCGTTAACCACTCATCTGGGGATGCCGTGTACAGACGCACCAGTGTTGGGTATGCCGGGTATAGACGTCATGGCATTTTTCATGCTGATTGCTATATATATGCCGTGATTTTCCGTCCCGTAGCATCTCGCACTTATAGCTTGGTCCTTCTAGTTCGTCCTACCTACCACAGATGGCCTTGTCTTCCTTTTTCTTTGAGAAGCAGGTCTTCATAAGGGAGTTCTGTATGTGCGTTGCGGGTTGCATTTCCGTGTACGCCACTTCTTGAATGACCGTTTATGACACTCGGGGTTTTTTCACACTCCCTTGCGAAAACTCGCACTTTTCTCTGCATGCACTTTTGTCTCAGGGGTAATCCTGCTATTTATGAATGTTTTTCCTACTGGTAATCCTAACGGTACATGTGAAAAACAGATGTATATGGAAAGTTCAGTTTGCTTCTGAGAATTGAAACAGACTTTTCGTTTCTAAGAGAAGCATTTTTATCGGTTACGCTGTTTTATATTTGCGGAAACTGGGTGATATTTAACTTTATTTATTTAATTACCAGAGGGCGGATTTTGCCCTAAATGCCTTTTCCCATACTCAGAAGTTTAGGCTTATGCTATATAAGTCCATTTTAGGTCATTACGATGAAAATATGCTAATTTTATAGTGCCTATAATTGCCTTTTTCGTTGGTTAGTGCCTATTTCATGGATAAGAGCCTATAAATGCATTTTTGACCGATATTTCTCTGCTTTCAGAGAAAACGTTTTAAGAACGTATCGGTTTAACTGCTAATAGGGGACATGCAGTTATCTAAGAAATAAACATTGCATTAGAAGGCTTTTAGAGTTTGTCTTTTGTAAATGTATGCCATGTCAACAGCATAATTTCATACGCAGACAAGATTTATGGAGCTGTGGTAGAGGCGTTCCAAACCGGCCAAATACAGTCGGAATTTATTTCGTCCTGTGATCACATATCGAATAGCGTAATGAATTTGCAGCAACAATGTTGCATCAAATGCAGTAATGTCGCCCCCTAGTGGAATCGATAGGAACAAAAAGCTGGAGCAAGTCCCCGGTGCAGATGGTCAAGCAGTTTTCGTTAAATTGCAGCAGGTATTCCAGCGAAACCCTGGGTGGAAAGCGATATCAGAGGTTGCAGATGTTTTAGAAGGGGGCAGTACAGCCGCAAATGAAGGCAAAATAAGTGCAAGTGAATTTGGCTCCCCGAAATTTTGACCAGTTACTTCCTGTGAAGTTGAAAGAAGTTTTTCCCAGTATAAGAACATTTTAACTGACAAAAGAACAACGTTCTGTATCCAAAACCTGGAAAAATATTTGGTAATTAATTGTGACATAAATCCCGACTGTGACTGATTAGCAAAATGGAAATAAAACGATACTTTCACTGCCTATTTTGGTGCCTGTTGTAGCTTAATTTGCCTTCTTAAGCGCCTATTTTTTCCTATTTTAGTGCCTATTTGCCTGCCTTTTTAAAAGTTTTTTAGTGCCTATGGATCCGCCCTTTATTTAATTACCCACTGAGGGTGGGACTTGAAAAAAAAATTACCCAGTTGAGTGGTTAATACCCAAGTACCAATCAGAGTCATGGAAAATTCAAGTTATGAAAAAATTCGTTGGGGAAAATTCGACTTATGGAAAAATTTCGAACGACGTAAAATTCAAGTTATGAAAAAAATGAGTTATGAAAAATTCGATTCGTAAAAAATTCGAATCGTGGGAAATTCGAAATTTGGAAAATTCGAGTTACGTAAAAATTCAAGCTATGAAAATAATAGTTATGGAAAATTCAAGTTATAGATAATTCCAGTAATATTAGAGTTATGAAAAAATACGAATTATGGAAAATTCTAGTTACGTAAAAATTTGAGTTATGCAAAATTTGAGTCAAATACATACATGTAAATGGGGAAACCTGTTTGAGTTAAATAAACGATTATTATTATTATTACCTCTTGGGCGTCAGTTGCCTGGAGAACCGGCAAAGTTAGCACGTCCTTTGATTCATTTTTCACGGTGCCTTCCGCTTCTGAAAGGTTAACACAAAAACACACTTCAAAACAACTGAAAGATTGACGTTTTTCAACAATGAAACATCCAACGGAAATAAATAAGATAAACAATTTCTATGACACCTAATTTTAATTCCTCCCGAGCACAATTAGAAAATCCGATGTGTCCAACACACGAACATACACAGTAATAATTACAAGGCAACATCCCGTTAAAACAACAAGATATCCCGAAGATATGCGAATTAAATGTTTAACACGAGCAATTTTTAAACTGTAGACAAAAAAAGATGAACAGAATAAGATAATTTCTTTTTCAATTCAATTGAATTCTTCCTAATTTTAATCTTAATAATAATAAAAGCCCTCCATGTCGAAAGGTCCATTTTTACGTGTTACCTTATGGGAAACGGAAATGTCTTCCTATTTGGAGTCGAACCCAGGACTTTTTTTAAAGATTTTATTTTGTCATCACCTGGAAATATCCGAGTCGAACATTCCTGCCAAATTTAGTTTCTATATCGATTCATTCTCGAGTAATTCGCATTTGTATAATCGATCAAGACGGTTTCACCGTTAGTAAATTAATATAATGTCGATTAGTGCTTCCAATACCTGTATAGCTAGGGTTACCAGATTTTCTGAGGTTAATGTAAGACAAAGGTGACGAAAATGTAGGACATTTTGTTTGAATAAGAGGACACTTTTTATATATAGGATACGTTTTCTTAATGTTTATAAATTACACAGTTTACAAAAATCTAATATCGAAACATTGCGTACAACAATGAAATAGAAAGAATAGCAAAAAATTTTAAAACATATGATTAAAAACATCATAACATACAAAATTATTAAAAGTTTTATTCTTTTTCAATTATGTTATATTTATCAGATTTCCCAATCAAATTTAGGAGATCTGTCATGTCCTGCTAAAGCAAAAAAGAACATTGCCTACTTTAATAATTCTGAAACTAATTCAATATTTTTATATTCATTAAAAAAGTAATCACATTTTTCATGATTATTTCAGTATTATTATGAAAATCATCATTATTTTCAACGAAAGATTTTAAGTTGCGCCATTGGTCAAAAAATTTTGAATCATCAATATCAACACCCTTCTGTTGTAAATAAGATAACGATGGCAGAATTTTATCGCAAATTAACCCATTTTTCAAGTTCATCCACTGAAAAACGGAAAATTCATCGAAAGGCAGGACTACCGCATTATTAGGTCTAGCTAGATAGCTGACAGTGCTGTCGTGGCAGCGTAGTTACTACCGTAATACTACCGTCGTGTAAACTCTCTTCACAATGCCGTGACAGCGTTCAGTTGTGGTTTTCCGGAAGTATGTCCGAAATGTCAAAGTCGAAGACTGTTTTTGACGTTCTAACATTTTTAGAGCATTAAGACTCTTTTCCGCGTTTGTGGGATAAGTGCTTCGCAGATTTTTTAAAATAAGTTTTATTAAGTCAATTCCGGACAATAATCAAAATCCCGCCCGGACGGTCTTAAAAAGAGGACATGTCCGGGAAAAACCGGACAATTGGTAACCCTAGGTATAGTGAATACCGGTATACCGGCCACTTTTTCGATACCGAAATACCGGTGTTAATTCAATAAAAATACCGGTACTAATCTTAGATCGAGATATTATGCGCATAACAACAGATAGTGCTTCCGTTACGGTAAAGGTTGGAGCGTTAATTAACTGCCATCAACAACTTTGTTTTGCCCATTCCATTCAATTGGCTGTAACAGATGTATTATATAAAAGAAAAAATTTTGAGGACATCCCAACAACTTTTACATGTGAGTCAGAAATTGATAGCGATGATACAGTCGAAGAGGTTATTAATGGTTTACAATTTACTCAAAGTTGTGGTGAGTCTATTGGATTAATTGATGAACTATATCCTTAGCAAGAAAGGAAAAGGAACTCCAGAAAATGATAAATAGACTAGTGATAACAGGTAGAAAATACGGTATGGAAATTAATACAGAAAAATCCAAGGTTATGCGAATATCAAGTTAAGAAGAAGAAAATTGGAACATAAGTATTGGAGGAAAGCCATTAGAACAAGTTTCAGATTATAAATACCTTGGAAGCATCATAACGAGAGAAGCAAAATGTACAGATGAAATCAGGACTAGAATAACAAAAGCCGCTTTCAGAAGAAAGAAACTCCTGCTAACGGGAAATATAAAGCAGGAAATCCGCAAGAGGTTGATAAAATGCTATGTATGGAGTATAGCTTTGTACGGAGCAGAAACATGGACGCTAAGGAAAAATGATATTAAATACTTGGAAAGCTTCGAAATGTGGACATGGAGAAGAATGCTGAAGATATAATGGACAGATAGGGTGAAAAACGAGGAAGTACTACGAAGAATAGGAGAGAAGCGAACGATTATACAGACTATCAGAAAGAGGAAGGCGAACTGGATTGGGCATTACCTGAGGAGAGAGTGCATGATTAAAGAAGTGCTAGAAGGAAAGCTGGATGGAAAAAGAGAAAGAGGCAGGAAAAGGTTTCAGCTAGTAGACGACTTGAAAGGGAAAGAGAGCTATCAAGTCATGAAGAAAACTGCAGAAAATAGGAGTATATGGAGAACCAAGTTTAACCTAGAATAATCACGGACCTGTCAATGGACAGACTACCTATGATGACGATGATCCTTTAATTGAAAAAGTGAGAGAAGGTAAACTTTTCAGACGGTCACCAACAAAAAATGATACCATTCTCCAAAAATATGTTAAACCTCAATTTGGAAAGAATTGGCTTTAATATTAGACACGAAAACTAGACGGAATAGTCTCTTATTTATGCTGAAGCATTTTTTGTGAACTTAAAGATTGTATTTTAAAGGCATTGATTGATTTGAAATCAAGAATAACATTCAAAGAATCTAAGTTCGGTAATCATGGAACGAAGGACTAAAATACCTAGTCTCTTGCAATATTTACATAAAGGACACCAAGAAAACACGCCCTCTAACTTTCTCATTCAGAATTTACCAAAGACAGAGCATGTCAACACCATGGTTAAACTTGCGCCTTTTCACAATCACGAGTGACACTGACAACGTTTTATCATCAGATACGGACAGTGACTCTCTCGAAATAACGACACCCTCAACCAATATGTCATTAAAAGAAAAATTAGATATGGTTATAAATAATGAATTAAAAATGAAAATAAGACAACCCAGAGACTCCAAAAATTTGGCAAAAAGACGAGAAATTGCAATTTTTGAGGAAAATGGAACTCGTGGTCGTAACTCACAGGTTATGTACGAATGTTTAAAAACTGTCCCTCCTACGAGTGTAGAACGTGAACGTGCGTTTTCTTCGTCAGGGAGAATACGCACAAAAATAAGGTCGTCATTATGTGACCAAAGATTGGACACCTTGCGTTTATAGCGGTCGTATTTTCTTTCGAATAAAGATTAATTTCTAATTTTTTGTGTATTTTATGTGACTCACATGAAATTACATGCGAGTATTATACGTATCTAATTACGTAAAATAAAGGAAACATTTTCTTTATCATTATTTTCAGATTTTTATTCCAATTTTTTTTGAATTTTAAAAATCGGTATTTATACCGGTATTATATTTACGAAATACCGGTATTGAAAATATGCTCCGGTATTGGAAGGCCTAATGCCGATTATAGAAGTTACACTCTTAAATAATTTTTAAACACTTTGGACAATTTTCACAGTGAACAAAACACTCGGAATTGTTCATATTGAAAAAAATTAAATTTTGAGTGTCATCTATGGTGACAGAGTCTCACATTTCCATATTAATACCATATCTACCGTTAGGATACTTATTAACGACATTTGAACGTATCTTAATATATAAAAGTTGTGTGGATTTTGCAAAGCTGATCGTAAATGTACAGGGATGTCTGAGGTATGGGATGTTGATGTTTCTTACTACGTTTTTCATGGTTTAGTAATTAATTTCTTGAGACGTCGGATCAGCTTAGCGAAAGCCACGCAACAGAATATTTAAATTAGCTAAAATAATATTTTTAAAAACTCACGACGTGAATTCTTATCATCATAGGTTACCTTTTTGTCGCCCTAACACTCATTCACATTGTCTATTCCTGTTTTATCACAAATATACTTCATACCTTGCATCAATTCTTTTACTGCTAATGCCTCCAAAGATTGGTTCAATTTCCCGTTGTCTGCTGAATTCGTCTTAGAATCCCGTTCTTCCTTTTCCTTTTTTAGCTCTTCCAAGAAGTCTTTTCCAATTTTATTGGCTTTGGAAGGTATAACTAATTCTTCTTTTGGTATTTCAGCGCTGTTAACAAATGGACGGCAAATTATATACTTAATTAATTAAGCTGAATCATATCCTGTGAGAATAAATCTTAGGTGTAACTATATTAATGTTATACCGTTGCAATGATTCTTAAAATCCCTATAATATGTAATGAAACAATTTCTGTAGGTAAAAAGATTCAGAATCACTTTGGATGAATGACAACAATAAAAATAATCATTACCGTTATTAGATGGATTATCAACTTTAGAAGCAGTTAAAACACTGACGTTAATTTTCACGATTATTCTATGATTTGCGTTGTTAATAATTCCTGTTTTTAAACACTTAAATGGAAACTAAAACCGACTTAAAATTTTGATATTAAAGTAAATTTACATTACCCAAGAAAACGACAATACTGAAATATGGTTATAATATGACACGTTTATCATCACAGTTCTTCTTTATGAACATCGGAAATATTAAAATATACCTTACATCTATAAATAAAACACGAAAGATACATATATCGACAAGAATTCTAAAATTTTAGTTCAAAACCTCTCAAAATACGAGGGAAATATTTTATACACCACACTTATGGGGTACATTATGCACATAAAGGGAAAGTTCACGTAAAAAAGAAAACATAATCAGCAGTTATGAATGTAAACGTCTCGCTATATGAGAAATACAAAGAATAAAATATAGATTATAAAAAAAACAACAGCTTACCCCATTGGTTTAACAGTAGCGTCGAAGCTGCTAATGTACTCGACGTCGGTCTTCGCTACAGGAGCTTTTTTAGGCAAAGTTCCCTGTTTTGAGGTTTTTATACCGAATGAGACTTTCATTTTGCCTTCCATTGCTAATAAACACCTACCACAGACACGACGAGATACGACCTACAAAGTTGCAGGAGTAAACAACATCTGCGAAGTATACGCGATATATCGCAAACGGTATATATCGATAGACGGCGCTACCAACAACCAAATCGTAAATCAAAAACGTTACTTACAAATTATGAAAAACATTGTCTTAACCTGTGTAATAATTGTAATTATTATAATCAGTACTTTATTATGGCATATAGACGTTGATACTCATTCCTTGTCAATAAATAGTCGCAAAAAGTACTAATTTTGAAGAAACAAAACAGCGTTGGAGGTTATCAATTATTATAGAACTAATACACAACAGATATATTTAGGTGATTTAATAAAATGATACATTTAATTTTTCATTAGCGAGCGCACCTTTACCTATAAGCCCATTTTTATTAGGTTATCTTTTTGACAAATTAAAATAAATATTTGTTTGTCATATTTTGGAAATTACACAAATAAATTATAACATATTATAATAACTCATTATAAAAAAAATTTGAAAAATTTGTATATTAAATAAACGTAGGTTTTACCAAAAATTAATTTTCTTATGGACGTTTAAAAAAATTACTTTAATTTTGAAGACAAAGTTAATTGAACTATTTCCAGTATGGAAAATTTTCATAATTGCTTTCAAGAAACACTATCAAGCTTTCATTTCAGTTTTTAAATATTACATAAATTATATAACAAATTTCTGAACTCAGATTAACAGATACAAAGGAATTATACAATGTCCTTAACCCTTAGACTGCGAAACAAGGATTTTACACAGCTTATATGCAGAACATTTAATATGTAAACAAATTATGTTTTAAATCATGCTTTTTAGATATTAAAACAACATTCCTTGATGCATTTTTTTACTTGTTTTTATTCGTCAAGTATTCTAGTTTCAACAATCAAACAATTAAGAACAATATACGAGTCTTGGGTAACATAAATCAATTAAAATAAAATAAAGGTACTTTCCTTTTAACGGGAATACCTTAAAAAATAAACATGTATTGTTATGATTGTTTGAGAGGATATAACATTGAAAGGATATATTGAGGTATTGTTGGATTTACGATATTTTTTTTTTAAAACGACATTAACGGAAACTGATTGGCCGGTCTCGACATTTACAAACCCAATCTCCGGACAACGGGAGGGTTTCTTTGGTTCCGGGTGAGGCGAAGATATTCCCATTAACAGGAAAGTACCTAAATAAATATTAATCGTACCCCATATTATAACTCGTATGAATGTCTTGTCTGTGAAAACAGGACGTAAAGCTCGGCCGAAAGGTACTTTCACGAAAAATAAACATTAACGGTCTCCTCTATCCGTTTCCTGCATAGAGGACATTGGTCGAACTCTCTGGAACAACGCAGGCAGCAAATTCCGTGCCTACAAGGAAAAAAAACCACGCAGACTTCGCGATCGAAGCATATTTTACACAATCTAGTGTCTGATTCTGCGAATTTATCCTGCGATTCGTACGTATCTCTCCAGAAACGACAGCACTCGGCGTCGCTTGTCGTTTCCGTGGAAGATTTATAAGAATTCCACGGTTTATACACTTTGGAAGCCTCCGTTTCGTCTTGTTTGGATACACCGGAATGGCCGTCACTGGTAGACGTGAAGTATCCGAACGCTCCGTCCGTTGAAGAACATGAAAAGGTGTTTCCATAACCTGAAAATGAATTTTCTCTTTAGTCCTGTGGCATAGTTGTATGATAAACTCTCAGTCTTATATATATTTCCAAATGTTTGGTTATTTACAAAAACTTTTACGTCTATATAGTTTTGACTCTCACTTTAACACTGCGGGACTCTGATTGGCCAATCACACCCCCACGCTGACGACGGTTTTTTGTTTAAAACTCCACGATACGACTCTATATGTTATATTACATTCATATCTCTACCAATTCACCCCCGAATTCGCTAGAAATACTAAGAATATTGTGCTTGTCCCGCCATTTGCAACAGCAAATTCCCTCATCGGTGTATTTGCATATTGTTTCCCCTTTGTTTAGTTTGGCGTTCACAACTTCGGTGGGATTTCCCTTTCTTTTCAGCTGCAAAGTTCCTGAACAATAAGTTTTTTTACTTTCTCCATACGTAGTAATGGGAAAGTATTGTGATCACGAACAAAATCGACTTTGAGATTTCAACGGAAATACATGTTTTGAGGTCCCTAGAACACGTTTAGACTATTTTCGGAATGATGTCTGTGTGTGTGTGTATGTTATTGTGGGCGCTCTAACTCAAAAAGTACGTGTCATATCGTTACCAAACTTCATATATAACACTTTAACATGAGCACAAAGAACTGATTAGTTTTTGGACAATAACGGATAACCGGAAATCGAGGTTTATTCGAAACCCGATTCGGTTTTTGCGATATTTCTTCGTTAAAACATCATTATTGTATATACAATTCTATACAAAAGTTATAGAGAATGTAATTTCCTACAGTTTTTATTTGAAACAATTTTCTATTGTAGTTATCGTTTAGGAGTTATTTATAAATAACCGGTTTTTCTGTTCCGGCAGGGTTCGCACCCGAATTTCGAACGTTAATGCTCGCACTGGTCTGAGAGACCCATGCAAAATAGTTATGATAACTTAATCTATACAGTATATTTCATAATTTTAATGATAATACGACACTATAGCACCGCTGTCGAATGCATTTTATGTGTCACACACAATACTGATACATGAACAAAGTTTCATTTCATTTTCTAATTGCAATATGGCAAAAATACTTTCCTCGATGTAGGGTTATTGAAAAACGGTTATACAAAAGTGATAAAAAGATTCACTGCTTATAAAGATACATCTCAAGTAAATACAATGTATACACAAAATCACTGCGCAGAACCTATTGAGTTATAATAACTCCTTGATCATTTTCAGGAACTCTCAAAAGATGAAAAATTATATCTCCGATAAATAAAATCAAATCTATTTGGAATCAGATATTCTTTATTCATCCTTTCGAGTTAGAGCACCCACCATCACAACAATCACGTGATGCTTCAATTTTTTTGAATAGTGTGTTGTAACTCTCCCCCCTCAAGGACTCCGGGGCTATAAATCTGGAATAGTTATTTATTTACCACCCCCTTTTGATTCCACATATTCACATTGCCAGATTTTAGTGACACCAAGTGAGGTTCCCTTGTGAGTTGATGATATATTTTTATAATATTAAAGTCATACCTTTTAAATAAGTTTTAAGTTTATTATTGCTACTCAAAGTAAGCACTTCTGTCATTAAAAGCTTGCTATCAATTTCTACGTATACTTTTGCCGGAATAAGTTTCAACAGAAGGAGTATGGGAGTTTTATTGTGCCCAAAACATTTACTTGCAGCCACATTTCAGCAGATTTTAGCCCAGCCGCAAATGAAACAAATATTCTTAGAAGACGCAGGGCCCCGTGTTGTCACGCCGTTGACACAGTGATCTGTCTGCTCTGCTTGTGCCAGCGTAAACTTTAAAATTAAAATTTTTTGGGAAACGTAGGGAGGAGGAGGAGGGGGGGAAAGTGTCCCCTCTTGCCCATGGTTGGAATAACAGTTCTCGTGTGCAAGAGTGTTTACAAAAACTTTAACAATAATAATAAATAGTAATTATTATTTCTGTTTTGAAAAATTATATTTAAAGGAATGTTAAAAATAACATTTTGTCAAATTTTGGTGGAAAAAATACTTATTATAATCAGAAAATTACGGTATTTATATATGACAAGAGGAAAAAATTCATATACAAAATTATATTTCTCAAAAGACGGATTTCACCGACATAATTTTGGTTCTTTATTAAAAGCTAGAAAAGCCTGCATTTCATATTTAAAATGTTGCCAGCATTTTAAAAAATAATAATAAACACAGAGAGAAACTTATAAAGTTCATTGAATATTATTAAAATTCCACCGTCACGCCTAAAACGAATTTAAATTGTAGTCTACCTTTAGGTTGTTCCCTTTCACCTTTCGCAAAATGTGGCCAGGAGATCGATTCTGACATCCCCATGACTTCGGAGGTGACCCGAAGTCCGCTTTCATCCCTATAACGAGAAAGAGGCAATGAATTAATTTAAACAATCTAAACATTAATAAAACTAGCGTAAGTGCCCTTTGAATTTCGAAGGATTTAGTGAATATACCTATTTTCGCTGCCAATTTTAATGGTGTATGCGGGATATATTACAGAAACATATTAGTCTATGGAGAGAGAGGGTTAAAGAGCGGAATACAGAGGGAGAGGAATAGAGAGAGAGGGAGAGGGAGAGAGAGAGAGGGAGAGAGAGAGAGGGGGAGAGAGAAGGAGAGAGAGAGAGGGAGAGAGGGGGGGGGAGAGGGGGGGAGAGAGGGGGGGAGAGAGAGAGGGAGAGAGAGGGGGACAGACAGACAAACGACTTTATTTAGGGCGAAATTGAGACTGTGAAGTCCCTTCTTACATTTAAGAGAGAGAGGGAGAGAGAGGGGGGGGAGAGAGAGAGAGGGAGAGAGAGAGAGGGAGAGAGAGAGAGGGAGAGAGAGAGAGAGAGGTAGAGAGAGAGGCAGAGAGAGAGAGGCAGAGAGAGGGAGAGAGGTAGAGAGAGAGGCAGAGAGAGAGAGAGAGGCAGAGAGAGAGAGAGGCAGAGAGGGAGAGAGAGGGGGGGAGAGAGGTAGAGAGAGAGAGAGAGAGGCAGAGAGGGAGAGAGAGGGGGGGAGAGAGGGAGAGAGAGGGGTAGAGAGAGAGGGAGAGAGAGGTAGAGAGACAGAGGCAGAGAGAGAGAGGCAGAGAGAGAGGGAGAGAGAGAGAGAGAGGGAGAGAGAGGGAGAGAGAGGGAGAGAGAGGGAGAGAGAGAGGGAGAGAGAGAGGGAGAGAGAGAGAGAGGTAGAGAGAGAGGGAGAGAGAGAGAGGGAGAGAGAGAGAGAGGGAGGGAGAGAGGGGGAGATACAGAGAGAGAAACTAGCCGAATCAGGATTCTAGATATTTAAATATATTTATTTGTTTGGCTGTTAATAATTCGCTGCCAATTCCAAGTTCATCTGCGGCATATATTACGGAAACATTTTAGTCTACGAAAAACTGAAAACCACCTATAAAGAATACCTTCTCACTTAGTTTTTCTTTTACAATTAACCAAATTTGTTTGTAAAACCTTTCCGAGCGTATAATTCTACTTAAATATGTACACTGGTAATTTTATTTCCTATCAATATATCACTTTCGCCAAATCCTGCTTCATTTCTTAGCGCAATTAATGCCTTTTCTGAAAAGTTGACTTTTTTACGTCTTGTATAAGGAAGTAACCCTTTGAAAAGGCAACGTAGTATAGTTGTCCGTGATTTAACACTGGCTCTGGTTAAATGTAAACCAGATATTCTTGGGCCTATTTGAGCTAATAAGCATTAAAAGTTTAGAATATAATGATTTTACTTGCAGAAAAGGTAAAATTCCACAGTATTAATAGACGAAAGAAGGTTCCATTGATTTGATTAAATCGTTATAAACGCTTCTGACATACAAATTAAACTGAATAATTATCAATAACTATTTACGTTGATATGTATGAAGATTGACATTCCTACAACGATAATTTCAATGCTTAAACAAAAGTGTAAAGCGAATAATGTTGTTCTTTTTCATATTTGAAACTTAACTGACACTAAATGAATAACTGGAGATAACAATGATGGACGCCTTGGTAACGCCCGGAAAGAGTATGAATAATCCACGAAATTTCGATACAAATTGCATATTTCTGAAAATGTCGGCCGTGTAAAATGCAAACACAGCAAGAAGAAGATAGTATAGAGTTTTAACCATCCAATAAAGCAAAAACGAAGAAATTCAGACCATATTTAAGTATTTTCATGAATGAAGGAAAAAACCTTTGCACTCTGAAAAATCTAAAATCCCGTGTAAACTTACAGGAAACTATAATTCAATCCAAGTACACTTCCGTAAACGAAAAGAGTTGGCAGAAACAATAAGACGTTTACAGCATTTGCGTATGGAAAACTGTTCAAGAGATGCAATGGAGGACAGACAGACAGACGGACGGACAGACAGACAATTGAGCAATCATAAAAGCTCACGCAGAGAATATGATTTTCACAGGTTTTTGCGAACATATTGTAAACGTCTCTCGTGTGTAAGCTAACGACTCACCTCTCATAACGTTCACATCTTTGCGAGTTTTGCCACAGATGCTTAGATTCTCTGCTTTCCAAGTCGATCATATACAAGACGAGATCGTCTGCGGTGACAAATGGATTGCCTCCTTCGAGGAATCTGCTCTCGAGGGCGTGGCGAATTCGTTGAGAGTCAAATCCAGCATCACGTGCGCTCTGATATACACAAATAGGAAAAGAAATTAGCTTCAGAAGATTGAAGAAACATTTTTTAACTGTACTACTACTAGAGAAGCCTGCATTTCTAATTTGAAAAGTTACCAGCATTTTTTAATAATAATAAACACAGGGAAGCTTGAAAGTTTATTGAATATTATTTTTTAAATTTCATATCTTATAAATATTTGAGTGTGTGTGTGTATGTATGTTCTTTATAAGTTCTTACACCCGGTTGAAGCTATCGAATTTAAAAGTTTCATCGGCCATCCTATGGACCAAAGGAAGAACTTGGTCTAGGTTTGCAGACCGTGGGGTCTCTTATACCCCATGGGGTCAACAAAATACTATTACCATAAAAATGCATGGGAAATGATGTGGAGAAACCCCAAAATGCCATGCAGCCCTTCGCTGACGTGGATGTAAATATACCTAAATATTAACTTACGATCACGGGAAATGGAATATTTTATGCACGAAAGACTGATTATTTTAATTCTGTTCATGTTTTGTCGTATTACATGCTAAATCCCTCGAAATTTTCCTTTAAGCGTAAAATTTATCGGTTTAGATGACCATTTTCCAGACGGCAACAAAGCTAAATTTCTTAATTGTTGTCCTCCTCAAAGGGAGATATACACGTAAAGATTAATGCAAGGAAAATCCATGCCGTAGAGGAAGAACAGCTAACGCCAAGATAAAGGGTACAATGGAGTCATGCCTAAATATAGTCTATGAATACTTTTAAAGCGAGTAAAATGATTTTTAAGGAATATTAGAACATTTTTATCTTTTACCATTCACACCGAAAGATTTATCGCAACATAAATCGATACATTTGTTCAGTAACCAAGTTGTTGTTTATTGTTAACGTTTTGGCTAATAGTATTGACATAATCCACATAATTTTATTGCTGCCTTAAAGGCTTCGGTGCATCTATCCATGTGAATATTAAGTAAGACGTTAATGCGTAATTATATTAATTGTAAAACTTTACAATACAACACATGAAATAGTAAATATTAATGTAAGCATCGTTTGCGTAATTAAGGAATGGGGAACGTTTGCCCAGAGTAATAAAAATCGTTTACCACTTAAAAGAAAACTCTTTCCTGAGCGAAGCCGGGCGTTTCAGTTAGTCTACAATATTTAAGTACTTGGCGTTAATGCCCCTCAATATATGAAGGGAAATTATATTATATACAGTAATACCTCGATATACAAATACTCAACATACGAAGTTTTGCTGTAACGAACTTAGTATTTACGACAATCGAGCCGATTCAATCAATGCCTACAGTGTTAGAGTACATGATGATGGAATAACTTCTGGATCAGAAGTAATGAAGAAATAATCTTAGTTAGGCAGTGAATATCAGATTCAATGCAATGATGTACATCTACTTTTGGTAACGCCATCTTCGTTGTAAGAATTCCGACATTGTGTTGTTTTTCGCCGCGATAATGCGTTTAATTTGCAAAAAGTGACTGACTGTTGTCAACCAAAGAATGTTATTTTACCTCAAAATTCCGTAACTAATCACGGAAAGTTATCTCGTTAGCGCAAAAGTAGTGTTGTGAAATTTGACATACACTTGAGTGAAATTTGACGTACACTTTTTAATTCTAACAGTTTAAGTTAACGTGATTACAATGTGTGTACGATAAATAGTACCTACAATACTATTTTAAAATACAATCTTTTAAAAATGCGATTGGTCCTTATTAAAAGGTTTATGTTATAAGAATTTTAAATTATTAAGGTTGTTGTCCAAGAAATTTATCGATAAAAGCACAACATTTGGTCAAAATTTGACACATATTCGTTGATAAATATTAATAATTTCGGAACGGTTAATGAAAATCGACGATGAGAATAAGAAACCTTGTAAATCCTTCTTTAAAACAGTCCATGTACAGTGACTGCAGGTCAATTCCTTCTAATTTTAATTCGCAAAAGAGTGAAATCCTGCACTTCGAAAGATCACATTTTAAGTGTCATCTTACGGTAAACGGAAATTATCTCCTGGAGACAAACCTGGCTTTTTCTTGGGGATTTTTTTCGTCATTGTCTTTAAATGCGTGATTCGTGTATTCCAGTCAAATTTCAAACTTATCATAAATCGCGTCTAAAGAGAATGGCTGCAAAAGTGTGTGTTGTACAGAAGAAAACAAGATTCCCACACCTTCTTACAATATAGATATTACGCACTGTGTTTTTCAGGATACAGAATCGAGAAGCTGTCCATTGTAACTTTGATCGCATTAAAAATAGCTATCTTGTAACGTTGTGGAAATTATCTTTTAGAAAACAAATTAAAATATTTAAAAAATCTGATGTTGCAAACACATGACTTTCTCCATATATATTTCGACTATAGCTTTTACCTGTACAATATCATCTTCCATTATCCTCTCAACGTCCTCTTTAATTTTCCTCCTATTCCGGGAATATCCCTCCAGTTGAATGTCCTCCGACCCAGCACTTGGCTCTCTTGTTTCAAACTGCATTTAAAAAGAGACAAGAATTGGAGATTTTACAGTTTTCCAGGCTGATTTGATAACGTTTCGTCTTATTTTGACGGTGACCCATTCAAATCCGACAATGGTTCATTTAATTTTGGCGATTTTATAGGCGCGTTTCGCTTCCGTCTGTCTGTCAGTCCGTCTGTCTGTCTGTTCGTCCGCATGTTCGTTCTCGGCTTCTACAGAACGGATTTTCATGAAATTTGATATTAAGGACTTACAATCAAACATAATATGAAAATCGCAAAAATGAATCACGTACGCCGATCAGGGGTACCACTTTACTGGTGACAAAAAATGAAATTTCCGTCATATCTCGTAAAATATTAGTCATATCAAAATAATTTTCAAATAACATTTGTAGAACTAGTAAAGAAGAGTATTTCTTTTCCTATGCATTTTTATCGTAGGAGTAGCCGTTATCGAGAAAATCAGACAAGAATGTCTTATATCGAGTTTGAAATTTTCTTGCACGGTTACTTCTTCATTGTTGCTAAAATATACAATCTCACAAGCAAACGTTTAATTTACTTGTGTGTGCATGCATTATTTTATTAAATATGAAGAACGTGGATTATTTATGACGAAGGAAAGTACTTTAAACTGCATTGCAAGTCATCCACCTGTCCTATCTTTTCATTTTTATCCATTAAATTCTTAAACAAGTTAGGAAAGTGTACAACGTATCATAAATGGGTGCATTTCGTGCAATGGAGTATTAGAAAGCAATTATATACCTGTACGTAAGGGAATTAGCGATTTAAAGTTCTTTCCTTCATCATAAATAATCCATTTTCTTCCTATTTAAAAATATTACATGCACACGTAAGGAAATTAAACGTTTGTTTGGGAGATTGTTTATGTTAGCAACAGTGAAGTAACCATGCAAGAAATTTTCAGTTCAACTCGATATAAGACTTTCTTGTTTGATTTTCTCGGTAACGGTTACTCCTACGATAAAAATGTATAGGAAAGGAAATACTCTACATTACCAGTTCTACAACTATTATTTGAAAAATATTTTGATATGTGCAATACTTTACGAGATATGACGAAAATTTAATCTTTTGTCCCCAGTAAAGTGGTACCCCTGATTGGCGTACGTGATTCATTTTTGCGATTTTCTCATTATATTTGATTGAAAGTCCTTAATATCAAATTTCATGAAAATCCGTTCTGTAGAAGCCGAGAACGAACATGCGGACGGACGGACGGACAGACCGACGATAATAGGCGCTCACTCTGTAAGCGAAACGCGCCTAAAAAGCAAAAATTTGTCTGGCCCTTTCGGTAGAATGTTTCTATCGATACATCGATATATCGATATCGAATAACTAAGAATCGATCAACACAGTCACTTTTTTTGCTTCGACCAAATTCATACATCATTCTGTCCAATTTCATTAGAATCACCCATTCAGCGTTATCAATCAGAATAACCTAATTAAAGCACTTAAAGAAAGGTGAAGTGCACAAAGTGTCATCTATTATTATTACGATATTAACCCTTCGGCATGCACAATGCCCTCAAAGACATCAGCACACGCATGCCTCTGTGAGATACATCATGTTTCTGACGCAAATTATAATGTTTTTACACTTGTCAAAGTTCCCGATTTTATTTTTTTACCCTCTCAGACACCCGTTGAAAATAATAAAATATTAAATCTCCAGTTTTTGCCTATTTTTAGGCGCGTTTCGCTTACAGCGTGAGCGCCTATTATCGTCGGTCTGTCCGTCCGTCCGTCCATCCGCATGTTCGTTCTCGGCTTCTACTCAATGGATTTTCATGAAATTTGATATTAAGGACTTTCAATCAAATATAATATGAAAATCGCAATAATGAATCACGTACGCCAATCAGGGGTACCACTTTACTGGTGGCAAAAAATTCAATTTTCGTCATATCTCGTAAAGTATTGCTCATATCAAAATATGTTTCAAATAAAAGTTGTAGAACTTGTAAAGTAGAGTATTTCCTTTCCTATATATTTTTATCGTAGCAGTAGCCGTTATCGAGAAAATCAAACAAGAATGTCTTATATCGAGTTGAACTTGAAAATTTCTTGCATGGTTACTTCATTGTTGCTAACATAAACAATCTCCCAAACAATCGTTTAATTTCCCTACGTGTGCATGTAATATCATTAAATAGGAAGAAAATGGATTATTTATGATGAAGAAAAGAACTTTAAAACGCTAATTCCCTTACGTACAGGTATATAATTGCTTTCTAATACTCCATTGCACGAAACGCGCCCATTTGTGATACGTTGCACACTTTCCTAACTTGTTTATTAATTGCAGTTATATAGAAAATGTTTCCGAGTATTAATTAATTATTGCATTTTGAGCGATGGTATATTTAATTATTTTTTAAATTTTATTATTATTTTTATTGGCACGTTCTAAACAAATATATGAATCGCAACATTTTCAACAATACTGCGTCAACCTAGTTCTTTTCGTAATGTTGCAGGGGCTTTCACTCTGCTTCAACGCTAGCGTAAGAGCATGAAACGTATCTCGGAGATACGATCCGAGACGCTGCAGTGGAAAACCGACGCTAACAGTGAGGCGAATTGAGTTAAACTGACCAAACATTGACAAGAGATGCATAGAGAAGTAGGTGAAAGGTACCGTGACCCACAGCGTCCACAATGCACTGAGTCACGAGTAGTAAACAAAAATATGAGTCATGTATCTCTCAAAACCATTGCGTGTGCAATAAATACCATAAATACTATATAAAAATTAATTTTAGTGTTTTCATTATGTTATAATTTTTAATATGAAGGGTTATTATTATAGTGTAATAATAATCATAATAACTAGCGTAATATTAGGTACCTGAGGCGTATCCCGCGGTATGATAGTATTTTTCGGTATAAGACCAAGATAATCAGGACGGCTTATGTAACCCCTTGCCTGAGATTGAGGATTCATCCATTCGCTTCCTTCTTTGAAGCTCATCAGATCGTCATCTCCATCTTTTTCATCTGCAAATCAAATCAAACGTGATAATATTAAAAAATCGGCTCAACAGACATTGTACAAACTTTCTCATATATTAATGCGTCGTTTGGTCATCTTCAGAAAATAAAATCTTATGAGCCTGTTTTTAGAAAATCCAATTTTTGTTGAAGTTGCCCAAGAATAAACTACCCTTATATTCATTCGTTGAGAAAAATGAAATACGTAGTATTATTGAAGACGTATACTCAAGTAACTGTAAGAAATATTATCAAAATCGTTGGAGCCGTTTCTGAGAAAATGGAATTGTTGCTAAAAATGCGTAAAATAAACTAATATTAATTATTGAGCAATGTCAACCATTTCTATGTATACTCTGCTCAGTATCACAAAACACCCAAGTACGAGATTTCATTCATTTTCGCTTTACCATTTAGGCTCCAGTGCCAGTAACAGACAGACAGACACACGGCATTGCAAAAACCACTTCTTCGGATTCAGCGACACCTAAAACGTGTATTTCCGTAAAAATCTCGGTCGAATTTTTTCGCGATAACAATACTTTCTCGATACACTGGATGAGAAAGTAAAAATCGGTACAACATACATTGTACATACTTTCTGATATACTAATGCGTCGTTTAGTTATCTTTAGAAAATGAAAATCGTATGAGCCTGTTTTTAGAAAATCCAATTTTTGTTCAAGTTGCCCAAGAATAAACTAGCCTTATATTCGTTTGTTGGGAAAAATGAAATACGTAGTCTTATTGTAGCTGTATACTCAAGTAACTGTACGAAATTTGATCAAAATCGTTATAGCCGTTTCTGAGAAAATGGAATTATTGTTAAAGTTGCCTAGAATAAACTAGCCTTATATTCCTTTTTTGTGAAATATGAACTATACAGTATTATTGAAGAGGTAAACTCAAGTAACTGTACGAAATTTGATCAAAATCGTTAGAGCCGTTTTCGAGAAAATCGGATTGTTGTTAAAAATGCGTAGAATAAACTACTCTTAATTATTGAGCAATGTCAACCATTTCTACGTATACTCTGCTCAGTATGATAAAATGGCTAAGTACGAAATTTCATTCATTTTCGTTCTACCGTCTAGGCTCCAGCGCCAGTAACAGACAGACAGACGGACGGCATTGCGAAAACCACTTTTTCGGATTCAGCGACACCTAAAACGTGTATTTCCGTAAAAATCTCGAGGTCGAATTTTTTCGCGAAACAATACTTTCTCGATACTTCGTATGAGAAAGTAAAAAGTATTGTAATCGCGAAAAAATTCGTCCTCGAGATTCTTTCGGAAATATACGTTTTAGGTGTCGCTGAATCCGAAAAAGTGGTTTTCGCAAAGCCATCTGTATGTCTGTCCGTCTGTCTGTCTGTTACTGGCTCTGGAGCCTAAACGGTAGAGCGAAAATAAATGAAATCTCGTACTTACAAGGGAAGGCACCCAAGTGTAAGTGGCGGATCACGACCAAACTTCACAGGATGAAAGGAAACGAAAAATAATTAGACACGTATTTTCGTAAAGGCGTCTAACGAGCCCGCGTTTTCGAGATATTTGCAATTGAAAATTGAAAAACAAGTGGCTTGTCCTCTAATACCATGACGAGCGACACCCTGACAACAGGTGGCGGTAGCCTAGTGATAAAGTGTCGGGCTACGGAAATTGTGTCGCGGGTTCGAACCTCGACGTTGACAAATTTTTTTCTTCTCCAATCAATGTTTTATGACTTTAGTTTTATGTAAGTTGTCCAAATTACATCATTAATAATTTTCTTTCTTTTTTCAGGCCAGTATTTTAATTTTAAATCCATTCCAATGCACTTTTTACGACATACTCGGATTATATAGATACTTGATAAATATATATAACATTTTCTATGCACACTCTCCTCCATATTTCCACTGTAGAGTTGCATAGTTTACATGCCGAATAAGGAGCACTTTATGCCACGTTCCGACGGTTTCTCGAGTCCTTTCTGTGCGTCCTGGCGGTGGGCCCTACCGGGTGGGGTCGCTTTTCGCTCGCTCTTACCAAATTTCCGTTGACAACAGCTTCCCTGGTGAAACTTTATACCATCTGTTTAAACCCTAAATAAGCATGTCTTTTTATACCTAATAGCATTCAGATTATAGCTATCCTTAATATTTTTATTGACATCACCACAGATAAGCACTTCGTGACCATCAAGACATGGCATCATTGCAGATAATTCATCCGAAAAATTCAAGATACTTAGATGTGGGGGTCTATATATATATATAGAAAATCCAGAGTTCCTTGTTTTGATATAAATTTACCAATCAGGATTCACATGAGGTTGTGTGCCCATCTAAACAACTGAAAATCCCAGTTTTCAGCACATAAGTCAAAATTCCACCTCCTTTCTTATTATGCCTTAATTTATGAAACGTGTCATACCCGTCAATACAATATAAAGGAGCTTCATGTTCAGTTATTGTTTACGTCAGTTAATACCAAATTAGCAAAATATTTAAAAGTTTTGATAATTGATGACTCGAGGTAATATTTCATTCTTTAAAAATTTTCCTTAAACTTCTATGTTAAGAGGTACAAGATAATATTTTTCTTATCTGCTTTAACTACATAAGGTGAGTCATATGTAATGCAGTTCACTTTTTCATCAGTAATACAATCAGGTAGGAACATGGTATAAATGAATTTAGATTACTTTCGATGAACACAAAATATAATTAAGGATACAAGAGCTTAGGCAATCTTGTCCAGATCTTTTGTTATTTTTAATTGTATAGGATCATCCCTTTTGGCAAGTATAATCCCATTCTTAGTCCAAATATATTTTGTACCCTAAATCTCTGCCTTTGCTTTTAGCACTCCAAAGCAGTCTTAAAATATGGTGTTAGGGCCTCATTAATGAAAATTTTACCTAATATATTATTTGTCAAAAATTTTCTTTTCATAGTCTACTCAATTTTTTTATCTTTACTTATGAACCTAACGATAAGTTTATTTTTTGGCCATAATATTTGTTCTTGACAATAAAGACATCTTAATTAATTTACATTGGAGTTAACAATTTCAGATAAATTCTGACTACTCTGTAGTGTTAACTTCACATTGTACTCCAACTATTTCAATTGTATTCTTTAATTGTTCTTGCTTCAGTAGATTTATTTTATGTTCAAGATTTTCAATTATCTGGTTCTTTTCTCTCAGCTCTTTTTTCAACAAATTTACAGTATCTATCAACTCAGTAATTAATGAGTTTTGACTATCAAGTTGTGTAATGGCAGAGTCATATTTATCTGACATGAAAGAGATACTTAACATAATTTCATCTAAAGATTGCTCCACAGACTTCTTAGATGGAGTTGATTCACTTGTTAACAGGCTTACAGATGATTCGTTGGCAGCAGGAGTAGCTGAATCTATTGCAGGACTCTGTGATCCATGTAACAGGTCACTAGCAGCCTTTGACTTTGTTCTACAAGGCACAAATCTTTCCATGCCTCCTTTTTAGTATGAGACATTTTTATATGCCCATCCTTTACACCTGCACAATGGTAATGTAAGTTGTCTTGGCATCCAGTATACGAAGTTCCCACGGAAGATCTTTGGAACAGCATTGACACAACATATGAGCACAAAAAAAACATTATTACTAATATTATCAATGTTTTCACCTGCTCTTAGAGGTTAATTTAATAAATTGACATTCTTGTGAATCTGCAGCGATTTTGAGCTCTTAAGTCGAACCAATAATACAAACTTTTTATTGTGATAGGCTACTTTTTCTCTTTTCTTCGTTTTTATTATATATGAAAATTTATTTTTATAATAAAGGTGAAAGGTGGGGATACAGAATAACAACAGAAAGACTGAATAACCAATAAATCCGACATTTTTAATTCAGACTAAAAAACAACAATGTATTTTCTGAAGAAATATCTCATACAAAACTTGTACAAAATTACACACTCTACATCTTCGATAATGACAAATGTTTAGGTCCTTGTGCAGTATATATCAGCAGTGATTGTTGTTGTTAATATTAGCTTGTTTACATTGTTAAATTATTTACCTTATTAAATCTAATAGACAAATTCATATATATACATTATTTTTTCCATTTTCTGCTGTAGACTCATAATATACACAAGGTCCAAAAATGTTCCCGAGCTAGTGCAATTGCATAGCACGTTGAATGCATACAATAATCCGGGGTTTGAGACCAATCTATCATAAAAAAATTTATGTTATTCAAATAAATGCTAACAATTCCAATCTGCATTTATAACTTATGGTCCACAAGATAACTTATAATGATTCTGCTCTTGGTTCTAAGACAGTCACTTGATATAGAAATTCATACAAAATAGGTTTAATTCTGAAAAAATACATTAATTTTTTATTTAAAGCTGCAAAGCCGGTGGGCATAGAACATATTACAGAATACATAACTATATGAGCATAACAGAACATAACAGTTCAACTTTTCCAGCAGTGGTTGTATTAACATAAATTTGTTTGCGACAACCATACTTCTACAATGGGTGAATTTGGCTTTATTAGTCAATTAAATCTAAGATATTTTAACAACTTTTGACGTTAAATTTCTTTTTTAAATATAATTTAAACATTTAATGTTTTTGTTTCATTGTAAATTATGTTTACATTAACACGACGAATGTTCACGAAACTCAAATGTGAATGTCGTCATTTGAACCAATAGATGAGCGTTGTGCAGTGAGAGGACAAACTGTATTATGTTATAGCTCCATTAGTAATCTGACAAATGATAGACTGGATACATATTTTTTTCCCAATTTTTGCTGGTGAACATAATGTACATGGTCCAATACTTTAATAAATTGAGTTATAAAGTAGACATTTGAAAAAATGGAACAATGGCAAGGATAAACCTTCACATCTGGTCGACCAGCGTCAGCCAAAACCTACTCAGCCTTAAATATAAAGTTTTGTGCTTTTCTGATTGATAGTATAAGAGTTAAGAGTGCCCAGAATATTCCTATAACACACATGTTTAATGGAGAAAATATTAAAAACGTACTCAGGGGACCTCAAAACGTGTGTTTCCTATAAAATCCTGAATTACTTTCACGACACCGTATTTCTCCTACTCTACCAATGGAGATGGCAAAAATACGATCTTAACTATTTGTACAACCTATGAAGTAAAAGCACATTTCCACAGGCCGCCCAGGAGGCAATGCTTAGGCCTTCGTTGCTCTTTATTTTTAGCATGGCGAGCTCGCCAAGGCATACACCCCAGCCCTACTACCATGACATGTCGGAGCTATTGGCGTTCAACCACAGTGGAATAGGAAAGTGTGGCGCCACATAAGTGCACGACGTAAGTGGTAAACGCCGACACGTGGCAGGCTGAGACGAGTGCCCCTCGAAAGAGACACTCGGTATAAAGTGGCCCTACCTAAAGTAACGACCTACAACCATGCTAAGGCTCAACTAAAATAGCTCAAATCTCTTAATTACACTCAATGAAAACCTATCAATATCCTCAACTGGTCACATCTAAACCTAGCACTAATAACCTAGCATCTAACTGCTGCGAACTCTGATGGAATAACACTTTCACACATACAGAAACACACACAAACAACTACACTACATACGCGCTAGCGCATTCAATCACTCCATCAAGCACACAAACACATTCGCAACCCCTATTACCCACGCGCCTAAAGCCTATTCCCTACTCTCCTGAGATCCCTATGCATTCCTAACTAACATCTGTTCTTCTTCCGGTCCCACGGTGTTGGCCAACCTCAAAAATAATTTAAATAATTGTTTCAAGATACCTTCGATACATAACTGTGATGGAATAACACTTTCACACATACAGAAACACAAACAAACACACACAACTACACTACCTTCGCGCTAGCGCATTCAATCACTCCATCAAGCACACAAACACATTCGCATCCCCTATTACCCACGCGCCTAAGCCCCCCACTACCCTGAGATCCCTACGCATTCCTAACTAACATCTGTTCTTCCTCCGGTCCCACGGTGTTGGCCAACCTGTAAAATAATTTAAATAATTGTTTCAAGATACCTTCGATGCAGTCCGTAAGCTTAGCACATCTGATATTATTAAAGAATGGCAATTTTCTTTCACCATGCGTGATATTATAGGAGAAAGTATTTTATTCGCGAAAAAAATCAATATTTCCATGTAAACACGTTCTGAGGTCCTCTGAGGATGTTTTCACTATTATATCTGTGTGATAGGAATATTTTGGGCGCTACTGCTCAAAAACTAATTATCAAACCAGAGCAAAACTTTATCTTTAAGGTATCTATCTATAGTAGAAGATCTGAAAAGATTTGGGCTTATACTAGTTAAGCGAATGTAACATTTTTCCGTTTATTCTAAATTATCTCCTTTAAAATTCAACTCGCGTAAATATATGTCATCATCAATGTTGCAGACCTTTTATTTCTCCACAAGTTATATTTGAATTTTTTTTTAAACAGTTAACGTTGCTATGATTAGATGTTACTTGTTTATTAACAGGTGAATGACAGAAGATTCATATTTTGACCGCAAGATGTATAGATGTTCTCCATGAAATTGTTAGGATCCGCCTTTGATTACAATACAACACTGTTATTATACAAGTACCAATTTTGTTAGATGACATTAAATATAAACGGAACAAAGGAGCGAATAAATAGCGCTATCATTGTGATAGATTTTTCTGAAGCAGTATTTTTGGTTCGAAATACAAACAAAACAATCTTTCATATAGCCTCAATACTGTGCCTTTAAAATTACTGAGATCAAATATTATTAATTATATTAAGTAACTGTTTATGTCCTATTTTCCTCGAAAATTTGAAAGACATATAGATTTAGTATGTATGTAATTAATAGCTATAATATGGCTTACCTGAAAAGTAGAGTGATCTTAAGATTGGCCAAAAATGCTTTCCGACGTATCTGGTGCTACATGTACCCTCATTACCTCTTCGAGTTGTCTTCTCCTGTATTGACAGAAAGAGAAAAGAAATATTAATACGGAGAAATACACAAACGCCCTGCAAAGTACAACACTTACTAGTGAATGGTATCCTTGTGTCAGCTTGTTCTTCCAACGCCGTCAAAACTTGTTTTACGCTTAAGTGGAATGAAAACATTTCGAAATACAAATTCATTTATAAATACGAGCGAAAATGTGTGCAAACCTTATAAACTAACGGTTGTTTGTAATTGTGTGCGGGTGTACACCAGGCCTGGTGATCGGAGTGTTGTGATGCGCACCACTACGAAGTGTAAGACAACGATAAGATAAACGCACAAATATAATACCTTTGTAAACAACATTAACGAAGTGTATACGTAACTAGGTTTAAGCATGTCGAAATAAATGAAACCATGTCTAAAATACCTTAGCATAAAAACTTACATAGAAAAATACAAGGTAAAAAATTTCACCTGAAAATAAAAAAAGCAATGAAACGCAAACCTGGAGTAACCGAAGCCACGTGAATAAACGAACCTATCACCGACACCTGAAACAAACAGAAATAATACATTATTAGTAAGAGAAAAATTCGGGAAGGTAATAGATTTGAAATAATTTTAAAATTTTCGTAAACTTAGAAATTTTCATGTTAAACATTTAATATAAACAGCACACCAAGAATGGACGACATTTATTTGAAAGTTTCCTATGTCATTAACTCTTGGCGGTTAAGGTTCAAGTAAAAAAAAAGCATTTTATAGTTAAAATAATAATGAAGAATTACACATCACATGTTTGGAGTTCCCCCTTATGGGTTACGTTCATTGCTTTTCGAGCGTAAAAAAGGTGTAGGATGTCTATCTATGTTATCTAGATATCCAGATAAGCATCTGTTTGCCGTATGACTCAGAGGTCTAACCTTCACCAAGCCTTCGACCTTTCCAGCCTGTCTCCTATGGCGCAATTCTTCTGCGATTTGCACATCCGAATATCATAATTCCCCGTCAAATACGACCTCCGTAAGCGGTCTCAGAACTGAACGGAGTTTAAAGTAATATTTCTGACGCGAACGGTTTTGTTCGCTCCGATGACAAGCAAATCACTTCGCCAAAATCTCAAATACCTACTTCAAGAGAAACGAAAATGGGTTTCTGAAAGGCAAGGAAGGAATTCCAGATTGTTGGAATGTTATAGTCTTTCCAACTAGAGGGGTAGTAGGCTACATGCGAGTGAAATGCTTCTAATAATATAAAACATTCGTAATATAATTTCTGCGCGTTTCTTTCCTATAATACAAAAGCATGAAATTCTTCATTATTTTCCCTATGAAATCCTTTATATTCGAATATTTTATCACCAATAGATCATTAGATACGAAGTTTTTCCATAAAATAGACAAAAATATAGTTTAAATACCCGAAAATTTCGCCCACGTTTTAAAATTCAAGGCGAATATAAGTTTCCGAAGAGATTATCTTTTATATCGGAACAAGCAGCTTTCGTTAGCCTTCAAACTACGACATAAGAACTGAAGCAAAATCACACGTCATCCAGTAAAGGAAGGGTTTGCGAAAGAAATTTTAAGCTGAAAAGGCCGACGCAAAAATCAACCTTATTCCTTAGGATAAAACAGTAACTATGATAAAGACGGAGTATGTATGATCATGGGTTAATAAATGAAATACAGTTAGAAGCATGTCCGTCCCGCGTAGCTAAAACTGGTTTTCCGCCAGTATGCATGCATGATTATAGTTTTAAGTTTCGTGGACAAACTGAATACGGATTGCAGACAAACAAGATTTCACCCAACTCCTAGGTTAGTTACCATTTAAATGCTTCCGCATACGTCTTGGATAATACACTCATTCCCCCAATTTTAACACTTAAAAACTTAGTTTGGATGGTAAAAACGCGTAAATGAAAGTAGCGAAGACGAACGCTGTGAACATATTAAAGCGAAACTTAAGACGGATGTGAAATTGCGTACATAATACGATCAAATTGGCTCACAAAAACATCAAATAGTTACGAAATACCTGAATAAGTGATCGTACCTTCAATACGAGGATAAAGCGAGCCGATGAAATACATTCTATGACATTCAGAAACGAAATACAGACGAATTTACACCATCAAAATCAAAAAGTAATGAAATTACTACTTACCTAAAAACTACGACCATGTCTTCTTGAAGACATGGTTCGAACTAAGCCGGTTGAACTCCAGAGAGAACGGAAAGGTCTTAGGCTGCTGAGCGACACCTTTTTCGCCTGGCAGGAACTATCGATATTAAAATCATTGGATGAAGCCTTCACTTGGTGGAATTCCATAATAAATAAATACAGTTCAAAACTTTGTAAACCAATTCCACTTTATATAAAGTGGAATTGGTTTACAAATTTTTTAACTTTATTTATTTTTTATCGATATTAACCTAACTGAACATGAGCGATTTTGAATTAAGGTTCGATGGGTACGCTTGATAGCGCGTTGGTTTTCGAACACAGAGTTCCTGGGTTCGAGACCAGTATTTCAAAGACATTTTTTTAAATGTATAATTGTAAATAATTCACCCTTCATATATAAAGTATGTTCAACAATACATAATAACTACAAAGTATATTTTCATTATTCTAATTAACATTTAATGCACGATTCCGCAATTTTTTCCAAAGAACGTATTTTCCAAAGAGTTCTTTGCATAACTTAAAACGTTTCAGAAAAATGTCCGAAAAACTTATCAGTCGCACCTTCGAAGCTACACTGCATCCGCGGTCAAAAGTTTTAAACTCACTGGCATGTATACGTTGTTGCATTATGAATGAAAGAAAAAGCAGGTAAATAGAGGTTTAGTTAAATTTAGCAAAATCCTTGAACATGCGGAGCTGGGGCGCAGACGGCTGCCGTCTTTGTAGAACATAGAGGATTGAATTTTAGTTTTGGTGAAAGGGACAAGTGAGAATAGAAGATAACTTTGGTCGCGATATTAAGAAATTTGTATTACAATTTAGGAAAAATACCGTCTTATAATCGAGCTAATATGGGAAACGAATATAATATTATTAGTCTTTCTCTGACAAGTATACTTCTTTGGAAAATACGACCTTTGGAAAAAATTGCGGAATCGTGCATTAAATGTTAATTAGAATAATGAAAATATACTTTGTAGTTATTATGTATTGTTGAACATACTTTATATATGAAGGGTGAATTATTTACAATTATTCATTTAAAAAAATGTCTTTGAAATACTGATCTCGAACCCAGGAACTCTGTGTTCGAAAACCAACGCGCTATCAAGCGTACCCATCGAACCTTAATTCAAAAGTGCTCAAAGTATACTTCCTGTTCAGTTAGGTTAATATCGATAATAAATAAATAAAGTTAAAAAATTTGTAAACCAATTCCACTTTATATAAAGTGGAATTGGTTTACAAAGTTTTGAACTGTATTTATTTATTATGGAATTTCACCAAGTGAAGGCTTCATCCAGTGATTTTAATATCGATAGTTCCTGCCAGGCGAAAATAGGTGTCGCTCAGCAGCCTAAGACCTTTCCGTCCTCTCTGCAGTTCAACCGGCTTAGTTCGAACCATGTCTTCAAGAAGACATGGTCGTAGTTTTTAGGTAAGTAGTGATTTCATTACTTTTTGATTTTGATGGTGTAAATTCGTCTGTATTTCGTTTCTGAATGTGATAGAATGTATTTCATCGGCTCGCTTTATCCTCGTATTGAAGGTACGATCACTTATTCAGGTATTTCGTAACTATTTGATGTTTTTGTGAGCCAATTTGATCGTATTATGTACGCAATTTCATATCCGTGTTAAGTTTCGCTTTAATATGTTCACAGCGTTCGTCTTCGCTACTTTCATTTACGCGTTTTTACCATCCAAACTAAGTTTTTAAGTGTTAAAATTGGGGGAATGAGTGTATTATCCAAGACGTATGCGGAAGCATTTAAATGGTAACTAGCCTAGGAGTTGGGTGAAATCTTGTTTGTCTGCAATCCGTATTCAGTTTGTCCACGAAACTTAAAACTATAATCATGCATGCATACTGGCGGAAAACCAGTTTTAGCTACGCGGGACGGGCATGCTTCTAACTGTATTTCATTTATTAACCCATGATCATACATGCTCCGTCTTTATCATAGTTACTGTTTTATCGTAAGGAATAAGGTATGATTTTTGCGTCGGCCTTTTCAGCTTAAAATTTCTTTCGCAAACCCTTCCTTTACTGGATGACGTGTGATTTTGCTTCAGTTCTTATGTCGTAGTTTGAAGGCTAACGAAAGCTGCTTGTTCCGATATAAAAGATAATCTCTTCGGAAACTTATATTCGCCTTGAATTTTAAAACGTGGGCGAAATTTTCGGGTATTTAAACTATATTTTTGTCTATTTTATGGAAAAACTTCGTATCTAATGATCTATTGGTGATAAAATATTCGAATATAAAGGATTTCATAGGGAAAATAATGAAGAATTTCATGCTTTTGTATTATAGGAAAGAAACGCGCAGAAATTATATTACGAATGTTTTATATTATTAGAAGCATTTCACTCGCATGTAGCCTACTACCCCTCTAGTTGGAAAGACTATAACATTCCAACAATCTGGAATTCCTTCCTTGCCTTTCAGAAACCCATTTTCGTTTTTCTTGAAGCAGGTATTTGAGAATTTTGGCGAAGTGCTTTGCTTGTCATCGGAGCGAACGAAACAGTTCGCGTCAGAAATATTACTTTAAACTCCGTTCAGTTCTGAGACCGCTTACGGAGGTCGTATTTGACGGGGAATTATGATATTCGGATGTGCAAATCGCAGAAGAATTGCGCCATAGGAGACAGGCTGGAAAGGTCGAAGGCTTGGTGAAGGCTAGACCTCTGAGTCATACGGCAAACAGATGCTTATCTGGATATCTAGATAACATAGATAGACATCCTACACCTTTTTTACGCTCGAAAAGCAATGAACGTAACCCATAAGGGGGAACTCCAAACATGTGATGTGTAATTCTTCATTATTATTTTAACTATAAAATGCTTTTTTTTTACTTGAACCTTAACCGCCAAGAGTTAATGACATAGGAAACTTTCAAATAAATGTCGTCCATTCTTGGTGTGCTGTTTATATTAAATGTTTAACATGAAAATTTCTAAGTTTACGAAAATTTTAAAATTATTTCAAATCTATTACTTTCCCGAATTTTTCTCTTTCTAATAATGTATTATTTCTGTTTGTTTCAGGTGTCGGTGATAGGTTCGTTTATTCACGTGGCTTCGGTTACTCCAGGTTTGCGTTTCATTGCTTTTTTTATTTTCAGGTGAAATTTTTTACCTTGTATTTTTCTATGCAAGTTTTTATGCTAAGGTATTTTAGACATGGTTTCATTTATTTCGACATGCTTAAACCTAGTTACGTATACACTTCGTTAATGTTGTTTACAAAGGTATTATATTTGTGCGTTTATCTTATCGTTGTCTTACACTTCGTAGTGGTGCGCATCACAACACTCCGATCACCAGGCCTGGTGTACACCCGCACACAATTACAAACAACCGTTATTTTATAAGGTTTGCACACATTTTCGCTCGTATTTATAAATGAATTTGTATTTCGAAATGTTTTCATTCCACTTAAGCGTAAAACAGGTTTTGACGGCGTTGGAAGAACAAGCTGACACAAGGATACCATTCACTAGTAAGTGTTGTACTTTGCAGGGCGTTTGTGTATTTCTCCGTATTAATATTTTCTTTTCTCTTTCTGTCAATACAGGAGAAGACAACTCGAAGAGGTAATGAGGGTACATGTAGCACCAGATACATCGGAAAGCATTTTTGGCCAATGTTAAGATCACTCTACTTTTCAGGTAAGCCATATTATAGCTATTAATTACATACATACTAAATCTATATGTCTTTCAAATTTTCGAGGAAAATAGGACATAACCAGTTACTTAATATAATTAATAATATTTGTTCTCAGTAATTTTAAAGGCACAGTATTGAGGCTATATGAAAGATTGTTTTGTTCGTATTTCGAACCAAAAATACTGCTTCAAAAAAATCTATCACAATGATAGCGCGGATAGCGCTATTTATTCGCTCCTTTGTTCCGTTTATATTTAATATCAGTTTATATTTAATATCATCTAACAAAATTGGTACTTGTATAATAATAGCGTTGTATTGTAATCAAAGGCGGATCCTAACAATTTCATGGAGAACATCTGTGTTGGACACATACATCTTGCGGCCAAAATATGAATTTTCTGTCATTCACCTGTTAATAAACAAGTAACATCTTATCATAGCAACGTTAACTGTTTAAAAAAAAATTCAAATATAACTTGTGGAGAAATAAAAGGTCTGTAACATTGATGATGACATATATTTACGCGAGTTGAATTTTAAAGGAGATAATTTAGAAAAAACGGAAAAATGTTACATTCGCTTAACTAGTATAAGCCCAAATCTTTTCAGATCTTCTACTATAGATAGATACCTTAAAGATAAAGTTTTGCTCTGGTTTGATAATTAGTTTTTGAGCAGTAGCGCCCAAAATATTCCTATCACACAGATATAATAGTGAAAACATCCTCAGAGGACCTCAGAACGTGTTTACATGGAAATATTGATTTTTTTCGCGAATAAAATACTTTCTCCTATAATATCACGCATGGTGAAAGAAAATTGCCATTCTTTAATAATATCAGATGTGCTAATCTTACGGATTGCATCGAAGGTATCTTGAAACAATTATTTAAATTATTTTACAGGTTGGCCAACACCGTGGGACCGGAGGAAGAACAGATGTTAGTTAGGAATGCGTAGGGATCTCAGGGTAGTGGGGGGCTTAGGCGCGTGGGTAATAGGGGTTGCGAATGTGTTTGTGTGCTTGATGGAGTGATTGAATGCGCTAGCGCGAATGTAGTGTAGTGTAGTTGTGTTTGTGTGTGTTTCTGTATGTGTGAAAGTGTTATTCCATCACAGTTATGTATCGAAGGTATCTTGAAACAATTATTTAAATTATTTTTGAGGTTGGCCATCACCGTGGGACCGGAAGAAGAACAGATGTTAGTTAGGAATGCATAGGGATCTCAGGAGAGTAGGGAATAGGCTTTAGGCGCGTGGGTAATAGGGGTTGCGAATGTGTTTGTGTGCTTGATGGAGTGATTGAATGCGCTAGCGCGTATGTAGTGTAGTTGTTTGTGTGTGTTTCTGTATGTGTGAAAGTGTTATTCCATCAGAGTTCGCAGCAGTTAGATGCTTGGTTATTAGTGCTAGGTTTAGATGTGACCAGTTGAGGATATTGATAGGTTTTCATTGAGTGTAATTAAGAGATTTGAGCTATTTTAGTTGAGCCTTAGCATGGTTGTAGGTCGTTACTTTAGGTAGGGCCACTTTATACCGAGTGTCTCTTTCGAGGGGCACTCGTCACAGCCAGCCACGTGTCGACGTTTACCACTTACGTCGTGCACTTATGTGGCGCCACACTTTCCTATTCCACTGTGGTTGAACGCCAATAGCTCCGACATGTCATGGTAGTAGGGCTGGGGTGTATGCCTTGGCGAGCTCGCCATGCTAAAAATAAAGAGCAACGAAGGCCTAAGCATTGCCTCCTGGGCGGCCTGTGGAAATGTGCTTTTACTTCATAGGTTGTACGAATAGTTAAGATCGTACTTTTGCCATCTCCATTGGTAGAGTAGGAGAAATACGGTGTCGTGAAAGTAATTCAGGAAACACACATTTTGAGGTCCCCTGAGTACGTTTTTAATATTTTCTCCATTAAACATGTGTGTTATAGGAATATTCTGGGCACTCTTAACTCTTATACTATCAATCAGAAAAGCACAAAACTTTATATTTAAGGCCTGAGTAGGTTTTGGCTGACGCTGGTCGACCAGATGTGAAGGTTTATCCTTGCCATTGTTCCATTTTTTCAAATGTCTACTTTATAACTCAATTTATGAAAGTATTGGACCATGTACATTATGTTCACCACCAAAAATTGGGAAAAAAATATGTATCCAGTCTATCATTTGCCAGGTTACTAATGGAGCTATAACATAATACAGTTCGTCCTCTCACTGCACAACGCTCATCTATTGGTTCAAATGACAACATTCACATTTGAGTTTCGTGAACATTTGTCGTGTTAATGTAAACATAATTTACAATGAAACAAAAACATTAAATGTTTAAATTATATTAAAAATAAAATTTAACATCAAAAGTTCAGTTAAAATATCTTAGATTTAATTGACTAATAAAGCCAAATTCACCCATTGTAGAAGTATGGTTGTCGCAAACAAATTTATGTTAATACAACTACTGCTGGAAAAGTTGAACTGTTATGTTCTGTTATGCTCATATAGTTATGTATTCTGTAATATGTTCTATGCCCCTATAAAAAATTAATGTATTTTTTCAGAATGAAACCTATTTTGTATGAATTTCTATATCAAGTGACTGTCTTAGAACCAAGAGCAGAATCATTATAAGTTATCTTGTGGACCATAAGTTATAAATGCAGATTGGAATTGTTAGCATTTATTTGAATAACATAAATTTTTTTATGATAGATTGGTCTCAAACCCCGGATTATTGTATGCATTCAACGTGCTATGCAATTGCACTAGCTCGGGAACATTTTTGGACCTTGTGTATATTATGAGTCTACAGCAGAAAATGGAAAAAATAATGTATATATATGAATTTGTCTATTATATTTAATAAGGTAAATAATTTAACAATGTAAACAAGCTAATATTAACAACAACAATCACTGCTGATATATACTGCGCAAGGACCTAAACATTTGTCATTATCGAAGATGTAGAGTGTGTAATTTTGTACAAGTTTTGTATGAAATATTTCTTCAGAAAATACATTGTTGTTTTTTAGTCTGAATTAAAAATGTCGGATTTATTGGTTATTCAGTCTTTCTGTTGTTATTCTGTATCCCCACCTTTCACCTTTATTATAAAAATAAATTTTCATATATAATAAAAACGAAGAAAAGAGAAAAAGTAGCCTATCACAATAAAAAGTTTGTATTATTGGTTCGACTTAAGAGCTCAAAATCGCTGCAGATTCACAAGAATGTTAATTTATTAAATTAACCTCTAAGAGCAGGTGAAAACATTGATAATATTAGTAATAATGTTTTTTTTTGTGCTCATATGTTGTGTCAATGCTGTTCCAAAGATCTTCCGTGGGAACTTCGTATACTGGATGCCAAGACAACTTACATTACCATTGCGCAGGTGTAAAGGATGGGCATATGAAAATGTCTCATACTAAAAAGGAGGCATGGAAAGATTTGTGCCTTGTAGAACAAAGTCAAAGGCTGCTAGTGACCTGTTACATGGATCACAGAGTCCTGCAATAGATTCAGCTACTCCTGCTGCCAACGAATCATCTGTAAGCCTGTTAACAAGTGAATCAACTCCATCTAAGAAGTCTGTGGAGCAATCTTTAGATGAAATTATGTTAAGTATCTCTTTCATGTCAGATAAATATGACTCTGCCATTACACAACTTGATAGTCAAAACTCATTAATTACCGAGTTGATAGATACTGTAAATTTGTTGAAAAAAGAGCTGAGAGAAAAGAACCAGATAATTGAAAATCTTGAACATAAAATAAATCTACTGAAGCAAGAACAATTAAAGAATACAATTGAAATAGTTGGAGTACAATGTGAAGTTAACACTACAGAGTAGTCAGAATTTATCTGAAATTGTTAACTCCAATGTAAATTAATTAAGATGTCTTTATTGTCAAGAACAAATATTATGGCCAAAAAATAAACTTATCGTTAGGTTCATAAGTAAAGATAAAAAAAATTGAGTAGACTATGAAAAGAAAATTCTTGACAAATAATATATTAGGTAAAATTTTCATTAATGAGGCCCTAACACCATATTTTAAGACTGCTTTGGAGTGCTAAAAGCAAAGGCAGAGATTTAGGGTACAAAATATATTTTGACTAAGAATGGGATTATACTTGCCAAAAGGGATGATCCTATACAATTAAAAATAACAAAAGATCTGGACAAGATTGCCTAAGCTCTTGTATCCTTAATTATATTTTGTGTTCATCGAAAGTAATCTAAATTCATTTATACCATGTTCCTACCTGATTGTATTACTGATGAAAAAGTGAACTGCATTACATATGACTCACCTTATGTAGTTAAAGCAGATAAGAAAAATATTATCTTGTACCTCTTAACATAGAAGTTTAAGGAAAATTTTTAAAGAATGAAATATTACCTCGAGTCATCAATTATCAAAACTTTTAAATATTTTGCTAATTTGGTATTAACTGACGTAAACAATAACCGAACATGAAGCTCCTTTATATTGTATTGACGGGTATGACATGTTTCATAAATTAAGGCATAATAAGAAAGGAGGTGGAATTTTGACTTATGTGCTGAAAACTGGGATTTTCAGTTGTTTAGATGGGCACACAAGCTCATGTGAATCCTGATTGGTAAATTTATATCAAAACAAGGAACTCTGGATTTTCTATATATATATATAGACCCCCACATCTAAGTATCTTGAATTTTTCGGATGAATTATCTGCAATGATGCCATGTCTTGATGGTCACGAAGTGCTTATCTGTGGTGATGTCAATAAAAATATTAAGGATAGCTATAATCTGAATGCTATTAGGTATAAAAAGACATGCTTATTTAGGGTTTAAACAGATGGTATAAAGTTTCACCAGGGAAGCTGTTGTCAACGGAAATTTGGTAAGAGCGAGCGAAAAGCGACCCCACCCGGTAGGGCCCATCGCCAGGACGCACAGAAAGGACTCGAGAAACCGTCGGAACGTGGCATAAAGTGCTCCTTATTCGGCACGTAAACTATGCAACTCTACAGTGGAAATATGGAGGAGAGTGTGCATAGAAAATGTTATATATATTTATCAAGTATCTATATAATCCGAGTATGTCGTAAAAAGTGCATTGGAATGGATTTAAAATTAAAATACTGGCCTGAAAAAAGAAAGAAAATTATTAATGATGTAATTTGGACAACTTACATAAAACTAAAGTCATAAAACATTGATTGGAGAAGAAAAAAATTTGTCAACGTCGAGGTTCGAACCCGCGACACAATTTCCGCAGCCGGACACTTTATCACTAGGCTACCGCCACCTGTTGTCAGGGTGTCGCTCGTCATGGTATTAGAGGACAAGCCACTTGTTTTTCAATTTTCAATTGCAAATATCTCGAAAACGCGGGCTCGTTAGACGCCTTTCCGAAAATACGTGTCTAATTATTTTTCGTTTCCTTTCATCCTGTGAAGTTTGGTCGTGATCCGCCACTTACACTTGGGTGCCTTCCCTTGTAAGTACGAGATTTCATTCATTTTCGCTCTACCGTTTAGGCTCCAGAGCCAGTAACAGACAGACAGACGGACAGACATACAGATGGCTTTGCGAAAACCACTTTTTCGGATTCAGCGACACCTAAAACGTATATTTCCGAAAGAATCTCGAGGACGAATTTTTTCGCGATTACAATACTTTTTACTTTCTCATACGAAGTATCGAGAAAGTATTGTTTCGCGAAAAAATTCGACCTCGAGATTTTTACGGAAATGCACGTTTTAGGTGTCGCTGAATCCGAAAAAGTGGTTTACGCAATGCCGTCCGTCTGTCTGTCTGTTACTGGCGCTGGAGCCTAGACGGTAGAACGAAAATGCATGAAATTTCGTACTTAGCCATTTTATCATACTGAGCAGAGTATACATAGAAATGGTCGGCATTGATCAATAATTAAGAGTAGTTTATTCTACGCATTTTTAACAACAATCCGATTTTCTCGAAAAACGGCTATAGCGATTTTGATCAAATTTCGTACAGTTACTTAATTTTACATCCTCAATAATACTGTATAGTTCACATTTCTCAAGAAATGAATATAAGGCTAGTTTATTCTAGGCAACTTTAACAATAATTCCATTTTCTCAAAAACGGCTCTAACGATTTTGATCAAATTTTGTACAGTTACTTGAGTTTACATCTTCAATAATACTACGTATTTAATTTTTATCAACGAATGAATATAAGGCTAGTTTATTCTTGGGCAACTTTAACAAAAATTGGATTTTCTAAAAACAGGCTCATACGATTTTCATTTTCTAAAGATAACTAAACGACGCATTAGTACCCATATATGAGAAAGTTTGTACAATGTATGTTGGACCGATTTTTCGATATACTTCGCACATGAGAAAGTAAAAAGCGTGTTATGTAATTTGCTCTGCAATTCTTTCCTCGCTTGTAAGGTTTAATTTTGTCACGACGTATTAGCGAGGAAGCGCATCGCAAGGGATATCATATTTACCGTCAGTTGTCTCCATTTCGACTTCCGCTAAGTCAGGCATGGAAGTGGATTTTTCAATCCTCGGCAAATGTTCCGAAACGTCTGTATAGCTGGACGCAGGAGGCGTTTCGGAGATTCGTGACGACGAACCGTACGTAGTCAGTTCTCCAACGTCTGCCTCAACAGCCGTCCTGAAAACATAAAACAGTCGTTAAAAGAACAAGAGCTACCGAGCCAGACTGATTCTCCATTAGACGCATTATTTTAAGATTTTAAAAGAAATTTCTTTGGAAAAAAATTTCTGCGTCACATTTACAGAAAAATCTGATGTGTGGCCAACACATGACTTTCTCCATATTTGGGGTATAGATATTTAAATTATTATGAATAGCATTATGAAGCAAAATTATCATTTCGTATCGTAAAAGAATACAGTCGTCCTTATTGCCGTAAATTACGTATATTTTGAATATGTTTACAGAATTCGCCGCTACATGGTGGTGGCGCTGTATACTGGAAATTACGAAAAAACTTGAATATCTCCGAAATGGATGGTTCTACCAAAATTTGTTTCAAACAAAACTTGGAAGAAATATTATTCTCTACAACTTTGTTCCTCACGAAGATGACCAATAAAGTCATTTGTCTGTCTGTCTCCCTCAAACTTTCTCCTTACCTTCTCCCCCTCCCGCCCCTCTCTCCCCCTCCCTCCCTCTATCCCCCTCCCTCTATCCCCCTCCCTCTCTCTCCCTCCCTATCTCGTATTAAAAGCATTCAAAGCACACTTACACCCATAAGGATTGATACAACAATAGGATTTTGAGGTCTAACAATATAATTGGTAGCCAAGGCAACATCCCGTTAAAATGGCAATATTTCCACAAAATATGTGAATTAAACGTATAACACGAGCGATTTCGAATTGTTTGCGGAAAAAGATGAACAGAATAAGAAACTTTGTAATTTTTCCTTCAAAATGGTTCAGATCCGAAGATCGTAGGTTAATTCCTTCTAATTTTAATTTCCAAAACAATAAAAGCCTGCGCGTCAAAAAATTGATCTTTACATGTTACCTTACGGAAAATGGAAATGTCTTCCTTGGAGTCGAACCCAGGACTTTTTTGGAGTATTACTTCCGTCATTACCTTAAAATATGTTAATCAAGCATCCTTGCCAAATTTCGATCTTCTACCTATTCGGGAAGTTTGTTATAACGCTCTGTATCAGCCACCGTGAAAGCGTGACCAACCAACCAACAGACCTGGGCTATTATCGTATAAAATGACTAGTGTAATGCCCATTGAAATATCAACAGAAGAATTATAGATAGATAGATAGATTATTATTATTTTCATTTAAATTAATTAATATCACACTTTCACATATGAAATATTTTGCCATATACAACATTTCTAGTGAATTTTCTGTTGTTGACGGGCTATCTTTAGTTAAACTTAAAATAGTTGCCTCTCTTTCCCTCCCTCTCCCCCCCCCCCCCCTCTCACACCTCTCTCCCCTTCCCTCCCTCTCCCCCTCTCTCTCGTATCAAAAGCATTCAAAGCACGTTTATACCCATAAGGATTGAATTAACAATATGATATAGAGGTCTAACAATAGAATTGGTAGGCATGGCAACATCCCCTTAAAATGGCAAGATTTCCTCAAACTGTGTGAATTAAATGTTTACATTGAGAAATTTCGAACCGTAGGCAGAAAAAGATGAACAGAATAAGAAACTTTATAATGTTTTCTTCAAAATGGTTTATATCCGAAGGTTGTAGGTCAATTCTTTCTAATTTTAATCTAAAGGAGAATGAAAGCCTGCACGTCGAAATGTCCCTTTTTACATGTTACCTTATGGGAAATGGAAATTATCCTCTGGAGTCGAACCTGGGTCTTTGATCTCGAGTTCGACATATTAAAACTCTTTGTTGATATATCATAATGCTATCCTGAAAATTTCATCAAATTCGGTTCAGTCTTTTGCGAGATATTACGCTTCAAAAAGCATTACATGACAAAGTGACGAAGCTACAAAGTGACATTGTGACACCATCTTTTATTATGTTAGATATTTAATACCTAAAGAAACCAATTATTGAATTTTGAATATTTTATTGTGACTGTCGCTGTAATACATCTATATTTTGGCTTCATAAGCTGATAAGAGACGATAAAATGTTCCGTAAGCTTTATTACAGTTATCTTACAGGCCATATAATAAAGCGTTTATAGACCTTTAACAGACTTGCCTCTTGAGTCTGTTAGCCAAAGCTAACGGCCCGACAGTCATCTGTATCTTCTTCTCCAATTCCAGCCGTCTTTGCTCGTAATTCTGAATGGCATCGTCTTGCAACTGAGACAAAAATAACAGAAATATAAGACGCCTTAGTTTAAATGACAGAAGCACCTGCGAATTCAAATCTACGCATTGTAGTGCTTGTAAAAAGGAAATAAATATGTCTATCTAGATTTATAATTTGACTCCTTAATACCAGCGTTTTGTTTTTTAAACAAGTACTCCTTAACCGTACAAGGTAAGAATATTTAGAGATGAAATAAATACGGTACCATTTTCTTCCTATTTTCAAAACATTGCATGCACACGTAAGGAAATTAAACATTTGTTTGTGTTAGCAACAGTAACCATGCAAGCATGTTCAGTTCGAATTAAGACATTCTGTTTGATTTTCTTCATAACGGCTACTCCTACGATAAAAATGCATAGGAAAGGAAATACTCTACTTTACCAGTTCTACAACTTTTATTTGAAAAATATTTTGATAGGAGCAATACTTTACGAGATACGACGGAAAGTTCGTTATTTGTCACCGGTAAAGTGGTACCCCTGATTTACTCACGTGATTCGTTAATGTGATTCTCCTATTGTCTTTAGACTGTAAGTACTTGATATCAAATTTCATGAAAAACCATTCGGTTCGAAGGTATACATGCGGACAGACAGATCGAAGCTAATATGCACCTAATAACAATTTATTTTAGCCAAAGACATGGTTAATACATGCGTAGACCAAGATAATTAACAGGAAAGAAAAGTAATTGACACAACTAGTGTAATACCCGTCATTTCCCATTCTTGTGATAGTTTTTATATCTACCGCTCATTGGCGCCACAGCCGAGCGTAATAGTTCTCGATTCTCACGCTCTTCAAGAGCGGCGCCTCAGTCGAGCGTCTTACACAATAATAAAATATAACACATATTAATACAAGTACTAAAGATAAATAGATGGATATTATGGATTATTTTCTAAAAGTATTGTTCTAAACATTTTTCAGTATTCATAAATCTGAATATCAAAAATTAATAACATACTGACTTGATTAATTTAATAACAAAACAATGCAGGTTGCATAGGAACTCATGCTGGATTAACCGTTAAAAATCACACAAAATACGCACTTTTAGGTATTTTTTAAATTTTAAAGGGCAAGATACGATAAAGGACCGCTACAATAAAATAATTTAGAATTTTTTTCGTCTTTTAGTTTTTGTTTGAAGTTTGTAAGTTAATATTTACGAATTTTAATGAGCAAAAGAAAAAATGTCTGCACGGTCATAATCGTTTTTTCCCGAGCTTTTAAATGTCAATACGAAAGGATTTCTGGAATCGAACCTAGGACACTTTCTGTAAAAGTAATAACATTTTCTAGTAGTTAATGTGGTCATCTAAGATCACGCCGAATTTCATATCTCTAGCTGCTTCCAGTGCTGAGATATCTCGAAAGATTCTAAGAGCGTTACACACAGAAAGACGGAATTGGAAAACTATATGAAAGAAATTAGCTACAAAAATTCCTCTTCAAATATACAGCATTTTTAAATAGTTTTCAGAGATGGGGAAAAAGCTTATTCAAGAATCGCTTACGTTCGTGTCCCTGTCGTACCTGCTGCAGAAGTATCGTTCATCCGTCGACATGGATAACACGCCGGAACAAAACGTGCTTCTGGGCATTCCATTGCGAACGAGTTCGTAGCGCTTCATCTTCAATTCTTGACCTTTAGATATATGAAAAATAAACGCCTGCTTTTAATATTGGAGGAGAAATTTAATACTGTTAATAAGTGTTAAAAATGTGCTGAATTCATGTATGAAGACTGATTGCGTTGCAGCGTATGAAGAGTGTGCAATCACTAAATGATTAAGAAAGACGCATGCCTCAGTCCTTGGATTAACGCTTAATATTATAAAATTTATATTACAAGAGGGAGAGAGAGAGGGAGAGGTAGAGAGAGAGAGAGAGGGAGAGGGAGAGAGAGATAGAGAGGTAGAGAGAGAGGTAGAGAGAGAGAGGTAGAGAGAGAGAGGGAGAGGTAGGGAGAGAGGAAGAGAGAGGGAGAGGAAGAGAGAGGGAGAGGAAGAGAGAGAGAGAGGTAGAGAGAGAAGTAGAGAGAGAGTGAGAGAGAGATAGAGAGAAGTAGAGAGTGAGAGGGAGAGAGATAGAGAGAGAGAGAATGGTAGAGAGAGGTAGAGAGAGAGAGAGAGAGGGAGAGAGAGAGGGAGAGGGAGAGAGAGAGGGAGAGGTAGAGAGAGAGGTAGAGAGAGAGAGGGAGAGGGAGAGGTAGAGAGGGAGGTAGAGAGAGAGGTAGAGAGAAGTAGAGAGAGACAAAGTAGAGAGAGAGAGGTAGAGAGAGAGAGAGGTAGAGAGAGAGGTAGAGAGAGAGAGGGAGGTAGAGAGAGAGAGGGAGAGGTAGAGAGAGAGAGGTAGAGAGAGAGAGGTAGAGAGAGAGAGAAGTAGAGAGAGAGAGAGGTAGAAAGAGAGAGGGAGATGTAGAGAGAGAGGTAGAGATAGAGGAAGCCAGAAAAAGGCAGAGAGAGAGAGAGAGAAAGGTAGAGAGAGAGAGCGGTAGAGAGAGAGAGGGAGAGGTAGAGAGAGAGAGGTAGAGAGAGAGAGAGCGGTAGAGAGAGAGAGGGAGAGGTAGAGAGAGAGAGGTAGAGAGAGAGGAAGACAGCGAGATGTAGATAGAGAGGAAGGGAGAAAGAGAGAGGAAAATAGAGGATGAGGGAGAAGAAGAGAGATTTATTTGTTTATATTTCACGTCTAAAATACTAAGGAGACCCTTGTTTGTTTGAAAAATTCTCGGTAGAAAAATTATCACAATTAAAGCTTAATTTAACGAAAGCTATAGGAAACAAACGAAAAAAATGCAAAACCAGTGACGAAACCAAATATAATCCCAAGAAAAATTATAAATTGCAAATATATTACATTCATAAGCCAATTAAATTTTTTTTTCAATTCATAATTCTACAGAATTTATACCTCAAAAACCAACAGAAAAACGTTAAATTCCGTTTATATTTCAAAGCAAGTCTCTAGTACAAAGAAAACTATTAATAACGAGTCGTATAGTTTATCAATAAAGAAGAGATAAAAAATTTCGTTTTTTCTACAGTAATTAAACCTCAAAAAATTACCGGAAAACTGCAGAATTACGGCTTTCCAGCTGCAGAATGACACCAAAAGCAGACAACTGCAAAGATATCGCCGATTAAACACACAAAAACGGTCGAAGACGTGAGCTTATCTCGCGTTTACACTGATAAAAACAAGATCGAAGTTTATCTTCTTTAGGTGGAAAATTATTGGCGACTTCCTCTTAAACAAATGATAAGGACACGATAATATCTCTCTGACGTAAAACGCATTTCTTTCGACCATGAAATTGCCAGAAAGAATCGCAGGAAACAATGGATTCGATCTTCCTTTATAGACTTTGAAATCCGGAATCGTTTCTTATATAAGCCATTATTATTTTATGGAAATACCAGGATTCCCGAGGTCGTAAGAAATCAATAAATAACGAAACAAGTTAGGACTGTCTAAAACGTATCACAAATGGGCGCGTTTCGTGCAATGGAGTATTAGAAAGAAATTATATACCTGTACGTAAGGGAAATAGCGTTTTAAAGTTCTTTTCTTCATCGTAAATAATCCATTTTCTTCCTATTTAATAATATTATATGCACACGTAAGGAAACTGAACGTTTGTTTGGGAGATTGTTTATGTTAGCAACAATGATGTAACCATGCTAGAAATTTTCAAGTTCAACTCGATATGTCATTCTTGTTTGATTTTCTCGATAACGGCTATTCCTACGATGAAAATGAATAGGAAAGGAAATACTCTATTTTATCAGTTCTACAACTTTTATTTGAAAAATATTTTGATACTAGCTGAAAGTACCCAGCGATGCCCGGGTTATGCCAGACACGTAACCAAGTGACCAAGAGAAAGTCGCCTTTACACTGTAATCCATTAATCTTAAGAATTTTAACTTGTAAGAACATTCAAAATGGGATCGAATCTTTAATAAAGCATACTTACCTTCTAATTACAGCAAATGCCCCATATATATTGCTGTGCGGTATGTGTGTCATTTACGAACCAAAGAAGCATTTGTCACTTTCTGGGGAAATGTCGGCGTCCTAGAAAAACTTGTATAGATTAGACGTTTTATTCACAACCACAAACTTATGTCGAGTGACTTCTATGGAGAGTATTATAAATGTGCGTTAGTAAGCATTACAGATGTATAATATAAAGGTTTTACTTACTAAAAGGTAAGATTCCAGCATACACATGATGAATTGTCGTTATAAACGCTTCCAATACGCAGTGAACAGAATAATTATCCTTAACTATGTACGTTGCTATATATCATTAATATCGATGCTTAAACAACAGTTCGAAGCGAATAACGCTATTCTTTCACATATTTGAAGGTTTAATTGGCATTAATAGAATCGGAGGCAACAATTACGGTCGCCTTGACAACGTCCGGATAGAGTAGGAAATATCCGCAAAATTTCAAAAACAAATGCGTATTTCTTAATGATTCGACCGTGTAACATGTAAACATCGCAAGAATAAGATAGTATAGAGTTTTAGCCGTCGAATAAAGCAAAAACGAAGAAAATCGGTCCATATTTACGTATTTTAACGAATGAAGAAAAAAACCTTGCACTCTGAAAAATCAAAAATCCCGTGTAAACTTATGGGAAAATAAAATTGTCTCCTGGAATCGAACCCGGGTCGATTTTGGAAATCCCAGGTAGCCTATGTTACTCGTAGAGTCATATGAAGTCAATTTGCAAAGTTTGGTCCCGATAGCTCAAAGGGCGTGGGAATGAATAAGGAACACACGGACAGACATTTAAATTTATTACAGTAAAACTCGTTTATAACGATCACGCCTAAAACGAAATCTCGGCTACAACGAAGAAATGTCTCGGTCCCTTGAACTTCTCCATAAGGGCATTTTACGAACAAATGTTTGGTCCCGTGGCAAAAAATGCCTCATATATAACGAATTTTGGCGAGCAGAGCGATAAGTAATGAATAGTTTCCGCCCGTTTACCGCGCACTTGTTCGTAGAGGTCCCCTTCCTCCATCTACCCCTTCCATACGAATTTACACACTCCCTTTGTTTTTAAATTGATATTAAAAATGTGAAATGTTTATGTAAATTAATTTATGTAAATAATATTAATTGACCATTTAAAAATCGTATGAAATAGCAGTCGAACATTTTACATGCCGCGAAGTTGATAAGCATCTCCTTGCATATGTAAGTACGGCATTGAAGTCGACTCACTGCAAATACAGTAAAGGCTGTGTTATTCGGCTATCTTGGGGATTGTCGATAGCTGATTAGGAGAAATATCCGGTTAGGTGAGCGTTTTTCGATTTCGACATCGCAAATTTAGCAATCACTAAACAAAATTGGGCTTAGCTTCACTATCGTCCTCCCCAAACATAACTATGCATGGGGTTTGCATTTTCCATTTTAATTCTTCCACACGTAGTCAGATATAGACACTATTTACCCATTCTTATTTAATACGTTGCTAAGCTTACATGCAATACACAAAGACTATTGAAAAGTTTAGGGCGTCCTGGAAGTTTGGGGAGTACGGCAGTGAACCTGTTCCCAAAATTGAATTTATTGGATTATATCTTTCTTATTTATCTTTATTTACTCTATTAGAAAAGGACGAAATTATTTAATTCTTCAGAACATTTCTATGAAAACCAGTCATATAATATTTTATCCAGTTCCTCAATTTTGGCTTATGAAGCGTATGATGTTTATTAAATGATTTACTCGTCTCAGAAGATGACACAAATTTCATTAATTTAGCCTTATGAGCCTTGATATCGCAGAGCGTGGAAGATCCGATGTTGAATTCTTTTGCTATGGTTGCTCTATTTTTTCCTTTCTCAATACATTTGATCGGCTCCAGCTTTTGTGTTAGCGTTAAAACAACCTTTTCTCTCCTGTTTCTTGCTTTTAGATATTTATTTTGATGCCATATTCAATGGATGGGTAATTTTTTAAATAATAAAAAGCGATAAAACTGGAAATTGTAGAAGTACACCAAAACATCTAGACAATGCAAATGGCTTACGTAACCAAAAACGCCATGCTTACTCGGCAGCCACAGAAGTATACGGAGTAAATACGTAATATATACATCTTATATTTTAAGAAATTTTAAAGTGGAAGTTGTGGTATTACACATACAATTCACACAAAAATTCATAAAAAAAGAAAAAGAAATACAAAATGAATTGTATTTGTGTAATTGCCGGTATCTAAGGCTGGCCGGTTCTAAATAGCCGAAAGCACAGCTTTTACTGTATGTGTATACGTGTTATATGGGATGTATAGGCCAAAAACCATGTTTCTCGTATATAACGTAGTCACGCTTATAACGAAGCAATGAGTCGGTCCCCTCAAATTTGTAATAAACGAGTTTTACTGTATATATATATATATATTAGTGAGGGGGAGGGAGGGAGAGGGGGAAGGGAGGGGGACAGACAGACAAACGACTTTATTTAGGGCGAAATTGAGACTGTGAAGTCCCTTCTTACATTTAAGGAGGAGAGAGAGAGAGAGGGCAATTATGCTACTATTGCATAATACCATTAATGTTAAACTATGGTCAATGTAAGAAATCCGATGCAGTAAAAAATTCCAAATACTTGAGGGTTGTTTCGTAATAAGTAAACAAAACCAGTCATCGTAACAAGCACAATATATTTTTTTATTCACAAATTTTTCTCTCCAGAGGAACCCAAAAAATCACGTGCTGACAGACATAGTCCAATTATATAGCGTATTTATACATATATAATAATAAAAACACAACGATATATACAATACGAATACATTTCTGTCCACATACACATATATACATGTACATACCTGAATATAGAATTTTAAATCACCTTGTAGGAGTCACATAAGTTTCTTATTAAATAAACATTTTCATACAAAATCGATATAAAATAAAAATTTAGCGTTAAAAATTTTTTAAAAATTAAAAATACAATATTAATATTAAGTTGTGAATAAAAATCATTTTTATAATTTAGTTTTTGCAGAATTTGATTTTAAAATACATTGATAAAATTTGCCGTAACGGTAAATATATTTACAAACAAAAACCATGGTAATGTCATTGTTGCGTGAAATATTTTCATAGCAACCTAAATAATATGAAAGATTTATCACATTAAACATTATTAATTTGATTAAATAATAAATTTAAATTACAATATTAGTCTAGGAGATGTTTTTAAAATCAAACATACAATGCAACACTGGAAGTTTATATAACAATAAAATATTCAGTCGTTATGGAAACAAAAGAAGCCTGTTCCATATATTCTAGCATCATGTTTATACAAAAAGATTCCTTTTAATTCGTGTTTATACAAAAAAAGAATTTTAAAATAGAAATATATTATCACCCTAATCTTGGAAATTATCCGAAGACATTTATTTCAAAACTGTTAAATTAAGCGTAAAATTTTAAAAGTTTGTTCGATAAATCCTTTGACTTTAATAAAGCTTTTTAAAAAAACTTGACGACCAAATCTCCACGTTTCATAAAAGATGGTACATTGTTTGTAAACAAGTTAATACATATCCATAGCGACGGAAAATGACGGAATGTCATTTACGAAGGACATATAAAGTTCCTTTGCTAATTTCTCTGTCTGTATAAATCTTTAAAATTTTTTAAATGACTTAAACAATCAAATCTCCGCGTTTCCTAGGTGATTTGTCTTGGTTTGTAAGCAACAAAAACGTATCCATGGTGACGATAAACAATGGAACATCGCCTCCAAAGTATAATTATATTTTATTCAGATAGGAGGATACTAATGTCTGGCCCAAACTACAATAGTTGGAGAGCTGAAATTTAATACACAGGTGAATCGAACAAAATAATCACAGGAAAAACTGAAAAATTGCAACAATGTTTATTTTCTTGGCCGGTAAAAATTATAAACAATTTTACTAACATTTCATGGTTTAGGTACTTCTGTGCTATGAATCTGAATTTTTTTCTGTGATAGAATCTGCCAAATAATGAAAACGGGATTAAAGAAATTTGAAAATTTTTATTCGTTCGGCCGTAATAAATTCTCAAATGTTTAACAAATTGACTAATGTTTACGTACTTTCTGAAGATCCAGGAAGCTGAAATTTTTAACACTGTTAGAAAATAATGTTCCGGTGTTGAATAACATCGAAAATTTCATAAAAGTTTTATATCGTGGCTGTTAAAAATTCATAAAGTTTAAACAATGAAATTCACATAAATGCACTTCTAGAGGTGCTATATCGATGAAATTTTGCATAAATGTGAGGTATTCTTAACAAATGCTAAAAACACATAAATGCTTTATAATTATTAAATTTTAGGGGTTGTTTTTACCCCAATACTGACAATAAGGAAGATCACGTAAACCGGCAAGAAGGTGTAAACTGTTGCTTTTAAAAATTATTTGTCGCCTCATACTCTTTACTTTAGGGTGAGAGAAAATGCTTGCGGAATGCAAGCACACCTTCACTAGTACTTAAACTAAAGTTATAGTTACAGATCGTCGGAAAAACAGGAATACGATATTTTTCGAGATACGTGGGAAAAAACAGTTGAAGATTTAGCTGCGAAAGGACGAATTATTTCATTTTGATTGTTTGCTGGACGCCGAAAGTTTACTAAATGGATTCGGTTTGTCATTAAAGTGATAGGGAAAGCTAAAAACGGTAAACAAAAAGATAAATCTTGTTCGAGTTACGGAGACTTCGAGTTATACAAGGAAAAAATATTGTTTGAAATAATATTTTGATCGACGGTTTGGATTGATTGTATAAGTTCGTCGCTAGGCGACAGCTTAATTTCATGTTGTTACGGCATATAATTTAATTTTTGTTAGGGAAACCCTTGCAAAGGCTGAAGATTAGCTTTACTGACCAATAGCTTGACCAGCCCATTAGCTTCGGTGACCCCTGCATAAACTGATCCCAGGTTTGACTGACCATTGGTTTGACCAGACCTTGGCTAGACCAGACTTTGGCTAAACCAGACTTTGGCTAGACCAGTCCTGCTCAAGACTGAATAAAAGCTTGACTGACCATTAACTTGACTGACCCTTAGACTGACCAGCCCTGGCCTAGACTAACCCTTGGCTTGACCGACCTATCGCATGATCACCCCTGGCGTTGACTGACCCTTAGCTTGAGTGACCCTTAGTTTGACCAGTCCTGGTCTAGACTGATTCTAAGCTTTACCAGTACTGGTCTAGACTAACCCTTAACATGACCAGTCCTGGTCTCGACTGACCCTTAGCTTTACCAGTACTGGTCTAGACTGACCCTTAGCTTGACCAGTCCTGGTCTAGACTGACCCTTAGCTTGACCAGTCCTGGTCTAGACTGACCCTTAGCTTTACCAGTACTGGTCTAGACTGACCCTTAGCTTGACCAGTCCTGGTCTAGACTGACCCTTAGCTTGACCAGTCCTGGTCTAGACTGACCCTTAGCTTGACCAGTCCTGGTCTAGACTGACCCTTAGCTTGACCAGTCCTGGTCTAGACTGACCCTTAGCTTGACCAGTCCTGGTCTAGACTGACCCTTAGCTTTACCAGTACTAGTCTAGACTGACCCTTAGCTTGACCAGTCCTGGTCTAGACTGACCCTTAGCTTGACCAGTCCTGGTCTAGACTGACCCTTAGCTTGACCAGTCCTGGTCTAGACTGACCCTTAGCTTGACCAGTCCTGGTCTAGACTGACCCTTAGCTTGACCAGTCCTGGTCTAGACTGACCCTTAGCTTTACCAGTCCTGGTCTAGACTGACCCTTAGCTTTACCAGTACTGGTCTAGACTGACCCTTGGCTTTACCAGTACTGGTCTAGACTGACCCTTAGCTTTACCAGTACTGGTCTAGACTGACCCTTAGCTTTACCAGTACTGGTCTAGACTGACCCTTGGCTTTACCAGTACTGGTCTAGACTGACCCTTAGCTTTACCAGTACTGGTCTAGACTGACCCTTAGCATGACCTGTCCTGGTCTAGACTGACCTCAGCTTGACTGACCCTCAGCTTGACTGACCCTTAGTTTGACTGACCCTTAGCTTGACAAGTCCTGGTCTAGACTGACCCTTATCTTGACCGACCCTTGGCTTGACCGACCCTTGGCTTGACCGACCCTTAGCTTGAGTGACCATGTCTTGACCAGTCCTGGCCTAGACTGACCCTTAGCTTGACTGAACAATAGCTTGACTGACCAATGGCCTGACTAACCATATGCCTGACCAGTCCCGGCCTAGACTCATCCTTAGCTTTTACCAGACTTTTGCTTGAACTGACCAATGGCTTGACTACCCTTAGCTTAACTGACCCTTGGATTAACTGACCGTTAACTTGACTAACCATTAGCTTGACCAGAACTGTCTTACACTCCTCAATGGCTTGAATGACCAATATCTTGACTGACCATTAGCCTGGCTGACCATTAGCTTGACTGACCAGTAGATTGTCTGACCATTAGCCTGACAGGACCATTAGCTTGACTGAGCAATGGTTTGACTGACCAATGGTTTGACTGACCAATGGCGTGACTGACGAATGGCGTGACTGACCATTAGCCTGACAGGACCATTAGCTTGACTGAGCAATGGTTTGACTGACCAATGGCGTGACTGACCAATGGCATAACTGACCATTAGCTTGGCTGACCATTATCTTGGCTGACTATAAGCTTGGCTGACCATTAGCTTGACTGAACATTAGCTTGACCAGTACTTGTCACCATTCGAAGTAAACACGTCCAGTCCTATGAATGGATGAACTTTAATAAATGAAATCTTTGGCTTCGAATACAATATTCGTATATATCTCTCTTATCAGGACGTTTATAAAAAGGAACTTTAGATTTATGGACATTAATTTTTAAGTGGAAATTCGCCTTTATATGTTAAAAAATAAAAAGTTTCCCCTCCTACACAGTTAATTCATTAATTAATTAATTATTACCATAAAAAAACTGACAAAAGATCGCAGTAGTGACAATACCAATACCAATACCAATTTTTGTTCGTGAAACCGATTTTTCGTCTGATTTAAACATCTCGAAGAGATAATAAGTTTGAAGCTTTCATTTTTTCGTTTAAACATTAAAAATTGTGTCCTCGCGATAGGATTTTGCGGTTAAATAAACAAATAATATTTTTTTAAATGTTACTCTAGGCAATAAAGTAATAATTAGTGTTAAAAATTGTTGTATAGCCAATAATTATAAACAAAATGCATTTTTAAAATGTCTAGGCAGTAAATAATGTTGCCTAGGCAATAACTAAACAAATGGTATTTTTAAGTGTTTCCAAGGCATTAAATAAACAAATGGTATCCAAATTTTGTTGCCTAGACAATAATTACAAACAAATGCTCTAAAAATGTCTAGGCAGTGAATAAATGTCCGGTGTTCACTGTATTTTTAAAATGTTGTCTAGGCAATAAATAATCAACTTGCATTAAAAAATGCTTCATGTGCAATAAATACAAAATAAACAGGGTGTATCAAAAATGTTTACGCAGTAAATAAATGTTTCCAAAGCAATAAATGAACATGTATTTATAAAAAAAGTTGCATGTGCAGTAAATAAACAAACTGTATTAAAAAATTGTTTCCCAGGCAATAATTATAAACAAATCGCATTAAAAACACTGCCTAGACAATAAATAAACAAATATTGTCCAAAAACGTTTGCTAGACGATAAATAAGTAGTTTTAAATAATGTTACCATAGGCAATAAATTAATAAATAGTGATAAAAAATGTTGCTTAGGCAATAAGTGGCAGTGAAGAGAGGTCATATTATTGGAAGAATACGTCAATTACCATACAGACGACAGTTACTAACGAATAATTCCGAAATAAAATAATTAATCCGAAAAATTCCTTTTAAGATATCTTATCTGAATGAGCATTTAATCATTTCCTTCATTTTCCGCAAAATTACGATTTTAAAATTAAATCAGATCCGCTGACGTACGTGTAAACATTAAAAAAATATTACTAACTTCTAACAAAAAAAAAACCGTTTTCGCTTATTAAAAACCGGCGACATCTCTGGATCAAAAAGAGAACTATTGCAATATTATTTATACCCGTTCGTGCAATATATATATAGAAGAAAATTTATCAATTTCGATAGATTTTTCTGTTTATTAAAATTTTTAAAAATTGATTCAACAATTTGTCGATTTTAAAGATTTTTCTGTTCATTAAAACTTTTTAAAAACTTAATTAAACAATTTTGTCGACCATGTTTCGATATTTTTGTGTTTAAAAACAAAAACATCTCGTTGCTGCAGTAACGGTCACGTGGCCTATCCTCCACGTCAACTAATATTTTAGGCATGTGCAAAAACGACATTTATATTTACAATTTCACGACACCGATCGCAAGTTATTTGATTTTTCAAAACGAATAATTTCGGTATTATCACAAAAATTGGACACATTTTATGCATTTAAAAAGAGTTATTTAAAACAATTCGCCATTGTGTTTAAGTGCAGTGGACACTTACCAAAATTTGGAGGCAGCCCAGTGGACACTTACCAAAATTTGGAGGCAGCCCAGTGGACACTTACCAAAATTTGTAGGGTGCCCAGTGGAAACTTAACAAATTTTGGAGGGAGCCCAGCGGACACCAAAATTTTGGAGGGAGTCTAATGGACACTTACCAAAAGTTTGGAGTCCAGTGGACACTTACCAAATTATGGAGAGCCCAGTGGACACTTACCAAATTATGGAGAGCCCAGTGGACACTTACCAAAATTGGAGAGCAGTTTGGCGGTGCTAAAGACACGAAAAACAGAAACATACACGAAAAAGACAAATTTGGAAGATTTTTCGGCCTAAGCACTTCGTGTATACGTGTATATATATATATATATAAATCGTGATGCAAACTACAACAACAGCACAGACTATAGTGTTTTGGCTTCTATGCTCTATTTTAAAGTTTGATTCCGAATTGAGCAAAACCGTTTTATGCACGCCGATTTGAAAAACCACACTCTCTTTATCCAATCAATCTGGCATTTTACGAGAAAGAAATTTTTAACGCTATTCCTCTGAATTAAAAATAAACATTTTTGCCTAAACAGTCAAAAAAATTAATTTTTCATTTATGAACAATAATATTTGAAATCCTTTATTTTGAGAGAGCTTTTCGAATTAACGGCGATTTTTTTAAACCTATATTTAAAATGGAAGAAAAAACTAAAATAAAATTTCGACAAATAACTCATTAAGATTGACGATTAAAATAAATATTTTCAAAAAATATTTCGCGAAACGGACAAAACTTTTTATTTATTCCCGATAACAGCTTTTGTGCGATTAAAATTTAATAACTTTTAATTAAATAACATTAATTGAAAAGGAATTAGACCTCCATTAAGATCTCCATTGCGAACACAATCACGTGGTCATTTATGTATTATAAAACCATATTCGTGCTAAGCTAAGCCGTTAAAAATTAATAACATTTACGACGGCTAGTAATTATTACATATAATCTATATATTTATAAACCTTCAGCCATCAATATATACATTTATATAACAGTATTGCGTCATTTATCTCGATAATTTTCACACATATATCTTTAAACACGATATCAATTACATATACGTCTGTACGAGTGTTTGCGTGTCATATATATGACTGATTGTTTACAAACATTATGATTTCTCGTCCGGATTTTCTTTTTTCCTCAAATATCTACTTCAAAACTGATTGCGCGTAAATATTAGCCATTATCAAAGTTGTAGAAAATTTGATTTCCTACGAGTTTCGTTCAAAAATTATTTCGCTAACAAAACCGTATACACATATATATAGTTTAAACGTTTATTTGTCTAATTTTCAGCATTTTATTCGAAGTGGAATTCATTTTAATTTATTTATATTAATATAAGGGCATAATTTGACTGTTTTTGTGGAAAATTGATTGTCAAATGGATATTCGCAGTTTTTTTTTATAAATGTCTGCCATTTTTGAAAGATTCTCATAAGGGATATATATAAAAACGTTTATTCTGTCAATCTGTTTGTACGTAACGATTTTAGCTCGTTTATTTATAAACAAAAAAATTCGCTTATAGTTTCACGGTGTCTGTCGGTATTGGAAAATTGTTTCTTAGGCAATAATTATAAACAAATTGTGTCGAATAAATTGCTGACTAAGCAATAAATAAATTGTCTTATACTTCGTAAAATACAGTATACTGGCAAAATTATCAAGCAACAATTAAGAATGTTTACCTCCTAACCCAAACAATTTTTCACTACTAAAAAGTTTATTTTAAAATGAAAAATTACCGTATCTCTTAATGGTGCGTTTTATAGTCAGAAAAATACAGCATATTCCTAAAATTATTAAATTTTCAGGCGGTTTCTGACCTCTCATTAACTTCAGGTCCTTTTATTAAACAATTAAGAATATTTCTGTCCTTATCCAAACGATTATTCACGAGTAAATAATTTTTAAAATTTGAAAACGCATTTTGTCAACGGTGTGTCTTATAATCCGAAAAATACATTATATTCTCAAAATTATTAAACTTACAGGCGTTTTTCGACCCGCCATTAACTTTAAGTCGTTTCATTAAACAATTAAGAATGTTTTCCATATAATCCGAGCAATTTTTCACAAGGAAAAAACGCTTTAAAGTTTGAAAACACTACCCATTTTTCGTAGGTGCGCCTTATAATAGGGAATATACAGTACACTCGCAAAATTACGAAACGACTAGGCGCTTTTCAGGCAATAATAAACTTTACGTCGCCTTTTTAAAAAAATGACATTTCTGTCCTCATCCAAACGTAATTTTGCGAGCAAGACATTCATTTAAACCATATTTTTCATAGGCTGCGTCTTATAGTCGGTAAAATGCGTATTTTAACGTCTTTAGAATCGAATCCAGACGCACAGAGAGATTCTATTTTTCGATACTTATTCCTTCTTCTTTTACTGGTCCATAACGAGACACACACGCACACAAGACAATTATAGACATCCTTTTTTTCGCCAGGTATGATTTAAAAATTTCTCAAAAAATCTGAACTATACGTAATATTATTTAGTAATTTCGTGGGTGGGGGAGGAAGAGAGAGAGAGACTGGAGCAATAGCAGTATTTTATAATAAAATAATAGACAGTGTCTTTAATAAAACGGTAAAAAACGTTGAGAATGACACTTAGGGAATGACTGCCTTGTTTACACACATTATAATTGTTTTTTTGTATAAAATAGAGCAAACTTATATATATATATATATAATAAGGTAGCAACAAGGTGTTGGAGGAAGCCCAGTGGACACTTACCTAGATTGAAGAGTCGCTGGGGGTGCTGAGGACACAGGAAAAACTCAAAAGAATGATACCCCCGCCCCCTACTTTGATAGTGGGAGTTAGCCCACATCTTTCTCCTTGACTCTTTCTCTCCCCCTGGTCTCAACCTCCGATAACCCTATTGGCCGTCCCTCCTATCCGCAAACTTCTCTCATTACCCCTCTCCTCCTCCACATATCCCCCCCAGTGTGTCACTTTAAACAGTATATGTTTCTCCGTCGCTGAAGAAGGGCGTACGCACGAAAGTTCCATATTTGTGTCATTTTTGTGTTTTTCCTGTGTCCTCAGCACCCCCAGCGGCTCTTCAATCTAGGTAAGTGTCCACTGGGCTTCCTCCAACACCTTGTTGCTACCTTATTATATATATATATGTATGTGTGTATATATATATGTGTGTGTGTATATATATGTATATATAAATAATGTATTGTATTAGGCTCACAGTTCTCAAATGGAATCACAGCAGAAGAAGAACAAAAGAAGAGAGAAATGCACAAACGGAAAATTTTTGTAGTCGAAAGGAAAATTTTTGGAAGAATAAACAAAAGAAATATGAAATGCACAAATGGAAATTTTTGCCGGCTTTAAAAAAATGAATAATTTAGGAAGATGAATACAAACAAAAGAAATACGAAATGCACAAACGGAAATTTTTATTAGATTTTAAAAAGAAAAAAAAACGAAAAAGTTTGGAGGAAGAAACACGAAACGCGCAAGTGGAAATTTTTATTTGGAGCGGAAAAAGGAAAATTTTAAGGCAGAAGAATAGGATTAACAAACAAAAGAAACGCGAATAGCACAAATGAAAATCTTTTGCGAGATTGAGCGATAATTATTGTTTACCATGGCGACGACCGACACCAACCACAGCAACGCATGTTTATAAAATGTTCGTGTCTTCTTCGCATACGTTTTTGCATACAACGGAATTTTATAGCGTAGTGCTTAACACCATCGGCAACGCGTCCTCAATTAAACTTCACTTTCAATATTAATAATTATTCGATTTCGGCGATTATACAAATTTAAAACCAAAATAACCACAGCTTTTCGTATATGTAAATGTATAGTTCCCTCTCTCGCGCTAAAGATAAACAGGCGTTAAACATTTCACGTTAAACAAAAGAATGCTAACGGTTTAAATATAAACAATCTCCATGGCAACACTTTGATAAATATTTCTCACGTTATAAATTTGAGCATTGAGTGGAGGGGCGTAGAATATTCACGAAGCCGAAGGGGAGGGCCTTTTAGCATAAAGAGGGCTCCAAGTTTAAATGAGGACCCTGAAAATTTAAAGGGCCCAGAGTTTAAAGGGCCCCTGAATATAAAAGATCTGAAAATGAAACGGTACAAAGGGGCCCTCTAAATAAAAGGGCCTGAAGATTAAATGGCCCTCCAGTACAAAGGGGCCCATGAAAATAAAAAGGCGCCGAGTTTTTAAGGGTCCCTGAATATAAAAAAAGCCTGAAATAGAAAGGGCCCCGACTGTAAAAGGGTCCCCGAATATAAAAAAGCCTGCAAATTCAAAGTGTCCCGCGTTTAAGGGGCCCCAGGATATTAAAGGACCTAAAAATTTAAAGGCACCTAGTTTTTAAGGGACCCTGAATATAAAATGGCCTGAAAATTTAAAGGGCTCTTGAGTTCAAGGGGCTCCAGAATATAAAAGAGCCCTGAAAATAAAAGAGCCCTGACTTTTAAGGGCCCCTGAATATAAAAAAGCTTGAAAAAATAAAGGGCCCTGAGTGTAAAGGTCCTATGAAATTAAGAGGGTCTGAAAATGAAAGGGCCTCCGAGTACAAAAGGAGTCCTGAAAATGAAAGGGTCCGCAGTATAAAGGGGCCCTGACAGTGGCGTATCCAGGGCCCTGTTACTCCCAAATAATATTAGCAGAAACTTAATTTTATTCAATTTAAATGTTTTACTTATTCAAATGAATTTGTCAAAATAATAAAATAGGACCCACTTTTAGACCCTTTCGTTAATATTTTTGGGGGCCCCTTTGATGCAATTTTCCAATCAGGAAAGTCGATTATTCAAAAACGTACTTTATCGTGGAGCAAGTGGGCCCTTAGTATATAATGAGGCCCTTAATACAATGGGGGACCTGAATTTATAAGGGCCCCGAGTGCTTGAGAGGCCCTGAAAATAAATAAACCCCAAGTTTAAAGGGCCCCTGTTAGAGAGCGCACATTAAAAACAGGCCCTGGCACAAATAAAACGATTTTTAAATTGATACCGTGAATTAACTAGTGAAAAGTGTAAATAGAAATTATACCTTAACTACTTAAAACAGCCCTTAAAAATTGCTTTAAAATCTTTAGATACATAAATGAAATCAAGAAATATTGCTTTTAAATTGGAATAATGCCTTAACCAATAAAAAATGTACTTTTAAATGCTTTAAAACCTTTGAAAATAAAGAAAAAGTCATGAAATATTGATTTTAAATTGAAATAAAGCGTTAAGCAATCAAAAATGTACTTTTAAATGGTTTAAAACCTTTGAAAATAGAGAAAAAGTCATGAAATATTGATTTTAAATTGAAATAATGCCTTAACCAATAAAAAATGTACTTTTAAATGCTTTAAAACCTTTGAAAATAAAGAAAAAGTCATGAAATATTGATTTTAAATTGAAATAATGCCTTAAGCAATCAAAAATGTAATTTTAAATGCATCATTTTTCGTCTATAACGAAATTTAACAGAGCAACGTAGTTTTCACTTGCCTTAGCAACGATGTATCGATTTTATAAAGTCAACAATTAATCGATAGATTCGATTGTATCAATGTTTGGAAGAGTAAATTTATATGTTTTAAAACATAATTTATATTAATGGTACGGTGTGTTAGGCCCCTGCATAAGTTACATTATTTCGTATATTCGTTTAAAATTTGGTTTTTTTATTAAGCGTAGTAAAAAATGCGTTCCGAGCATTTGGAAAGTTTTGGAGAGGTAAAAACCGGAAGATGTTTGATAGATTTCACGCGAAAAACGTTGAAAATGTGGGGAAATTCGATTTTTAGGTGAAATTAGACGTACATTTTAAGGGTATTTCGTCTGTTCATAAATTACAATGAAAATAATTCGATCCTTACGTGAAATTAGACAGATTTTATGATTATTTCGTCAATGCATAAGTGCAATGGAAAAATTTCGATTTACACGTAAAGTTTTACGAAAATCTTAAGGAAGTTTCGTGAACGCACAAAATGCAGTGATATTAATTCGTTTTTTTTTGCGAAATTAGACAAATTTTAAAGAATGTTTCATCAATTCATAAATTACAATAGAAATAATTCCATTCTTTCGTGAAATTATTTGTAAATTTTGAGGATATTTTGTGAATGGATAATTACAGTGATACAAATTCAATTTTTACGTTAAATGTTAATGCAAAGTTAACGACGTACCATGAACGCATAAATTACAGTAAAAAAATTATATTTTTACGCGAAACTACACGTAAATTTTAGGATATTTGGTCAATTCATAAATTACAATAGAAATAATTACATTCTTTAGTGAAACTGTATAAATTTTAAAGATACTTCTCGAATGCACAATTACAATTAAAATAATTACATTTTTATATGAAATTACGTGTAAATTTTGAGGATATTTCGTGAATGCCTAATTACAGTGAAATAAATTCGATTTTTACGTTAAAATTAACGTAAACTGTAACGATGTTTCGTGAATGCACAATTACGGTGAAAAAAATCGCTAAACATGATGATATCAATGGCGTGCTCTTAAGAAAAACTACACGCTCAACTATTTTCGAATTTATTTCCCTGATTACACGTAAACTTTAACGACGTTACACATAATCACAACGAATAAAATTCATTTTTACGTCAAATTTTTGAATAAATCGTAATCAATGGTGCGCTCTTTAATAAAAAGGACGATGCTCAACTTTTTATTTTCCCGATTTGTTCCTAAAACGAGCTATAAAATATAAATACGATGATTTAAAAAATCGATATTTACGTCGCAACATTAATAAATAGCATTTACGCATTAATGAATAACGATAAAATTAATGGCGTGCTCTCAATAAAAGGGGAAGATGCTCAATTGTTTTATTTTGATTTTCCCGATTTGCTCCTAAACAGAAGCGACGAAATCGTTTTATATATATATTTTAAAATGATTATCGAACACACCTCATTGATTGAATAATTTATGGACATCACACGACACTTAATATTTCATAATCTTAAGCGTTTTTTTCTCTTAAATTCATCAGTGCTTTTTCAAGGATTCGTGAAAGGACAAAGAAACATCCATATTTAAAAATTGCTACTAGTGTCTCGCTTCGATTGCGAAAAAAACATCGCGTGTATTATCATAAAAACGTTCATTTTTTTCAAAGATGCAAAACAGAGAATCGTAGTTAAAAGCTTTGAAGAATGCTAAAAAAATAATAATCGATTTTAAAATAAAAATCGAAAGACAGATATCGTTGATCGATATAAACAGAAAAAAGACTTAATACTAACAAACTGTTTACTTTTTTAACCCTTTAGAAGTATTTTGGGGTATATTTTAGCTCAACCCTGGATGAGTAAAGTCTAAATTTTATAGCATGTGCACCCCATAAGGGAAAAATAGAAAATATATGCGTTAAACTCCTTTAAAAATTGTTTATTACACATAAACGTTAAAAGTAACCTATAGTAAAATTTTGAGCATTAAAAATCAAGAGCAGTGTTTAATTTTTCTGCCAAAAATTCAAACAGAATGAGAAAAGATTATACGAGCATTGCTAATTATAAAACAAAGAAAATCAAACCAAACAATACCTTACAAGCACTTCTAAGACTATAAAACACTTTTAAAATGTTAAAAACATAAATTTAATCAAAATATAACTAAAACAAACTAGAATAAAATCACGCATGATGAAAATAGTTGCACTATGAGTAAGGTGTGGTTAAAAGTCACCCCAACAAGCTGAGAACAACACAGGCTAACACCTACCCAGCCCACTGACTACCTGCTAGGGAGACAGACAAAGTCACTCAAGGTCAAAGACCTCAGGGGTGCCAACCTAAAAATATGCCATATTGAAATTACGGTACTCATCCAGGATTAATAGATATTTAATAATCCATACACGCAACCATTTTTTGTACTCTGTGTTTTTTTCGGTACAACTTGCTACAGTGGCGCAATTAGTGATAAAAAATAGAACTCCTCAGTGAATTGAAACCAGTACGATTCCGTAAATAAATAAAATCGTAACTGTTTATAGAATGACGTAAATTGGGGTGAAATATACCCCAGGAAAAAAAATTGTGTTTAAATAAATTTTGTGCAATTTCAACAATACCATTCCATAAATAAACAAATGTCATAATTTTATATAAGAACGAGTTGAAAGCATAAAAAATGCATTATTAAGCGCTTAAACGATGGAAAACTGATTTAAAATCAATACATTAGAATTCTATCGTTGAGCGCCGTTGAAAATTCGACTCACTTATCAACAGATCGGTAATTAAACGTTATTTAAAGTTTGAAATTCGCTAAAGTATCCGGCATGGTTGTTGGAATTGATCTAAAAACCTAAGACATCATCAGACCAATGAGAGAAAAATGGTTCGAATCCTGAAGCTTCCGAGATTTTTTCTGCTATTGAAGGGGTTGAAAACATACGAGGTCTGACAATACAGTAATGAGACTGATTTTTTTCCTGCTGTATTGGCAATGCTGCTGCCTGCTACGACAGACCATGTTTGACCTTGATCCTTCCCCCACCCTTACTCCAAGCCTTACGCTCCTTCAACCTTGAGTAGTTGCTTGACGAATGAGGACATGTTTGTGTGCCTTGTCACGAAAATGGAAACGCGGAACATCGCGCAGCGGTATGCCATCATGTTTTGTGTGAAACTCAGTGAAGGAGTCACCACAATGTATGGAAAGCTTCAGCAGGCTTTTGGGGAAGAGGCAATGTCAAGAGCACAACCTTTCTGCAGTGGTGTTCATCGGGATCACCAAGGCCCAAGATAGCACACATGTCCAAGTCAAAAGTGAAATGCATGCTTGCGTGCTTCTTTGATTCCAAGGGCACTGTTCACAAAGAGTGAGTACATCCTGGACAGACAGTTAATCAACATTACTACGAAGTAATTGATCAACAGACAGAATGAAAAATTTTTATTCGAACCAGTCTCATTACTTTATTGTCAGACCTCGTATGCGGTGTGGGACCCTGTATCCGGCTACCCAGTATCCGGAACGTTCCAAAAACCGGAAACCGACAAAGCCTAATATTTAAAATGGACGCCAAGTAATTTGTGTTTGTTGGTGGCGCCACTGACGTGTTTTATAAGCTTTCGATGGTGAAGGCTTGTATTCTCTTGATTTCTGCTCACGTTTTTACTGCAGAGCAGGTGTATAATGCTGACGAGACTGCTTTACATTGGAGGTACATTCCTAGAAAAACTGTGGTTGCACCAGAGGAATCAGGACTCAAAAGAAAGGATAACAGCGCTAGGTTGCACATTTGTTTGTACATTTTAGGCCTGGATACACGAATTCCAGAAAAGCCCCCCATTCCGGCAACCCTCAGGTCCCAAGCACGCCAGATATAGGGTCCCACACTGTATATATATATATATATAATTTAGAAGTTAATATAAAAGTTGGTATTAACGTAACTTTGGGGTCGAAAATACCCCAGAAACAAAAAAAATTCGCATGTTTAAATAAGCTCAGTGCAATTTCAACAATACAACTCTATAAATAAATAAAAAATATCGTTAATATTTATAGAATGACTGTGGGGTCAAATATAACCCAGAACACCAGAGATTGATTTAAACCAGTATAATTAAAGAAATGAATAAGCGACACCTATGTGATCGACCGGATATTGTAACTTGGGGTGAATCATACCCCAGAAACCTAAACGTTTTGCTTTTTTAAAAAGTTAGAGCAATTTCAACAATACCATTCTACAAATAAATAAACTATATAAATTATTTATAAAAAACGTGAGTTCAAATATAAAACCATAAAACCCAATATTTTTGCATGTTTTAAATAAGCTTAGTGCATTTTCAACACTATCACTCGTCAAATAAATAAATAATGTCCAAATTATTTATAGAAAAATGCAACTTGGGGCCATAAATACCCCAGGAGCCAAAAATAAACTGATTTAAATCGGTGAAATTGATCAAATTCATAAATAATACCAATATGTTTGACAGGAGATTGTAAAGTGGGGTGAAGTACACCCCAGGAATCCAAAATATTGTTAATATTTATAGAATAATGTAACTAGGGGTTAAATATACCCCAGGAAACCCAAAATTTTGCACGTTTAAATAAGTTTGGTGCAATTTCAACAATACCATTCCATAAATAAACAAAGAATATAACATTTATTTATAGAATAACGTGACGTGGGAGTCATAAATGCCCCAGGAGCCAAAAATAAATTGATTTACACCAGTGAAATTGATCAAATTAATATTTATAGAATAATGTAACTTGGGGTTAAATATACCCCAGGAAACCCAAAATTTTGCATGTTTAAATAAGTTTACTGCAATTTCAACAATACCATTCCATAAATAAACGAAGAATATAACAATTATTTACAGAATAACGTGACGTCGGGGTCACAAATGCCCCAGGAACCAAAAATAAATTGATTTACACCAGTGAAATTGATCAAATTAATCAACGACACCAGTGCGATCGCCAGGAAAACGTAAACTGGGGTGAAATGCATCCCAGAAATCTTAAATATACCGTCAATATTTATAGAATAACGTAATATACCCCAGAAATACAACTTTTCGTTCATTTTTTCCAAATGTTTAAAAAGTACCGGAAAGAACACGGATTTAAATTTAATAACAAAAACTATACAGAATCGGCTGACAAACCTTGAAATATTCGGCATTACAGATTACAGCCTTAAACACTCTCACTTATATTATTTCATTTTGAATAAAACGACAGGAAAAATATCTTTTTTTTTTAAGAAAATACTCCAGCAGAGGAAAGATTTGTTTTATACAATATATAGAAAAAGACGCTTTTTCATGTGTATAGAAAAAGAATGCACGCAAAGACGTTTCGTTTTTTAGAAAAGTTGTGGTCGTTAGTTAGTTGATAAGTCCCTCCGAAATTAAAAAAAGAGACATCGTATCATGTGTCAAGAGGAAGAAGAATATATGTATATATATATACATAGAGAGAGAGCTTGGAAATGTTTAATAAAAATGTGAAAATACCCGTTGATTAAAGTGTCGAGAGATTCCTTTCTCTCCCCAAAAGGGTTTTTCCCCTCTTCGTAGTGGCCTGGTCGAGGCGCGCTCGGTTGGATCGTCTCCGTCTTAGTTTGGGGCCCCTGAGGAGGCCGAAGGGACGTTTTACCGGTAACTGGAGGCATCTGCTCAGAAACCAGAGGCTGAAGAGGCATTTCCTTGGAGAACAGAGGCTGAAGAGACGTTGTTCTGGTAACAGGAGGTGTCTGTGCATAAGCCGGAAGTTGAGGAGGCATTTCGCTGGAGACCAAAGGCTGAAGATGCGTTTCCTTGGAGAAGAGAGGCTGAAAAGGAATTGGAGGAGGCTGAAGGGACATTTTACTGGTAATGAGAGGCATCTGTGCAGAAAAGCAGGCTGAGCAGGTGTCTTCCTGATAACGGGAGATGTTTCTGTAGTAAACAGAGGCTGAGGAGGCATCCTCCTGGCAACGGGAGGCATTTCTGTAGTAACCGGAGGCTGTGGAGATGTCTCCCTGGATACTGGAGGCTGTAGAGGCATCTCTCTGGATACTAGAGGCATTTCTCTGGAGATGGAGGGATTTCCGCAGTAATCAAAGGCTGAAGAAGCATTTCCCTGGAGACCGGAGGCTGAAGAAGTATTTTCTTAGAGAGGGGAGGCGTTTCCACAGTGACCGGAGGCTGAACAGTCATCTCCCTGGACACTGGAAGCTGAAGAGGCGTCTCTCCGGTAACAAGAGTCATTTCCTCAGATACCAGAGGCCGTGTTTCCTCAGAGACCCTTTTCCAAAGAATTTTTTCAAGGATCTTCGTCGTCCGGCGGAGGCGCGCTCGGTTGGACCATCTCCGTCTTCGGTGGGAGCCTCGGAGGAGGCGGAGGAGGCTGAAGGGACGTTTTTCTGGTGACGGGAGGCATCTGCACAGAAACTGGAGGCTGAGGAGGCATCTTCCTGGTGACGGGAGGAGTTTCAGCAGTAAGTGGAGGCTGCGGAGACGTCTCCCTGGATGCTGGAGGCGTCTCTCTTGACACTGGAGGCGTTGGAGGCTTCTCTCTTGATACTGGAGGCGTTGGAGGCTTCTCTCTCGATACTGGAGGCGTTGGAGGCTTCTCTCTTGATACTGGAGGCGTTTGAGGCTTATCTCTTGATGCTGGAGGCGTTGGAGGCTTCTCTCTTGATACTGGAGGCGTTGGAGGCTTCTCTCTCGATACTGGAGGCGTTGGAGGCTTCTCTCTTGATACCAGAGGCATCTCCTCGGAGTCAGGAGGCATCTCCTCAGGTGCCGGAGGCTCCGTTTCCTCAGACACCGGAGGCTTCGGCATCTCCCTCGTAACGGGAGGCGTTTGAGGCTTCCTGGAAGGCGGCTGAACCGAAATTTCCGCTATAACAAACCCTATCGGAGGCGGAGAGGTTCCATCTTCCGTTTTATTCGTCGGGTTAGGTTGTTGTTGGGCAGGAACGGTTGCGGGGAACACCATGACGGGATGGTGTTGGTGATGCAGGGGATGTTGAGGAAGGGGTGAGGGTGGCCCTAACGGATAAGGAGACACCGTGATGGACTGGAGTTGCATTGGGTCTAAAGGATAAGGGAAGTTCAAACCAGAATGCGTCATCGAATCCGAGTTGTAAGGCTGGTTAGAAGCACTCCCAGGGATCTCTATGTATCCAGTGCCTGTACAAACAAAAAAAGGAACAAAGATTAACGCGTTTAATCGATTTATAATTCATTTGATTTTACACACCAACTTCACTTTCTCACATAAATATGCAAATAAACGAAATAGGATTGATGCATTAAACACTTTGCCAATAATACTTAACCGGTCGGAACACGCACTATCTTTTGTAACACCATGGCACGCACGTTAGGGAAAAGACCAATTACTAAAAAAATTGCTTTTTCGAATTTATTAATGCAAAAATTGTATTTGTGCAAACATGTTATTTAACAAGTTAGGAAAGTGTACAACGTGTCACAAATGGGCGCGTTTCGTGCAAGGGAGTACTAGAAAGAAATTATATACCTGTACGTAAGGGAAATAGCGTTTTAAAGTTCTTTTCTTCATCATAAATAATCCGTTTTCTTCCTATTTAATAATATTACATGCACACCTAAGGAAATTAAACGTTTGTTTGGGAGATTGTTTATGTTAGCAACGATGAAGAAGTAACCATACAAGAAATTTTACTGTAGAGGAGAAGAATATAAAATCGAACGTAATAAGAAGTGGTAATTTTAAGACATTTAAATTTGTGGGACTTGTCCTTGAGAGAGAGAGGGGGTGAGAGAGAGGGAGGGGGAGAGAGGGGGAGGAGGAGAGAGAGGGAGGGAGAGAGAGGAGGGAGGAAGAGGGAGGGGAGAGAGGGTGACAGGCAGAAAGAGAGGGAAGAAATGAGAGAGGGGGAGGAGGAGATAGGAGGAGGGAGAGGAGAGAGGAAGGGAGAAGAAAAAGACAGAGGGGGAGGGAAAGAGTGGAGGATAGAGGGAGTGGGGGAGAGAGAGAGGGAGAGAGGGAGTGAGAAGGAGGGAGAGAGTGAAGGAGAGATCAATGGAGGGGAGGGAGAGAGCGGGGAAGAGAGTGGGAGAGGGCCAACGAAGGGGAGGGAAATGACTTTCAAGACAATTGATGTTTCCGATATCAATTTGATCTCCATAAACAGCTTGAATGATCGAATCCTAACTCCCATCACCTTTGACAGGTTATAGCATTGTTTTTCAACCTTTTTGCTTTGGCAACACACTTTTTAAATGATCCAGCTCTCGTGACACACCATGAAATAATCGCGACACACCATGATATAAAAATCTGTACAACAAACATTCTACAAACTTTCTCATATACTAATGCGTCGTTTAGTTATCTTTAGAAAATGAAAATAGTATCAGCCTGTTTTTAGAAAAACCAATTTTTGTTAAAGTTGCCCAAGAATAAACTAGCCTTATATTCATTCGTTGGGAAAAATGAAATACGTAGTATTATTGTAGATGTATACTCATGTAACTGTACGAAATTTGATCAAAATCGTGATAGCTGTTTTTAAGAAAATCGAATTGTTGTTAAAGTTGCCTAGAATAAACTAGCCTTATATTCATTTTTTGAGAAATATGAACTATACAGTATTATTGAAGACGTAAACTCAAGTAACTGTACGAAATTTGATCAAAATCGTGATAGCTGTTTTTAAGAAAATCGAATTGTTGTTAAAGTTGCCTAGAATAAACTAGCCTTATATTCATTTTTTGAGAAATGTGAACTATACAGTATTATTGAAGACGTAAACTCAAGTAACTGTACGAAATTTGATCAAAATCGTGATAGCTGTTTTTAAGAAAATCGAATTGTTGTTAAAGTTGCCTAGAATAAACTAGCCTTATATTCATTTTTTGAGAAATATGAACTATACAGTATTATTGAAGACGTAAACTCAAGTAACTGTACGAAATTTGATCAAAATCGTTAAAGCCGTTTTTGAGAAAATCGGATTGTTGTTAAAAATGCGTAGAATAAACTAGTCTTAATTATTGATCAATGTCAACCATTTCTATGTATACTCTGCTCAGTATGATAAAATGGCTAAGTACGAGATTTCATTCATTTTCGTTCTTCCGTCTAGGCTCCAGCGCCAGTAACAGACAGACAGACGGACAAACAGACAGACGGCATTGCGAAAACCACTTTTTCGGATTCGGCGACACCTAAAACGCGTATTTCCGTAAAAATCTCGAGGTCGAATTTTTTCGCGAAAACAATACTTTCTCGATACTTCGTATGAGAAAGTAAAAAGTCAATTCTTTTGGTTAAAACGGAACAAAAATACTTAAAATTCATCATTTAACAATAAAACATCCTAAATATAACAAAAAATATAAGAAAATGTTTGTTCGTTAACATCAAATTAGTACGAATACGACCGAGGTCATTTCAGAGTATGTACAACGAAATGTATAAATATTATCCATTATTTAACAAAATAAACAAAAAGAAATAAAAATCTGTCGAACAACAATTTAAAAAAAAAATAATGTGAAATTGAAGCCTTTTTTTCTAAATTTTCGCGACACACCTGGACCTCGTCCGCGACACACCAGGGTGTCGCGACACACACGGTTGAGAAACACTGGGCTATACACTAGTAAATAAATAAATGAATGAATAAATAAAGGAAGTACGTACTTCTGAATGTTGTCTACCACGTAGATTAAAGTCCTACAAAAAATTCGCGTTTATTTTTTTGGAAATAATTCTTCAAAAAGGTCGGTCATGGTCGCCCCAAAGCTTTGAGTTTTTTTTGTCCCAACAGAGAGATGTTTATCCACCGATTCGGTTTCGTCTTTTCGTTTAAGCATTTGAGACTTCGGACCAACCTGATTTAAGACTTGTTACACCTAACGTATATATAGCCAACGGGTTCGCGTCCATTTATCATTGAGGAGTAACTTTTAATTTCAATTTTTTCGCTAAAATTACGCAAAAATTACGTATATTCCACTTTTTTCGAGTGTTTACGTAAAAAGACCTCCGAACTGATATAACGAAAATGGAATATTACGTCAATTGTTCTTTTTTACAAATTTTTCCCGATTTTTTCGAGAGAATTATTTTTTTATTATAACCATGCTCCGATTACGTAAATTTCAATTTTTTTCTGACACTGCCGTAAAAAATACTCCAAACCGATATAACGAAAATGGAATATTACTTCAATTTTTCTTTTTTCCGATTTTATTTGGCGAATTACTGTAAAAAAAAAACAAAAATTGCGATTCGTGTGTTCATCTCGGAATTATCGGTATATGTCGCTATTGAATAGAAGATATCGATTCGCAGTTAAAATTACCCTTAGGAACGTGTGCAACGCTATCTACAATTAGATAAATTACCGCAGTGACGCACATTGCATAAATACAAGGAGAAAAATTGCAATTTCTTTGAAACCATCGGTTTTATGAAACAAGTTAGTAAAGTGTACAGGGTATCACCAGTGGAGTAGCGGAACCATTCTAGGCCCCTCCTCCAAGGACCTCCGCCCCCCTCCTCCCTCCCCTCCCCAGTGAAAACTTGAAAAATAGCCGACGATATCCAAAAATACGGTGGCACAGACGCTGTCATCGGACGCCACGGGACTGGATATGTGTAAATACATTGGACAATAATAGCTTCACAGTGCCGCCACAAACAGTACCGTGAAGGTTTTCTTACTTCTTTGTTTCAATGCATAAAACTCGGAAAAGTAACATAGTTACATTTTTGGTGGCCATTCTCTAAAAAGGCTTATTATATATTAAAAAATCTGATGTGTGGACAACACATGACTTTCTCCATATTTGGGGTATAGATATTTAAATTATTATGAATAGCATTATGAGGCAAAATTATCATTATTTCGTATCGTAAAAGAATAAAGTCGTCCTTATTGCCGTAAATTACGTATATTTCGAATATGTTTACAGAATTCAACGCTACATGGTGGTGGCGCTGTATAGTGGAAATTACCAATAAGTTAAATATCACCGAAATGAATGGTTCTACGAAAATTTGTTTCAAACAAAACATGGGAGAAATATTATTCTCTACAACTTTGGTCCTCACAAAAATTACCAATAACGACGTATTAAAGGAGATATTTGATGGAAACCGAAAAAACGGATTATTTATAAATAATTTCTAAAAAATAACTGCTATGGATAACTGTTTCAAATGAAAGTTGTAGGATTACATTCTCTGTAACCACTGCATAGAACTGTTTATACAATAATGATGTTTTAATGGAGAAATATCGCAAAAACTGAATCGGTTTTCGAATAAACCTTGACTTCCGGTTAGCCGGTATTGTCCAAAAACTAATAAGTTCTTTGTGCTCATGCTAAAGTGTTATATATGAAGTTTGGTAATGATATGGCAGGTACTTTTTGAGTTAAAGCGCCCAAAATCACATACACACACACACACAGAGAGAGACATCATTCCAAAAATAGTCTAAACGTGTTCTAGGGACCTCAAAACGTGTATTTCCGTTGAAACCTCGAAGTCGATTTTTTTCATGAATACAATACTTTCCCATTACTACGTATGGAGAAAGTAAAAATATATATGAACATAAAAATATAAATGCATCATTTTTTCATTCTCACGGGATGAAAACCTGAACCACTTGGACACCATCGCAGTTAGAAAAACAAATTTAATTTTCTGAAATGCTCGAGACATCAAATTCTAAATCCAAAGGAGAAAGTAATTTCAACTTCGACGTGCGTCATAGAAAATGTCAATCCTAGAGCGATCTCTCATGTAATCGAATGGTAAATATTCCTACCTTATTTTAATCGTTGTCTTCGTCTTGCGTTAACGTCGGCAAATTTTTCTACGAGGTCATCAACATTCAGCTTGGATGCTCGTTCATTCTCAATGTTTTATTAATTTTAACTTTGAGAATGATCTCTCAGCACTCGCAGAGGTGATTGGCAACGTCAAAAAGAGCATGAAGGAGGTACACACATCTGGAAGGCTATCTATCTATATCTATAGTTCACCCTGCAAGCCACCGCAATGGTGTGTGGCAGGGGGTGCAATAGCACCAAGGTAAAGCGCATAATAATGTATAGTATCACTCTACGTCGGCTGATTTCTTATCGTAACTTCTGTTCTGCTCAGCTATCGTTCTAGGGAAAAACGAGCCTTTATACCTCTCAGTCCTACAGGCTATCTCTCTTATTTTACGAGGATGGTCCGTTCTACCAATATAAGTTGGCGCTCTTATTATTTCTTCGACATCGCTGGAGAATATATGCGTTCTAAATCTTTCGAGAAGTTTTAACCTAGAGCGTGATCGGTGCTCAGCTAGTGATTCCCATCCTAAGTCCTGTATCAAGGCTGTAACACTATTGTTTCTATCGTAACAATTTTTGACGAATCTAGCGGCTTTTCGCTGCACTCTTTCTAACTCTGAGATTGATCCTTTCGCGTACGGATCCCATATGCTCGACGCGTACTCTAATAGCGGTCTTACTAACGAGAAGTAACATGTCTCTTTGACTTTTTCCTTACTTTTACCTACTATGCGTTTGATGAATCCTAGTTTCTGTTTAGCCTTCCCGCATATATTTCGTATGTGCATATCCCACGAGAGGTTGCTTGTTAACGTAACGCCTAAGTATTTGACGGAATCGGCTAGTTTTAGCTGGACGCCTTCAACAGTGTAATTCGTCGTGTCAATGTTTTTGTTTCCCCAGAATCTCGTAAAGGAACACTTTCCTAAGTTCAATTCTAACTGCCACTCTTTACACCACTCGAGAATTGCATTTAAGTCGTCAGAAAGTAATGATTGATCATTAGGACTGTTAATCTCTCTGTAAACTACCGTATCATCCGCGAATAACTTGATTTTACTTTTAATAACCTTATCTAAGTCGTTTATATATAAAAGGAATAGTAGGGGGCCGATTACACTTCCCTGTGGAATGCCTGAGGCTATGCTGACTGAATCTGATTTAAATCCATCTATAACTACTATTTGTTCACGCTCATTAAGAAAGTCCCTGATCCACTCGATTATCTTTCGATTTATTCCACAGTCATTTAATTTCTTCACTAACTTACTGTGCGGGACTTTATCGAAAGGCTAGAAGCTATCGCAGTGTTCTCTACCGTTAGCAGATTAGCAAGGTCTCTTAACACTACTTTGTTTTTGTATAGCCGATCTCTGTACCATTCTAAAAAACTGCATTTGTCCAGGGACCTGAGGGGAAAGATCGGCGGGGTAAACAGACGATAATTCCTTCGCATTCTTGTGTAATTCCCCATCAGAGATGTTAGCCAGTATTGTAGGGGATAATGTTTTAAACCTACTCGATATATATTTCATTGACTTAAATCTATTCTGTATTTGACTAATTACAATGTCCAATGTTACATAAAATACGGATACTTTGAAGTGAAACTCTGTATTCTTTAACACTTCGACTTCACATGCAGCAATGGTACCTTGATGGCGCGATCTATTTTCAATAAAGTGTGGTTCTATGCTCCATACATATCACTTGTGGAAAGTGTACGGAAAAGGTTTCTTAGATGTGTTTACTTTAGAAACTACAAAATGTATCCTACCTTTAGAAATGAAGTAAAATATGAAAATTTGTTACCTATGTACAATTTTAAAAATTTAAAAAACAGGAGAAAAATCAATGATATCCTATTTTTGTATGACACAATCAAAACAGGTGAAGATAGTGTGTTGTTGTCTAAACTAAAATTTAAAGTTCCAATTGTACGTTGTAGAATGAATAGACTTTTTTACCTTGATACTGTAAAAAAATCTGATGTGGCCAACACATGACTTTCTCCATATTTGGGGTATAGATATTTAAATTATTATGAATAATATTACGAGGCAAAATTATTATTTCGTATCGTAAAAGAAGACACGTCCTTGTTGCCGTAAATTACGTATATTTTGAATGTTTACAGAATTCACCGCTACATGGTGTTGGCGCTGTACACTGGTATTAAGATAAAGCGAAATATATCCGAAGTGGATGGTTCTACGAAAATTAGTTTCAAACAAAACTTGGAGGAAATATTATTCTCTACAACTTTGGTCCTTACGAAGATTACCAATAACGTAGTTTTTAAGGAGATATTTAACAGAAACCGAAAAACCGGTTATTTATAAATAACTCCTAAACAATAACTCCTATAGAAAATTGTTTCAAATGAAAATTGTAGGAAATTACATTCTCTATAAACTTTGTATAGAATTGTATATACAATAATGATGTTTTAACGGAGAAATATCGCAAAAACCGAATCGGGTTTCGAATAAACCTCGACTTCCGGTTATCCGTTATTGTCCAAAAACTAATCAGTTCTTTGTGCTCATGTTAAAGTGTTATATATGAAGTTTGGTAACGATATGGCATGTACTTTTTGAGTTAGAGCACCCACAATAACATACACACACACACAGAGACATCATTCCGAAAATAGTCTAAACGTGTTCTAGGGACCTCAAAACATGTATTTCCGTTGAAATCTCGAAGTCGATTTTTTTCATGAGTACAATACTTTCCCATTACTATGTATGGAGAAAGTAAAAAAGTGTATTGTACCAACTCCCCAAGACATAGGATATGTGAGGAATATAATCGTCATACTAATATTTTTGATGTCTTCCAAAAAACAATTGTTTTCAGAAATGTATTTCCACCTTTTACTCTTGAAATGATTAGTCTTATATTTTATATTAATTTAAATTCACCATGGTAATACTTTCATTATGTGTATTAAAAATTTCTTTTTTGTAGTTAGCCATCTTGACATTAAATTTTATCTTGTAATTTGTCTTCAAAGTTCACCCTATAATTGTTACGTTGGGTGAACTGTAAAATACCCTAAATAAATAAATAAATTTGTTTATTTAGAATACTCCACATTAGTTGGAATTTTTCATGTTTTACTGTACTGTGTAAGTAGCAGACAACCTCTGACATCTGGTTCACGTTTTTGCATGACGTAATATGACGTATAAACAGTAGCGCCTTCGTGTCAAAACCAAAATGACACAGTGTCGACTGAGTTTTTGTTTCATTTTTGAATTTCGTAAGTGCAGACACTTTTATATAACAGAATCTTAAATAATAAATTTGAATGTCTGTCCGTGTGTTCCTTATACATTCCCACGCCCTTTGAGCTATCGGGACCAAACTTTGCAAATTGACTTCGCATGACTCTACGATTAACATAAGGTACCTGGAATTTCCAAAATCGACCCGGTTCGATTCCAGGAGACAATTTTATTTTCCCATAAGTTTACACGGCATTTTCGATTTTTCAAAGTGCAAGGTTTTTTTCCTTCGTTCGTTAAAATATGTAAATATGGACCGATTTTCTTCGTTTTTGCTTTATTCGACGGCTAAAACTCTATACCATCTTATTCTTGCGATGTTTACATGTTACACGGTCGAATCATTCAGAAATACGCAATTGTTTTCGAAATTTTACGGATATTTTGTACTCTATCCGGACGTTGTCAAGGCGACCGTAATTGTTGCTTCCGATTCAATTAATGCCAATTAAACCTTCAAATAGGTGAAAGAATAGCGTTATTCGCTTCTGACTGTTGTTTAAGCAACGAAATTAATGATGTACTGTAGCAACGTACATAGTTAAGGATAATTATTCTGTTGACTGCGTATGGGAAGCGTTTATAAGGACAATTCATCGTGTATGCTGGGATCTTACCTTTTAGTAAGTAAAACCTTTATATTATACATCTGTAATGCTTACTAATGCACATTTATAATACCCTCCGTATAAGTCACTCGACATAAGTTTGTGGTTGTGAATAAAACGTCTAATCTATACAAGTTTTTCTAGGACGCCGACATTTCCCCAGAAAGTGACAAATGCTTCTTTGGTTCGTAAATGACACACATACCGCACAGCAATATTAGGGGCATTTGCTGTAATTAGAAGGTAAGTATGCTTTATTAAAGATTCGATCCCATTTTGAATGTTCTTACAAGTTAAAATTCTTAAGATTTATGGATTACAGTGTAAAGGCGACTTTATCTTGGTCACTTGGTAATGTGTTTGGCATAACCCGGGCATCGCCGGGTACTTTCAGCTAGTATATAATAAACTTAACAAGGCTGCGATTCTTTGTATATGTCTTCATATTAACAAAGAATTAAAATAGATCTCTATAGAAAACATTAGCGTTCATTAGTTGGTATTTCAGGTCGGTAGTGTTTTAAAAACGATTTCGGAAATTCCCCGGGAGGAATATTCTTGCGATTGTAACCTGCTTTCACAGTCAACACTGGGGATGTGTGCAGATTTTTTGTAAACCCAGAACTTGTTAGTAGTATCATTTTTAAATTTAATAGGAGAGGCTAAGCCACCATCCTAACCTATTCCATGCAGCATGACAGGAATTCCAGTCATGGTGGTTCAATCGAATGGCGGCATGACTGGAATTCCAGTCATAGCGCTACATCTGTTTCTAGCGGTCTGGGTGAGGGACCGCCGGCGGAATGAGTTTCCTATGCGTCTCCAGCCATCAGTTTGAGCCTAACCAGCGCTCGAGGAAAGTCCGTTTTGGAATTGGTGGATTTTCTTTGGATTTTCAACTTTTTTTTGGGTACGTACTCACTCTGATTTTCCTGTAGTGACTGAGAATTAGTTTTATTACGAATTAAAGGTTATTTTCTTTCCTTTCCAGTTCCTTTTTATATTATAAGAAAATTCATTTGTACATTGTTAATTTTTTTCGACGATTTGCGTGTTTTTCCTCTAATAATTTGTCGGTAAGTTCTCGATTCAAATTACCATCAGTGAATGAAAATTATTCGTTTTGTTATCGATTAAAGGTTGTTTTCTTTTCTTTCCGGGTCCTTTTTATATTTTAGGAAAATTCGTTTTTATATTATTACTTTTTTTCTACGATTTGCGTATTTATTCCGTAATAACTTGTTGTATCGGTAAGTACTTTAAAAAATCGTTAAAAATCTATTTTTGCGTTTTTTCGTTAAATTTTTTCATATCTGCATTTCTTGCACTAAATTCTACTGGGGATGTAAGGAAACTGGATTCAGTCACCGGCAACGAACACGCATTTTCCGTGCTGCGTCGAATGGGTTAAAAGATAAAAATTATTCCAATCATTTTTGGCCGATTACCAAGGCTGAAGCTGATATTCAGTGTGTCACTAATTTATTCTAATGGAGATATTCTGCTTTGGCCTCGGCCGAATACTGATTTTAATATTCGGCCATTCTGCATTCGGCCAAAATGAGTATTTGGTGCATCTCTAATTAAAAGCATTCAAAGCACGTTTATACCCATAAGGATTGAAATAACAATATGATATAGAGGTCTAACAATGGAATTGGTAGCCAAGGCAACATCATTCCTTAAAATGGCTAGATTTCCTCAAACTGTGTGAATTAAACGTTTAAACTGAGCGATTTCAAACTGTAAACGGAAAAAGACAAACAGAATAAGAATCTTTATAATGTTTTCTTCAAAATGGTTCACATCCGAAGATTGTAGGTCGATTCTTTCTAATTTGAACCTCAAAAAGAATGAAAGCCTGCACATTGAAAGGTTCATTTTTACGTGTTATTTTATTGGAAATGGAAATTATCCCCTGGAGTCGAACCCGGGTCTTTGATCTCGAGTTCCATACATTAAAACGTTTTGTTATTATATCATAACGCTATTGTGAAAATTTCATCAAATTCGGTTCGGTCGTTTGCGAGATATTAAGCTTCAAAAAAGCATTACACACAAAGTGACAAAGTGACACTGTCTTTTATATTAGTTTGGAGGCCATAAGAATTGAGAACAAAAGTAAATTCGCTGAATACGTTAAAATTCAACGGACACTTTACACTACTCATTAATGAAAAATCTTAAATATAAAGTTTTGTTCTGATCTGAGTTAAGAGCATCAACAAATATTATTACAACATACATACACACAGACATAGTGGATAAATTACCGTATATACTCGTGTATAGTACGAGTTTTTACGACCAAATTTTTATTGCAAAAATTGGGGATCGTACTATACACGAGTAATGCATTTGAGGATTTAAAATTCATGTATCTTCACGGGCATTTTCGGTGAAGTTATGCCACCCGCACGCATTCTAATGGTAGGCTAACCTTAACAATGAGGTCCTTTATCATTGTTATGTTGCTACGTGAAGAGTAGAATCTTTTTCATATATATAGCTTCAAATTCACAAATACTTGACATAAGTGACGATTTAAAGGCACATCCTTTATTGAATTTTATGTATGTACATCTTTGTTTGCGTCTTTTTACAAGGGATGGATTGGAATGAGTTGGACTAAAAGTATCGTAGACGGCGTAACTTTATGGAATTTCGACATCTTGGAAAAAAGAAATTACTTTGTAATATTCAACAGTCTTTATTGATTCTTCAATCACACACCGATCAGTTTCCACTACAAAGTCATTCTAAAAGTGTTACATCGGTTAGTAGTTAATAGTTTTGTAGTGGAAACCGGTCGGTGTGTGATTGAAGAAACAATAAAGACTGTGGAATATTACAAAGTAATTTCTTTTTATCCGTTATCCCTACCTATTAAGTAGATGAGCGAGTGGAACCATTACGTACGCGGAACGTAATCCAGACGTACTAGAATTGAAACGATGTTATTTCATCTTGTGCAATCATGATTTATATCACTTTTTATTAAATGTTTTAGGAGTAAGATACTTAAATTATCCGAATTTTAGTGTACTCGCAAGAAATACTATTTGCGACATTTACGGTCTATTCTATGGTGGTGTGGAAAATCAAGGTCGTTCGATATATCTCGCTCGTAACCATCGAGCTATCGAAACGAAATATATCGACCATTGTGAAAAGCTGGGGTCGTACTATAAACGAGATATATGATAAAATCAGGTTTGTTCACCAAAAAATCAGGGGTCGTACCATACATGGAGTCGGCATATACACGAGTATATACGGTAGTCAAAACCTGTATTTCCTTCGAAATCCCGAACAAAATTTCACCCACGTATACAACACTTTCTCCTAAACTTACGTACGGAGAAAGTAGAAACAGTTTCAAATACCTGTAATGGCCTGTTGCTGAGCAGTACCGTTGACCGACCCGTAAACCTCTCCCGGCAACTGTCTGCTCTTCCGGTAGCGACGGTAGAGGTAATAGATTGCGAGGCAGATGACGACGAGGATGAAGAGTGCTGCGAAGGAGGAAGAGGTCGGATCGGAACCGCTTCCTCGTTCCAACATCGACTTGCTCAAGATTTGCCCTGCGCAGACGAAAAGATACGAACTACGTTAAGTAATGTTCACTCCGTCAAAAAATCAGGTGACGGGAATGTCCGATTCCGTCAGGCAAATATGGAGGCTTTATTTTCCTAGAAATATATATATATACTAGTTAATATGTGCTTGCATTCTGCAAGCATTTTCAAATTTTAGCATTTTTACAAATTCAAATTATTCCCAAGCGATGTTGTACATAATGATATAACCATGTCAAATTTGGAGTTTGTTGCTCATTTAGAAGTGCCTTAAAATTTTAATCCTCGTATGGAGCAATAATGGAGCAAAACAGCCCCTAACATTATGAATTATTACAGTCTCAGATTTTTTCCATCTGTTGTAACTAAAAACCCATAATTCTGACAAATTTCAAGTTTGTATCTCATTAAGAAGTGCCTTATAATTATCACACTCGTATGGGGCCGAAAAGGGGCAAAACCACATTAAAAATTGGAATTTTTGCAATTTTATCTTAGTTTGCCATGAAAATTCTATAATCCTGTCAAATTTCAAGTCTCTAGGACCTATGCAGCTGCCTCGCATTTTTTGTTCTCGCATGGGGCCGAAAAGGGGCAAAACCGCCCTTTAAAAATGAGAATTTTTGTAATTTTGTAATTTTATCTTAGGTTGCAATGAAATTTCTATAACCGTGCCAAATTTCAAGTCTCTGGGTCCTATGCAGTTGCATCGCCTTTTTTGTTCTCGAATGGGGCAATAATGGGGCAAAACAGCCCCAAAAATGAGGATTATATCAATATTGGATTTCATTCATTAGGTGTAGGTTAACATTAACAGCATTAAAATATAAGCCTCTGATTCCCATTAAAAGCTTACCCATATGAAAGGATAGAGCTTGTTACCAAGGAAACCTATTGTAAGACCCAGAAAAATTACTACTTTTTTGAGATAAAAACTATAAATTTACGTTAATTCTACTCGGATTTGAATTCTGACTTCAAAAATAAGAAACTACAATTTATATCCTATCCGACAGTTTAAGTCTCGAGTTCGTATCTTGACGGGAAGTAATTTAAAAATGCAAATATAAAAACCTCTACACCAATTTACATGTATTCTTATGGGCAAAAAATGGGGCAAACAGGGGCCAAAATAGCCCCTCAAAATAGGAATTTTGCCAGTTTGGGATTTTTTCCTTTGGTTGTGACTAAAAACCTATAATCCTACCAAATTTCAAGTTTCTGGCACATCTGGAAGTGCCTCATAATTTTGTATCCTCCTATATATATGATATATCATGTGTAAGAAGCATCTATATATTATAGATATATCATGTGTAAGAAGCGTCTATATATTATAGATACATTTATTATAATCTTATATAATAAAAGTGAATGTCTGTCCATCCGTGTGTTCCTTATACATTCCCACGCCCTTTGAGCTATCGGGACCAAACTTTGCAAATTGACTTCATATGACTCTACGAGTAACATAGGGTATTTCGATTCCAGGATACAATTTTATTTTCCCATAAGTTTACACGGGATTTTCGATTTTTCAAAGTGCAAGGTTTTTTTCCTTTATCCGTTAAAATACGTAAATATTTACCGATTTTCTTCGTTTTTGCTTTATTCGACGGCTAAAACTCTACACTATCTTATTCTTGCGATGTTTACATGTTACACGGTCGAGTCATTCAGAAATACGCAATTGTTTTCGAAATTTTACGGATATTTCGTACTCTATCCGGACGTTGTCAAGGCGACCGTAATTGTTGCTTCCGATTCAATTAATGCCAATTAAACCTTCAAATAGGTGAAAGAATAGCGTTATTCGCTTCGAACTGTTGTTTAAGCATCGAAATTAATGATGTATAGCAATGTACATAGTTAAGGATAATTATTCTGTTGACTGCGTATGGGAAGCGTTTATAACGACAATTCATCGTGTGTATGCTGGAATCTTACCTTTTGGTAAGTAAAACCTTTATATTATACATCTGTAATGCTTACCAACGCACATTTATAATACTCTCCATAGAAGTCACTCGACATCAGTTTGTGGTTGTGAATAAAACGTCTAATCTATACAAGTTTTTCTATGACGCCGACATTTCCCCAGAAAGTGACAAATGCTTCTTTGGTTCGTAAATGACACACGTACCGCACAGCAATATATATGGAGCATTTGCTGTAATTAGAAGGTAAGTATGCTTTATTAAAGATTCAATCCCATTTTGAACGTTCTTGCAAGTTAAAATTCTTAACATTTATGGATTACAGTATAAAGGCGACTTTCTCTTGGTCACGTGTCTGGCATAACCCGGGCATCGCCGGGTACTTTCAGCTAGTTAATTAAACTATCTACTTTAAATGTACGCAAAAAAGAATCAAAATGGCTGAACGCCTACGAAGAAATAAATTATGTAAGTAATACGTGGCGCATCAAAGTCGTAAAAAAAAATGCAGCGACAGCGCTAGTATGCGTAAGAAGGTACATATGTACACAATGTTTCATTTTACTCGTGAATTGAAATAGTTGCCTTTCCTACCCCCCTTCCCCTGCCCTCCCTCCTCTACCTATCTTGATTCAATGCGTCTAGTGATGTTTAGCGTGCACATACTGGGATTTCCCGAGCAAACCGTGACTTCCTCGCATTTTAGCGGCATAGCAGCCAACTTGGGAGAATAATTTAACCCCTCAAGCGCGGAGGACATTTAACTATAATACGTCACGCAGGTCGGAAGAGATTTAGGGAAATTCGCAGTTTTTGCGCGAAACCATATAAAAATTCGTAACTTATTAGATATTTATGGACTTTGACTGAAATTTTTTGAGGTTTTACGTAAAACTATGTATATTTACCTATGTTTTTCACACCGTCTTAGTTATTATTATTCGCGTGAAATACGCCTATGAATTCTTTCACTCAATCACGGAAGCCATTTACTCAGTTTTTCTTTATTCAAAGTTTACGGAGTACTTCACATCTACTGTTTTATCTCGGATTTCAACTTCTTCCCCGTAAGTTTTTCAGAAAAAAAACCTTCAAATAAGGATTCTTACCCCTCAGCGCCGTCCTGTGTACTGGGTATGCCGTGGAGATTGCTAGCTTTCTTTATTTTTTTGACACAGTAAATTTTCTTAAATATGGGTAACCTTCATAATTTTAAAAGAGGAACCTTTGGCCTACCTATTCAAAACTATTGCCATGGTCTTGTTTACATTAGCTGAGACAAGGGGCGAATGAAACACAGTATCCTTCCCAGTGTATACAAGAAATGACCATAAGTAGCCAGTCAAATCACAGAGCTCGAAGGTCTTGATTCCGAACTTGGAGATGTCTGATAGCAGACAAATGGGGCCTATATCCTCTTCTTACACCTCACAGTTGCTTTCGTGCAAAGATTTCGTTGAATAGGGGCTTTTTTAGAAGCCAAAATTCCCCAATTCTCCTATCTACGTGAAAATTTAATCACAAAACTTAACGTATAATAAAAGTAAAAAGAAGGAGAGTAAAAATTACAGAATTAAGCACAATAGGAAGGCCAAAGGTTCCTCTTTTAAAATATATAAAGGTTATCCATATCTAAGAAAATTTACTGTGTCAAAAAAATAAAGAAAGATAGCGACCTCCGCGACGTTCCCAGTACGCATGACGACCGCATGTGGTTTCCGTCCGACGTTCTCGGTACGCATGACGACGCTGACGGGTTAAGAAAAAAAGTGAAAAGGAATGCCCAGGTGATACTAGTGTAGTACTAACGTATGTTATGTAATACGGTGTCCATATTTGATTTTAGTTAATACTCTTTATTCAATTACGAACTGAAAATCTGAGGAGTTCGTACTTGTTGGTATTTTGAAATAAACGACCCCAGCCGTCTAATCACTTTAAAATCAAAATTTTTCCTTGCGTGGCCTTGTGAAAAGTGGGGGGTCAGCTTACAATCGGTGTCGGCTTACAATCGATTAAATACGGTATATATTTATTATAATTAATTGATAAAATTAATAAATTAAACCATTAAATATATATAAATGCACTTCTGGAGGTGCGACATCAACGAAATTTGGCGGTAATGTGCGTTATTCGTAACAAATGACGAGAAAACTATAAAATTCTTATAATTATAAATTTTAAGAGGTTTTTATCCCAATATTTTCCGTAGAGAAAAGCAATTAAATCGATGCAGAGGTGCTAAATTTTCCTTTTAATAATTATTTCTCGGTTCTTACTCTATATTATTATAGGTGAGATGAAATTCTTGCAGAATGCAAGCACCTCCTATATCTTACGTTTCGTTGCTTAAACAAAAGTACGAATCGAATAACGCTAAACTTTCGTCTATTTGTGAGCTTCGTTGAAGCTAACTGAATCGGAGGTAACAATGACGGCCGCCTTGCCAACGCCCGGAAAGAGTACGAAAAATCCACAAAATTTCGAATCAAATAGCGTATTTCTGAAAACTTCGACCGTGTAACATGTAAACTTCAGAGGAATAAGATAGTATAGAGTTTTATTTGTCGAATAAAGCAAAAACGAAAAAAAACGGTCCATATTTAGGTATTTTAATGCTTGAAGGAAGAATCCCTTGCAAGTCAAGAAATGATGGATTCATACGTGTTATCTTATGGGAAAATGTTAATCCCCTATATTGGCAGCACTGATTAATCCCGGCTGACCAAACCTTGACCATTCACTAAGTTAGGATGTAAGGAAGAATCGTACCAAATTTGGTTATTCTAGCTTTTATCGTTTAGGAGGAGTTCCATGAAAAAACACACAAATACACGCTTCAAAATATATTATAGACTAGTGTAACTGCCTGTGAATATGACGGGATATTTTTAGTTAACTTTAAAATGGTTGCCTCCCTCCCCCCCCCTCTCTCTCCTCCTCTCTCCCTCTCTCTCTCTCTCTTAAATGGGAGAGACATTATGGTCTCAATTTTGCCCTGAAAATAAAGCCATCTATCTCTTAAATGTAAGAAAGGACTATAGGGTCTCAGTTTCGCCCTCAATAAAGTCGTTTGTCTGTCTGTCTGTCTCCCTCCCTCCCTCTCTCTCTCCCAACCTTCTTCCCCTCACTCCTCCCTCTCTCTCTCTCTCAACCCCTTCTCCCCTCCCTCCCCCTCCCATCCCTCCCTCCCCTCTCTAACATTATAATCGGTAGCCAAGGCAACATCCTGTTAAAATGGCAAGATTTCCACAAAATATGTAAAATAAATGTTTAACATGAGCGGTTTTGAAGTGTAGGCAGAAAAAGATGAACAGAATAAGAAACTTGATAGTTTTTTCTTCAAAATGGATCAGATCCGAAGATCATAGGTTAATTCCTTCTAATTTTAATCTAAAAAAGAATGAAAGCCTGCACGTCGAAATGTCCATTTTTACGTGTTACCTTACGGCAAATGTAAATGTCTTCCTTGGAGTCGAACCCAGGTCTTTCTTCGAGATTTATTTTCATCATTACCTTAAAATATGTTAATCGAGCATTCCTGCCAAATTTCGAGATTCTATCTCGATTCTATCTCGAGTTAATACCATAATTCGCTACCAGAGGGGCACGGCCTATATGGAATAGCGTGACCAACCAACTGACAGACTTGGGCTATTATATTACAAAATTATTCTTAAGCAAAGAAGAAACTCGTTTACTTGTAACATTGGAATCCCGTGCTTCGTGACAGCTTCCTTCATCAATGCAGTCTGAGAAGGGACAGTTAATGACCCCGTCCTTGACCAAACTGGACGAGATACACAGTCCGTAACCACAGTGGAACGATCCTTCTGGAACCTTCTCGCGACACTCTGTAACACATCAAAAACAAAACAAATCAGACATACGCAAGACCAAGTGGGACACTTTTTATACATGCATAGCAAGTATGATTATTTCTCAATGTAAACAAGTTAGGAAAGTGTACGACGTATCACAAATGGGCGCGTTTCGTGCAATGGAGTGTTAGAAAGAAATTACAGTATACCTGTACGTAAGGGAAATAGCGTTTTAAAGTTCTTTTCTTCATCATAAATAATCCGTTTTCTTCGTATTTAATAATATTACATGCACACGTAAGGAAATTAAACGTTTGTTTGGGAGATTGTTTATGTTAGCAACGATGAAGACGTAACCATGCAAAAAATTTCAACTCGATTTAAGACATTCCGGTTTGATTTTCTCGATAACGGCTACTCCTACGATAAAAATGTATAGGAAAGAAAATACTCTTCTTTACAAGGCCTACAATGTTTATTTGAAAAATATTTTGATATGAGCAATACTTTACGAGAAATGACGAAAATTTAATTTTTTGTCTTCAGTAAAGTGGTACCCCTGATTGGCGTACATGATTCATTTTTTGGATTTTCTTATTATATTTTATTGAAAGTCCTTAATATCAAATTTCATGAAAATCCGTTGAGTAGAAGCCGAGAACGAACATGCGGACGGACGGACAGACTGACGGACCGACCGACGATAATAGGCGCTCACGCTGTAAGCGAAATGCGCCTAAAAAATACCATTTTACTGTATATGTTTAGAAACTGACATCTGAAACCTATGATAACTGTCTGTACCCATGCAACGATTACGGGGATATTTTTTAATTAATCCTATATATATACAGGGTGTATATAAATTATCTTTACAACTTTACTCGTGAATAAAAACTTTATGAAAAGACGCAGACACACTGTTTGTGCATCATCTGCAAGAGAAATTCTCAAAGTTTGTTCCGAACATCACACACATTTAGCATGAGCACCATTTGTCACACATCATACAATGTCCAAGCGATATTCAAGCTCCATCCATGTACGCTGCAGCATGTCACCATCAACTGCTGCAATAGCAGCTTTAATTCCGTTCTTCAACTTGCAACTTGCGTGGACTGCGGACAAAAAGACCTCGCGTATGCTTTCAACATTTCCATCAGACAAAAGTGGATGCCCTGCACCTTTCTTGTGCAAAATACTTCTCGTCCCCTTAAACTGTTTGTACCAAGCACTTGTGATAAGATGTCCTGAAACGCCTTTGGACCTCTGTATCAGATTTTGTTTCGATAAACCACTCCATGCACCGTGCCTTCTCCTGTGCGTTCATGGCGACCGAGCTGACGATTCACACGGACGGATGCAGTGCAGCGGAAAACAAGGGATGCTACCGTTTACCGGGAACTCGGTGAAACTTTGAGAGTTTCTCTCGCAGGTGATGCACAAACAGTACGTCTACGTCTTTCCATAAAGTTTTTATTCACGAGTAAAGTTGTAAAGATATGATTTTGGAAGTGTCCATCTGTCCATCCACCCCTGCATCTCAAAGGCCGTTTGTCATAGAGATATGCAGTAAACTGCGTTTTGTTTCATTTTCATAAAGTTCCGGGTTCGAATCCAGGAGACAATTATATTTTCCCATAAGGTCCCTTTCACACGGACAACTGCTATCCACGCCACTCCACTCCACGCCACGCCACTCCACTCCACTCCACTCCACTCCACAGGAGTTGAATGTGGTCCTTCAAATGGGCAACTCCACGCCACTCCACGCCATGCCACTCCACTCCACAGGAGTTGAATGTGGTCCTTCAAACGGGCAACTCCACGCCATGCCACTCCACGCCATGCCACTCCACTCCACAGGAGTTGAATGTGGTCCTTCAAATGGGCAACTCCACGCCACTCCACTCCACGCCACGCCACTCCACGCCACTCCATGCCATGCCACTCCACTCCACAGGAGTTGAATGTGGTCCTTCAAATGGGCAACTCCACGTGGCGCCACTACAAGCCACCGTGAGCTACATGAAACTAACCGGCAACTTCCAGCCACTCCATTCCACTCACTTCCACAAGACGTGCACGCTGTTGAAGTGAGTCCTTCAGACGAACCACTTGTCAGCCACCGTTTTTCAGATTAACTTGGTCTAGGTTTGCAGGTCAAAAAATAGTATTTCCGTAAGAATAAGAAATGGTGTGGAGAAACCCCCAAAATGCCATGCAGCCCTTCGCTGACGTGGATATAAATACACCAGCCCCTCAACATTCGCGAGGGATACGTTCCCAATATACTCGCGAATAAGAATTTTGCTCTGATTATACTACCCAAACTTAATATTCAACATTCGCACTGCTTTGTGCTCAACACTAAACCTGAAATTAAAGTTCGTAGGCTAAAAATAAACTTACGAAAAAACTAGAAAACAGTTAAAACAAAATGAAAACGTAGTAATACGTATTATATAGTATATATTCTTTGATCTCTTTATACTTGATTCACTTTTAACAGATGATTTTCTTTTCGAAAACATGGTTAAGTAAAAATCGTAATTATTAAATTAAAAATTACAGTAATAAGTAAATCAAAGCGCAGAAGCTGATGAAAAGTATGTAAGAGCGACACAGTCTGAGCGAAATGCAGGCAAGAATGAAAATGCCCGGGAGGTGGGGAATGGTGGTGGCGTAGTGTTCGACTCCGTGTGACTTTGTATGTACATACATAGTGCATACTATGTAACAGAATGATTCCAATTTTCGGAATTACAGCTTATTGTAGGTAGGACGTTATGAGCTGCATTTTTGAAAGGTTAACATCTACTGTCCTCAAGTATTTAACACCAACTACTTAGATTCTACTTGCATCAATTAATACTTTATTGATCACAACAATTCTAAGCGCTTAGATTAGTAATATTTTGGATAGTCACTTTCACAGCTTATGGGATTGTTGACTGTCTAATTTTAATTTTATAACCTGAGAACGGTTGCCTTTTTGAAACAATGAAATTTTATGGCTACCTCGCGAATACCTGAACTCGCGAATGCTGAACTCGCGGATGTTGAGGGGCTGGTGTATACCTAAATATTAACTTACGGTCATGGGAAATGGGTTATTTTACGCATGAAAGACTGAATATTTTAATTCTGTTCATGTTTCGTAGTATTACATGCTAAATCGCTCGAAATTTTCCTTTAAGCGCAAAATTTATCGGTTTAGAGGATCGTTTTCCCGGCGGAAACAAAGCTAAATTTCTTAATTGTTGTCCCTCTCAAAGGGAGATAGCCACGTAAAGATTAATGCAAGGAAAATCCACACCGTGGCACGCCGTAGAGGAAGAATAGCTAACGTCAAGATAAAGGGTACAAATAGATTCATGCCTAAGTATAGTTTATGAATACTTTTAAAGTATAAAGCAATAAAAATCGTTTCCTACTTAAAAGAAAACTCTTTCCCGAGCGAATCCAGGCATTTCAGCTAGTTTTCTATAAATTAATTGAAAATAAACAGTGCAAACATTACGCGACTTCAGCTGGTAACACACAAAACTGAACGAATCGAACTTTTTAAGCCGTAAGGCTTAACAAACGTCCGTAAAAAGTAAATTTACCTTGGAACGCAGTGTACGCGACTACCATCTCGATCTTCTCTCCCAACTGAATCTTCTTCTGAGCCACGTGGACGTATGTCATCACTTCCCCTTCCACGTCTATTATAGATCCGTAAGCGGCCAAAGACACCCAGTCGCTCTTGTGATCCGTCGCTTCCGAGAGCGCCACAGAGTCGGAATACGGCGCGAGAGAGGGGAACGTGTCGTTCTGGTCCAATAACACGCCAAATAAGACGGATCCGCAGATGCGAGGCCCTTTGTCCACGCGGGATTCCCTCTTGAACTGAAAGTAAGTCATTTAGAAAGGTTTTCTTTAAGATTCATGTTATCATTCCTAAGAAAAACATTATTTAAATAAACTTGAGTAAGTGTATCGAGTAAAAGTTGAAACGCCAACCAAATGGTTTGATTCGATGATTTTATTACTGCCGATTAAACTTTGTGCCGTCTTTATTCTTCATCTCCAAACATTCAAATAAATTATTAACCAGTCATCTGGGTATTCCGTATATACACATATGGGTATGCCGTATATACACGGCACGCCGAATGTAAGTCCATTTGCTATGGGTATGCCGTTATATTCCGTCACGCAGCTGTTCTAACACTTATAGGCATCCTTTTAGTTTACTGTCTCGCCAGTAGATGGCACTTCCTTCCTTATTTTGAGAAGCTGTACGCCTCGTAGCGAAACCCTGCCTTTGTCCTGCGGGTTGCCTGTTATTGCCCCTACATAACAACAAATGTTCATTTGTTGTTTTAAACATGTTGCCTGATTTTTAGCATTCTGAAATTGTTTATTTCATCAACTTTATCATTATTTACAGAAATGAAACATAATGTCTATAATATTTCATTCTGGAATTTTCGTAATTTATAAAAAAAATATTTTTTCATAAATGTTATGATTTTGACATGCAATTCATAGTTAATTATTATTTAGTTCAATTAATTAATAAATATCTATTAAAATCCTTAATAATTGTCATGATTTTAAAAACCTTCTCATTCGAAGCTGTGCGTCAGGGCAAAATTAAATACCCAGCTTACTGGTTAAAAGAGTCGGAATCATTTTTAAGAGACGATGAGAGAGGGAAGATATATTGGAAGAGAGAAGAGAAAGGAAGAGAGACAGATGGAGACAGAAGGAGAAAGAGGGAGGAATAGACAGAGAAAGAGAGGAAGAGGGAGACAGAGGAAGAGGGAGACAGAGGGAGAATGTCCAATGTTGTAATAATTCGAATTTTTTGGGGCTGTTTTGCCCCAAAAAAGGACAAAAATTATAAGGCACTTCTAGATGAGCAAAGGGCTTGAAATTTATAAGTTTTCGGAAAAAACCGTCGCAAAAAATTTGAAATTATAATATTTCCAAACTTTAAAAGATGCTTGCGGAATGCAAGCACCATCTAATATTGTGTTCCGTGGAAGCCTGGGTTCCACGGACTTATCGCAGGGGTTCCGTAGGACTTTCACATAAAAAATGTTTTATTTAAATCCAGAGCCGGTCTTATGGGCGGGTGGTCACCCGGGACCGCCAAAAAGAGACACGGTATGAGCAATGGGGACAATCACATAATTTTAGGCTACATACTGTCTCCAGCTGATATTGTAAGATTCAATAGAAAAACAATTATACCAGTTAGTGATGGTTGCACACATCTGGTTGTGTTAATAAACAATTGTTCTAAATTTTGACCACATTTGCAAACAAAAGCAGGCACATCCTAGCCATAGAATACTTGTAATAATTTCAGCGTATAATGAATTTTTAAGTCTTTGTTTTTAATGTTTTTTTAGTTTAAATTTCTTTCGTTTTTCTGTGTTATCAATAAATTCGATTTTTATTTCGTTATCAATTTCACTTTTCTTTCAATTACACTTCCTAATACCATCTTCGGTGCGTTTTCTCGGTGTTAGGGTTCCCAGGAATCTAATAGTACATATTTATATTTGTACAAAAGAAGAGGCTTAGAAGCAGGGATCCACAACTTATTCAATGTTGCGAGCACCAAATTACATATTAGAGCACCCAGCAAACACCGCTATACCTTTGTTACAGTTAGAATGATCGTTAATAAAATCAAATGGACGTCAAAGTGAATGAAAATGTCCTTTCGTATGTTTAGAAAGATAACAGGCAAGCAAATAGTACAAAGAGGCTTTTTAACATCGCAGAAGTATAAGGAAAGACTGTTAAAGAGCACCGTGGTGCTCACAACAGGTTGAGGACCCCTGCTTTAACCCTTTATGGCAGTGTTTCCCAACCTTTTTAGAGTCGCGGCACCCTTGAGTGACTTTTCAGAATTTGGCGGCATCCCTCCCTATCCACCTTCAGTAATAACCGCGCTGAAGTTGAACCCTTAACTCCAATCTCCACATCTCCTTTCATTTCGAAGTGCCTTTGCGACGAAATGAAGGTCGACTTAACTCTGGTTTGCATTTTTGAAAGCCGACGACGCAAAATGAGTCTAAAATGGGAAAACAATATTTTTTGCGGCACCCTTCATAACACTTCACGGCACCCAGGTTGGGAAACACCGCTTTATAGGTTACTGGTACAATAGTGTACCACTTTTTACTTTCTCCATACGTAGTAATGGGAAAGTATTGTATTCATGAAAAAAATCGACTTCAAGATTTCAACGGAAATACATGTTTTGAGGTCCCTAGAACACGTTTAGACTATTTTCGGAATGATGTCTGTGTGTGTATGTTATTGTGGGCACTCTAACTCAAAAAGTACATGCTATATCGTTACCAAACTTCATATATAACACTTTAACATGAGCACAAAGAACTGATTAGTTTTTGGACAATAACGGATAACCAGAAGTCGCGGTTTATTCGAAACCCGATTTGGTTTTTGCGATATTTCTCCATTAAAACGGCATTATTTTACATATAATTCTATACAAAGGTTATAGAGAATGTAATTTCATACAACTTTCATTTGAAACAATTTTCTAAAGCAGTTATTGTTTAGGAATTATTTATAAATAATCGGTTTTTTCGGTTTCCGTAAAATATCTCCTTAAAAACATCGTTATTGGTAATCTTCGTAAGGACCAAAGTTGTAGAGAATAATATTTCTTCCAAGTTTTGTTTGAAACTAATTTTCGTAGAACCATCCATTTCGGATATATTTCGCTTTATCTTAATACCAGTATAGAGCGCCAACACCATGTAGCGGTGAATTCTGTAAACATTCAAAATATATCTAATTGACGGCAATAAGGACGACTGTATTATTTTACGATACGAAATAATAATTTTGCCTCGTAATATTATTCATAATAATTTAAATATCTATACCCCAAATATGGAGAAAGTCGTGTTGACCACATCAGATTTTTTAAATGGTAGTTTTCTTTGGTTAGTAATATAATATGATATTTAGCAGTTATAAATGAAAATAAAGTGATTTTCATTCCTTGACTTCTTGCCCTATAAAAGGGTTAAAGAGTTAAGACGCACTAAATGCAACATTTTCTAAGCAAATCCCATGAGAACATCCACCTGTATGTAGTCGACGCAGTCCTTCTCCGAGGCTTTCCTCAAACGGACCTTCTGGACGACGGCCGTCACGCCTTTGCCGTCCCTCTTCCCTTCAACCTTCCACCTGCAATCGTATCTCCTTATACCGGGCCAATCGGAGAACAACCTTCCTCCGTCGCGAACCAGTGCCGGATGTTCGAACGTTATGGGCAGCTCCCTCCTTCCCATCCGGGAACATACCTGGTCGCTGCTCATCTCGTCTAAAACGAGAGATAATAATAATAGCAATAACAAGTTAAAGAAAATGTATGGTGTATCGCAAATGGGAAGAGAAAGAGAGGAAGGATGAGAGACATGAAGAGAGCGGGAGATGGAGAGGAAGAGAGAGATGAAAAGATAGGAAGAGAGAGAGGGAGAGAAAGGGAGTGAGAGAGAGGAAAGGAGGTGAGAGAGAGGAAGAGAGAGGTTGATAGAGAGGAAGAGAGAGGTTGATAGAGAGGAAGAGAGAGGGAGAGAGAGACAGAGAGGGGGGGGAGAGAGACAGAGAGGGGGGGAGAGAGACAGAGAGGGGGGAGAGACAGAGAGGGGGGAGAGAGAGAGAGGAGGGGAGAGAGAGGGGGAGAGAGAAGGGGAGAGAGGGAGAGAGAGAGAGGAAAGGAGGTGAGAGAGAGGAAGGGAGAGGTTGATAGAGAGGAAGAGAGAGGGAGAGAGAGACAGAGAGGGGGGAGAGACAGAGAGGGGGGAGAGAGAGAGGAAGAGAGAGAGAGAGGGAGAGAGAGAGAGGAAAGGAGGTGAGAGAGAGGAAGAGAGGTTGATAGAGAGGAAGAGAGAGGGAGAGAGAGACAGAGAGGGGGGAGAGACAGAGAGGGAGGAGAGAGGAGGGGAGAGAGAGGAGGGGAGAGAGAGGAGGGGAGAGAGAGGAGGGGAGAGAGAGGGGGGAGAGAGAGAGGGGGGAGAGAGGAAGAGATACAGATGACGAGAGAGAGGAGTAATAATAATAATCCATCTTTATCAGGTCGATATTTAGACAATGTCCATTCTTATATATAAACCTAACGAACACAAACATCCATGTCCTAGGCAGGATTCGAACCCATGACAGAGAGAGAGGAAGAGAGAGAGAGAAAGAGAGAGAGAGAAAGAGAGAGAGAGAAAGAGATGAATAGATGAAGAGAGGAAGAGAGGGAGGAGAGAGATAGATAGATAATCATCTTTATTCGGGTGAAATTTAGACCATAAGGTCCATTCTTACATTTAACCCATCGTCAATACTACAATAAACAGTATAAAATTAGAACATAATAAGAAGTGGTAAGTTTAAGACATTTAAATTTGTGGGGAAAACCTAGATAAGAACAAACTTGTCCTAACTAATAAAACCCACGCAGGAAAACACTCACTGAGAAGGGGAGTGTGAAAAACCTGTGAAACCCCTGGATGGTATATACAGTAATACCCCGCAATACGTCGGAGATGCGTTCCTGAAAAATGCGACTTATAACGAAACAACATTTAGCAAAACAAAGATTACCATAAAGACTATGATAAAAGTTAGGGGTTATGTTCCTGGCAGATATTTTGTGACACATTTGTTTCCCATATAATACATATCAATACAGTACATTAGACATACTATGTTACCACTATGTGTTTACCAATCATTGCTACTAGGGTTTAATATATATTTAATCCTAACAATGAGTAACCGATTGCAATAATAAATTCAGAAATCACCAAAAATGATTGTCTATGGTGTGATGGAGAGCAAAAATTGTTTATTTACTTACACGTACACTGATACGCACTTTAAAGAGTACTTTTCAAGCAGATTTCGCAATCCAAAGTATATCCAATATTTCATGAGGTATTAACGCAAACATAAACCGGGATGAAAGGACACACAAAATGTTAGACACAAATGTTCACAAACCTCTCTTACAGTTGACTGTCGCTCAGAAATAGGTTTTTACACATCGTCATTAAAATTGGGACAGTCCCTTTTATCCCCTGCATATGTATCTTGTGAACCACCTAACCCATCGTGATCTCTCAAACACATTGCCAGCAAATGTTTATTCTGAGTATGATTTTACATGAATTGATATACATGAAATTAAATTAATTCATATAAATAATAATAAATATGAAATTAAAAGCCGACTAGGGGATTTTTATTGTTATAGTTGTAATCTATGCACCGCAATTGAATTTTAAGAAATTTTGCTTTTTAGCATTTCACAAACGACGTATATGCGAAACAAAGTACAGCAGGGCAACGTAAAGCGGGATTTTACTGTATAAAAGTTAAACATTGAATAGTATGTACAGTAGGAGAAAACTTGAATACAATCACACTGTATACCGTCATCATAATACATATAAAGATACAGACACAATATTTACAAGATATATACAAAAATCTGGCAGGATGAAAGGAAATATACATGATACACATACAATGGAATGGAAGGAGGGAGAGAGAGAGGAGAGAGAGAGAGGAGAGAGAGAGGAGAGAGAGAGGAGAGAGAGAGGAATAGAGAGAGAGAAGTAGAGAGAGAGAAGTAGAGAGAGAGAAGTAGAGAGAGAGAAGTAGAGAGAGAGAAGTAGAGAGGAAGAGAGAGAAAGGGAGAGAGAGGGAGAGAGAGGGATAGAGAGAGAGGAAGAGAGAGAGAGGAAGAGAGAGAGAGGAAGAGAGAGAGAGGGAGAGAGAGAGGAAGAGAGAGAGAAAGGAAGAGAGAGAGAGAGAAAGATTTAGCAAAATAAAATAATCTACCATTAAATTACCTTGGTTTTATATATAACGGGATTCTTTTCGTGTTCCGCACATTTTTAATAAACAGCAAATGCAGTGAAACGTTGCTTCAGCCAAACGTGTTCTTTAAACAAATAAAATCTTGCAAGCTGCGTCCATTGCAATGGCGGACAAACGAAGGCTGCTTACAGTCTGGAACTTCACAAATAAGCGAAACAAAGCATAAAAAAATGAGAAATATTTGCAAATAACAACTAAAAAAATATGCTAAATACATTACTGAAGAAAATATAGCGTCAAAAGATAATAAGAGCAAACAATTCTGACGGAAACAGCTTTGCGTAAATAAATTATCAATGGCGACGGAAAAATATTTGCAGCAAATCTAATTAGGTAAAATTTAAAAACTAAAACAATTTGCTAAATACATTACTCAAGAAAGTATGGCATAAAAAGATAACGATAACAAATAATTGTGAATAAAATAGCTTTGCAAAAATAATTATTAATGCCAACAAAGATAATCAAGATATATTTTACAAACTATCCAATTACAAGAGCTAATTAACACCGGCGTTACCAAGTAGCCTTGTTTTCCCCCTATAATAGACCAATTTTTAAAATTGTACTAATAAAAATTTCGGTATCAATTACAATACAGTCGAACCTCAATAATCCGACATTCCATAATCCGGCAATTCCCCAAATCCAGCATAGTCTCCGAGTTCGCCTTGTTTCCCATGAACCACAATGTTTAGAACCATCAATCTCAGAGTTCAATGCGTTATTTGTTAACCTCTCAATGGATTACAGGATTTGACTGTGATTTCCTTTATTACCAACTTTTGCATTAACTTCGCTAGATGTATATATGTTTAGATACACACACACACACACACACACACACACTAGTATAAGTGCCCATCAAAAATGACGGGGATGATCAATTATTCTGAAATAAAATTGAGGCAGACTTCTTTGACCTGAGATCATACCTCCTGCTGAGAGGGTTGGCTTCGATCTGAGCGAAAGTTTGAAACCCTCTCCGCGAGTATCCATATTGTGCTTCAAAAGCCGACCTTAGTCCCCTCTTGCCAGGTATATTTCTTTTTTTCAGAGCATGACAGAGGGAGTGACAAAAGGACAAAGGGACGGAATAAGGTTTTTATATATTACCGATACATTAAAACGTTTTTTTATTACGTCATAATGCCTTCCTGAAAATTTCAACAAATTCGGTTCAGTCGTTTGAGAGATATTAAGTTTCAAAAAGCATTACATGACAAAGGGATAAAGTGAAACTGTATTTTACATATGTTTTATGATTCAACCCCTCAAATATCGGGAAAAAAATCTTTCTCGAACGGGTTCCATATCATTTCACCTCCCGAGAGTGGTTGCCTATCGTGGGACCACCTTTTTACAGTGGAAAGCACGTATATTTGTAAACGCCGTACTTAAAAATTTCTTGTGCAATTCGCACTTATTTTCCGCGGTACTCTTCGGTTATCCCAGACCCCGAACGAAAATGCAAAATAATACCATTTAATTCTAACAACAATACAGTTTACGTAACCATAAAAACTCTTTGTTTAAATTGCGTGTTCTGATTAAAAACTGAATTCGTAACTCTCTAGTGAACCATGAATCTGTGGAATTCACCGAGAAACAAAGAGGAAGCAGTTGTTTTTCTTCAAGAGAAGGGAATTTTGCCAAAAGAGCAAAAATGTACTAACGAGCACTGAATGAAACTATACTTTGGAGCTGTGTTTTTAATTAAGGTTCCGGATCACAGTACCACAACAATGCTAGCTGCTATCCAATATATATTTATGAAAGTTTGTTTGTTTGTAGTATTCATCAAAGTTTGATTAAGATATCGGAAAGTCTAATATTTTATTTTGATTTGTTTAGAATAAAAGTAGCAACAATTTGTGATAATTGCTTTGTAATCCTCACTTTAATATATTGTCTGTATTATTACGCAAAGCCGACTTTATTCAGAATAGATTTCAAATCAATTTTCCTTCGATCTAATATATATTTATGAAAGTTTGTTTGTTTGTTTGTTTGTACCTCTGTACGTTTCCACACCGTTAAAGCTAGAGTAATCAAACTTTCAATAGATACTTTCTTCGCAAATAGGAAGGCCATAGAGGCTACTTTTTAATCCCGAATGTTTCATATTAATTGTACAAAAAGCAAAATAATTCTGTATGCCAATGCTAAATACTTTAACATTTCGTTAATATATGTCATTTTGAAATAAAAATATAATACTGGCCTCACGCCCTCATATAAAGCGAACTTTATACATTCAAACTACATGCAACTCTTCTAACCCATAATAAAAATGGCATTTAAAATGTCTGCACATTGGAACATATTTTTGTTTTTCCCCAGGCAACGCCGGCTACTGTAGCTATTTTCAAAGTACACTGAAGACGGTTCAACAATTTACTCTGATTCCAGGCAGGCTACAGTTGTCGTGAGTTAGAGACATGGTTGGATTCAAGGGGAGGTAAAGGGGATAATTCCCCCCCCCCCCCCTAGAATTTCTGAAGACTCGAAAAATTACATTTTAAATCTCGTCCTCCGTGCCGAGCAGTTCATAATTTAAGTCCTTTCACTCGCTTCACTATAACAGACTGTACCGTTTCACTGTACGTATTTGCTATTAAGTTCTACATTTCCTTTTTCTGATTAAAATATGTATTAAATAAGACAGTTTCAAATACTTTATTAAATAACTTTTCTATTAACCTCACTTGATATCGTAAATCTATAATATATAGCTGAAAGTAATTTTATTTTCACTTTGAGTTTATACATGCACACTTATGTATAATTAAGCAAGATGATTGAAAGTGTAATGTGAAGTGCCATATAACTTTAGTAAATCAGAATTGCTGTATAAGAACAGGCCTGAAAACATTCAATGGGCCAATTTTGAGAACAAATATTTTGGATGAAGCCTGGGTCAGCCCATGGTTAGAGAAAGCTGGCTTTCAACACTTCAAGGAAAATCACCGCTTCAACTTCGTTGATACATCCACCGGGGTGCACACTCAAGACTGTCGTGAGGATGTTGGATGCCCGTAAATGGCGGAATAAAAAGACACTCAACAGTCATGACCTTTCGATGCTATTTTACAGACAACTGCAAAGTACAGTAAACTCACAGTTATCCGGAATGCTCGGGGAATTGGGTTTTCCGGTTAAGCTAACATTCCGGTTGCTTGAGAGTTTTATTGGATAGGCCTCAATAAAGCATTTGGATACCAAAAAAGGAACAGATGCAGTACCGTACATGCACCTTGAAATTGCTAACCTGTAGACTAGGTATTCTACTCACAATTGTTTTTAAATAATTCCTTGATATTCAAGGAAGTAATGAAATTCAAATATACAAGTATTCAACAAGTTTAACTGCAATGTTTCAATATTTACTAAGTACATTACATCCGATGGAGTTTCTCCTATGACTATCGCTACTAGCTTCTCTTTTGTTCTAAAAACTTCGTCCAACCTTTAGGATTTTACGACAAAAGGAGAGAAATTATCGACACTCAACACAATGTATTAGCAGAAATTCTTGAGGCAAATTGATACACAGGTAAACACAGTAAATCTTCAGCGTGAGTCTCACTTAAACTAGCCAAAGTTGAATGTGGTAAACATCGCCAAAATATACCGGTACCGTCGGCATTATAAACGTGATCAGGGGTTAGGCCATGTTCCTTAACTAACGTTTCAGGAAAGTCACAAAATTTGTCGGCAGCTCTTTGGTCGGCCGATTTTTTATCACCCGAAACATTTAGACTTCTGATCTTAAAACGTGTCAGCCATCCATCTGAAAATGCACAAGGTTCACTAATCTACACTTGTTCATAAAAATCTTTATCCTTTTTAATGAACATTGGTCCAAAAATAAGGGCTCCCTCAGAACGCTTTATAGAAAACCATTCATAATTACCAATATCCAATTACTCAAGTTTCTGCTTACGAAGAGTGCACACATATTCAACTCTTGTAGGTGTCTCAGGATTTCATTAACCGTGATTTCTCTGCCTTAATGTCATAAATAGTGGAAGAACCGACATTGCGGTTCTCAGTTTTCTCTGATTGTTTTATTATATCGAGTTTGTGGGTTAAGGTTAGCACAACCCATTTCCTTTTGTTACCTTTAGGAGGGATTTAAAAAGGGTGTGCGAAATATTTTATTTATCACAAACACAAAGTTCAAGAAACATCCACAAGGGTGTATTGCGACTGCTGAAAATGCAAATTTTAGTGGTAACATTCTGAATTAGATATAAAGAAAAAATTGGCAAAAATGCCAATTTTATGGGCAACGTTTCGAACTAGATGTAATAAAAAATGTGGAGGTGGGAGACGCTGATTGCTTGGGAATTCTGGTTGCATGAGTGCCGGATAACAGGGAGTTTACCGTATTAGTGAAAATGAAAAGAGATTGGAATACTTATACGTGTTTGCCATGGTAAAGAATTGTCTCTTGGAGGAATTTTACTTGGAGAAGGAAGAGAATGTTCCTTATGACAAAGATTATGTATAGCGTAACATTTAGACGTCTGATCCAATGCCTAATCTTAAAATGTGTTAGCCATCCATCTGAAAATGCACACGGTTCGCTAACCTCCATTTGTTTATAAAAATCTTGGGCCTTTCCAATCAACATTGGTTCAGAAATAGGTGCTTTCTCGGAACGATTTATAGAAAACCATTCATAAATGGCAATATCCATTTGCTCAAGTTTCAGCTTACAAAGAGTGCGCCGTTATTCATTTCCTCTCGTTGTCTCGGAAGACAATGAATGTAATTAACTGCGATTTCTGTGCAGTACCGGATTTACCTATAGGCTGACTAGGCTGCAGCCTAGGGCCTCAAGATTTTAGGGGCCTCTTAAACTTCAAGTCTCATAACTTTTTCGCTTTTTACTTTCTCATACCAAGTATCGAGAAAGTATTGTTTTCGCGAAAAAATTCCACCTCGAGATTTTTACGGAAATACGCGTTTTAGGTGTCGCTGAATCCGAAAAAGTGGTTTTTGCAATGCCGTCTGTCTGTTACTGGCGCTGGAGCCTAGACAGTCGAATGAAAATAAATGAAATCTCGTACTTAGGCATTTTATCATACTCAGCAGAGTATACATAGAAATGGTTGACATTGATCAATAATTGAGAGTAGTTTATTCTACGCATTTTTAACAACAATCCGATTTTCTCGAAAACGGCTCTAACGATTTTGACCAAATTTCGCACAGTCACTTGAGTTTACATCTTCAGTAATACTGTATAGTTCATATTTCTCAAAAAATGAATATAAGGCTAGTTTATTCTAGGCAACTTTAACAATAATTCGATTTTCTCAGAAACGGCTATAACGATTTTGACCAAATTTCGTAAAGTTACTTAAGTATACATCTACAATAATACTACGTATTTTATTTTACTCACTGAATATAAGGCTAGTTTATTCTAGGCAACTTTAACAATAATTCGATTTTCTCAGAAACGGCTATAACGATTTTGATCAAATTTTGTACAGTTACTTTAGTTTACGTCTTCAATAATACCGTATAGTTCATATTTCTCAAAAATTGAATATAAGGCTAGTTTATTCTTGGGCAACTTTAACAATAATTCCATTTTCTCAGAAACGGCTCTAAAGATTTTGATCAAATGTCGTACAGTTACTTGAGTATACATCTACAATAATACTAGGTATTTCGTTTTTCTCAATGAATGAATATAAGGCTAGTTTATTCTTGGGCAACTTTAACAAAAATTGGATTTTCTAAAAACAGGCTCATACGATTTTCATTTTGTAAAGATAACTAAACGACGCATTAGTGCCCATATATGAGAAAGTTTGTACAATGTATGTTGTACCGATTTTTTTCATTTTCTTTTGATGATGTGATTGATACATTTGCCGGAGATAAATCCAGAAAAAAAATGTTTGAATAAATCAATTTTTGTGATTAATTTCAATAAACCGTTAATTATAAAAATTATTTTTTTTATCAAAAAGGACCCTGAATTGCACATTTTTAAATTTACTTAACTAATTTCCTTTTCTCAGGGCCTGGATGTTTGTCGTTTACGCAACACAGGGCCTCGTATTTATTTCTAGCCAAGGGCCACAAAAATGTAAATCCAGCACTGTTTCTGTGTCTCATATCATAAACAGTGGACGAACCGACATTGAACTCCTTCATTAACCCGTCAGCGTCGTCATGCATACTGGGAACGTCGGACGGAAACTCCACATGCGGTCGTCATGCGTACTGGGAACGTCGCGGAGGTCGCTAGCTTTCTTTATTTTTTTGACACAGTAAATTTTCTTAGATATGGATAACCTTTATATATTTTAAAAGAGGAACCTTTGGCCTTCCTATTGTGCTTAATTCTGTAATTTTTACTCTCCTTCTTTTTACTTTTATTATACGTTAAGTTTTGTGATTAAATTTTCACGTAGATAGGAGAATTGGGGAATTTTGGCTTCTAAAAAAGCTCCTATTCAACGAAATCTTTGCAGGAAAGCAACTGTGAGGTGTAAGAAGAGGATATAGGCCCCATTTGTCTGCTATCAGACATCTCCAAGTTCGGAATCAAGACCTTCGAGCTCTGTGATTTGACTGGCTACTTATGGTCATTTCTTGTATACACGGGGAAGGATACTGTGTTTCATTCGCCCCTTGTCTCAGCTAATGTAAACAAGACCATGGCAATAGTTTTGAATAGGTAGGCCAAAGGTTCCTCTTTTAAAATTATGAAGGTCACCCATATTTAAGAAAATTTACTGTGTCAAAAAAATAAAGAAAGCTAGCAATCTCCGCGGCGTAACCAGTACACAGGACGGCGCTGAGGGGTAAGAAGGTTTTTTTTCTGAAAAACTTACGGGGAAGAAGTTGAAATCCAAGATAAAACAGTAGATGTGAAGTACTCCGTAAACTTTGAATAAAGAAAAACTGAGTAAATGGCTTCCGTGATTGAGTGAAAGAATTCATAGGCGTATTTCACGCGAATAATAATAACTAAGATGGTGTGAAAAACATAGGTAAATATACATAGTTTTACGTAAAACCTCAAAAAATTTCAGTCAAATTCCATAAATATCCAATAAGTTACGAATTTTTATATGATTTCGCGCAAAAACTGCGAATTTCCCTAAATCTCTTCCGACCTGCGTGACGTATTATAGTTAAATGTCCTGCGCGCTTGAGGGGTTAAAGAATTGCAGTTCTCAACTTTCTGTAAACGTTTCATTATAGCAAGTTTCTGGGTTAAGGTTAGGACAACCCGTTTCCTTTTATCACCTGCAGTGTAGCGCATATTGGAGGCATTTAAAAAGGACATGCGAAATATTTTATTTAACATAAACGCCAAGTGCAAGGAACGTCCACAAACGCATACGGTGACTGCCAAAAACGCAAATTTTTAGCGGTAACATTCCGAAACAGATGTTAAACAAAAAAATTGCCGAAAGCGCCAATTTTAGAGGGAACGTTCCCAACTAGAAGCAATAAAATAAAATCAAGACGCTTGAGAATTCCGTTTGCATGAGTGCCGGATAACGGGGAGTTTAACCGTATTAACATCCAGAAGTTTAATATTAACTATTAGACTTGGTACCAGTATAAATATTCTGAGGTGTGTTTATTTTTCAAATTTTCATTCACGTCTGTCCTATGGTATCATCTTTTGGGTATAGTAATTTCAATTTTCAGACTGCAAAAAAGAGCGATCCGAATTATTTTGAAATTGAACTCCCGTGAATCTTGCAGGGGTCATTTTCAGGACCAGCGTTATATATTTATGAATTAATTTTGTATGTAAAAAAGAATATTAGCTTATCCGACTTAAATTCTAGTTTGCATAACCACAACACAAGGTCAAAGGATGATATTCATGTATTACAAAGGCATTCTGCTCTTTGCAGCAATGGTCCTCATCATCAAGGCACTAATATTATAATAGTTTGCCACCAGCACTAAAAAATATTGTATCGATTGCCTCATTTAAAATGCAACTTAAGACCTTTATGTTAAAGTTTATAGCGTTGATGAGTTTCTCCTGTTATGTAGTAAACCTGGTATATTATTGCATTACTGAATATTTACTGGAAATTATAGTAATAAAAAAATGTGGGAGACTATGAATTAATTAATTAAATTAAAACATAAATACCATATATACTCGTGTATAGTACGAGTTTTTACGACCAAATTTTTATTGCAAAAATTGGGGATCGTACTATACACGAGTAATACATTTGAGGATTTAAAATTCATGTATCTTCACGGGCATTTTCGGTGAAGTTATGCCACCCGCACGCATTCTAATGGCAGGCTAACCTTAACAGTGAGGTCCTTTATCGTTGTTATGTTGTTTCGTAAAGAGTAGAATCTTTTTCATATATACAGCTTCAAATTCACAAATACTTGATATAAGTGAAGACATACCATACGGGCACTTCCTTTCTTGAATTTTATGTATGTACATCTTTGTTTGCGTCTTTTTACAAGGGATGGATTGGAACGAGTTGGACTAAAAGTATCGTAGACGGCGTAACTTTATGGAATTTCGACATCTTGGAAGAAAGAAATTATCAACAGTCTTTATTGTTTCTTCAATCACACACCGATCGGTTTCCACTAAAAAGTCATTCTAAAGGTATTATGTCGGTTAGTAACACCATTAGAATGATTTTGTAGTGGAAACCGGTCGGTGTGTGATTGAAGAAACAATAAAGACTGTGGAATATTACAGAGTAATTTCTTTTTATCCGTTATCCCTAGCTATTAAATAGATGAGCGAGTGGAACCATTACGTACGCGGAACGTAATCCAGACGTACTAGAATTGAAACGATTTTATTTCATCTTGTGCAATCACGATTCATATCACTTTTTATTAAATGTTTTAGGAGTAAGATACTTAACTTATCCGAATTTTAGTGTACTCGCAAGAAATACTATTTACGACATTTACGGTCTATTCTATGGTGGTGTGGAAAATCAAGGTCGTTCGATATATCTCGCTCGTAACCATCGAGCTATCGAAACGAAATATATCGACCATTGTGAAAAGCTGGGGTCGTACTATAAACGAGATATATGATAAAATCAGGTTTGTTCACCAAAAAATCAGGGGTCGTACTATACATGAGTCGGCATATACACGAGTATATACGGTACTCCTTAACCGTACAAAGTGAGAATATTTAGAGACAAAACAATAAAATAGGGCTTTAAAAAAGAGTGCGTGTTTGAATGATTGTTCTCCTGAAGGAAAAAGGTTTTTTTTCCTTTGGGGAAGGATATGTGTGCATGAACGGGTGACACCAGGCTATCTATGAAGATTTTTTTCCCCCGAAAAACCTGTAAGTGTTACTTTTGTTTTTCTTTTCATTGATTCCTTTCTTGTTTTTTTTTTTTTTGAAGCCCTATTTTATTGTTTTGTCTCTAAATATTCTCACTTTGAACGGTTAAGGAGTATTTATGTTTTAATTAAATTAGGAATTATAGTGTTCTTTTATGTTTGTGTATTATGTGTCTTCTGACGGGTGCTATGCCTTACTGACCAACAGCATTAATAAAGTTATTATTATTATTATTATTATACTATTAATTACATTTTTTGCTAGTTTTTCTTGTTTGTTCTACTTTGCAGTTTATAGTTTCATATTAAATTAAATATACAAAAGTTTGTTTTCATAAAATTGGATTTTCGTTCCGCTCCGTGACAACCATAAAAATGAATCATAGAGGCTAAATGGACTCAAAAATGTTTTAATTTAAAAATATTTTTAAAATTTCATATAGGTTACAGGGGCAGCAAAGTTTATAGCGCCTAAGGGTGGCAAACTTGTTATCTGCCTGAGTAAAAAGAGGCTGACTGATATTATTCATTTATTCTAGTAAATTCCTGAAGCAAAAGTACCTTTAGTGCAAGAAATAATGGTATTTGTGTAAAGAATGTGATGTTTTAGAATATAACATATTAGAAAATTATTAAATACATAATTTTAACCGCTAGAATAATAAAAATATTTATAACAAATTCAACATTTATTTTCAAACTTTTCCAAGCCTAGGCCACCAGGTTAAATTATATTATACCTATTAAAAGTTTTCTAAATCTGTTCCTTTGTTCATTGATATTACGTAATTTTTTGTTTTTTTTTCAAATTCACATAAATTTATTTTTAATTTTATAAGCTGGCAACTATTATATTACTAAAAATGTATAAATTATATATTCACAGTTCTACAGATGAAGACAATTGAAATTGAAAATTTTACATTAACTGACATAAGACATACATTCTGCAACGACATTCAATTTTGAAGAATATATTTATAAATGATACAACTGACAGCACATCATCATCAGCGCAATATTTATCAGGAATTAAAATTAATAAAATTTCGACGATTGCAAGACAACTTTCGAAGAATACAAGGAGGCGAATATCTTAAAGAGCCATGCAAAAATAATATATAAATACCCGTTATTCAGCGTTTCCAAAAATAACACCACGATAACCATCCGGTCACACGCAACTTAACATGCAGATTAAAATCTAAAAATCAATGCATTTTGTTGCCGGATTAAGTAGTCAATAAAATGAAGGCGACGATATCATCACACCACAAACATAATACGCAATTCCCATTAAAAGGCATTGTTACATGCTCATCAAAAATGCATTTAATGGGAAAATTAACATTCTTCAATTATTACAACAATTTTACGTGACGGAGGATTAGAATAAACGATCTCAAACATGCTATTCTAGAAAATGAATTTTAAAAACACGTAATACTTTCTACGAAATAATAGTTAAAAACTTACATTCTTTGTGCGACCAAGCCGAAGCCATTAAAATATGTATAAATAAAATCTCTAAAGTGTATGTTCTACTGCTCATGGACGCCATTTTGAACGCAGGCGCCGTGAGCGACAACTCCCACCACTTTCGCTCGTCTTTTTTCTCCGAGTGAAGTAACTGAAAGGTCAAGCGATATATATCGATAATCGGCTTAACCAACAACAGGAGTAACAGGATTATAGCATGTTAAATATGGGGATATAAGTGATTTAAATAAATAAAAAGGATTAGGTAATTTAAATTTGATATTAATTTTATTCTAACAACAATCTTTTTTAACTTAAATTACTTGCATCTGAATATAGAGGAGATATTCTATCAACTCAATGATAATATTACTTTAATTTCTAACAGCTTATTCCGAGTTTTTAGTATAATAAATGTAAAATGGAGAGAAATATATGCAATATTAATTCAATCAAAATTTATTTGGTTAATTATAATTTCTCGTTCAACAAAAATTTGTCAGATATATGAATCATAGATTAGTTTAACAATTACCTATAAACGTTATTTTTTATGAACTGTAAATAATAAAAACATTTATTCTAATTCCAAGCATTACTTTCACTTAATTATCTCCTTACCAAAACAAATCCTCGTTGCCTTCCATGTGTCTCCTGTACAAATCTCACGGGTTGGCAACCTTGATTCCAACTTGTGCAGCAGGTGTCAATTTCGGAAAGCGCAACAATTATATGGATTTATGGTATAGACAGTGATATATTAATTAACGAAATAACAAATGAGATAAAAGCTTTTATTTGTTCAGTCTGTATGTCTCTGAAATTTTAGCAGACTATCCTTAACGTTTCTAAGCGAAACTACATTTTTTTATGACTCTGGAAGTAAATATTTTCACCTTTACTATTTTATTACTTTTATCATTTATTTATCTTGAGAGGCTTAAAATTGAAATTTGGCGGTGCAAAGCGACCTTTGACGTCAAAGCCCCTTATAAATTTATATATATAGCATTAGTACGTCGTTTTATAAAATTTAGGTAATCGTATAAGTTTTATAGGACTAATTTCGATGTCTATAAAAAGTTAGGAAATTTCCGCGATAAAATAAATATACAGGCGATTTTTTTACGAAAAAATCTAAGATTCCAATTTTACGGGTCGATTTTAAAAAAAAAATCTTAGCGGCATCGTCAAAATAATAAAAATTGCACATTTATGAGACCAATTGCACAATGGAATATTGTACCAAGGATATGCTTCTCGAGATATCCTCTGAAAACACTTTGGCTGCAAGAATTTCCGCTTATTTACACTGATATTGTATAAACAAAATCATCGCTAAACCTAGAGATTTGAATTCAGTCTTCACAAATATGAAACTACAGTTCCTAAACTTTCCAACAGTTCAAGTCCCAAACTCTTATCTCAATGGGAAACAATTTTAAAAAGCAAATATATAAACTCATACAACAGATTTATGCCCATGACAAAAATTTTAATTTCAAATTGCCACATGGCTCTCATATATGTAGTAACTTATCCTGAAAATTTGATATCTCTAGGTTGGATATAGATATCACCTGCAAAGATGGACAAGCAGACAAGATGATATATGCCTAATATTAGGTTCGATGTAAAAGATTGCATATTTGAAAACGGTAATTGTTTTTTTAAAATCTAAACAGAACGCTTTTTAAAAAGGGGTATTCATGGAGTTGCCTGAAAGATGTCAAAAGATTGTCAATCAAAACAGCAATTATACTTTTGAATAAAATTTTTACTTTTAAAAAAATAATAAACTTAACTCAAAACTTAATTCCATCCAACCTAATATATATTTTTTTAAATGGCTAAAATCAAGCAAAACTTCAGTTTGAAGATAAATATATTTGGTTTATCAGATACGCAATTCAGCAAAAGTCTATGAAATAAACTATTGAGGATAAAAACATAAAAAAATACATAAAAACAAAGCAAAAATATAGCAAACACACTTATTCAGTAAAACAAGCAGAGAAAGAATCTCGGAGCAAATTACATAAGCACTTTTTTTAAACAATACAAAAATAATGAAAACATTCCCCTGCAGACCAACCTAACTGAAAAATTCTGCATCCTAAACAATAATATTCATTACAATAATTATGTAAATGCATTTTATAGTAGACCTACATACGTAATTTCACTTTTGTTACAAAAAATTAACTAATCTCACAGAATGTATTTATACCATTAAAATGTTATTAAGCAACATATCACGTAAAAATTTCTTCTTGAAAACAATTGGAATTAAATAATAACAATATCCAAGTATTTCATAGAATAAAATTTCAGAACTGCGTGTAATTTCAATTACTTTCACTTAATTAATAGCATACTTGTTTATTTCCATTCGTTGCTGTGGTTACGGCCAATAAATACAAAAGCCATGATGGATCCTTATAGATAGATAGTAAAGGGTTTTCTAATATCCTGTTAAAAGGCAAACGGACAGACGGACGGATCCTGTATTTTTTCCATATCAAGCACAAATGTAGAACTATATATCATGAAAATTTGGTGTTTGTAGCTTATGTAATTTTGGAGTTAATTTGTACACGGACAGACGAACCAAACACAGTGGGTCCTCGACTTACGATGGCCTCGTGATATGATTTTTCGACTCCCGATGAACCTCCCATGCTTCCAGGTAGTATCGACACATGATGAAACTGACATACGATGGACAGTCAGCATGCATTATTGGTTCTTGGCCTGTCAATCACATCTTTTAAATTGTTCTAATGAATAGCCTCCTTTGTTTTTGTCTTAACGCATTCGCTGCTGGCTATACAAAAATACATACAGTGAAAAGAAACAAAGTTGCAAGGGAAACCTGCGACGAAAGATGTTATATATTTGATGCTACAATGACGAAAGGTCCTTTTCATGTCCCAAGACTTCTCAGCATAGTAAGACGCAAAGTAGAAAACCAAAAAAGCATGGAAAAGTAATGCGACCCCATATCTGAGTGCTGCAGTAGTTAAAAGATATCAAGTTGCAGTGCCAATCCATTGAAATCGAAAAGAGAGCATACCGCGACGAAAATGACGCACATGCATTTCTATTTATTTACTTGTTATATTTTATCAATTATACACGTACGTATATGTTAAAGAATACGTAATCCTACATAAAATAACTATTTTCATGGGAAAAGCCTTATTAAGGTGCAAAAAAAATTGACATCTAAGGATCTCTGAACGAATTAGAGATTTTACATAGATTTACACATACGATGCGTTTATTGGAACGAATTTGCATCGTAAGTCGAGGGCCCACTGTGCATAAGCTCTTTTTTGTCATAAAAAATGCTCTAACAGTCAATTACCCACACAAGTAAAACAACAACTGATATAAAAAAAATCGTTTATCTTAAATCATTTACACATTCATAACAAAAAGGAAACATCTCATTTTTAATGCCTTTATAAGCTTGGAAAGGTAAAAAAAAAAAAATATCGTCCGCCCTTTTCATCCACGTAGGCAAAGCAAAAAACAAAGATTCACAAATTAAATATTCCTCAGCTCCGTTAAAAAATAACCTTTTGTTAAAAACAATTAAAATGTGCTTTCCTTGAAAAATAAGGCTTAGCGAACATCAAAAAAATTATCATAACAAAATATGGTGTGTTGACTAGTCTTAATAAAAAGTTAAAAATACATTTTCAATATAGATATACAATTTATATATATATATATGTTTGTATGTATGTATATATGTATGTGTGTATATACATACATACATACATACATACATACATACATTATATATATATATAAACACACAACATTGGATTGCAGAAAAAATATATATCTATGTACAATACAAATTACCCATAGCATTATTTACAATAAAGACAATTCATTGAGGTTACAATTGAGTCAAGTTTATAGGGTGTTAATTAAATTAAAAAAGGAACATGATGGTTTTCTTATTAACGTTGGATTAAAGGCGTCTCTCTTTGATTGTGGCGCCCCACAAAGTTCAACGGCCACATACTGACCCTTAATAAAAACGATTCCGACACTTTATTAGAATTTATGCGAATGAATTGGAGACGAAGAAAAAATGACAGCACACAATTTTTAGAACTGACAGTAATAAAATCACTGAATCAAACCATTTGGCTGGGTTGGTGTTTTATACTCCGTACACTTCATAAAAGTTATTTAAATTAAAAGTTGTTTATTACATAGCAGTGGCAGAAATACCAGGGAAATTTGGTACAAATCCGATCAGAATTCTAGATGATGATACGTGATGTTTAAGAATTCAAACGACCACCGTTTTATATAAAACAGGCAGAGAGAGAAACTTAAAATCCGCTCATCCTATATATTATTACAATAACGTCTGTTTGCGACATCATGATCAGCTGAACTACCGAATGGATTTTTTCAAAAAAGGCAGTTTCAGAAAGCTTACGCTTCGGCAATGACGCGAATGTCCATTTTTTTTACTTAACCCATCTCAAAGGATTGTTTTTAACGTTTTTAATACTCCGAAATTTCACATTTTTTGCGTATTATTTATGCGTCGCTGACAACAAACGCTGGCATTGTTGAGCTCTGAGATTTGGTTGATATAAATGATCGGCATTGATGCGAACGCCTTTTTCTCTAATTTAACCCGTTTCAAATGACTGCTTTAACATTTTAATTACCCCGAACTTTCGAATGTTTTGTTTTTGTTAACAACAAACTCAGATTCTGGAGAGCTCTGAGATTCTGCCGATTAGATGGAAATCCTTGGCATGCAGCCTTAGTAGGTACGATCTTTGATGGAATATTAACCGTCCAAAGAGAAGAAAGAAAAAGATTAGAAGAGATCGCGAACGCAGAAAAAGGGAATCGAAAGAAAGGCGTTCAGATCGACTTTTCTCTCAACGAATAAGGACGCTACGACAAAGGGAACGTAATGAACAGCAAATGGACCGACAACAAAACGATAGAGTACGTCATGCGATTAAACACAGACTATGTCAAGAGAATCTTCCACAGTCGTATAACATAGCAATGTCAGTATGTTTTGTTTATTAAACACCTTGTTTGTCTCTATGTGCGAATTATTCGCATGGACACAGGTAGCGAATTATTATTCCTGGGAGACCTCCACAATATCGTACCATTCAAATCAATAATAACAGGACTACAGTCTGGACGAAATTACTTTAGGGATTGACGGTTGAGGCGGCTTGGGTGTGATGTTTGCCAGCATGTGAATAACAGATGCCCCCAAACACTTGCGAAAACCACGTTTCAAATATCTTTGCGACTGAATGAGAGAGATGTCAACTTCGAGTCACTCTGTCCCGTGTCGCCTTTTGCTTCGCCAGTCCACCGAAAGGTGCATTCCAGTGTAATAGATATGGCTACGCCGAGTTTGAGTTCTCTCCCCAGAAGACCTCCTCCTAGCAGCGGTGACGCACGAGCGGTCCCGAGTAAGTATTTTGTTTGCGGCAACGCAACGTGGTTGCTCTTAGCAGCACTTCCCTCCCCTCCGCCTGCGATTGGCCGTGAGGGAGGGGAGCCTTCCCCCCACCAAGCCCCCACCCTTCCCCGAAGTTTCAATACCAAAGTAATTTTGTCCAGACGAAAATACGTGCAGTTCAACGTTTAAATCGGCCGCCATTTTGAATCAAACAGGCAGACGCAAACGAAATCCCACGCTGGAATTCCTCTTGCTGTCCGCTACGGTCGTGCCAAATTTGGTCAGGATCGGTTGAGAAATGAGGGTGCACATAAAAGGAAGAGACAGACAATCGGCCGCCATTTTGAATCAAACGGCGAGCCAGACACTGAAACCACACGTAAACCTTCCTCTTGTCGTACCCTATAATCGTGCCCAATTTGGTCAGATCCAGTCGAGAAACACGGGGGTGCATCAAGGAACAGACAGACTTACTAAAATATAGTGGTTCTCGTTTGATATTCTAGAATGCAACTCAGTATATATCGAAAAGGTTGAGAACAACTAATTTAAGGTATGCATAATTTATTGCATTGGTACGGTACCAATAACAGCATTAACGTATAGTATAAAATGGAGTTAAAAGGAAACAGAGCACTTTATTACAACATGTCCGTTTTTCCAATAGTAACGGTACGTCCAGGGCCTCCGTAAGAACGGGAGGGGGGGGGGGGGGTGCACATAACCAGGACCCCAGCCCTCTTTCGAGATCTAGTTTCCCATGAAGATGAATCACAACACCTGCAATCCGTTAACTTTGTCATCAACGTTTATGCATTCCCTGTACACATTTTTTTTGCCTTAAATAAACCGTCTTTATTAAACTACTAGCGTAATGCCCGTCAAGAATGACGGGAGGAAAGATACGATCGTTCAAGCTAATTAGGGAGATCAAATTAACACCAGAAGCAACTGTCTTGAAAATCGTTTCCCCACTCTCTCTCCCTCTATCTCGTATTAAAAGCATTCAGAGCACGCTTACACCCATAAGGATTGAAATAACAATACATTATCAAGGTCTAACAATGGAATAGGTAGGCAAGGTAACATCCCATTAAAAATGGCAAGATTTCCTCAAACTGTGTGAATTAAACGTTTAAATTGAGCGACTCAGAACTGTAGGTGGAGAAAGATGAACAGAATAAGAAACTTTATAATGTTTTCTTCAAAATGGTTATGTATCCGAAGATCGTAGGTCAATTATTTCTAATTTTAATCTAAAAAAGAATGAAAGCCTACACCTTGAAATGTCCCTTTTTATGTTTTACCTTATGGGAAATGGAAATTATCTTCTGGAGTCGAACCTGGGTCTTTGATCTCCAGTTCGATACATTAAAACTTTTTTTATTATATCATAATGCTATCCTGAAAATATCATCAATTTCGGTTCAGTCGTTTGCGTGATATTAAGCTTCAAAAAGCATTACACATAACATATGCTACAGACTAAGGTTTTTTATTTATATGATAATATTATCGTTTAATACTTGTATTCTGGTTAATGTCGCTTCCTGAATTTCACGCCTATTTACATACTTAGAATTTTATCATAAAAATAAATAATTACATGGAATATACAATGTTCATCTGCTGATTACAAATATTACGGCACTAAACACACATGTACATATAAAGTGAAAAATTGTACTCGGCTGTAGTAGTATGTAATTTCTTAGCGGCGTAGGGACTTTCAAATCTCACCTCGACACTTTATCGGACATGATTACCAGGGTTGACGCTTACGCCAACTTGCGCAAGAGCTAAACGCACGTTAGGAGACCTAGCAAACGTGGTAGAACAACCTTGTTCTTCTTCTCCTACAGACGCATCTCGGCAAAAAAAACGCGCACCGAAAAATCACGCAAAAAATATAACAAAATACAGCCATTACTTTACTTTACGACACAAAAAATTCACTTTAACTTTAGACTAAGCAATCGAACATTAAACGGTATTGAAATCGCGCCACTAAGAATTAAGACTCCCCGCAAATTGATCCGTTTAAAATTCCAAGCAAAAATCGTACCGCAGAAACACGAACCGTAATTTTACATTTAAGCCAAAGCGTACCGCGTTCGTGGAGGTGAAATACAGCTCAGTGAATATAATAGAGAAATACAACCTTTTTTTTTAATCTGGAGTAAACTACGTTTTAATATAATGTAACCTTTGAATAATATTCATAAAAAAATACAAAAACGGCAGATTTAAGCTTACATGATATATATATAATAAGCGTGCTTCGCTAATCACTAAAGCATAAATTGAGACGTCCTACATTTTCACGATTCGAAAAATTCCTACGGTGCAGTCAAAGCTTCCCAGGTCCGAGAAGCAACGCGTAATTTCTTATTTTTAATCCTTATTTTTAAAATCTCGTAAACGTACAGTGCAATTTCGATTACCCGTGAATCATTCTTCTGTATTTCTCCCGAGTTTTTATTTACGAAAATTGCGCCTTGCGTTATTCACGCACGCAGAGTCGCTCGTTCGCGAAGAAGACATATTGCATAAAAAAAAGATCGTACGTTAAGTCGGTGCTCTCCAATCGGTGTGGCTCGGCGCATTAGTGTTTCGCAAGGAAGGCGCTAGTGGTCCACAGAGTCTGAGGATATTTAATTTTCACAAAAGCGTCGGGAACAAACAAATTCGCATAAATTTTATCATCCGAAGAATTTACCCTGAAAACTACGAGAAGAATTGATCAGAGCTGCAAACCACTTCAAAATTTGGAAGTGGTTCAGTTCGCGGTTCTAGATTTTTGGAAGTGGTTCAGTTCTAGATTTTTGGAAGTGGTTCGGTTCGTGGTTCAGTTAAGATGGGAATTTTGACAAGTGGTTCGGTTCAACTAAATTAATCATTTGAAATACCATTCAGAAATAATTCATCCAACATAAACATTACACATTCAGTATCAATCTGTAAGTAAATCAATCAGCAGTCGTTATTATTTTAAATGAAAGAAGAATTTATTTAAAGAAAGGAAAAATATATATTTTAAATATATTAAAATCCCATCATCATCTTCATTTATTTATATTTTAAAAAATGGTATTTTTGATCATAACGTGATTTTTATGTGGATAACAATAGTAGCAGAGAGGAAAGAGTTAGGCACTCTTTCCTTTGAAGCAAACCCGCTGGTTTTTCCAATGGAAATTCCTGGTCTTTTCGTTGGTCCGTACATTGTGGATTGATATCGAACCGAAACCGGACCACTTTTGCAAAAAATTACGGTTTGGTTTTCGGTTCATTAAAAAATTAATCACTGGTTTTGGTTTGGTTTGTGGTTCGGCAAAATGGCTGCGGTTTGGTTCGGTTTGCAGCTCTGGAATTAATAGAAGTAAGCAACGATCATACAACTTAAAATTGGTATTCTATCTTTAGATGTCTTTTACTATAAGCTAAAGATGAATATCCTTCAACAAGGTATTTATGCAAATTTAGTTGTTCGTCAACAGCTCATATTAAAAACATTAAAAGGCCATGTTTAACCATTCAACTGGGTAATTTTTTTTTTGGGTCCCACCCTCAGTAGGTAATTAAATAAATAAAGTTAAATGTCACCCAGTTTCCGCAAATATAAAACAGCGTAACTGATAAAAATGCTTCTCATAGAAACGAAACGTCTCTTTCAAATCTCAGAAGCAAACTGAACTTTCCATATACATCTGTTTTTCACATGTACCGTTAGGATTACTAGCAGGAAAAACTTTCATAAATAGCAGGATTACCCTCGAGACAAAAGTGCATGCAGAGAAAAGTGCGAGTTTTCGCAAGGGAGCGTGAAAAAACCCCGAGTGTCATAAACGGTCATTCAAGAAGTGGTGTAAATGGAAATGCAACCCGCAACGCATATACACAACTCCCTTATTAAGACCTGCTTCTCAAAGAAAAATCGGTACAACATACATTGTACAAACTATCTCATATAAGTACTAATGCGTTGTTTAGTTATCTTTAGAAAATGAAAATCGTATGAGCCTGTTTTTAGAAAATCCAATTTTTGTTAAAGTTGCCCAAGAATAAACTAGCCTTATATTCATTCATTGAGAAAAATGAAATATGTAGTATTATTGTAGATGTATACTCAAGTAACTGTACGAAATTTGATCAAAATCGTTATAGCCGATTTTGAGAAAATAGAATTATTGTTAAAGTCGCCTAGAATAAACTAGCCTTATATTCATTTATTGAGAAATATGAACTATACAGTATTATTGAAGATGCAAACTTAAGTAACTGTACGAAATTTGATCAAAATTGTTAGAGCCGTTTTCGAGAAAATCGGATTTGTGTTAAAAATGCATAAACTACTCTTAATTATTGATCAACCACCAACCAACCAATTGGGGGGCTTGTGACTTCAAACGACTCCAGCGCTAGAAGGCTTCTCAGTCTAAATCACAAAGCAAGCGAGGAGTGAAACCCGGTGCCGGCATTAGCCTACTCTTAACGAGAAACACCAAGGGGACCAACGGCTTTACGTCCCTTCCGAAGGACGGGACGCTGATTCGCGTGTTCTCCACATAACCACGCAAATGGGGAGCCGGGCAACCCGGTTCGCACCGAGTCTAGGCTCCATCACCAGTTACAGACAGACAGACGGCATTGAGAAAACCACTTTTTTGGATTCAGCGAAACCTAAAACGCATATTTCTGTAAAAATCTCGAGGTCGAATACTTTCTTGATACTTCGTATGAGAAAGTAAAACGGAAGACAAGGCCATCCGTGGCAGGTAGCACGAACCAGAAGAACCCAGCTATAAGTGCGAGATGCTACGGGACGGAAAATCACGGCATATCCATAGAAATCAGCGTGAAAAATACCATGACGTCCATATTCGGCATACCCAGAAGAGTGGCTAAAGAACCTAGATGAAGAAGTTCCTGTAGCTCTTTCTATTAGTGAGCCTTTGTACCGAAAAGGAAAGACTAAATTTTCCGTCAAAGAGCATAACATTTTTACACACTGAATTGCGTGTGTACTGGATTTACAATAAAATTGTACAATTAATCGAATGTTACTTTACCAATCATAATAATCTAACATAATTGCAACTTATACTTGTTTTATGCAAGTTTTTTCTTTAAAAATGTATATTTATGGAGTGAAATTAATTTGGGGTTGTTTGGTGCGCTGCGATGTTTTTAAGCATGCATGAAGGCGTTTTCTTCTCCGTGTCATTCGCCTGGATAATCGAGAGTACACTGTATTTTAAGTCTTATAAAAAGCTATCGCGAGTGATTTTCAAGCTGTAGCATATTCTCCGTTATCAGTATAGATACACTATATTCATCCGTTTGTATAATTCAACACGCATAGAGCTTGGATCAGGTAAACAGGATTATATAGCCAACCAAAAGGCCTGAGAAAATTGCAATAGGAAATCTATAAATGGGAAAAATAGTTTTTTAAATATTCTCCGCGTTCAGCGTTACATTTTGCTGACGCAACCTTTGTAAAGCAACATCCATCAAAGTCTTTTCAATAGCTACGGACCACGACAGAAGATACAACGTTATTTTTTGAGATTAAGTTGCATTTCTCAATAAAAAACGAAGACGCATAGGTTTTCTAATATTGTACATTTTTTCAGTGTCTCTTTAGGTCAGCAACCTACGTCCTGCGGGCCTCGTGCAGCCCCCGAGAGTGTTTTATGCAGCCCGCAAAGCCACGATGATAAAGTTATCGCTCAATTACATTTTTTCAGTGAAATCATCCCTCAATTCCATATTTTTCAGTGAAATTACGCCCTCAAGACCTTTCCTGTTAGAGTTTTGACGTTAGTAAACAAATTAGAATTGATTTTCACTAATATGAGACCACGAAATAAGTGAACTTCTCATTTAAACACCCACACTGCCTGTCGTAGCTCTCCCGATTTCCAATGCGGCCCTCCGAAGCATTCGCAACGACGAATGTGGCCCGCCTTATATAAAAGGTTGCCGAACCCCTGCTTTAAAATTATTTACTTTCTTTCGCTTCTTAAAAACATGCGTGGACAAACAACAGCCTTTATTCAGAGAATGAAGACTGATGGCTCTTTCTGTTCCTCTCTCAACTACCAATTCATACGCAGCAAACAAGTTATCTCCTCAGAAGAAACATATTTGTACTAAACATTATCAAGCGAGTGATTCTGCCGGACGACGCAACTAACAAAGCCTACGTACGAAGCTACAAGATTACCTTTCAAGGGAATACAAACTCGTGTCCATAATAGTTTTTAAAGTACGATCCAGTCTATCAAAATTGTAACGGATTAGATTTAAGCTTTTGCCGGGGATAGGTCGAAAAATTAAACTTTATCCGGTACAGTCCACGTTTTATCAGAACCATTAACGTCCGCAAAGGGTAGATACATCTTAAAAAGTGACTGATAGTAATTACAATGCTTCAGATTGCTGTTTATCATGGGGGTCTTCAAACTTTTCATATCTTCGCGACCCAATAGTAATGAAAAATGTTATTCAGCTAATAGAAATTCTATGTTATAACATACTAGCAGAAATACTCAGCATCCTCTGGAGAAATCTGGTTCAAATCCAATCAGAATTCTAGACGATATACATGGCACTTAAGAATTCAATCGCCGCCATTTTGAATAAAACAGAGAAACAAAAAGCGCATAAGAATTATTCGTACCAAATTTGATTCAAATCAATGATAACAGGACTTGAGGAAAATACGTGTAGTTTAATGATTAAATCGACTGCCATTTTGAATCAAGCAGACAAGACAGACCATGACCCATAGAACACATTAGCTTCCCCTTAGTGCCCTCTATAATGATGCCAAATACGATCAAAATCAGTTAAGAAACGTGGGCAAGCATAAAGAAACAGACAGACAGACTAACTAAAATATAATGGTGGAGATTTTAAATACGAATTTCTAAGGGTACCTTTAAAATCAAATCGGTACAATTTAACAACCTTTACATACCGTTAGTAGAGTCTGATTATATTGACAGCAATTTAGACTAAATTTAGCATCAAAATCCTTCGTTGACGCCCTTAAGAGTAAGTTGGGCCATGAAAAACCCTGCTGTATATGGCGACATTACTGCCAGAGTTACGCAAATTGGAGAGCTTATTCTTAATAACTACCGTATTTACTCGTGTACCCCGCACACGTTTTTTCGCGAAACGCAGGGGAAAAAAGGGGGTGCGCGTCTTACACGAGGATTTCTGAACAGGTTATATAAATTGTATCGACAGTAAATCCTCTGCAATATGCTTGCGTCTACGTTTGTATTCGTAAAAGACGTCAAATTCTACGAAGTATATGCGTATTTATGCGACCGAGAAAACGCGTAAGTTATGCCCACGCTGCAGGCAAAAACTCGCTAAAGTAGGCAGAAAGAATACCCCGACTAACTGATAACTATAGTTCAATGACTACTGAGGGTTTGCCGGCTTGAGAATAGGTAGGTTCAAGTTTGGTCATTTCCCTCATACACTTCAACGAATTCGGAGTGGTGAAATTTTGTTGCAAATGAAAGATTTCATTGTTGGAAAAGAAGGTGGAAATCCACATCTCAAGTGTTTGGGCTCGTTTTTTCCTAACCTTCCAATATTTACTCACGAGACCATATGTGAAAAAACTCCCCATCCGCGTAGGGAAGTTCCCGATCATAGATGAACATGTAGTTCTTGAAGCTCTGCATCAGTGCGTAATGTTACCCCAAAAACTGAAGTGGGGACGAAATTGCCTAATATTACAACAAAAACAGTTAAGGGGTTAACAAAAGAGGACTATCGGTGAGGAGATTTCTGCTAGTACCGTCATAAAGAGATGATCCAATAAATTGCGTCACGTAGAAGGGAGAAAATGCTTAACTTGAGCGGAACTTGTTTCAGGGAGTGGGAATCGGTGACTTAAAAAAAGCTTATTCCGTCTTAAAATAATTTTTTCCCTCCGAACCGGCCCAAAAATAGGAGTGCGCGGGTTACATGAGTAAATACGGTACAAGCAAAGATAATAATGTCGCAATTACCTCAAAATAAATTTCCCAACGGATATTATTTTTAAGACCAATACCACTTCAAAAAATTTCAATAGCGGTGAGCAACCCAAGGTCAGCAGGCCGCAAAGCTACGATTTAAATAACATTTAACACAGATTCGTATCGCATGCATTGAAAATTATGGCAATAAAACACTCGCTACTGAAACGTTAACCTTAAAAACATAATTTAGGATCGATTTTCACTCATGCGATGCATCAAGACTTTCTAGTTAACGTCTAATTTAAAGTCTAATCTGGTCCGCAGAAGCATTTTCAACTTGCACCTGCCAATGTAGAAAAGGTTGGTAATATAAAGGCCCTATTACACGTAGCAACTTTACGCGCATATAAGCGTATACACACAAGACGCCCCATGTAATAACCCAAAAAGGCAGCAGCAAGACGCGCGACAAATATTGAACATGTTCTATTTTATACGTGAATACAATGTATATGCCGGGTTGGACGTTCCGTGTAATAGCACCAACAACAAGATGCGCATATTGTTGTGGTCGTGCATGCGCTGTCTGGGCCCTCCGCTCACAATCTTCAGTCAGTAGTGCGTTTGATACCATGGCAGACCTTCGAGGCTATACCAAGGCATTCATGGCAGAGTTCATAGAACTTTTTAAAAGTAATCCTTGTTTACGGAAGGTGAAATCGAAACAATATAGGAACAAAATAGAGTGTGAAAATAACAGCGCACAACCCAAGTAATAAATCGTCATCATCCATCACGCATAAACGCCGGAACGCAACCAAACGTTGAAGAGCTAGTTCAGGATCAAGAACGACAAGACGCGTGACAATACACGCGTCTTGTCGTTGCATGTAATAGCAATCTTGTCAGAAAAGCATGCTACGTGTAATAGGGCCTTAGGTCTTTTAATTTCAATTCTTCTGGATTTTCTCGCTAAAGATGCTCTTCTGAACGATACAAATACCGCACTTTCTGGGATTTACTTCAAAACGTTTTTAAAAATTCCAGTTTAGAGGTAACTACTTTCGTTTATAAATTATACATCAACGCAAATTCATTTTATCTGCCCGTTGATTACCTTCCCTTAAGAGACGTACCAGTTACGGAAAGTTCCTTGTAAATAAGACTATTGTTAAACAACGCAAATGTTTGACAACTAACAGGACGGTCTTCGTAAAAAGACCATTGTTAAACAACGCAATTGTTTGGCCAGTAAGAGGAGGTTTGTTGTAAATAAGAATATAGTTCAACAACGCAATTGTTTGAGCAATACATGCCGAAAAAAACCTCGTACGGTAAAAGTCCATTCTAACGGCACTCACGGGACCAAAATCGTGCTGCTAAAATAAACGTGCCGCAAAATCAATTCCAATTACTTTGAGGGCATATTTGTTATCTTTTAATTCTCTTCTTCCCCATAAGATATTATGTATTGTGTTCTTCGTTATCTAATTTACTATTTTTTGCCGTAATTATTACGGTGTAATAAATCTATCTAACTATATATTAATTTTACGTTGACGTCTGTCGACATTTGTGTACAATTTATATCGGCGTATTTCTCGAGAACCGTTCGTCCTAAAGATATGCGGTAAACTGCATTCTGTTTCTACTGGCTTTAAAGGTCCACGGAATAATATTTTCGTCTGCTAAAGTGTCCCGGGTTCGAATCCAGGAGACAATTATATTTTCCCATACACGGGATTTTCTGTTTTTCAGAGTGCAAGGTTTTTTCCTTCATTCATTAAAATACATAAATATGGACCGATTTTCTTCGTTTTAACATTATTTGTCGGCTAAATCTCTATACCATTTTATTCTTGCGATGTATGCACGTTACACGGTCGACGTTTTCGGAAATACGCATTCTTTTTCGAAATTTTGCAGATTTTTCGGCGGCTAAGCTTAAGGCAGATCGGTCACGACTGTGGCGACATCTATTAGACGATTGGAAAATGTAAGTTCACCGAATATGCCGTTAGAGCGAGTTTGCCGCTAGAATGGATGCCGTGAAAACAAGCTTTTACCGTAGTAAGGATTATAAAATCTTTAAAAGTCGAGATCTATTCATCACAACAAGTACTTCTGAGGTTTTTGCAACGGATAACGAAAGCAGCGACAAAATTGTGGAGGAAAGACATAGGAACAGAGGCGCTAGTAAATAAAAACGAGGCCGTTATAGTATGTTAAAACGGCTGGACAACAGTGGCGGATTTAACGCTCCAGTATTCGCATGGGATACCGTTGTATCACACCATTTCTTTGAATTTCTCATAGACGGGGAAAGAAATCACCTTATCCTTTCGGTATCAGTACCTTCCCAAGAACGACAAATAAGACTATAGCACGTTTCGGCATTTCGTGCGGCCAGGGCGCGCCTACAGTTAAGACCTGTAGGGTGAGGAGAAGAAAGCGTCGGCCGACGAGAGGTCTTAAATTTCTCTCGCCCTTCGAAACTTCTCGACAAGCGCTGCAGACACGATCGCTCGCACTTTTCTCGGTGACAGCGAAAAAGCACGGACGTGCTTCATTCGTCCACAGCTACTGTTGAACTGAGCGAAACTTGGCAATTGCATTGTAGCCTAAACGAAATAACCCGAATGCTGGCGGAATACCGCGAGTCTCAGCCTCACGACCTGTTGAAATGCACTATAGCGTGTGATTCCGTTATTGACGAAAGCAAAAGATAATACTGCTCTAAATTCTACAGTGTGTGCTCAGAACACCATTAACATTTATGTGATCAGTGCTTGGAGACTTAAGGTAGTCATCCAGTAGACAGTTCCGTTCCGTCACGTCGCGATGTGCCAAATGACGGCTCGGATTAAACACACGGAAGTAAATGGAGCGGAGCCCACTACTCCGTTCCGAGACGTCACGTTGCGGGCCGCCGCTGACAGGATTCTCCCTCGACGTTCCAACACGTCAAAAAACAGGATGACTGCGGCGTCACGGCCTAGTTAGTGAGCCTCTTTGCAGGTGTTCATCCTCCTGCGCCTGCGCGTTATCATCCTGCCTTGGAATGCAAGTAGCAAAGGTCGCCTAGATGTCAGGCTATGCACCGCTACGGCTGACTACAGCACTCCACACTGCGCAGCAACTCCCGTATACACCGAGACGGCGACTGTTCTTGATTGTGAGATGTGGGGCTACCGTAGTGGAAATACGACAGGTCCTGGCAGCACAAAACAGACAAGTGGGCGACAAGGCTACCGTCGCCGGGTCACATTGTGACGGAACGGTCTAGTGGGTGACTACCTTTATAATGTCTCAGAGAATGAAAATAACACTGCTATTAAGCAAAGTACGAAATAGTTTACCATTGAAAAGGCAGCTGTAAACAACATCACGACAAAAAAATATACCAGAGCTTTATGAATTTAAAGTTAGTATCAATTTTGATTAAATTTTAACATTTTTAATGCATAATACCTTTCGGAATAAATCAAAAATAAATATTAGAACGTTTCAAGTCGCTATTCATTTCTATTTCAACGAAAACTCATCTGCGAAGTGAGACACAATAGCATCCCACGCTTTCACCCAATGTAACGAGTTGATGCGACTACCAGAGGGGCGGGGAACCCCTGGCGCATGCCCTTGAAGCAACAGGCCCTGGAAAAAATGTCTTACGCATAATTTCGGAAATATTAAACA